>OY997274.1:128178501-129378501 GCA_963921465.1 Triticum timopheevii | reverse complement strand
ATCTCGGGTAGGGGGTCCCGAACTGTGCGTCTAGGCGGATCGTAACAGGAGACAAGGGACATGATGTTTTTACCCAGGTTCGGGCCCTCTCGATGGAGGTAAAACCCTACTCCTACTTGATTAATATTGATGATATGGGTAGTACAAGAGTGGATCTACCACGAGATCAAGGAGGCTAAACCCTAGAAGCTAGCCTATGGTATGATTGTTGTAATGGTTGTTCGTCCTACAGACTAAAACCCTCCGGTTTATATAGACACCGGAGAGGGCTAGGGTTACACAGAGTCGGTTACAATGGTAGGAGATCTACATATCCGTATTGCCAAGCTTGCCTTCCACGCCAAGGAAAGTCCCATCCGGACACGGGACAAAGTCTTCAATCTTGTATCTTCATAGTCTTGGAGTCCGGCCGATGATGATAGTCTGGCTATCCGGACACCCCCTAGTCCAGGGCTCCCTCAAGAGGACACTGCCGCCCGGGAACAACTTCAAACCCGAGGTGTAGCATAAAAATAACAAGGCATTGATAAAGGCTGGAAACTTAAAGGGGCTCCTCGGATACCCGACGTATAAACTCTTCGGATGCACGTTGGCGATCCTCAAGATCGAAGATAAGAAGAATTGTTGAACCAGTTTTCAAGACCGACAGCCGAAGATGAAGAACAGTTCGGAAGAATCGAGGAGCGTCCCCAACTTGAAGACTAGTTCAGGGGGCTACTGACGGTGTCCTGGACTAGGGGGTACTCACCACGTTGTCCATCGATCAGTTAGATTGGGCTGAGGACCCCCATGGCTGTATACTCATGGGCCAGTTCGGACAGCTGCCGCATACAAGGAAGATTCCACAAGACTTGGTGATCAAGACAAGGACTCCTCCCCACCAGTGTATTCGGCTAGGACTCTTGTTATCTTAGGACTCTGGTACATTATATAAACCGAGGCTAGGCTAGTCGATAGATAAGCTAGATCATTATGACATTACTCATCATACCTCTAGGGCTTAGACCACAAGATACGATCTCGAGGTAGATCAACTCTTGTAACCCTATATTCATCAAGATCAATCAAGCAAGAAGTAGGGTATTACCTCGATAGAGAGGGCCCGAACCTGGGTAAACATCGTGCCCCCTGTCTCCTGTTACCCATCGATCCATGACACACAGCTTGGGACCCCCTACCCAAGATCTGCCAGTTTTGACACCGACAGTCGCCGCATCCGTCCACTCGAAGTGTTCGGTGCGTCGAAGAAGGCGATAAAGAGGTAGTGCCTTTTCTCCCAATCGGGAGACAAAGCGGCTTAAGGCAGCCACGCACCCAGTTAATTTCTGGATTTGTTTGAGGTCTGTTGGTGTAGCCAACTATGACAAAGCTCGAACTTTAGCCGGGTTTGCTTCAATTCCTCTGTTGGAAACGATGAAGTCCAGTAGCTTTCCGGCGGGAACGCCGAAAACACATTTTTCCGGATTGAGCTTGATGTCATATGTTCGGAGGTTGTTGAACATGAGCCTCAGGTCATCTATTAAAGATTCGACGTGTCTGGTTTTCATGACCACGTCGTCCACGTATGCCTCAACTGTTTTGCCGATTTGTTTTTCCAGGCATGTCTGAATCATGCGTTGGTAGGTTGCACCGGCGTTTTTGAGCCCGAAAGCCATGGTGTTGAAACAGAAAGGGCCGTATGGGGTGATAAATGCCATTGCGGCTTGACCGGACTCTGTCATCTTGATTTGATGGTATCTGAAGTATGCGTCGAGGAAGCACAATGAGTCGTGTCCTGCGGTAGTGTCGATGATTTGATCGATGCGGGGGAGGGGGAAGGGATCCTTGGGGCAAGCCTTATTTAGGTCCTTGAAATCGACACATAGGCGCCAGGATTTATCCTTCTTTGGTACCATCACCAGGTTTGCTAGCCAGTCCAGGTGTTTTATTTCTCTGATGAATCTGGCCTCGAGTAGCTTGGCTAGCTCCTCTCCCATAGCTTGTCGTTTCGGCTCTGAAAAGCGCCGTAGTGTCTGCTTGACCGGCTTGTATCCCTTCAATATGTTGAGACTATGCTCGGCCAGCCTGCGTGGGATCCCTAGCATATCTGAAGGGTGCCAGGCAAAGATGTCCCAATTCTCGCGTAAGAACGCCCGCAGTGCAGCGTCGATTTTGGGGTTTAGCTGTGCCCCGATGGATGCTGTTTTTGTAGAGTCTGTTGGGTCGACTTGGAATTTGACTATTTCGTCCGCTGGTTCGAAAGAGGTGGACTTGGATCGCTTATCGAGTATCACGTCATCCCTATCCACTGTGGAGCGTAATGCAGTTAATTCTTCGGCCGCGAGGGCTTCGGATAATGCCTCAAGGGCCAGGGCGGCAGTTTTATTTTTGGCGTGGAGTGCTATGTCCAGATCACTGGCCAGAGTGATGATTCCGTTGGGCCCGGGCATCTTGAGCTTCATGTACCCATAATGGGATATAGCTAGGAAGCTCGCGAATGCGTCCCGCCCTAAAAGGGCGTGGTATCCACTACTGAACGGGGCCACTTGGAATGTTATCTCTTCGGACGTGTAATTCTTTGGCGTGCCGAATACCTCATCGAGTGTGATTTTTCCCGCACGTCGTGCCTCCCGACTAGGGATAATTCCTTGGAAGGTCGTGCTGCTTTGCTCAATGCGGCTGTTGTCTATTTCCATTTTGTTGAGAGTTTCCTCGTAGATGAGGTTTAATCCGCTACCGCCGTCCATGAGCACTTTAGTAAGCCAGAAGCCGTCCATAATTGGACTAAGGACCAAAGCGCCTGGTGCTCGGACTGTTCGGAATTGAGGTTCGTCACTGGTGATAACCCACAAGTGTAGGGGATCGCAACAGCTTTTGAGGGTAGAGTATTCAACACAAATTTATTGATTCGACACAAGGGGAGCCAAAGAATATTCTTAAGTATTAGCAGTTGATTTGTCAATTCAACCACACCTGGATAACTTAGTACCTGCAACAAAGTATTTAGTAGCAAGTAGTATGATAGTAATGATAACAGTGGCAAAAGTAAAGATAG
Organism: Triticum timopheevii; assembly: GCA_963921465.1. Taxonomy (NCBI): domain Eukaryota; kingdom Viridiplantae; phylum Streptophyta; class Magnoliopsida; order Poales; family Poaceae; genus Triticum; species Triticum timopheevii. The sequence continues at coordinate 129,375,467 of OY997274.1, read as the reverse complement.
CAGTTTTGTAGTAGTTGTAACAGTAGCAACGGAAAAGTAAATAAGCGAAGCACAAGACGTGAAAAGCTCGTAGGCATTGGATCAGTGACAGATAATTATATCGGATGCGATTCCTCATGTAATAGCTATAACATAGGGTGACACAGAACTAGCTCCAGTTCATCAATGTAATGTAGGCATGTACTCCGAATATAGTCATACGTGCTTATGGAAAAGAACTTGCATGACATCTTTTGTCCTACCCTCCCGTGGCAGCGGGGTCCTAGTGGAAACTAAGGGATATTAAGGCCTCCTTTTAACAGAGAACCGGAACAAAGCATTAGCACATAGTGAATACATGAACTCCTCAAACTATGGTCATCACCGAGAAGTATCCCGATTATTGTCACTTCGGGGTTGTCGGATCATAACACACAATAGGTGACTATAGACTTGCAAGATAGGATCAAGAACTCACATATATTCATGAAAACATAATAGGTTCAGATCTGAAATCATGGCACTCGGGCCCTAGTGACAAGCATTAAGCATAGCAGAGTCATAGCAACATCAATCTCAGAACATAGTGGATACTAGGGATCAAACCCTAACAAAACTAACTTGATTACATGGTAAATCTCATCCAACCCATCATTGTCCAGCAAGCCTACGATGAAATTACTCACGCACGGCGGTGAGCATCATGAAATTGGTGATGGAGGATGGTTGATGAAGACGACGACGACGAATCCCCCTCTCCGGAGCCCCGAACGGACTCCAGATCAGCCCTCCCGAGAGAGATTAGGGCTTGGCGGCGGCTCTGTATCGTAAAACGCGATGAAACTTTCTCTCTAATTTTTTTCTCCGCGAGGCGGAATATATGGAGTTGGAATTGAGGTCGGTGGAGCATCAGGGGGCCCATGAGACAAGGGGGTGCGCCCAGGGGGATGGCGCACCCCCACCCTCATGGACAGGGTGTTGGCCCCCTGTCCTTGATTCTTTCGCCACTATTTTTTATATTTTTCGAAAGTTATCTCCGTGGATTTTTAGGTCATTCCGAGAACTTTTGTTTTGTGCATAATAAACAACACCATGGCAGTTCTGCTGAAAAGAGCGTCAGTCCGGGTTAGTTTCATTCAAATCATGCAAGTTAGAGTCCAAAACAAGGGCCAAAGTGTTTGGAAAAGTAGATACGTTGGAGACATATCAACTGGCATTAAAGGTTATATCCGTGTCGTTCCAGGGATTTATTGTTGCAACATGGCAGACTTCGGCGAGGCCGCGGAGTGCTCTCTTGCGCCTGTTATTCGAGGCGAAAGTCTCGAAGACTGTCAACACTGTATGTTGTTTTCTGTGGGACGATGCTCTGCGGTATTGTTAATGAGGAGATCCTCGCTGCTCTTGGCCGCCTGCCGAAGTATCCAACATGCTCTAAGGTTGTGTGTTGGTACGGTATCCGGTGTGGTGTGAATTTTGCATGGCCTATTGAGTCATCCCTCCAATACGGTTCCACGCCCTTTAGTGGGCTTTGGTTTCTATGTGATTGGATAGGGTGACTTGCGGAGTGCACCCTTTTGGTTCGGACGAGGGGTTTAGTGAGAGCCAGAGGATCCCAGAATGTTGCCTGGGTTTTCCAGGCGCTTTCCATCGCACAGTACTTCTATACTATGGCCGCCAAGTCAGCGAAGTGTGATATGTCACGGCGACTTAAGGCGTTAAGGATTCCCTTGTCCGTGCAATTTTTGCAAAACAATGAGATTGTGTCTTCCTCGCGACAGTCCTTAACATTGCTCATTACAAGGTGGAATCTGGCCCAAAAGTGATGTACTATCTCTTGGGATTGTTGTATGATTTGGGAAAGATCGCTTGTATCTGGGTGGGTGGGTGGATTTAAGTCCGAACCCTGACCCGATCCGGGACCCAGAGACTGATAACCCACAAGTGTAGGGGATCGCAACATTTTTCGATAAGTAAGAGTGTCGAACCCAACGAGGAGCTAAAGGTAGAATAAATATTCCCTCAAGTTCTATCGACCACCGATACAACTCTACGCATGCTTGACGTTCGCTTTACCTAGAACAAGTATGAAACTAGAAGTACTTTGTAGGTGTGATAGGATAGGTTTGCAAGATAATAAAGAACACGTAAATATAAACTAGGGGTTGTTTAGATAAAGAAGCAATAAAGTAAGTATTAGTAGAGAGCTTTTTGTTACAAGAAAGTTATTTGTCCAAGGCAATCGATAACTAGACCGGTAATCCCTATTGCAATTCTATTTGAGGGAGAGGCATAAGCTAACATACTTTCTCGACTTGGATCATATGCACTTATGATTGGAACTCTAGCAAGCATCTGCAAATACTAAAGATTCATTAAGGTAAAAACCAATCTTAGCATTAAAGTATCAAGTCCCCTTTTATCCCACACGCAACAATCCCCTTATTCGGGTTTGTGTTTCAGTCACTCATGCAACCCACTATAAGCGAATCATGAACGCACTGCAACACCATATAGCGGGAATCCCGCACGCTTGCGCGACACGAAGAGCACCAAAGGATAGCACCAATAATAAAACATGCAACTCAAACCAATCACGATCATCAATTAACCCATAGGACAAAACGGATCTACTCAAACATCATAAGATAGCCATTCATCATTGGGAAATAATATATAGCGTTGACCACCATGTTTAAGTAGAGATTACAGCGGGTAAGAGAGAGGTTACACCGCTGCATAGAGGGAGGAAGAGTTGGTGATGAAGGCGGTGAAGTTCTTGGTGAAGATCGCGATGATGATGATGGCCCCCGGTAGTGCTCCGGCGCCACCGGAAGCAATGGGGAGAGAGCCCCCCTTCTTCTTCTTCTTCCTTGACCTCCTCCCTAGATGGGAGAAGGGTTTCCCCTCTGGTCCTTGGCTCCCATGGCGTGGGAGGGGCGAGAGCCCCTCCGAGATTGGATCTATCTCTCTGTTTCTGCGTTCTCAGATTCTACCCCTTCACTGTTTCTTAAATATCCGGAGATCCGTAACCCCGATTGGGGTGAATCTTTCGCCCAGATCTTTCCCATAAAATTAGCTTTCTTGTGCCAAAAGAAGAGCGTCAACCGCCTTACGGGTGGCCCACGAGAGTCCAGGGCGCGTCCAGGGGGGAGGGCGCGCGCCCCTGTCTCGTGGCCACCCCGGACACCGTTTCGCGTTGATTTTACTTCCCAAAAATCATAAATATCCCAAAACAAATCTCCGTCCGTTTTTATCCCGTTTGGACTCCATTTGATATTTGGTTTCTGCGAAACAAAAAACATGCAACAGACAGGAACTGGCACTGCGCACTGGATCAATATGTTAGTCCCAAAAAATAGTATAAAAAGTTGCCAAAAGTATATAAAAGTTGAATAATATTGGCATGGAACAATCAAAAATTATAGATATGACGGAGATGTATCAGAGGCTAAAGAGCTTCCAAACTTGGTAGTTCGGGTTCCGGGATGTTACCCATTTTTTTTGGCCCGCTGTCCGATTCTAAATTCAGAGTTTGGGTCTTGTCCTCCCGCGAGCGGGTATCCGGCTCATAGAGCTCGGGAATCCGGACATAGTTCATCCTCAAAATAGAGGAAGAGTTGCTGCATTTCTCCTCCACCACCGCTATTTGATGGGTGATCGGGGGAGAGTTAATCTCTCTCTGATCGGGTTTAAGCCCAATCCGATCATAGTCCATAGCGACTCCCTAATCGGCGATGCGATCTAGGAGCTCGTTCTAGGACGAAAGTTCCATTTGATCCATCCGCTCGGCGTATTCCGAGCTGACGTGGAGGCTGTTTTCGATGACCTAAGAAGTCATCGTCGCCACGGCGGCCGAACGGGCCGTCATGACGAGGCCGCCTAGTTGGAGGGTTTGGCCTAAGGCCAGGGCTCTCCCGGAGGCGATGTTGTCCTTGATAACAAGGCGAGCCATTGATTCTTCTCCAACGTATCTATAATTTATGAAGCATTCATGCTATTTTATTATCTGTTTTGAATGATTACGGGCTTTATTATACACTTTTATACTCCCTCCGTTCCTAAATATAGGGTGTATAGTTTTTGACACGAAAATTAAAGAACGCATGTGGAGTGAAAAATTCACTAGTTTTGGGAGAGATTACACCTAACTAATTGACATGAGAAAATAAAGGAGCTTTCCTAATATAAGTTAATGTAATCAAATCTCTAAAAAAAATTCCAAATGAGTGGTGCAACACAAGGAACCTTATATTTCGGATGTTTTCTCAAAAATCTATACACCTTATATCAAGGAACGGAGGGAGTATTACTTTTGGGACTAACCTACTAACTGGAGGCCCAACCCATATTGCTGTTTTATTGCTTGTTTCAGTATTTCGAAGAAAAGGAATATCAAACGGAGTCCAAACGGAATGAAACCTTCGACAGCGTGATTTTTGGGAATAATATGATCCTGGAGACTTGGAGTTCACGTCAGAAGATCCTCGAGGAGACCAGGAGATAGGAGGGCCCCCCCCCTACTGGGCATGCCCCCCTGTCTCGTGGGCCCCTTGAGCACCCTCCGACCGACTTCTTTCGCCTATATAGTCCCACGTACCCTAAAAACATCCACAGAGATGATAGATCGGGATTCCGCTGCTGAAAGCCTCTGTAGCCACCAAAAACCTCTCGGGAGCCTGTTTTGGCACCCTGCCTGAGGAGGAATCCATCACCAGTGTCCATCTTCATCATCCCGGTGCTATCCATGACGAGGAGGGAGTAGTTCACCCTCGAGGCTGAGGGTATGTACCAGTAGCTATGTGTTTGATCTCTCTCTCTCTCTCTCTCTCTCTCTCTCTCTCTCTTGTTCTCTCTATGGCACGATCTTGATGTATCGTGAGCTTTGTTATTATAGTTGGATCTTATGATGTTTCTCCCCCTCTTCTCTCTTGTGATGAATTGAGTTTCCCTCTTGAAATTATCTTATCGGATTGAGTCTTTGATTTGAGAACACTTGATGTATGTCTTGCCGTGTTTATCTGTGGTGACAATGGGATATCACGTGCCAATTGATGTATGTTTTGGTGACCAACTTGCGAGTTCCGCCCATGAACCTATGCATAGGGGTTCGCACACGTTTTCTTGACTCTCCGGTAGAAACTTTGGGGCACTCTTTGAAGTACTTTGTGTTGGTTGGATGAATCTGAGATTGTGTGATGCATATCATATAATCATGTCCACGGATACTTGAGGTGACAATAGAGTATCTAGGTGACATTAGGGTTTTGGTTGATTTGTGTCTTAAGGTGTTATTCTAGTACGAACTTGTCGTGGGAACGAACACCTATGGGGCCGGCGGACCGGGCCCCTTTCGGTTCGGCGGGGGGCGGAGATCGCGCGAAGAGCAGACTGAGGCGAAGCACACGAGCGGTTTACCCAGCTTCGGAGCTCTCCGGAGAGATAATACTCCTACTGCTGCTTGTCTGATTGTATTGAGTTCTTGCTCGGGAGCACTGAGTGCTACAGTACACACTAACCGCTAATGAGACCGAGCGTGAGCATTTTCTGGCCTCGAACCTTTCGAACCCCCCTCTACGTTGCGCATGGGCCTCCTTTTATACGCTAAAGGGGTCACCGACAGGTGGCAACATAGACAAGGGCAAAAATGGGAAAGTCTTGTGGTTGGTACAACTACTTGTACAGTGTATCATACCTAACCCTGATGGCAGGGGACAAAGGCATTAAATGCCCGTCTGTGTCGCCCAAACAGTGCAAAAATGCACTGTCAGGGGCGCCACCGCTTGCCACGATGGCAATCCTGTCAGCGTCGCTTGCCACCTCGCACTGCTGGCTGCACAGCCTCTTGCCACGCGCGCCTGGAAAGGTCCCAAGGCGACACGTTGGTGGATGTGCTGGAGCGTAGGTACAGAGTGGTAGTTTGCCGTGGCAAGCGCCTTGCCGCGGTCGTTGTCTTGTCGCGTCCGGAAGCTTGTCGCTCGCCGAGTCTTGCCGGGATGCGTGGCGCGTCGCGGCAAGTTCTTTGAGATGCCTCGATTGGCCTTCCTGGCAAGCTCCTCTTGCTGGGGTCTTGTCTCCTTGTCTTGAACACTTTGTTCTTGAATGGCTCCAAAGGAACCACGGAGGACCTTGGCGGTCACCCGGCAAGCCTTGCCACGGGGTGCTGCGACTGCCCGTGCACAAGTTCGGGATACTAGGGTACCCCTACTCTAGTACACCGACATGAAACTCAAACCAATCACGATCATCAATTAACCCATAGGACAAAACGGATCTACTCAAACATCATAAGATAGCCATACATCATTGGGAAATAATATATAGCATAGAGCACCATGTTTAAGTAGAGATTACAGCGGGTGTCGGTGTCAAAACCGGCGGATCTCGGGTAGGGGGTCCCAAACTGTGCGTCTAGGCGGATGGTAACAGGAGACAAGGGACACGATGTTTTTACCCAGGTTCGGGCCCTCTCGATGGAGGTAAAACCGTACTCCTGCTTGATTGATATTGATGATACGGGTAGTACAAGAGTAGATCTACCACGAGATCAGATAGGCTAAACCCTAGAAGCTAGCCTATGGTATGATTGTTCTTCGTCCTATGGACTAAAACCCTTCGGTTTATATAGGCACCGAAGAGGGTTAGGGTTACACAAAGTCGGTTACAATGGTAGGAGATCTACATATCCGTATCGCCAAGCTTGCCTTCCACGCCAAGGAAAGTCCCATCCGGACACGGGACGAAGTCTTCAATCTTGTATCTTCATAGTCCAGGAGTCCGGCCAAAGGTGATAGTTTGGCTACCCGGACACCCCCTAATCCAGGACTCCCTCAGTAGCCCCTGAACCAGGCTTCAATGACGACGAGTCCGACGCGCATATTGTCTTCGGCATTGCAAGGCGGGTTCCTCCTCCGAATACTTCATAGAAGATTTCGAACACAAGGATAGTGTCCGGCTCTGTAAAATAAGTTCCACATACCACCGTAGAGAGAATAATATTTACACAAATTCAATCTGCTGACGTATTCCGTGGCGTGACACCACACCACGGCCAAGCCTTTATTCGAATTGTTTTTACTGTCCCACCTCAGCGCGTTTAGCGAGGTAGTTTCCTTGGCACGTCTTGTTAAAGCAGAGATTGTGTCCCCTTATTCCGGGATTCTCATCAATACGGGCGTGGGTAACCCAACCACGCCATTGATTACGGCGCTTGGGAGATAAGCGAGTTTTACCAGGCTGGTGGGGACGCATAGCTTCGTCCGTCCATATATGGGGATAAGGATCCACTTTTTCACACACGCCTTCTTCCTCCTTTGCTCATCCATTTCCGCGCACTCGAGCTCCAGCGCCCAAGTCCGCACATCTCGCCTCAACCTTCCCCAGCCATGTCTGGAGTGGGAGGCAAGTGGTTGGTCTCCTCCGTCACGGAGGGGCACATCAAAAAGCTGCGGAAGGCCGGATACTTGTCCAGCGACATCGCTCATCGGCTCCCCGACAAGGGGCAGCTTATCCCCACCCCTAGGCCCCATGAGAGGGTGGTGTCCCTCACCCACTTCCTCCGCGGACTAGGTTTTTCGCTTCACCCATTTGTCCGGGGGATCATTTTCTACTACGGCCTGGATTTCCACGATCTGGCCCCGAATTTCATCCTCAACATCTCGGCGTTCATCATCGTGTGTGAGGCCTTCCTCTACATCCAGCCCCACTTCGGCTTATGGCTGAAGACCTTCAATGTCAAGCTAAAGGTAGTGGGCGGCCGCCAGGCAGAGTGCGGAGGTGCCATGGTGGGCAAGATGGCCAACGTCCTATGGCTCGAGGGCTCCTTCGTGGAGACCATAAAGGGGTGGCAATCGGGGTGGTTCTACATCACCGAACCGCGTGACCCTGAATGGGAAGCGGCCCCCGAATTCCGATCTGGCTTCCCTACACGGCTCACCTCTTGGAAAGAGACGGGCCTGACATGGGGTAATTCAGAAGAGCTGACCGGACTCCAAACCTGCGTCCAAAACCTAGTGAACAAGTAGCTCAAGCTTGTCAATGTAGTCCAGGTCATGCTCATCCGCCGGATCCTCCCGTGCCAACAACGGGCCTTCAACTTGTGGGAGTTTGATCCGGCACACCACCAAACCTGGAGCAGGCTCTTCGACACTACGTACGAAGATGCCTGGAAGGTGCTGTTCAAGGGCGCTGAGGCTCCCGCATCCGCTACCGAAGATCGCTGATTTAGCTTGCAGCGTCAAGCCAGCGAGGTAAGCTATTTTACCCTTTACAGGACACTTGTTTTCATAGTTTGACTCTATGCAGGATCTAAACTCCCTTACCTTTGACAGGCCTAGCAAAAGACGTCCGGGCAGGTTAACTGTCCAGCTCCCTTGCCAGAAGATCCAGCGGACGCCCGATTAATGGGGCTGCTGGTTCCGGCACCTCACGTGGTGCCGTAGAAGAAGGCCAAGAAGAAGGCCATGGGAACTTGAAGGATTTCCCGGCGCCATGTGTTGTCGGACTCATCGTCCGATGACTCCGAGACGGACTCCTCCCGCGAAGACGAGGAGGAGGAAAAAGAGGCCTCTCCCCCAGCGGGGGGAGAGAAGAAAAGGAAGGCCGCCCCAACTGGGGAGGCCGGAGGGTCCAAGAAGGGAAGGACCCTTCCTCCGGACTACTCCACCAACGCTGACGACGGCGAAGAGGAGTGGCCACCGAGGGCTAAGCCCCTGGCGAAATCGTAAGTGTCCGGATACCAGAATAACTCATGGCGTTTCATTTGTTGCACAGAATCCCCTAACACTGAATATAACCCTGCAGCCCGCCCAAGGACGGGCTCGACGCTTCAACGAGCGGCTCCCTGGATTCGTCGGACGTGAATAGCACCTCACTTTCGGCTGCCTCCTCTCCTCGCGCTGTGGATGACGCCGAGGTGGGGTCACAAAAGGGGCCCAGCCAGGAGGAGGTGGTCCAGGAGGCGCCACAAGGCAACCTCCCAGACTCCAGGCGCAAGGGGGATAAAACCCCAAAGGGCTCTAAGTCCGGCCCTGGGCCGGACTCCGCACCGGAACCTTCAGTGATTCCGGAGTCCGGCAGGCGGCTCCTTCGTAAGAAGGGCAAGACTGCGACACCGGTGACCTCTGTCCAACCGGAGGCACCGGATAATTTGCTGGAGGCGCTTAACGGCGCCTCCATCGATGAGGAGCACCGCACTGTTATGAGTGTGGTGATCCAAAAAGTTCAGTCCGCCAAGAGCGGGCTGACTGAAGCCTGTGCCAGCCTTCTAACAGGCTTTGAGGTATGTATTTAAGATATGTGAAAATGTTACCGCATAGACAGTAGCCCCTAATGCTCAGTTTGGTGTTCGGAAGGAAAAGCCGAATTGAGGATCTAAAAGATGTACGCAGGAGTCTAACATAAGTATGTCAATACGGGAATGTAGGATGCGCTGCTGACCTCTGCCGCACTGACTACGGAGGACGATGCATTGAAGCAGAGCCTCGAGCGGTCCGAGAACGAGATCGGCCTTGCCAAAAAGCAGCTCGAGGACAAGGAAGGTAAGCAATACCTTATGGAAGTATATAAAGGATGTGGTTGCAAAAAAAATGACAGGAATAACGTGAGTATTGCAGGGGCCATGAACGAGGTGGCGACCCTAAAGGAAGCGTTGTCCAAGGCCGAAAGCAATGCGGCCACGGAGCGCACCGAGCGAGAGAAATAGGAGGCGCGGGTGGCGGAGGTGCGGCAAGAGCTCCAGGCTCTCGTGGAAAAACACGAGAGTTTGGAGCGTGACTCAAAGACTCGAGAGTCCGAGCTCGCCTCGGATCTTGAGAGCGCCAAAGCCGCTAAGGCCGAAGCCCAAAAAGCCCTCCAGGAAATTGAGGCTTTGAAGAAGATAGCGGCGGGTAAGGCATTCTTTATGCAAAGCAAGCACGTGAAAGTGAATTATCTGTTACTTACCCGAATCCGGAGCTCTCCAGGAGCATTCGCAGATCTGCCCCGAAGTGTGTCCGATGCTACCGCGTTCTACCGAGCCGAGGAGGGGAGCTCGATGGAGAAGGTGTTCTGGTCTTAGTATGCTGAGGCCGGACATCCGGTGCCCTTGAGCGACCAGCTGAAGCAGCTGGTCGAGCTCCATAAGGTGGCCGAATAGGCAATGAAGGACCTCATAGTTCGTCTGTGGCCTAAGGAAGCCATGCATGGGAGCTACTTCGGGCTGGTGAGGCAGCTGGTGGACGCCTGTCCATGGATTGAAGTCGTCAAGCGCTCCGTCTGCATCGAAGGTGCCCATAGGGCCCTTGCCCGTACTAAAGTGCACTGGGCAAGATGGACGCTGAGAAGCTTGTGACGGACAGACCACCGCCATGCAGGGAGTATCGCAAGCCCGAGATGTATTATGAGGGCGTCCTGAAGGGTGCCCGCCTTATAGGGGGTGAATGCTCCAAAGATGTAATTTTTGAGTAAACTCGCATTTGTTATCCTGTATGCTGAAAACTTGTTCATATGCACTAAGCAACGCTTGTGAATTTAAAATATTACCTTCTGTGCAGCCGTTTATTAAATTTGAGAGATGGCAAGTCGTCGGCTTCTGCCCCCATGCCACGAGTGCTGGGGTGTTCGGGATAAACTTGAGCGCTCTTTTTCCCATTCTTGGGTCCTTCGAGGGAGGCGCTCAACGCAACGAACAAGCCAACCGGACTATAATGCTTGAACACTCTCACTTAGACATAAAATTCTATAATTTTAAATTTTGGCGAAGCCCCTAGTATTCGGAAGACCGAGTTCGGGGTGCTATCCACACCTGGGCCGGACAAAGCCGACTCCTTGCTCTAAGCGGCATAAGTCTTTAGGGACTCGAAAACCTCTCGAACAGCGACTGGCTCTCGCCCTATCATGACAGTCAGTTTTAGCTTTCTCCACTAAGGTTCTTAACCCAGTTCAACCGGGGCACAATCGCAGTGGTTCTCCCAGCGCTACCTTAGCCGATATAATGGAACGTAAGGTACCAAAACATGGGAGCCGGGCAAACCCAACTATTGACCCAAGACATGATTCGGAGCCAATGCATATAATGCTATAAGTTCGGGGTGCCGCACTTGTGAAAGTGTTCGGCCACACCATATTTTGGGGTACTTAAGCCCCTGGTGTATTTGGCCATACCAAAGTGTACGGGTGCAACATGTCATAAGTGAACATATGTAGATAGAAAAGGAATCCAATAATAGGCAGAAGCTATGTATTGTTTATTCAAAAATAGCTGCGGTAAAAGCAGAACGATACAAATAGTGCGATAAGCAAGGGAAGGGACTATTTGACATGTCCCCCTCCAGGGGCGAGCTGCGGGATGATATGTGAAACAAGTATACTGCTCGTTATAGAGACCACATGGACACTCGACGTAGCTTTCTGCTTCCCTGACTGTTGCATCGTGTGTTCGGCGATTCTACTGCCGGACAGGGCTTCTTGAGAACGGAGTCCTGAAAGTAAGAAAAAAAGAATGACACAATCCGGAGCCCCTGGTGCAGTTGAGTCGCATTCTGGGCCTGCCGTGGTCGTGCCCTTCCCCCTATGCCCATGGTATTTCCAGAGTGTAATTATGTATGCGTAGTACTGGTTTTGCAATTTCGCGAGGGTTGGGGTTGGGGCCGCATTGCTACGCGTGCTCGAGACGTGCCAGGCGGTCTTTTTGTAGGTTACTCCGGGCGCGCTTGACGGTGTCCGGACGTTTAATAGCCGGACTCGAGAATTGCCTTGAGAGGCTGCTTTGTACTTCCGCCGCGAGGGCCGCCGTATGCTCCTCCGTTTGGAGAGAGCGTTCAGTGTTTCTGTTGACCGTAATGACTCCTCGAGGGCCTGGCATCTTGAGCTTGAGGTATGCATAGTGCGGCACCGCATTGAACTTTGCAAATGCGGTTCGTCCGAGCAGTGCGTGATAGCCGCTGCGGAAAGGGACTATGTCGAAGATTAACTCCTCGCTTCGGAAGTTATCCGGGGATCCGAAGACCACTTCAAGTGTAACTGAGCCTGTACAGTTGGCCTCTACACCTAGTATGACGCCTTTGAAGGTCGTCTTTGTGGGTTTAATCCTTGAGGGGTCTATGCCCATTTTGCGCACTGTATCCTAATAAAGCAGGTTCAGGCTGCTACCGCCGTCCATCATGACTCTAGTGAGGTGAAATCCGTCAATGATTGGGTCTAGAACCAATGTGGCGGATCCGCCATGGCGGATGCTAGTGGGGTGGTCCCTTCGATCAAAAGTGATCGGGAAGGAGGACCACGGATTGAACTTTGGGGCGACTGGCTCCATCGCATATACGTCCCTTAGTGCATGCTTCCGCTCCCTTTTGGGTATGTGGGTTGCGTATATCATGTTCACCGTTCGCACTTGTAGGGGGAAGCCCTTTTGTCCTCTATTGTTCGGCGGCCGGGGCTCCTCCTCGTCGTCGCTATGCAGCCCCTTGTCATTGTTTTCGGCATTTAACTTGCCTGCCTGCTTGAACACCCAACAATCCCTGTTGGTGTGGTTGGCTGGTTTTTTGGGGGTGCCGTGTATCTGGCATGAGCGATCGAGTATTCGGTCCAAATTGGACGGGCCCGGAGTATTTCTTTTGAATGGATTTTTCCGCTGACCGGGTTTAGAGCCTCTGAATCCGGCATTGACTGTCGTATCCTCAGCATTATCGCCGTTAATGCGGCACTTGTGCTTGTTGCGACGCGACCTACCGTTGCTGTCCTTGGTATCCAAATTACTAGGGCTCTTGGTCATGTTATTACTACGAGCTAGCCAGCTGTCCTCTCCCGCGCAAAAGCGGGTCATGAGTGTTGTGAGGGCTGCCATGGATTTCGGCTTTTCCTGTCCTAGGTGCCGGGCAAGCCACTCGTCACGGATGTTATGTTTGAAGGCTGCAAGGGCCTCTGCATCCGTACAGTTGACGATTTGATTTTTCTTGGTTAGGAACCATGTCCAGAATTGTCTAGCCAATTCCTCGGGCTGCTGAATTATGTGGCTTAGGTCATCGGCATTTGGTGGTCGCACATAGGTGCCGTGGAAGTTGTCGAGGCACTACTAGCAAAAGGGTTATAGATAGGATTGATACTAATGGCGCACCGTGGAACTAGTGCGCCACTACTATATACTAATGGCGCACCAGTTGGTGATGCGCCATTAGTGTGGAAGACACTAATGGCGCACCAGAAACAGGGTGCGCCACTAGTATTATTTTTTTTCCATTTTTCCATACATACTAATGGCGCATCAGGTCGAAGTGCGCCATTACTAGTTTAAACTACTAATGGCACACTATGACCAGGTGCGCCATTAGTATATATATATATATATATATATATATATATATATATATATATATATATATATATATATATATATATTACTTTTCTGCAAAATTACTAATGCCGCACCACCTGCAGGTGCGCCATTAGTAACCAGGGTTACTAATGGCGCATTTGCTGTTGGTGCGCCATTAGTAACCTGGGACCCCAACAAGATATTTTGGACAGCCCCACACCTACCCACTCACTTTACCCACTTCATTCCCTCCACCTCCTTCTCCAAGCTTTCGGCTGCCTCCTCCTCCTCACCTCATTTCCACCATAGACTCATCAAAATTAAGTGGTGAAATTACCTTTTTTTGATAGGTAAGTAAGGGGAAAGCTATCTTCATGATGTAGATCTACTTTTTTTCTCCCTAGCTCGCTCCAACAACGTGCACATGCACTTTTTGTGGCCTAGCTAGATCTATGTATGTTTGTGGTGTTGCATGTGTTTGTGGTGTTGCATATATGTTTGTGTTTGCAGGTACCGGTATTTGAAATGCGATAGTTGCCAATATTTTGCCGGAATGTTGATTCATTTCCGTTTCGGCGAGAATTTTGGCACTATGCATTCTTTTTGGTCCTATTTTTAGGGAAGGTCATGCCAAATTTTTTCTTGGTTCTAAAATATCGTTTTGCTCTACCCCGCAGGCGACCATGGTCCGCACGATGACCGAAGGCATCGTGAATAGGTTTTTGAGCTCCGCGAAGGCCGAGATGCTTCAAAAGAACGAGACGGAGATAAGATGTCCGTGTCGAAGATGCAAGCTGAAGAGCCTTATTGCGGACCCGGATTCCGGGCAGGTGTGGGACCACCTGCTCTTGCGTGGTTTCATGGATGGCTATCAGTGGCAAGGTGATGAAGATGACTATGAAGTCGTCCATGGGGGCCGGGCAAGAAATGAGGCAGGGCAACAAGACAAGTACCACTGCGGCGAGGGCGGGCGAGAAGACGAAGAATCTCCAGGACATGATCACGGCGGTGATGCTGTACACAGTCATCATGTAGAAGATGTCGTACATGATGATGAGGAAGATCAAGACGAAGGGCATGATCATGAAGATGAAGATGCCGGAGTAGACGACGATGGAGGCTGGGTGTAGGACCCTCGTATTCAAGAGCTGCTTCTCAAGCAGACGGATAACGCAAGAGCTGCCGCCCGAGAGAAAGCCAAGCTGGATCAACTGGAGATAGACGCGGTTACTCCATTGTATGAAGGATGCAGGTCCGAGGATACCCGCCTGAAAGTAACGCTCATGGCTCTGGAGATGACGGTAAAACAAAAAATGACCGACGCATGCTTCGATGAGAACATGTCATTCTGGCACGAACGTCTTCCCAAGGGGAACAAGTGCCCGACCAGTTTCGAGGAGGCGAAGAAAATCGTGTGTCCTCTGGATTTACCGCACGTGAAATACCATGTGTGCATGAACAATTGCATCATTTATCAGGACGAGCACGCGGAGTCTACCATATGTCCGGTGTGCGGCGTCACTCGATACAAGAAGAGGAAGAAAGCTCCTCAAAAATCGTTGTGGTACTTCCCAATCACTCCTCGTCTGCAGCAGTATTTCATGGACCCTAAGGTAGCAAAGCTCCTGCGTTGGCACGCAGATAGGGAGGAGAAGAAGCGGGAAGATGACGGAAATGATCCGGAGATAAATAAAAAAGAGAAGATGCTGAGTCACCCTAAGGATGCGAGCCAGTTGCAAGCGTTGAACTTCGAATACCCAGAATTTGGGAAGGATCCAAGGAACATTGTGCTGGGCGTGAGCACCGATGCAATCAATCCGTTTGGCAGCCAGAGAAGCACACATAGCACCTGGCCTGTGTTTGTGTGGATGTACAACCTTCCTCCCTGGTTGTGCATGAAGAGGAAGTACATTCACATGAGTATGCTAATTGAAGGGCCGAAACAACCAGGGAACGACATCAATCTGTATCTGGGGCTGCTGAAGGAGGAGCTAGACACGCTGTGGAAAACGCCAGCCAATACGCGGGACGACACAGAGAAAGAATATTTCCCTATGAGAGCCGCACTGCTCACGACGGTGCACGACTATCTCGGTTAAGGATATCTCCCGGGGCAGGTAGTCCACGGATTTTCTGGATGCGTAAGGTGCATGGATGACACAATGTATCGCCAGCTAGATAGAGATCCCGGGTCTTCGAAAACCGTGTTCATGGGACATCAAAGGTGGCTTCGTGACGATGACCCGTGGAGGAAACGCAAGGATCTGTTCGATGGTGAAACCGAACCCCGAAAACGCCGTGTACGAGGAGCGGCGAGGAAATAGACGAGCTATTGAAAAATTGGAAAGACTGCCCACTGTCGGGAAAGAAGCAAAAGGCGCCAGAGCCGGGAAAGAAGCGAAAGGCGCCAGAGCCGCTGCTGAAGGTATGGAAAACGAGGTCTGTTTTCTGGGACTTGCCGTACTGGAAGATCCACCGTGTGCCTCACAGCCTTGATGTCATGCATATCACGAAGAACGTGTGCGAGAGTCTGCTTGGTACCCTGCTCAACATGCCAGAGAGGACCAAAGATCGGCCGAAAGCAAGGGCAGACTTGAAATCAATGGGCATCAGGTAGGAGCTTCACGCTAATGATGATGATGATGATGAGGCGAAGCAGGACACAGAAAGTCGTTGCAAAGGCAAAAAGGCCAAGAAGACCGGAAATGACTACCCTCCCGCGTGCTTCACTCTAAGTCAGGAGGAGATCGAGCAGTTTTTCACCTGCCTCCTAGGAGTAAAACTTCCTTACGGTTACGCGGGGAAGATAAGCAGATACCTAGACCCAGCGAAGCAGAAGTTCAGCGGGATGAAGTCTCACGACTATCACGTGCTGATGACGCAGATACTTCCAGTTGCAATCCGTGGGATCATGGACGCGCACGTCCGTGAAACGCTATTTGGCCTATGCAACTTTTTCGACGTAATCTCTCGGAAGGCTACAGGAAGGCTACAGGAAGAGATCGTGGTGATACTATGCGAGCTTGAGATGTACTTCCTGCCCACATTCTTCGATGTTATGGTGCATCTGCTGGTCCATATCATGGAGGATATCATCCAACTCGGGCCGACGTTCCTGCACAGCATGATGCCGTTCAAAAGGATGAATGGTGTCATCAAAGGATACGTTTGCAACATGTCACGCCTAGAGGGAAGTACAGCCAGGGGCTTTCTGACCGAAGAGTGCATCTCCTACTGCATGAATTATCTAGGCATCGAGAACCCAGTTGGTCTGCCCGTCAACAGGCACCTCGGTAGGCTCGCTGGATGGGGTCACCGTGAGGGTCGCCCCGAAATGCATGTCGACTTCGAGGGTCGACTCGTTGACTTTGAAAGAGCAAACCTAGTCGCGCTACAACACATAGACATGGTCGATCCTTGGGTGGTAGAGCACAAAACCTTTATTGAGAAGACGTACAATGACCGAGGCCAACAGAGGATGGACGGAGATATAATCAAAGAGCACAACTCATGTTTCACGCGTTGGTTCAAGCAGAAGCTTCTGTCATACCCTTTACATGAGGATTCTTCCGCGGAAGAACAACTCATATTTGCCTTGTCACAGGGCGCCGAGCACAACCTGATGACCTATGAGGCGTACGATATCAACGGCTACACATTCTACACCGAGAACAAGGACATGAAGAGCGATGGTTATCAGAACTCCGGGGTAACGATGGAATCCTACACCGTCAACGACCAGGACAGATACTACGGAAGGATCGAGGAGATCTGGGAGCTGAGCTACGCTGGAGAGAAGGTCCTGATGTTCCGTGTCATATGGGCCAAGAGCGTCCTAAAAGAAGACCGGTATTTCACCACCATGGTTATACCCGAAGCCAAATCCAAGACCGTGGGCGCAAACGTCACCGCAAAAAATGAGCCATGGGTACTGGCTTCCCAAGTGGACCAATGCTTCTTCATTACCGACCCGTCAAAACCCAGTCGTGTTGTCGTGAGGAGAGGCAAAAGGAAGATCATCGTAATGGATGGAGTAGCCAATGAGCAATACTTCGACAAGTACGGCGACCCGAAGATCGAACATGACGACGACGATGAAGTAGCAGTACACACCACAAGAAGAAGCGGGACCACCCTACCTAAAGGACGTCCGTTCCACAGAAGAACTCCATTTGTGAAAAAGAAGGGCAAGAAGATTGTGAACAGATAGCTAGCTAAGATCGATTGTATTTAAATCGTAGCCTTCATTTCTCAATTATATTTCATGGGCACTTTTTGATATCATGAATATTTTAAATTTCATGGGCACTTTTTGAATTCATGAGGACACTCGATCTCGATCCCCCTCCATCTTGATCTGGATTCCCCCTCCATCTCGATCTCGATCCCCCTCCATCTCGATCGCTATCCCCCTCCATCTCGATCTCGATCCCTCTCCCGCTCCACCGCCGCCGACGAGCAACCCCCGCACCCTCCCCTGCTCCACCGCCGCCGCCGATGATATTTTCAAATAACAAATTTGATGATATTTTTAAAAAAATTATTACTGTTTTTATAAAAAAATATTACTATTTCATATTCATATTCATTTTTTAAAAAATAATAATAAAAAAGTGTAGACTACAATTGTTGTTAAACAACAATTATTACTGTTTGTATAAAAAAAATATTACTGTTTCATATTCATATTCATATTCATTTTTTTAAAATAAAAAAAATCTTACTTATGGCGCACGGGTGGCTGGTGCGCCATTGCTATCTAAAAAAACATTCTAATGGCGCACCGCCTGGGGGTGCGCCATTAGTAATCTTCCCCCATCCATACACCACCGCGCCGCTCCTTCCCCCTCCCTCTCGCCAGACTACTTCGATTCGTCCCTCTCCCTCCACCGCGCCGCTCCCTCCCTCATCCCTCCCTCCACCACGCCGCCCCTGCCGCTGCCACGACCCACTGCGCCGCAGCCGCCCACGCGCCCCGACCGCCTCCCTCTCCCCTTCCTCCCCCTCAAGCGCCGCCTCACCCGGAGCCCCGCCTCCCCCCTCGACACCCTAGAAACCTCGGAGCCGCCCCACGTCCACCTGGAGAGGTGGCCCCACGTCCAGCAGGAGAGGAGGCCCGCGACCTCCCCGCCGTCTAGCAGGAGAACAGGGTACGAATACCTTTTCTG
This sequence comes from Triticum timopheevii, assembly GCA_963921465.1. Lineage (NCBI taxonomy): Eukaryota > Viridiplantae > Streptophyta > Magnoliopsida > Poales > Poaceae > Triticum > Triticum timopheevii. Next base: position 129,357,035 of record OY997274.1, on the reverse strand, counting down.
GTTGTCTCTTGCTGATTTTCTTCTTCAACTCCTCCAATCTATGACATGTTCTCATCTATAGCTGTGTTGTGCTGTTGTGTTGTGTGAAGGAAGGACTTGGTTCAACTTGGATACAGAGAAGCTGCTGCTGTGGGTTCGACTTGTTTGGATTTGGTTCCCCTGTCACCAAGGTGACCACTTGTCTCGCCTCTCTCCCCCTCTATACAAGTTCATGGCTGTGGAGTGCTATGGTCGATGCTTGTCTCAGCTGTATGCATTTGATTTCAGACTATATAGCTTGTATGTAGAAAAGTGCCTAGGGTTAAATAGGTCTGTACAGTAACACATTTGCTTCTTATTGTACATGACTATGTTTATTGTGCTGAAACATCTGTCTGATCTAATTAGAATGTATATGTGAGTTAAATAGGTCTGATTTTTGGGTAGAGGTAGCATCCATGTATTTGGGTAGCTAGTGGTCATTTTTTGCTGTGTTGCAAGAAAGGAGATAATGTTGGCTGAATGTGCTTGAGGAAGAAAAGTAAAAAGTGATTGGAATCTAGTGGAGGCTCTAGTGGCAGCATCTAGTGGCAGCATCTAGATAATGTTGTAAAAAAGTAAATAGGTCTGATTTTTGGGTAGAGGCAGCATCAATGTTTTTTGATTATGTAGCATTCTATCTGGGAGGCTCTAGTGGAGGATAGATTGGAAGATTATGTTATTATTTGAGCAAGTTCACTGATGTATTTAGTCATATAAAAAATACTGACACTTCATTACAACACTCAGCTTATCCAAGACGTCTTCATTACATTCTAGACAGGATAGAAGCCTACTTTGTTTAGAAATAGTGTCAGAATTTGAAAAGGAAAACCCTTAAGCCAAACATACAACAAGCATTGACAACATAAGTGGAGACACTAATTTTCTCTGACTTGTGGAGGCTCTAATCCTCAGGGATCATGGCTAAAATAATTTTCCATGCCTGATTAGTGATTATCTGAATCAGTTTGTAAACTGTAGAGGTGGTTAGGCTCTGGTTAGAAATAAAAACAATAATAGAAGTTTTGTATTTTCTAAGTAAAAAACCCCACATATGCACCAGGATGTGATCTGTCAGAACCAAAGTAGACCTAGCTCTGCATTAGTTGTTTTGTGCTTCAAGTGTCCCAGTCAAGGACAAACTGAGTGGTTGCAAAATAATATTATGTGGTCAATGTGGATTTACTATTTTCTGGTGATAGTTCTGAACTGGTAAATAAGTTAACATGCATAAGTGAGACTTGGCATTTTAAAGCTTAGGGTCTTCAACTTCAACTATGAATTGGGATGATAATGTTATTTTGCCTTCTTAACAGAATGGTGTCATAATCAGAACAAAGCTCCTGCAAATGCATACCTTTTTTTTACAAGTGCATCTGCACCTTCTGATCCATTTAGAGTTATCATAAATATATTTCCAAGGTTTTTTTCATTTCACTGTAGAGTCTTTGCTCATGCCTCTTTTGAGAAGTATGTCTATTGATTCAAAATTGCCATGATCTGTAAAATACATTTGTCATGCTCCATGAAAGTAAATTGCCATGGTCCAAATGTAGCAGAAGTTTCAAGTAGTGTTTTGTTTCTGTGTTTGAATAGGCAGCAAACTTTCTATTCTTTCTGTGTTTGTACAGACTTGCTGAACTATTGATGATTTTTTGTTGGGTGACCTATTATATCTGGAATGGAAGCTCACATATGTTGAGCTGATTTTTGTCCATATGAAAGCAGAGGACCATATGGTCTGTGGCTGGGTTTTGTCTCCGACCATTGTGTCGTGATGATTTTGCAGGTACCCCGAGAGGCCCTTGAGTTTGCTGGAATGTCGATTAACTTCCGTTCCGGCAAATTCGGGTACTCCATATATCCTATTTTCAGCAAAGGTCATGCTGAAATTTTCTGTGAATTTTAGCATGACTTTGCTAAAAATCGGACATATGGGGTACTTGCTACTAATGCATGGGCCGGGGTATCTTAGTACTTAATTAAGTAGGATCAACTGCCCCTTTATTCTTGCTGCATTAAACCATAGGTGGCAATAGAGCCAAGTGATTAGGCCCAACTTAGAATTCTCCTCAGCATCGATAAACCCTAGATGATAAACCCAACATATGTGGCAATAGAGCCAAGTGATTAGTGCCAAGTGATTAGGCCCAACCTAGGGTGCCCCGGCATCGATAAACCCTAAATGATGAAAACTTAACTTGGCTGCCCCGGATGCCTCGGTGTCGATGAGAACCTAAATGATGTACGCTTAGGCTTTTAGGGTGCCTCGGCGCCGACAAACCCTAAATGATAAAAGCTTAGCTTTTAGGATGCCTCGGTGTCCACAAACCCTAAATGATGAGACCATGATATTGTTCCTTGACAATAACCAACTTTTTGACCAAACTTTTTTCCTATTTAGAGCGAAACATGGCCCACAATGATGAGGCCGGTGGTTCGGGCGGCAAGCAATTCTGGGAGCTGTCTCAGGAGATGGAGGAACAACCTCACCGCTATGAGGACGCCGCGGAAGACACCGATCCTGACTACACAACCCCTAGTGGCGTCGGGGATGACACCACTGATGGTGCCGCCGAGGATGCCACCACTGATGATGGCGGCGCACACACAGATGGCAGCCAACCGAAGAAGCAAAGAAGGACCGGCGCCCGAATGCGCTCCGCACCCTCAAGGAGGAATTCACTCTAGTGGACTCCGACGGGAATCCAACGGAGCCCAAACATATAGTCAAGGGGTACTCGCTTCAGCTCGGGTGCATTCTCCGGAGCACCGTCTCGATCAACACCGATAACCTTAGGAATAAGGACAACGAGAATTTGCGCAGCCTCCTCTTCACGAAGCTGCACGAACGATACAAGTTCCCTGCCGAATTTGAAAACACACGCCTCTCAGGGAATAAAGTGAACAATGCCGCCCTCACGAAGATGAGCATGGCCCTGTCTACTTGGAGAAGCGCGGTGAAGAGAATGATTGATAAAGGTGATAGTTATGAGAAGATCAAGGCGAAATATCCTTTGATGAGAGAAGATGAGTACAAGGAGTTCAAGATCAAGTGCGAGAGCACTGCAACCTCCGAATCAAGTCAGTGGGGGAAAGAAATGCGGGAGTTGAACTTAGGGGAACACAAACTCGGTCCCGGCGGTTACAGAGTGGCGGAGCCTATATGGGACAAGGAGGAGGCGGAGCGTGCCGAGCAAGGCCTACCACCCCGCTTCAAGAAATACAGTGGTGACAAGCAGACCAGGAACTATGTCAGGGCCCAGTACAAGGAGGACCCAATAACAAAGGAGCTTACCACGGATCCGAAGACCAGGGCGCTTGAGCTTGTTCTGGTAAGGAATACACCCCCGCGTAATTAGCTCCATATGGTTGCACTCTAATTAATCCCCAATATTTCTAAATGGTTCACGTTCCTTTCGCAGGACACTAAAAGCAGTAGCGCGGGGTCGTCTCAGAGCTCCCCTTTCGACACCCCTTTAAATAGGGCGTTGAACGTAATGAAAAACAAGGATAAGCTCACTAAGACGACGTCAGCTGGTCGTGTGGCCGGCAAAGGCTTGTCCACAAAATGGGTGTCATACTATACCGCTGGTGTGCGGAAGGAGAAAAAGGCCATCTCGGAAAGCCAGACGCGCGAGGTTGAAGCACTCAAGGCACAAGTGGCGTGGATTCCGGAGCTTGTCCAAGAGCAAGAGGAACAACAACTGGGAACGAAGCTCAACGCCATGGTGCCTACGTTGATTCATGGGCTGACGACGTGGATTGCGGGCGGCCAACAGGGGCCTCCCTCGGTTCCCAGCTTCACGGCCAGCAACTCGCACAATGGGCAGGCGGCGCCATTGGTGTCTCCGGCGGCGCCATTGGTGTCTCCGGCGGAGGCGGTATTCGTGTCTCCGCCGCCAGCACGGGCATTGGAGCTTAATGCACCCGAGTGTACGCCGGCCGGCACCTCGCCTGCAAGCGCCCCCTCCGTCAGTTGCACGCCCGTCGTTGGCAGTGCCTCGACATTAGCCGAGCTCGACGGCATCACGGTAACTAAGCCTCTTGGCCGATGACTTCATCTCCTTGCCTTTGACTGGGCATCCCTGACGCCTTGTACATGTTTTCCCAGGGCGCCGCCGACATTCCTTGCACTCTTCTGCACTTCGTGGGCGCCGAGTTGGTCGATGTCACCAAGGGCAGAATCGTTCAACCGGGCAACCCCATGTTCCACGGTAATCCGATGCCACCCATAGTGTATAGGGTTGAAGTGGTTAGGGTGCTGCCAGGCTGTGATGAGTTGTTACCTCCGATTCGACCCGCTGGGGCCGACTAAGAAGATGAGATGACCCTTAGCGCCTGCGTAAACTGGCCCCTGCTTTGGCCGAAGAGCCAGATTCGTTTGGGGGCGGGGGACACCACCCCACAGACAAGACCGCCAGTCGTGCCGGCGCCAAGCCATGGCAAGAATGCCACAACGCTACCGGACCTGCCGGACATCCCTATGGCACAGGATCCGGACAGCCCTATGGCACAGGATCCGGACGACGACGACAATGACGACAGTACATTTACCAAAGTCGATAAGTACTTTGCCGAACATGGGTACGCTGACGAGTTCTGCGGGCCTCTTTCTCAAGAACCCAACCAAGACGACCGCAATCTAGCTGGTACGACGGAGAAATCCAATTGCAACAGGCGTCGTCTGGCGTTCAGTTCTCAGGAGACGCCTCCAGCTCCCGCCTTCACCGAGCCTCAGATAGCTGAGGTGCGAAATATTATCAGCCCGAACACGCTCAAGAAGGCGGTCTGTGAGCAGAACTCGGTCCCATTACAGGAGATCAAGAAGAAGAGACGGAAACGAAAGACTAACAAGAGCGCCGGTGCGAGCCAGCCGGCACCGAGTTCGATCTGTGCTCAGGACGGGCCACCTTCACCTAAGGATATCTCGAGGAGGGTGCATGTGGCGGGTAGGGCGATGCTACCGCCAAATATGCTGAATGCTGCAACCGGCACTATACGAAGTCTGCACGACAGTGTTCTTTCTTTGGAGAAGCGGCGTCTCAGAGAGAAGGATGTGGCATACCCAGTTTTCGTGGCCAAGGTGCCAGAGGGCAAGGGCTTTGTGGATGGCGACATCGGGGGTACGATCGTCTTGCGGTTTGATGACATCTTTGCTATGTTTAACCTTCATCCGCTGCACTACACCTTCGTTCGGCTGTTTTTGCTGAGTATGGAGATGCGGATCATTAGAGACAAGACCCCGGACATCATGATAGTCGACCCCTTCTACATGCGTGCCAAGCACTTGAGCAGCACTGGGGACTGCCAAGTTGCGAGTTCACACCTCGAAGGCGTCATTCTGGCAAACCCAGATAAGGATAACTTCCTTGTGGCTTACTTTCCCGAGTAAGTCATCCCTTAACCGCCCTGTAACATATGATTTCTTAGATTTCGATTGTTTTTTTTCTAACATTCCGTGTTCTGTGCAGTGACACACATTGCATACTCATCCTCTTAAGCCCGAAATATTCCATGGCCACGTATTTCGACCCGAACCGTAACTCCAAGATAGACTACACAAATGTCAAGAAAGTTCTTGATGATGTTCTCCCTGGCTACGCCAAATCTGGAGGCACCTTCACCAGGGTAGTTCGTAAGTACGGCAAGCACATGTTCTCACACAATACAAAGTTCTGCTGCGTCAAGCAGCCGCCTGGAGGTCAGAAGGATGCCTACTACGCCCTCCATCACATGCGGGCGATCGTAAGGGACCATCATCAACTTCTGCTACCAGATAATCTCAAAGATTGGGCCGCGAACTTGTCGGCAATCCAGGACGCGGACCTCAGACAAGAATTCTTTCGCATCCAGTCGGACTTTGCGAACATCATCCATCAAGATGTCCTTCATACCTCGGGGCAGTTCTTCCTCAGATATCAACCATCCAACAATGAGATAGATGGAATGCTACAAATGCAGGGTGACAACGACCGTGATTTCATGACCATCACGACAGACGGCGACTTCATCCACGCTCCTGTCTGATGAGTCGAGTCGAAAGTAGTGATCTGTAGTTCTGAAACATTGATTGGATCATGTTGTAACTAAACTTTAATGAATTCGTATGTCTCTTTGGTTTGGACAGTCGCTCAACTTAGATGTAATCGATGCTATTTATTAGTAGGACCATGAATCGTGCTATTAATGTCTTGCTTTTCTCTTCCGATCCTTTTGTTGCATACTTACAAATTGCTTATGTATTGTCTGTTGTTTGGCTTGTGCATAGAGATGCCGTCGTATGTCGTGTACAAGGGTAAGGTTCCCGGAGTCTACGACGACTGGGAGGAGTGTCGGAGACAGGTTCACCGTTTCAGCGGTAACAGTTACAAGGGGTACACCACTAGGGCGGAGGCCGAATCTAGATACGCCCGCTATCTAGCGGGAGAGAGGAGGGAGCGTTGGAGGAACCGGATGAAGACCAGTTTGATCGCGATGATGCTCATCGTGATGACCACAACTCTCTTCTATGTGATGGTAGTTTAGATGATCGATATCGACTTGTAATGTGAAGACAAACTTGATACTCGCAGTCTTGAGACTTGTAATGTTTTATCTTTGTTCGGTCTTTTGAATTCGGAGACTAATATGATGAATTGTATTCGGAGACTAATCTTCTATTGTATTCGATGAATCTGATGTTGCTGTGTGCTGCTGTCTATATTCTGTCCAATAATATATTTTGTAACCTGTGCAAAAATCAGAAAAGTAAAAAAAAACAAATAATCATACTAATGGCGCATCACCAGCAGGTGCGCCATTAGTGTGCCAAAGGATACTAATGGCGCATCAACACATAATGCGCCATTAGTATGACAAAGCACATGCTTATGTATGGCCCCCCGGGAGGCACACTAATGGCGCATGGTGTTACATACTAATGGCGCACTGCTTGGTGCGCCATTAGTATACCAGATACTAATGGCGCACCAGTGGTGCGCCATTAGTAAAAAATACTAGTGGCGTGCTACTAATGGCGCACTGGTAATGCGCCATTAGTAGGCAAAACCAGTCCGCCATTAGTAGGCCTTTTCCTAGTAGTGAGGAATGCGGCTTCCAGGTCTTCCCAACAACCAATTGACTCCGCGGGCAAGCTGTTATGCCAATGCCGAGCTGGTCCTTTAAGCTTGAGTGGGAGGTATTTGATGGCGTGTAGATCATCACCGCGGGCCATGTGGATATGAAGGAGGTAGTCCTCGATCCATACCGCAGGATCTGTTGTGCCATCGTACGATTCGATGTTTACGGGTTTGAAACCCTCGGGGATTTGATGATCCATTACTTCATCTGTGAAGCATAGTGGGTGTGCGGCGCCCCTGTACTGGGCTATATCATGACGTAGCTCAAATGAGCTTTGTCTGCTGTGTTCGGCTCGGCCGGATTTGTTGTATCCGGCATGACGGTAATCGTTATGTGTAGTGAGGCGCCCACGCGATCCGTAGATCGATCTTGTTTGTCTGGCCTTGTCCTCCAATATATCTCGCAGGTCTGGCGCATTTCCCCGTGCCTTGGTACTTTTTGAGCGACGCCAGGGTGCGGCTTGAGTGGAGGGCTGAGAGGCCTCTCTGTCGCGGCCACGAGGTGGCCGGTCGGCCACATCATGTGCTGGTGATGTAGGTTTAGGTGCTTCCTCCTCTAATAGGGGTAGCAGCCTACGTTTTGGGTAGCTCTTGGAGGGGCGTTCGAGTTCGTACTCTTCGGCCGCCAGGACTTCAGTCCATCTGTCGGCTAGCAAATCTTGGTCAGCTCTAAGCTGTTGCTACTTTTTCTTGAGGCTGCTTGCCGTGGCCATAAGCCTGCGTTTGAAACGCTCTTGTTCGACGGGATCTTCAGGCACGACAAATTCGTCGTCGTCGAGGCTTGCCTCGTCTTTGGAGGGAGGCATGTAATGATCGTCCTCTACCTCTCTGTCTGCCGCTCTCTCATGAGGGCTGGCTTCTCCATCCTCCTACGCTGAATCCTGCTGGAGGGGGTTGTCTTCGGCACTATCCGGAGTGTTATTGTCTCCGCTGCCGGAATCGCCATTTTTGCTGTGGTGGGATTTACAGCGGCGCCGCTGACGCCGGCGCTTAGGCTGTTTCTTGGAGGGGTCATCCTCCGTTGTTCCATCGCCATTCCCATCGTTTGGGATGTCCACCATGTATATGTCGTATGACGAGGTGGCCTTCCAATGCCCTGTAGGCCCTGGTTCTTGGTCATCTCCTGCATCGTCGTCCATACCGTCGATGTCTTCAGAGTCGAAGTCGAGCATGTCGGTTAAATCATCGACAGTGGCTATGAAGTGGGTGGTGGGTGGGCTTTGAATTTCTTTGTCGTCCGCATCCCAACCTTCCTGACCATAATCCGGCCAGGGCTCTCCTGATAAAGAGAGAGACTTTAGCGAATTCAGGAAGTCGCCAAAGGGCGAGTGCTGAAAGATGTCCGCGGCAGTGAACTCCATGATTGGCGCCCAATCGGATTCGATTGGCAGCGGCGCGGAAGGTTCAGAGTCCGGAGAGGAGTCTGGCACCTTGGAGTCACGAGCTTCACAAAGGACAGGGTTGGTGTTCGGCTCAATTGCCATAGAGATGGCAGCCCCCGAGGCGGTGTCCAGCCACCCGTCCTCGATCGGCGCAGTCGGCTCCGAGCTAAGGGTCGGAGCGGACACTGGTGCGACCTCCGGGGCACTGTCCGGTGGCAGAGCTAGATCATGCCCATCGTGACAGTGCGGCGTGCTTGGCTGTGGCTCGAACCCGTCGAAGATCAAGTCTCCGCGGACGTCACCCGTATAGTTCAAACTTCCAAATCTGACCTAATGGCCAGGGCGTAGCTTTCAATCTGCTCCAGATGGCCAAGCGAATTGGCCTGCAGTGCAAAGCTGCCGAATACGAAGATCTGTCCGGGGAGAAAAGTCTCACCCTGGACCGCATCATTGTTGATGATCGGAGGAGCCATCGGGCCTAAAGAAGACGACACGGAGGAACTCTCAATGAAAGCACCAATGTCCGTGTCAAAACCGGCGGATCTCGGGTAGGGGGTCCCGAACTGTGTGTGTAGGCGGATGGTAACAGGAGACAAGGGACACGATGTTTTTACCCAGGTTCGGGCCCTCTCGATGGAGGTAAAACCCTACTCCTGCTTGATTAATATTGATGATATGGGTAGTACAAGAGTGGATCTACCACGAGACCAGAGAGGCTAAACCCTAGAAGCTAGCCTATGGTATGATTGTTGTTCGTCCTACGGACTAAAACCCTCCGGTTTATATAGGCACCGAAGAGGGTTAGGGTTACACAGAGTCGGTTACAATGGTAGGAGATCTACATATCCGTATTGCCAAGCTTGTCTTCCACGCCAAGGAAAGTCCCATCCGGACACGGGACGAAGTCTTCAATCTTGTATCTTCATAGTCTAGGAGTTCGGCCAAAGGTGATAGTTCGGCTATCCGGACACTCCCTAATCCCGGACTCCCTCAGCGGGTAAGAGAGAGGTTACACCGCTGCATAGAGGGAGGAAGAGTTGGTGATGAACGCAGTGAAGTTGTTGGTGAAGATCGCGGTGATGATGATGGCCCCCGGCAGCGCTCCGGCGCCAGCGGAAGCAAGGGGGAGAGCCCCCCCCCCCCCTTCTTCTTCTTCTTCCTTGACCTCCTCCCTAGATGGGAGAAGGGTTTCCCCTCTGGTCCTTTGCTCCCATGGCGCGGGAGGGGCGAGAGCCCCTCCGAGATTGGATCTATCTCTCTGTTTCTGCGTTCTCAGATTCTACCCCTTCACCGTTTCTTAAATATCCGGAGATCCGTAACTCCGATTGGGGTGAATCTTTCGCCCAGATCTTTCTCATAAAATTAGCTTTCTTGCACCAAAAGAAGAGCATCAACCGCCATACGGGAGGCCCACGAGAGTCCATGGCGCACCCAGGGGGAGGGCGCGCCCCCCTATCTCGTGGCCACCCCGGACACCGTTTCGCGTTGATTTTACTTCCCAAAAATCATAAATATTCCAAAAAAAATCTCCATCCGTTTTTATCCCGTTGGACTCCATTTGATATTGGGTTTCTGCGAAACAAAAAACATGCAACAGACAGGAACTGGCACTGGGCACTGGATCAATATGTTAGTCCCAAAAAATAGTATAAAAAGTTGCCAAAAGTATATAAAAGTTGAATAATATTGGCATAGAACAATCAAAAATTATAGATACGATGGAGACGTATTAGCATCCCCAAGCTTAATTCCTTCTCGTCCTCGAGTAGGTAAATGATAAAAAAGATAATTTTTGATGTGGAATGCTACCTAGCATAATCTTGATCATATGTCTAATCATGGCATGAATATTAATACATGAGTGATTCAAAGCAATAGTCTATCATTTGACATAAAAACAATAATACTTCGAGCGTACCAATAAAGCAATCATGTCTTTTCAAAACAACAAGGCCAAAGAAAGTTATCCCTACAAAATCATATAGTCTGGCTGTTGCTCTATCTTCATCACACAAAGTATTTAATCATGCACAACCCTGATGACAAGCCAAGCAATTGTTTCATACTTTAATAATCTCAAACTTTTTCAACTTTCACGCAATACATGAGTGTGAGCCATGGACATAGCACTATAAGTGGAATAGAATATGATGGTGGGGGTTATGTGGAGAAGACAAAAAAAGTAGAAAGTCTCACATCGACTAGGCGTATCAACGGGCTATGGAGATGCCCATCAATAGATATCAATGTGAGTGAGTAGGGATTGCCATGCAACGGATGCACTAGAGCTATCAGTGTATGTGAGGGAGTCCCGGACTAGGGGGTGTCCGGATAGCCGAACTATCATATTTGGCCGGACTCCTAGACTATGAAGGTACAAGATTGAAGACTTCGTCCCGTGTCCGGATGGGACTTTCCTTGGTGTGGAAGGCAAGCTTGGCGATACGGATATGTAGATCTCCTACCATTGTAACAGACTCTGTGTAACCCTAGCCCTCTCCGGTGTCTATATAAACCAGATGGTTTTAGTCCGTAGGACGAACATCAATCATACCATAGGCTAGCTTCTAGGGTTTAGCCTCTTTGATCTCGTGGTAGATCTACTCTTGTACTACCCATATCATCAATATTAATCAAGCAGGAGTAGGATTTTACTTCCACCGAGAGGGCCCGAACCTGGGTAAAAACATCGTGTCCCTTGTCTCCTGTTACCATCCGCCTAGACGCACAGTTTGGGACCCCCTACCCGAGATCCGCCGGTTTTGACAATGACATTGGTGCTTTCATTGAGAGTTCCTCTGTGTTGTCACCTTTAGGCCCAATGGCTCCTTCGATCATCAACAACGACGCGGTCCGGGGTGAGACTTTTCTCCCCGGACAGATCTTCGTATTCGGCGGCTTTGCACTGCGGGCCAATTCGCTAGGCCATCTGGAGCAGATCGAAAGCTACGCCCCTGTCCATCAGGTCAGATTCGAGAGTTTGAATTACACGGCCAGCGTCCGCGGAGACTTGATCTTCGACGGATTCGAGCCACAGCCAAGCGCGCCGCACTGTCTCGATAGGCACGATCTAGATCTGCCGCCGAACAGCACCCTGGAGGCCGCACCAGAGCCCGCTCCGACCATCAGCTCGGAGCCGACTTCGCCGATCGAGGATGAGTGGCTGGACACCGCCTCGGGGGCTATGATCTCTATGGTGATCGAGTCGAACACCATCCCTGTCCTTTGCGAAGCTCGTGACTCCAAGGTGCCGGACTCCTCTCCGGACTCCGAACCTTCCGCGCCCCTGCCAATCGAATCCGGTTGGGCGCCTGTTATGGAGTTCACTGCCGCGGACATCTTTTAGCACTCGCCCTTCGGCGACATCCTGAACTTGCTAAAGTCTCTCTTTATCAGGAGAGCCCTGGCCAGACTATGGTCAGGAAGGTTGGGACATGGACGACGAAGAAATTCAATGCCCACCCACCACCCACTTTGTAGCCAGTGTCGATGATTTAACTGACATGCTCGACTTTGACTCCGAAGACATCGACGGTATGCATGACAATGCCGGAGACGACCAAGAACCAGCGCCTACAGGGCACTGGAAGGCCACCTCAACTCACGATGTATATATGGTGGATACACCTAAAGGAAGCGATAACGAGGAACAACGGGACGCTGCGAAGGATAATTCCCTCGAAAAGCAGTCAAAACGGCGACATAAGCGCCGCTCAAAGTCCCGCCTCGACAAAGACAGCACCCATACAGACCCAGCCATAGAGCAGGGCGAACCGGTGGACGACGAACATGCCCTCGAGCAACCATCCGAATAGGATAACTTGGATAAACAATCCGTCCCCGGCGAAGATAACAGTCCAGACGATCTCACGCCGGACACATCGTTGGAGCAGAAGAACCTCCACAAAAGGCTCGCTGCCACTGCACGTAGTCTGAAGAAGCAGAAGCGGAAGCTCAAAACAGCAGAAGACGCACTCAGAATGAGATGGAGCAAAGTACTCAACACCGCAGACAAATACGGCAATAGTCACCAAACAAAGAGCTACCCGAAGCGCAAACTACTGCCCGAATTTGACGAGGAGGCCGTAGAGCCACCACAATCAAAGAAAAAAGAGGCCGCCCGGTCGGATAGACGACCACATGGCAAACATAGAGCGGCAAGCGGCACCGCACACAAGGCGGCACGCGATCCGCATAAGGATGCGCACCAAAAGGATGGCCCAGTCAGGTCTATCTATGGGCCAAGAAAGCAAGCTCTAGAAAGCAATACAACACGTCGAGTATTCTAACATCACCGCACACCCCCTATGTTTCACCGATGAGGTGCTAGATCATGAATTTCCAGCGGGATTCAAGCCCGTAAACATAGAGACATACGACAGAACAACAGACCCTGGAGTCTGGATTGAGGATTACATCCTGCACATACACATGGCTAGAGGAGATGACCTCCACACCATAAAATACTTACCCCTCAAGCTCAAAGGGCCAGCCCGGCATTGGCTTAAAAGCCTCCCCAAAAACACTATTGGAAGTTGGGAAGAGCTCGAGGATGCTTTTCGGGCCAATTTTCAAGGGACCTATGTCCGACCTCCGGACGCAGACGATTTAAGTCATATAACCCAACAGCCCGGAGAGTCAGCCCGAAAATTCTGGAATAGGTTTCTCACCAAAAAGAACCAAATAGTCGACTGTCCGGACGTCGAAGCCTTAGCAGCTTTCAAACATAACATCCGAGACGAATGGCTCGCCAGACACCTCGGCCAGGAAAAGCCAAGAACAATGGCCGCATTAACAAGCCTCATGACCCGCTTTTGCGTGGGAGAGAATAGCTGGCTGGCAAGGTGCAGTACCAGCGACCCAAGTACGTCCAAAGTCAGGGATGGAAATGGGAAACCATGACGCAGCAAGGACCAGCGCCGGACCAAGGGAAACAGTCCGAAGAGCACGGTAGTCAACGCCGGATTCAAAAGCTCTCGGCAGAACAACAAAAAACTGCCTCTTAAGGACAACAGCGACGAGCTATCCATCCTAAACAAAATCTTGGACAAGACATGCCAAATCCACAGTACTCCCGGGAAGCTTGCAAACCATACCCACAGAGATTGTTGGGTCTTCAAGCAGTCCGGCCGACTTAACGCCGAACACAAGGGGCTCGACACACCAAGTGAGGACGACGATGAACCCCACAAGCAGACCACCGGAAAACAAAAGAATTTCCCACAAGAGGTTAAAACAGTAAACTCACTTCAAGTGACAAAAGGGAAAAATAGAGCGGCGCCGACTGAAATACGCGCTGCACGGTCCACCCCAGCGGAGTCCCGATACTGGATGTCAAAACCAATCACCTTCGACCATCGGGATTACTCCGGAAGTATCCGGAATGCAGGATGGACTGCTTTGATATTAGATCCTATAATCGACGGACTACAATTTACACAAGTCCTAATGGACGGCGGCAGTGATCTAAACCTGCTATATCAGGACACAATCCGCAGAATGGGGATAGACCCAACCAAAATTCGCCATAGCAACACTTCCTTTCAAGGAGTAATGCCAGGCCAATATGCCCATTGTACGGGCTTTCTACCGCTAGAAGTTGTGTTCGGCTCATCCGACAACTTCCGCCGCGAAAAGTTAGTCTTCCACATCACCCCATTTAAAAGTAGCTATCAAGCACTAATGGGATGTGAAGCTTTCGCCCACTTTAACGCAATACCGCATTATGCATCTCTTACACTAAAAATGCCCGGTCCACGCGGCATCATCTCATTAAAGGGAAACTTTGAGTGTTCCTCGAATACGGAAGAACGTGAGACTGCCTTGTCAGCCACACACTAATCCGGCTTTGCTGATCAAAGCACCTAAACAGGTCATTCAGACCCCGGACACGGTTAGGCGAGTCCGGTATAAATAAACAAGGGGCTTACTAGCCGCGTACCCCCTTACAAGGGGCTCCACGCATGTACAACAAGAGACAATAAAGCTCAATTTTATTCATTTTTTGAATCATACTCTGTTTATTTTAAAATACATTTTTCGCACGATCTTTTCTTTCCAACTAAGTTCCTCTCTTTTACAGATGAACGCCGTGCTACACCCGTCCAGGATACGGCACAACGGAGACACCGGCGCAGACGTGCAGCAGGGACACGTTGCAAGGATTCTTTTCAGATTAAGACCCTGCGTAAACCTGTTTTACTGTCTCTTGTTGCTTCACATCCCTTGGTTTCTTGCTATAACCGAGGAGGAGGCTGGCGTTTTGGCATCGGCCGCGTCAGAAATTTTTGCGCGTACCTGGACACTAGGGGCTTAGGGCATTGTTCTGCCTGTTTTCATAAAGACCGAATACCTTAGGGAGTGTTCGGCGTCTCGAGTTAGGCCTTATATGCATCAGCTCTGAATCATGTCTTTGGTCAAATGTTGGGTTTGCCCAGCTCCTATGTTTTGCTGCCTTACGTTCCGCTCTATCGGCTAACGCGGCACCAGGAGAACTACTGCGATTGTGCCCCGATTCGTCCTGGTGGGCACCTCAGTAGAGAAAGCCGAAAACTGATTGTCATGATGTAGCGTGAGACTGGTCAACCACTCGATGACCCACTGGAATGTTTAGAATTCCTCCGCATTAACGAAGGACCGTTTCCCGGTCAGGCACATACGCGCCCCGAATTCGGAGAGCGCGGTGCCCCTAGGGGCTATATAGTAGCCCCACCATCGAACTCCTATGGCTAAGTGAAAGTGATAAAGCATTATAGTCCGGTTGCCTAGTTTGCTACGCTACCACCTCCTTCACAGGACCAACACGTTGGATTAAGTGTGAAAATGCGCTTTTTTTTGCAAACACCCCCGCACTATGTGCGTGGGGGCCGAAGCCGAAGACTACCATCTTTTAGGTTATATACACATATACATTAACGGCCGCACAGGAGGTAGCTCAATACTTGAACGCACAAGTATAAAAAGCCCTTATATTATATTGAAACATCGTTTCACAAATCATACATGTCATTAGAACATAATATCCTTCGAGCACTGCGTCTCCATTAAACGAGCGCCCTGCAGGACTTCCTCAAAATAGTGCTCGGCAGGTACTCGGCTTCTGTCCGAATCCTAGGATGCAACGTCAGTGGCCTTCATCTCTGCCCAGTATGTTTTGACACGGGCAAGAGCCATCCGCGCACCCTCTATGCATGCCGACCGCTTCATTGCATCGGTATGCGGCACCGCACCAAGGAACTGCTACACCAAGCCAAAATAACTCTTCGGCTCGGGCCTTTTCGGCCACAAATGAGTCACGACATCCTTCATGGCAAGTCCGGACAACCTATTCAGCTCATCCCATTCGGCCAAACGATCGGTCAATGAAAGCGGACGCTCTGGACTATGGAACTGCAACCAAAAAAGCTCTTCCATTCCGCGATCCTTTTGGCCTCGGAAGTGTGCGACCGCGTCTGCTGCACTCGCCGCCAAATCCAGATAAGCATCCTCCACACCCCACAGCTGGCCCAACTGAGCATACTTCGGATCCGTGAACTTCCTTCGCAGCAGAAAGGGCTTTCCAGCCGTGATATCCCCGGCTTGATGTAGCTCCTCCTTTATAGCTCTCAGCGTGGAGTGGGAATCCTTGGCTTCGGCGGTGGCCTTCTTCAGGTCCTCTTGCTCCGCTCGGTGTTCTTTTTCAAGAAACTCGCAGCGGTCGGTAGGATTCTTCAACTTCCCGGCCATCTCGGCCATTTCCTCCCTGCTTCGACAGTGAGCAGCCTGTTCAGCTTTTAGCTCCTCGGCCGCCCTCAAGGTAGCCGCATCACTTTTTCTGGCTTGCTCCTTGACTCAGGCTAGCTCTGCCCGAAGGTTCTCCATAGCAGCGGCACCATCTGCATAAAGCATACATGTTGTAAGGCATGGGCGTCAAGCTCCCTTACCAGGTGTCCGCAGAGAAGTTGCATACCTTGTGACTCGTCAAGCCGCCTATTGACAAGCTTTGATGTCCGCATCCGCTAGGTCAAGTTGCGGCTTCAGTTCGGCAAATTGATCAGTCTGGCTGGCCACCGGACGCTCCGCCACCTATATAGGACAGGCGACATCTTACAACTAAGATTATGATCCTCGGCGCGCTGTCACTCTCGACAACGTACCGAGTCTCAGGGGCTACTATCTATACAGGGCGCATTCTATATGCAAAACTGTCAGAAGGTATATCATTTTGCGTACCTCAAAACCCGTCAGTAAACTTCTGACGAGGTCATACAATCCGCTCTCAGCGGATGAAATCCTTTCAATTACCGTACCCATTAACGCACGGTGATCTTCTGAGATAGACGCTCACCCGAGCAGATCCTTCAGCTCCTCCCACCGTACACCAGTCGGTGCCGGACCTCCCGGCCCCGCCGGACTTAGGGAAACCCTCCACGACGACACCTCAGGGTCGTCCGCCCCACATGACGGTGCGGCAGATGGAGGCGTTTCTCTCTCCATCATCTCCGGATGAAGATCCCCTCAAGATGAGCTTTGCTAAGAAGGGCTGAGATCCGAACTACAAGGTAAAATTTCGGTTATCTTGAGAAGTAAAAACAGGGATGTCACTTATTACAAAACTCCCCTTTCTACTTACGGCTCGCTGGAGGGCTGATTCCCTGGGGAAATAGTGCGGCCGGGACTTCTCCTGGCGCAGGACCCTCTGGTGAAGATTTCTTCCCCCGCTTTGAGGCCTTGGCCTCCGGATCTTCAGAAGCGGTCCTCTTCTCCCCCTGGAGGGAGGGATTCTCGATCCCCCCTTTCTTGAAGGCCTCCTTCGCGGAGGCAGTAGCTTCCCTGTTCCCCCCTTTGCCCTCTTTCAAAGGCGCAGCCTCCAGCATCTTGGTTAACACAGGATCCGGCGTGGTCTCAGGGAGGGGGGCCGGACACCTTACTAGTTTTGCTTTCGCTATCCACTCCTGTTCAAGGGACAGCTCTTTAAAGGGAAAGTTTATGATAAATGTACGGATAGTGTGTCCGGGCACAGGACTACTTACTTGACTATCCGGGCGATTGCAGCTCAGACCTGCATCCTCGGTCAAGTCCGGACACATCTCTTGTGATCCGAAGAACTGTTTATACATCTCCATGGGCGTCGCGCCCATGAAGTGTTGGAGAGCTCATGGTCCCTCCGGATTAAATTCCCACAGGCGGAGGGGGCGACGTTTGCACGGCAGAAGGCGCCGAATCAGCATGACCTGCGCCACTACGACCAGATTGATCTCTCTCTCTTGGAGGTCTCGAATACGGCCCTGCAACAGAGGAACGTCCTTGGACGGCCCCCAGTCGAGCCCTTTGTTGACCCATGACGCCAGTCGCTGTGGAGGACCCGGGCGGAAGGCAGGTGGCGCCACCCATTTGGTGCCCCCGGGAGCGGTGATGTAAAACCACTCCTGTTGCCATAAACCGAGCACCTCTTGAAAAGAGCCCTCGGGCCATGGAGCGTCAGCATTTTTGCTTATAACAGCCCCTCCGCACTCTGTCTGCTTCCCCATAATCATCTTCGGCTCCACTTTGAAGGTCTTGAGCCACAATCTGAAGTGAGGGGTAATGCGGAGGAAGGCTTCACATACGACGCTGAACGATGCGATGTGGAGGATGGACTCCGGATCCAAGTCGTGGAATTCCAGCCCATAATAAAACATGAGCCCCCTCATGAAGGGGTCCGTTGGGAAGCCTAAACCCCGAAGGAAGTGAGACACGAACACCATGCTCTCACCAGGCTCGGGAGTAGGAATAACCTGCCCTTGGGCAGGCAGCCTATGCGAAATTTCACCAGTTAGATACCTGGCGTCTCTCAGCTTTATCACGTCTTCTTCTGTGACGGAAGAAGGCATCCACCGGCCTTGCAGGTCGGAGCCGGACATCATCGAAGGTCCGAAGCACCTGAATCTGGAGCTTTGGGTGTTGGAACTCAAGGCGAGGGGCGGATTCGATTGAGATTAAAAGAAAGAAGCAGGCCTTGGTCTCGTTATAAAGAGGTTGAATACCAAGAGCCCTCCCCATGGCCGTTTGGGACTCGCCTTCGATAGAGGGGGCGTGCCAACGGGCACGGTTGGGTTACCCACGCCCGTATTGATGAGGATCCCGGAATAAGGGGGCACGTTCTCCGCTTTCATAAGACGTGCCAAGGAAACCGCCTCGCTAAACGCGCTGAGGTGGGATAGTAAAAAACGATTCGAATAAAGGCCCAAGCGTGGTGTGATGTCACGCCGCGGAATACGTCATCAGATGTGTGTAAAGATTATTCTCTCCACGGTGGTATGTGGAACTTGTTTTGCAGAGCCGGACACTATCCTTGAGTTCAAAATCTTCTATGAAGTATTCGGAGGAGGAACCCGCCTTGCAATGCCGAAGACAATATGCGCGCAGGACTCGTCGTCATTGAAGCCTGGTTCAGGGGCTACTGAGGGAGTTCCAGACTAGGGGGTGTCCGGATAGCCGAACTATCATCTTTGGCCGGACTCCTAGACTATGAAGATACAAGATTGAAGACTTCGTCCCGTGTCCGGATGGGACTTTCCTTGGCGTGGAAGGCAAGCTTGGCGATACGGATATGTAGATCTCCTACCATTGTAACCGACTCTGTGTAACCCTAGCCCTCTCCGGTGTCTATATAAACCGGAGGGTTTTAGTCTGTAGGACGAACAACAATCATACCATAGGCTAGCTTCTAGGGTTTAGCCTCTTTGATCTCGTGGTAGATCTACTCTTGTACTACCCATATCATCAATATTAATCAAGTAGGAGTAGGGTTTTACCTCCACCGAGAGGGCCCGAACTTGGGTAAAAATATTGTGTCCCTTGTCTCCTGTTACCATCCGCCTAGACACACAGTTCGGGACCCCCTACCCGAGATCCGCCGGTTTTGACACCGACAGTATGAAAGCTCAAACTAAAAACTAAGTGGGTGTGCATCCAACTTGATTGCTCATGAAGACCTCGGGCATTTGAGGAAGCCCATCATCGGAATATACAAGCCAAGTTCTTTAATGAAAATTCCCACTAGTATATGAAAGTGAAAGCATAGGAGACTCTCTCTATGAAGAGCATGGTGCTACTTTAAGCACAAGTGTGGTAAAAGGATAGTAGCATTGCCCCTTCTCTCTTTTTCTCTCATTTTTTTATTTTTATTTTTTTGTTATAATTTTCTTTCTTTTTGGTGGGCTTCTTTGGCCTCTTTTTTTATTTGGGCTTCTTTGGCCTCTTTTATTTTTCATAAAGTCCGGAGTCTCATCCCGACTTGTGGGGGAATCATAGTCTCCTTCATCCTTTCCTCACTGGGGCAATGCTCTAATAATGATGATCATCACACTTTTATTTACCTACAACTCAATATCTAGAACAAATATATGACTCTATATGAATGCTTCTGGCGGTGTACCGGGATGTGCAATGATCTAGCATAGCAATGACATCAAAAAACGGACAAGCCATGAAAACATCATGCTAGCTATCTTACGATTATGCAAAGCAATATGACAATGAATGTTCAAGTCATGTATATGATGATGATGGAAGTTGCATGGCAATATATCTCGAAATGGCTATGGAAATGCCATGATAGGTAGGTATGGTGGCTGTTTTGAGGAAGATATAAGGAGGTTTATGTGTGATAGAGCGTATCGTATCACGGGGTTTGGATGCACCGGCAAAGTTTGCACCAACTCTCGAGGTGAGAAAGGGCAATGCACGGTACCGAAGAGGCTAGCAATGGTGGAAGGGTGAGAGTGCGTATAATCCATGGACTCAACATTAGTCATAAAGAACTCATATACTTATTGCAGAAATCTAAAAGCCATTGAAAACAAAGTACTACACGCATGCTCCTAGGGGGTAGATTGGTAGGAAAAGACCATCGCTTGTCCCCGACCGCCACTCATAAGGAAGACAATAAATAAATAAAATTGTGCTCCAACTTCATCACAAAGCGGTTCACCATACGTGCGTGCTACGGGAATCACAAACCTCAACACAAGTGTCTCTACAATCCACAACCACCCACTAGCATGACTCTAATATCACCATCTTTATATCGCAAAACTATTGCAAGGAATCAAACATACCATATTCAGCGATCTACAAGTTTATGTAGGATTTTATGACTAACCATGTGAATGACCAATTCCTGTCATCTCTCTAAATAGATATAAGTGAAGCAAGGGAGTTTAATTATTTCTAAAAAACATATGCCCACGCTCTAACAAATATAAGTGAAGCAAAAGATCATTCTACAAATGGCGGTTTTCTATGTGAAGAGAAACAGGCAATCCAAACTTCAAATGATATAAGCGAAGCACGTGAAGCATTCTATAAAGCCATACTCAAAAGATTTAAGTGAAGTGCAATGAGAATTCTATAAATAAACCAAGGACTATCTCATACCAGCATGGTGCATAAAAAAATGAAAACTAAATGGAAAATACGCTCCAAGACTTGCACATAATGCATGAACGAAACGAATTCGAAAACATACCGATACTTGTTGAAGAATGAGGGGATGCCTTCCGGGGCATCCCCAAGCTTAGACGCTTGAGTCTCCTTGAATATTTACTTTGGGTACCTCGGGCATCCCCAAGCTTGAGCTCTTGCCTCTCTTCCTTTTCCTCATATCAAGACATCCTCGATTAGACACTACATCCACACAAAACTTCAACAGAAAACTCGGTAAGATCCGTTAGTATAATAAAGCAAATCACCACTCTAAGTACTGTTGCAAACCAATTCATATCTTGTTTTTGCATTTTTTCTACTGTAATATAGCTTTTCCATGGCTTAATCCACTAATATAAATTGATAGTTTCATCAAAACAAGCAAACTATGCATCAAAAACAGAATCTGTCAAAAACAGAACAGTCTGTAGCAATCTGAACATCCACCATACTTCTGGTACCCCAAAAATTCTACAAAAATTAGGAAAAATAAACACGTTGCATATCAAGACAGTGCAAAAGGAATCAGAACCAATTGACGTTCCAGCTAAAAATGTAAAATCTTGCACTACAGCCAAAGTTTTTGTCCTGCACCGTACAAACCAACAAGCATTGTAAACATCCTAAAGGTAAACCTTGGCACATTATTTTTATAATACAATGGAATTGTACAAGGTGATAATTATTTTTGATGAAAAGTTTCTGTAATCAAGATTCACAAAGTTTCCGTGAGCATGAACAAAGTTCAAGTCTAGCTCCCACTTCAACAACGCTTGTCTCTTTTACTTCCGTTTTCCTTTTTGAAAAGTTTTTAGGTTCCCCTCTTTATTTTTTATTTTGTTTTTAAAATATATAAAAGCACATTACAGAAATAAATGACTCTCCAAAACTTCCGGGTTGTCTCCCTGGCAGCGCTTTCTTTAAAGCCATTAAGCTAGGCATTTAGTGCTCAAGTAATGAATCCACCCGGATCCCAAGGTATATCAAAGCCAATTTTAATTAACAAAGATTTGTAATTTAGTAGTGAGCACAAAGTAACATATATCATGCAACAACCAAGTCTAACTCTCTTCCTATGCATCGGCATGTCATAAAAGAACAATTCATGCACACAAAGTAAAGGCCAATGCATAGTACAAGCAGTTTCTTGCAATTCTATCGTGTTGGAAACATAAAGAGGCGGAGATATAGTTCCTCTTTCATAATAATTGCAAGTAGGATCAGAAAGCACATGCATATTATATTCATCAAAATCATCATGTGCAATGGTAAAAGGCAACCCATCAATATAATCCTTAATAAGCACAAACTTCTCCGATATAGTGTAGTTTGGAGAATTCAAAAAGATAATAGGACTATCATGCGTGGGTACAATAGCAACAATTTCATGTTTAACATAAGGAACTATAGCAAGTTCATCTCCATAAGCATAATTCATGTTGGCATCTTGGCCACAAGCATAGAAAGCATCATCAAAAACGGATATTTCAAATAAATTCAAGGGATCATAGCAATCATCATTCGGTAAGCACGAAGGGGAATTAAATAATGTATGAGTTGGAGCGTTACTCTCATTATAAGGTGGGCACGGATAGCTAATCCGCTCTTCCTCCTTTTGTTCTTCGCTCTTCTCATCATCTTTTTCATCCAATGAGCTCACAGTTTCATCAATTTCTTCTTCCCATAGCTTCCTGCAAAATATTAGTCTCTTCTTGGACAGCGGAGAATTTCGTCATAAATGGATTATATAGTAATTGTATTCATAATTTGCATAGCAATATCTAAGTATAGCAAGATTTTCAGGCCTATAAACATCATCATCTAAAGCTTCATACTTTTCAAATTTGCAGCCTTAAAAGATTCAATATCTAATTTGCATAGCAATATCTATAGATTCAATTTCATAAGCAGCCTGAAAAGCAACAAATTCTTCTATTTGTTCAACATCATAGTAATCATATATACCATTAGCATAAGAAGCTAAGGTTTCATTATCATTAAATTTGCATGAAAAGGGAAGGTGTGGAGCCTCCATCCTAGAGCAAAAAGTAATATCATATCTCAAGCATAGAGCCCAGGCATACCAATGCAACATAATAAATTGATCACATAATAGTTTCCCTTTTTGTGTCGAGCGATAATCCCTAAAGTATTCACGTTGATCCAACGTGTCTCCCATTATAAAGTTGAATGGGGTTTTCTCAGGATTATCAAAGTAGTATATAATATCTCTTGCATAATGAGCATCGAGGGTTTAGGAGTTACCCCATCTCCATGAGTAGCAAGTACACCTAATTTTTTTGGTATTTCGTGTTCCATATCCATAACTAAAGATAGAAAACAACTAAGAACAGCAAATAAAAATTACTTAGTGATAAAGCAAACAAGCACACACGAGAATATTCACCCCACGCTATGACTCCCCGACAACGGTGCGAGAAAAAGGTCTTGATAACCCACAAGTGTAGGGGATCGCAACAGTTTTCAATAAGTAAGAGTGTCGAAACCAACGAGGAGCTAAAGGTAGAATAAATATTCCCTCAAGTTCTATCAACCGCCGATACAACTCTACGCATGCTTGACGTTTGCTTTACCTAGAACAAGTATGAAACTAGAAGTACTCTATAGGTGTGATAGGATAGGTTTGCAAGATAATAAAGAACACGTAAATATAAACTAGGGGTTGTTTAGATAAAGAAGAAATAAAGTAAGTATTAGTAGAGAGCTTTTTGTTACGAGAAAGTTATTTGTCCAAGGCAATCGATAACTAGACCGGTAACCACTATTGCAATTCTATTTGAGGCAGAGGCATAAGCTAACATACTTTCTCTACTTGGATCATATGCACTTACGATTGGAACTCTAGCAAGCATCCGCAAATACTAAAGATTCATTAAGGTAAAACCCAACCATAGCATTAAAGTATCAATCCCCTTACTCGGGTTTGTGTTTCAGTCACTCACGCAACCCACTATAAGCGAATCATGAACGCATTGCAGCACCCTACAGCGGGAATCCCTCACACTTGCGCGACACGGAGAGCACCATAGGACAGCACCAATAATAAAACATGAAACTCAAACCAATCACGATCATCAATTAACCCATAGGACAAAACGGATCTACTCAAACATCATAAGATAGCCATTCATCATTGGGAAATAATATATAGCGTTGACCACCATGTTTAAGTAGAGATTACAGCAGGTAAGAGAGAGGTTACACCGCTCCATAGAGGGAGGAAGAGTTGGTGATGAAGGCGGTGAAGTTCTTGGTGAAGATCGCGATGATGATGATGGCCCCCGGTAGTGCTCCGGCGCCACCGGAAGCAATGGGGAGAGAGCCCCCCTTCTTCTTCTTCTTCCTTGACCTCCTCCCTAGATGGGAGAAGGGTTTCCCCTCTGGTCCTTGGCTCCCATGGCGTGGGAGGGGCGAGAGCCCCTCCGAGATTGGATCTATCTCTCTGTTTCTGCGTTCTCAGATTCTACCCCTTCACTGTTTCTTAAATATCCGGAGATCCGTAACCCCGATTGGGGTGAATCTTTCGCCCAGATCTTTCCCATAAAATTAGCTTTCTTGTGCCAAAAGAAGAGCGTCAACCGCCTTACGGGTGGCCCACGAGAGTCCAGGGCGCGTCCAGGGGGGAGGGCGCGCGCCCCTGTCTCGTGGCCACCCCGGACACCGTTTCGCGTTGATTTTACTTCCCAAAAATCATAAATATCCCAAAACAAATCTCCGTCCGTTTTTATCCCGTTTGGACTCCGTTTGATATTTGGTTTCTGCGAAACAAAAAACATGCAACAGACAAGAACTGGCACTGCGCACTGGATCAATATGTTAGTCCCAAAAAATAGTATAAAAAGTTGCCAAAAGTATATAAAAGTTGAATAATATTGGCATGGAACAATCAAAAATTATAGATATGACGGAGATGTATCAAAGGCTAAAGAGCTTCCAAACTTGGTAGTTCGGGTTCCGGGATGTTACCCATTTTTTTTGGCCCGCTGTCCGATTCTAAATTCAGAGTTTGGGTCTTGTCCTCCCGCGAGCGGGTATCCGGCTCATAGAGCTCGGGAATCCGGACATAGTTCATCCTCAAAATAGAGGAAGAGTTGCTGCATTTCTCCTCCACCACCGCTATTTGATGGGTGATCGGGGGAGAGTTAATCTCTCTTTGATCGGGTTTAAGCCCAATCCGATCATAGTCCATAGCGACTCCCTAATCAGCGATGCGATCTAGGAGCTCGTTCTAGGACGAAAGTTCCATTTGATCCATCCGCTCGGTGTATTCCGAGCTGACGTGGAGGCTGTTTTCGATGACCTAAGAAGTCATCGTCGCCACGGCGGCCGAACGGGCCGTCATGACGAGGCCGCCTAGTTGGAGGGTTTGGCCTAAGGCCAGGGCTCTCCCGGAGGCGATGTTGTCCTTGATAACAAGGCGAGCCATTGATTCTTCTCCAACGTATCTATAATTTATGAAGCATTCATGCTATTTTATTATCTGTTTTGAATGATTACGGGCTTTATTATACACTTTTATACTCCCTCCGTTCCTAAATATAGGGTGTATAGTTTTTGACACGAAAATTAAAGAACGCATGTGGAGTGAAAAATTCACTAGTTTTGGGAGAGATTACACCTAACTAATTGACATGAGAAAATAAAGGAGCTTTCCTAATATAAGTTAATGTAATCAAATCTCTAAAAAAAATTCCAAATGAGTGGTGCAACACAAGGAACCTTATATTTCGGATGTTTTCTCAAAAATCTATACACCTTATATCAAGGAACGGAGGGAGTATTACTTTTGGGACTAACCTACTAACTGGAGGCCCAACCCATATTGCTGTTTTATTGCTTGTTTCAGTATTTCGAAGAAAAGGAATATCAAACGGAGTCCAAACGGAATGAAACCTTCGACAGCGTGATTTTTGGGAATAATATGATCCTGGAGACTTGGAGTTCACGTCAGAAGATCCTCGAGGAGACCAGGAGATAGGAGGGCCCCCCCCCTACTGGGCACGCCCCCTGTCTCGTGGGCCCCTCGAGCACCCTCCGACCGACTTCTTTCGCCTATATAGTCCCACGTACCCTAAAAACATCCACAGAGATGATAGATCGGGATTCCGCTGCTGAAAGCCTCTGTAGCCACCAAAAACCTCTCGGGAGCCTGTTTCGGCACCCTGCCTGAGGAGGAATCCATCACCAGTGTCCATCTTCATCATCCCGGTGCTATCCATGATGAGGAGGGAGTAGTTCACCCTCGAGGCTGAGGGTATGTACCAGTAGCTATGTGTTTGATCTCTCTCTCTCTCTCTCTCTCTCTTGTTTTCTCTATGGCACGATCTTGATGTATCGTGAGCTTTGTTATTATAGTTGGATCTTATGATGTTTCTCCCCCTCTTCTCTCTTGTGATGAATTGAGTTTCCCTCTTGAAATTATCTTATCGGATTGAGTCTTTGATTTGAGAACACTTGATGTATGTCTTGTCGTGTTTATCTGTGGTGACAATGGGATATCACGTGCCAATTGATGTATGTTTTGGTGACCAACTTGCGAGTTCCGCCCATGAACCTATGCATAGGGGTTCGCACACGTTTTCTTGACTCTCCGGTAGAAACTTTGGGGCACTCTTTGAAGTACTTTGTGTTGGTTGGATGAATCTGAGATTGTGTGATGCATATCATATAATCATGTCCACGGATACTTGAGGTGACAATAGAGTATCTAGGTGACATTAGGGTTTTGGTTGATTTGTGTCTTAAGGTGTTATTCTAGTACGAACTTGTCGTGGGAACGAACACCTATGGGGCCGGCGGACCGGGCCCCTTTCGGTTCGGCGGGGGGCGGAGATCGCGCGAAGAGCAGACTGAGGCGAAGCACACGAGCGGTTTACCCAGCTTCGGAGCTCTCCGGAGAGATAATACTCCTACTGCTGCTTGTCTGATTGTATTGAGTTCTTGCTCGGGAGCACTGAGTGCTACAGTACACACTAACCGCTAATGAGACCGAGTGTGAGCATTTTCTGGCCTCGAACCTTTCGAAACCCCCTCTACGTTGCGCATGGGCCTCCTTTTATACGCTAAAGGGGTCACCGACAGGTGGCAACGTAGACAAGGGCAAAAATGGGAAAGTCTTGTGGTTGGTACAACTACTTGTACAGTGTATCATACCTAACCCTGACGGCAGGGGACAAAGGCATTAAATGCCCGTCTGTGTCGCCCAAACAGTGCAAAAATGCACTGTCAGGGGCGCCACCGCTTGCCACGATGGCAATCCTGTCAGCGTCGCTTGCCACCTCGCACCGCTGGCTGCACAGCCTCTTGCCACGCGCGCCTGGAAAGGTCCCAGGGCGACACGTTGGTGGATGTGCTGGAGCGTAGGTACAGAGTGGTAGTTTGCCATGGCAAGCGCCTTGCCGCGGTCGTTGTCTTGTCGCGTCCGGAAGCTTGTCGCTCGCCGAGTCTTGCCGGGATGCGTGGCGCGTCGCGGCAAGTTCTTTGAGATGCCTCGGTTGGCCTTCCCGGCAAGCTCCTCTTGCTGGGGTCTTGTCTCCTTGTCTTGAACACTTTGTTCTTGAATGGCTCCAAAGGAACCACGGAGGACCTTGGCGGTCACCCGGCAAGCCTTGCCACGGGGTGCTGCGACTGCCCGTGCACAAGTTCGGGATACTAGGGTACCCCTACTCTAGTACACCGACAGGAGCCCCCGGGCCTGGGCCACACATGGTGCCGAGCGTTGTTGGGCCAGGCCCAAAACAGGGCACGGGTACGCGCGGCCTGGG
Organism: Triticum timopheevii; assembly: GCA_963921465.1. Taxonomy (NCBI): domain Eukaryota; kingdom Viridiplantae; phylum Streptophyta; class Magnoliopsida; order Poales; family Poaceae; genus Triticum; species Triticum timopheevii. Next base: position 129,329,279 of record OY997274.1, on the reverse strand, counting down.
TTACGCCGTATCTTGCTCCGTATCCACCGCGCCCTACCCTAACGGCACGCGTTGAATGCGGCGTCGTGGGAGAGATCGTGGGTGGTTTCTTTAATCGGAAAGACGGAACGTCCGCCCCCTCCCTCTTTATAAGCAGGGGAAACAGGGGCAGTTCGCCCATCTCGCCCGTTGCTTGTTCCAATCTCACAAACCTCCGCCGCTCCCTCCTTCTGAAAGAGAGCAGCGCTCCGCCCCCTATCGCCACCAGCACCACCAACGCCGTCGATCTCCCCCACCACCTCCACCATGGCTTCGAAAACCGGCAAGGGGAAGGGCGTGAAGACTACCGAGGCACAGCGGCTTGCGGCGCTGCGAAGGGAGCGGACAACCTTCCCCCCCCCCAGCTCGCCGCGAAGGAGCTGAGGGAGTACTACTACCTCTTCTGGTCGACGGAGACGCGAGCACATCCGCGCATGAAGGTACTCTCCACCGCCGCTTCGGAATGGGCTCCGAATGGATATCCCTTCTTCGCGTTGTTCTTCTACTGTGGGCTCTGCCCGCCTTTCTCTGAATTTTTCTGCGATATCATGAAAACCTACGGGTTCAACCTCCTTGACTTCACCCCCAATGCCGTTCTGACCATGGCAGTTTTCGCACATCTCTATGAAAACTTTGTCGGAGTCCACCCAAATGTAGCCCTTTTCCGCCACTTCTTCATGCCCCGTGTCGAGAGAGGAGAGCCCTTATCCGGCGGAATCGCCTGGATCTCGAGAGCTGGCAAGAAGGAGGCTTATCTGGAGGGAGAGCTCCGCGGCAAGTGGGAGGAATGGAGAGCAGAATGGTGCTGGATTGTCGAGGAGAACCCGCAGCCGTTTACCGCCCAGTGCCAAGCCCCAGTAGCGTGCGGCAATGATTGGAGCAGCGTGGCCCCGGAAGATGATAGGCTGAAGATTGCCATCACCAGGATCCTTCGCCTCAGGCTTGCAGGGCTCACTATAGGCGCTGTTGGTGCAGATTTTCTTCGCCGCCGCATCGCCCCCTTGCAGGAGAGGAGGAGACCCGCCTGGGAGTTCGGGGGTCCGGTGGACATCATGAGGCTGCGCCCGGGCCTCAACTTCAACTTCACGGTCCTGGAGTTGTACGCGATGCTCAAGGAGCTGTTCAAGCATGACCCACAACATCCCGAATGGTTCAGGTTGCCGAAGGGTGTCGTTCCGCTGTGCAACAATTCCTCGCTCGACCGCATCCGTGCAATGATGCCGTTGTGCGATTCGCATGGAATTTTTCCAACTTGGCAAGAGCCTGCGGACGATGTTGTGTAGGAGTTCTTCGATGGCTTGGTAGAAGTGGCGGTCCGCGCCGATGAACAGAAAAGCCTCACCCGCGACACCACCGACGCGGAGATGCAGCGCATCGCCACTAGGGCGGAAGAGGCGGTGGCAGCCGCCGCCGCGGGCGAGTTTGGATTCACCGTGGAGGAGGCCGAGGCAGAAGAGGCAGCAAGCCTTGCTGATCGATATGAGCTTGTCGGCGAGGGAGAGCTTGCCGGCGAAGGAGAGCTTGCCGGGCCTGACGTTGAGTTGAGCGAGCCTGCCGAGGGTGCGAGCGGCTCATCGGAGACCGACTCCTCTTCCTCCTCGTCTTCAGACAGCCCGCCGCAAGCAGAGCCCCCAGCTCCACCAAGAAGGCGTCTCCGCAAGGTTGGGGACGTAGCAGGGCGGCAGAGGGGTCAACAGCCGCCGCGCCGCGTGACACGCTCCACCGTGACAAGCACTGTTGCCACGGGAGCGCCTCACGCCGCTGCGGCAACTGGAGCGGGATCCTCCCGGACCGCCGCTTCTGCTCCTGCCGCTGCCCCCGCCAAGCGGTTAAGGGAACCCACTCCTCCGCCTCGTCGCGCCGAAGGCGGGCCGGACTTTGACCTCTCCGCGCTCAGCTCCGACGAGGAAGAAGAAGAGTAAGATTCTTTGCTATACTTGTATTTCTTCAATTCTTGTTGTTTTGTCTTGTATCTGATTTGCTTTACTCTGAACTTTGTTCCTTTTCAGGACTCTGGCCCAGAGAGCAGCGAAGAGAGCCAAGGTCCCGGTGATTGTCATCGAGGACGAACCGACCGCGACAACGGGGGGTGCGCCTGAGACCACCTTGCCGGACCCGGAAATCATTCCCCAGCGCAGCCCCCAGCGTAAGTATATGGTTTACTTCCCACTGTTAGGCGCGCATGGGTGCTCTTTATTTGCTGACATATGGCTATTGGTTTGTGTAGGAGCAGATCAGCCTCACCAGGAGCGCCCGGAAACTGCCCCCGACATGACATCTGCTTCGACTACACCGCCACGGGAGGATTCCCCGGCAAGGGAGCGTTCTCCGGCAAGGGAGAAGTCTCCGGCAAGGGAGAGTTCTCCGGCAAGGGACAGCATCCGCGACCCTCCGGTGGTGGAGACCGTGACTGCAGAGCCCAGCACATATAATCCTCTTGCTTGAAAACTTCCCTTGGGTTCTTCTTCTTCTGATCTTCTTTTTGGATATCTGCTTGACTTTTCTCCCTTTTCCGGCCGTCAGATCCATCTACCACGGAGCCGATGGAGACCGAGGTTGCCGGCAAGGAGAACGCGCACGGCAACACCGACGACGCCGCTGCCACCGACGAAGCAGCTGGCGCTGAGGATCCCGCCGGCGAAGAGGCCGCCAAAGCTGCTGCCGCAGGAGCTGGCGAGGGGTCGGGCGATCGCACTGACGGCCCTGAGGCCGCAGGAGCGTCAGGCGCTACGCCGACCGCCGATCCCTCCGCCGCTGTCACAGCGCCAGGCTCCGAAGAGCCCCAGCCTAGCGCCTATTTGAAGGCCGGCGATGGCGTCTTCATCAAGCTCCCCTGGGCGTCAAGCTCCAGGGCGCCAGTCGAAGGAGAAACCTTTGATGGAGAGGTGCTCGCCTCCGCTGGGTTGACGCGCCGAGCAGCAGCAGCGGTGAGTCTGAGGAGGAGGAGCTGCTGCAGAAACTGGTGTCACTCTACCGCGCTCGGCAGGCCAAGCTGGAATCCCGAGAGGCGCTTGTCACGAGGGCGGGAGTGGACATCAAGAAGCACGCGGAGGAGCTACGGGGTCGTAACCAGGAAGCCCTCCGGTCCCTGGCAGAGGAGCGGGCGCAACTAGTCGAGGCGCGGAAAGCCTTCCTCCTCGAGAAGGCTGAAGCTGAAGAACAACAGCGGCTTGCCGCCGAGGAGCTGTTTGCGCGGGAAGGCGAGTTGGCGCAGCGGAAGGTCAATCTTGACATCCATGAGGAGGAGCTTGCCGCGCGCGAGCAAACACTTGGCGGGGCTCTCAAGGAAGCAGAGGATGCTGCCACAGCTACCGAGGCCGCCAAGAAGGAGCTGGAGATGAAGGTGGCGCAGCTGGAGGCCGATCTTGAGGCGAGGAGTGAAGAGCTTGCCGCGCTCAAGCGCGAGCGTGAGAAGGACGCCTACACCCTTGGCGAGCTGCAGGGTAGTCTCGCCGAGAAGGGCAAGGAGCTTAGCGCCGCCAAGGACTCCAACGCAGATCTTGAGTTGAAGCTGGCCACTTTGACCAAGACGCTGGACAGCGCCAGGGAGCAGGAGGTGGCCTTGAGGAAGCATATCAAGGCTGACGAGGCGCTGCTGGCGAGTGCTGTGACCACCCAGAACACCTTCAGGGAGAATGTGGAGCACTGGATGGAGGGTCTCGTGGATGTTGCCGCAGCCATTGACAGGGAGCTGGCGCAGCTGGGGATGGAGCATTTTGGGTACTCCTCCAATGAGAACCTCCAACCCAGCGCCAAGCTCACTTTGTTCTTCAAAGGCGTGGCGACGGCCCTCCAATGACTCCGGGAAAGGATCCCAAAGCAGCTGGCCGACGAGTCGCGCATGATCTGCGCGAGAGTTCTTCAAAAAGTGTTGGTGAAGGTGGCCTTCCGCAACCCGGGCCTCAACCTCACCAACGTCCTCAAGAAGCTGCCGGCGGATGCTGATCTGGAAGCTCTCAAGGCCCTTGTCGTACCCATTGTGGACAAGGTGAACGAGGTCAAGAGGGTTGATGGCGATCGCGTACATTAGGCCGCCCGTTTTCTCCTTTTCTTGTCGCTGCCAGTCATGTTACGAGAACAAACTATTAGAGCTGCGACAAGCTATCTTGTAATATAACTTTATTTTGGGTATCGATTGCTATGTTATTTCCTTTACTTGATTCCTTCCTTTGTATGTTTTTGCCCTACGCTTTTAGGGAACTTGCCGGTGCAGGCACCTTAGCTGCGAGCGCTGAGTGCGGGACGTCAGCAGCCTGCTGGCGGTGCCGCAACCGACAAGAAACCTTGTCGCAACAAGTCGCAGCTCACTTAAGTTGTTGAGCGGACTCGAAACAAATTAAGGGCGCAACTAGCTACGAGTTGGTTCCTCCGCGCACAGGTTTTCCATACAAAGCACGGTCGTTCAACGAAGATAACTTAAAAAAATTTATAACTGATTGCTCAAACTTTGGCAACTTAGCTTTTCTGTCGTTTGCTTCCCGGTAAGGCGAAACTTGTCGTGGGAACGAACACCTATGGGGCCGGCGGACCGGGCCCCTTTCGGTTCGGCGGGGGGCGGAGATCGCGCGAAGAGCAAACCGAGGCGAAGCACACGAGCGGTTTACCCAGCTTCAGAGCTCTCCGGAGAGATAATACTTCTACTGCTGCTTGTCTGATTATATTGAGTTCTTGCTCGGGAGCGCTGAGTGCTACAGTACACACTAACCGCTAACGAGACCGAGCGTGAGCGTTTTCTGGCCTCGAACCTTTCGAACCCCCCTCTACGTTGCGCATGGGCCTCCTTTTATACGCTAAAGGGGTCACCGACAGGTGGCAACGTAGACAAGGGCAAAAATGGGAAAGTCTTGTGGTTGGTACAACTACTTGTACAGTGTATCATACCTAACCCTGACGGCAGGGGACAAAGGCATTAAATGCCCGTCTGTGTCGCCCAAACAGTGCAAAAAGGGACCGTCAGGGGCGCCACCGCTTGCCACGATGGCAATCCTGTCAGCGTCGCTTGCCACCTCGCACCGCTGGCTGCACAGCCTCTTGCCACGCGCGCCTGGAAAGGTCCTAGGGCGACATGTTGGTGGATGTGCTGGAGCGTAGGTACAGAGTGGTAGTTTGCCGTGGCAAGCGCCTTGCCGCGGTCGTTGTCTTGTCGCGTCCGGAAGCTTGTCGCTCGCCAGGTCTTGCCGGGACGCGTGGCGCGTCGCGGCAAGTTCATTGAGATGCCTCGGTTGGCCTTCCCGGCAAGCTCCTCTTGCCGGGGTCTTGTCTCCTTGTCTTGAACACTTTGTTCTTGAATGGCTCCAAAGGAACCACGGAGGACCTTGGCGGTCACCCGGCAAGCCTTGCCGCGGGGTGCTGCGACTGCCCGTGCACAAGTTCGGGATACTAGGGTACCCCTACTCTAGTACACCGACAGAACTCTTTAATAGATCAATCCGAAAGAATAACTTTGAGGTGGTTTCGTACCGTACCATAATCTCTTCGTTTGTTCTCCGCTATTAGTGGCTTTGGAGTGACTCTTTGTTGCATGTTGAGGGATTGTTATTTGATCTATCTATGTTATTATTGTTGAGAGAACTTGCACTAGTGAAAGTATGAACCCTATGCCTTGTTTCCTATCATTGCAATACCGTTTACGCTCACTTTTATCATTAGTTACCTTGCTGTTTTTATATTTTCAGATTACAAAAACCTATATCTACCATCTATATTGCACTTGTATCACCATCTCTTTGCCGAACTAGTGCACCTATACAATTTACCATTGTATTGGGTGTGTTGGGGACACAAGAGACTCTTTGTTATTTGGTTGCAGGGTTGTTTGAGAGAGACCATCTTCATCCTACGCCTCCCATGGATTGATAAACCTTAGGTCATCCACTTGAGGGAAATTTGCTACTGTCCTACAAACCTGTGCACTTGCAGGCCCAACAACGTCCGCAAGAAGAAGGTTGTGTAGTAGACATCAAGCTCTTTCCTGGCGCCGTTGCCGAGGAGGCTAGGTAAGCGGCACTCACTCACACCCCGTCAACTAAGCTCTTTTCTGGCGCCTTGCCGAGGAGGTTAGCGCTTGAAGGTATATCTTTAGATCTTGCAATCGAATCTTTTTGTTTCTTATTTTATCACTAGTTTAGTTTATAAAAGAAAATTACCAAAAAATGGAGTTAAGCTTGTCTCATACGCTTCATCTTTTTAATATCTTTCATGAGTATGATGGAAAGGAAAATTGTGCTCAAGCGCTAGAAGAAGAATGCTTTAAAATGCTTGGTACTAAATCTTTGAATGATGAGCATGGTTGCAATGTTGTTAGTATGAACTCTTTGAATATCCATAGTACTAATGATGATTGCACTAGTTATGATGAAAATGTCTCTTATAAGCATGTTGATTTTTGTGGAGTAGAATGGGTTTGCATGGACACACCAAATAGAGAAAATAGATATTGCAAGAGGCATAAGTATTTAAAAACTAAAGGTTTGCAAGAAAGTCTTCATGATTGTGCTGAAAGATTCAATATTTTCCGTGCCCCTTGTGAACTTTGCAATGAACGTGGTCATTTAAATCTCCAATGCAAATTGTTTCATGATCGAATCGTGTCCAAAAATTAAGATGAATTGATTTCCCTTGCGCATCATAATGAACTTAGTTTGCTTTTGGGGTATGAAGAAATGAAACGTATAACTGAAGGTATTCCAAATTTTAATCTTGATAGATTTCTTGATTTTGATCTAGAGAAGATTTATATGTTTTGTGTGGAGAATTGCATTGAAAATCCTTATATTTCCAATTACATAAAGAAAAGAAAGCAAATAGAAGATGATGAGAATACTAATTAAAGGGAAGGGTCTTCCCAATATCCTCCTATTATTTCTTATGATGAATCAGGTAACGAGGAGGAGCTTTCTATTCAACCAATCTCATCTATAAGGAGCTCACAAAGGAAGATTGAACCCACACATAATGTTAAGAATAAAAAGAAAAGAAGGAGCAACAAAGGTAAAAAGGTATCCCTCCCAAATGATGTTGCTCCTACTACTCATTGTGATGATGATAATTGCTTTACTATTGGTGCTATCCATATTTTTAATGATGAGAGTGATTATGCTTATGATATGAAAGGGACCAAGCTTGGGGAAGCTTTGTTTGATGAGGATGAAATATTTGAGAATATATTTGCTGAAATTAATGATTGTCCCAAGCTTGGGGATGCTATGTTTAATGAAGATGATATTTTTAGCATCCCAAGTTTTGATATGCAAAGTTGTTATGATGATAGCATGCCTCTTACCTATGATGATTATATTGATGAAAGTGGGTTTGGAAGAGTGTCAACTTTAGGAAGTAGTGATCCCACTATTTTGGAGGATGTTGAATCTTATTGTTATGAACATGGATGTGGATTTGGAAGAGTGTCAACTTTATTTAGTGATGATTCCACTATTTCGGAAGAGGTTCCAATTGATTATGATAATAAAGTTGCTATCTATGATTATTATTGTGATGACTTGTATGGTATTAGGAATAATGATAACCATGAAACTTGTCATCATGATTTTAGTTTTCAATTGGATTATGCCTCACATGATAATTATTTTGTTGAGTTTGCTCCCACTATTATTCATGAGAAGAAATTTGCTTATGTGGAGAGTAGTAAATTTTCTATGCTTGTAGATCATGAAAAGAATGCTTTAGGTGCTGGTTATATTGTTGAAGTCATTCATGATGCTACTGAAAATTATTATGAGAGAGGAACATATGCTTGTAGGAATTGCAATACTGTCAAGTTTCCTCTCTATGTGCTTCAAGTTTTGAACTTATGCTTGTTTTACCTTCCTATGCTAGTTGATTATTGTTCCCATAAGTTGTTTGCTAACAAAATCTCTATGCATAGGAAGAGGGTTAGGCTTAAATGTGCTAGTCGTATGCTTCATGATGCTCCCGTTATGTTTCAATTCTTACCTTTTATGTGAGCATCATTGCCATCATCATGCCTAGCTAGAAAGGCATTAAAGAAAAGCGCTTGTTGGGAGACAACCCAATATTTATCATTACTGTTTTTGTGTGTCCACATGATTATTCTACTGTATTAATCATGTTTTATAGGTTTTGTTTCAATAAAGTGCCAAGTAAGACCTTTAGGATAGCTTATGGTGATAGTTGTGTTGATCCTGCTGAAAATCAGAAACTTTTGCACTCAGTAAATTAGTGTTTTGAATTCACAGAAACGTGATGTTGATCTGATTCTTTTTGATCTTGATTGGTACACTAATTTCTTAGGACTTCATAATTTGGTAGGATTTTTGGAGTTCCAGAAGTATACGTTTGATACAGATTACTACAGACTGTTCTGGTTTTGACAGATTCCGTTTTCTATGTGTTGTTTGCTTATTTTGATGAATCTATGAGTAGTATCAAAGGGTATGAACCATAGGGAAGTTGGAATACAGTAGATATTACACAAATATGAATTTAGAATGAGTTAATTATAGTACCTAAGTGGTGGTTTTATTTTCTTATACTAACGGAGCTTACAAGTTTTCTGTTGAGTTTTGTGTTGTGGAGTTTTCAAGTTTTGGGTAAAGATTCGATGGACTACTGAATAAGGAGTGGCAAGAGCCTAAGCTTGGGGACGCCCAAGGCACCCCAAGGTAATGTTCAAGGATAACCAAGAGCCTAAGCTTGGGGATGCCCCGGAAGGCATCCCCTCTTTCGTCTTCGTTCATCGGTAACTTTACTTGGAGCTATATTTTTATTCGCCACATGATATGTGTTTTGCTTGGAGCATCATTTTATTTTGTTAGTGTTTGATTTATGTTATTTATAATAATGTTTTTAATCTATTTTTTCAATAAAAATGTCAAGGATAGCCTTTACCATGCTTATTTTGCTAGTATACATGTTGCTGTTTGAAAACAGAAAGTTTACTGCTGTTGCAAAAATTCCCTAGAAAAGTCAGAGAATGGTATAATGTTTAAACTTTTTGCATATTGAGATCTGATAAATTTACTACAGTGGGAATTTTATTTCATAATTTTTGGAGTTAGGGAAGTATGATGAATCTTGCATTCTTTACAGACTGTACTGTTTTTGGCAGATTGCTGTTATGGTTGCATTGTTTGCATATGTTTGCTTGTTTAATGATTCTATTTGAGGATAGGAGTATTAAATATGCAGAGGCATTTAGTATGCAATGTTTAATAATAATTTTAGTGATTTGTTACAGTAGAAAATTATAAGGTTTTGCATTGGTTTATACTAACCTATCTCACGAGTTCTTGTTGAGTTTGGTGTGGATGAAGCTTTTTGATAAAAAGAGAAACCATGATATGAGAGGAATTAAGGAGAGACAAAAGTTCAAGCTTGGGGATGCCCAAGGAACCCCAGGATAATATTTCAAAAAGTCTCAAGCATCTAAGCTTGGGGATGCCCCGTTAGGCATCCCACCTTTCTCCTTCAACCACTATCGGTTAGTATCGGTTGAGCCTAAGTTTTTGCTTCTTCACATGAGTTGTGCTATCCTTGCAATGTCATTTTATTTTGCTTTTCTTGCTGTTTGAATACAATACCAAGACCTGAAACTCTTAAATGAGAGAGATTCTTCACATAGCTACATTATTATTTAGCTACTCATTGTTCTTCACTTATATCTTTTTTGGAGTAGTTTTTCATTTACTCGTGTGCTTCACTTATATCCTATGAGTAAATGGTTGAATGAATTGATTGTCATAAATCTGAAATTATATATGTTTCATTTGCTTATCCCATGGGGAGTAATGACTTCACATCTAAGAAGTAGAGGTTGTAAATTTATTGAAGGTTAGCAAGCATTGTATTGGTCATTTGAACAATTCATGAAATAATATTGAGGGAAGAGAGATTCCACATATAAATACACTATCCTAGCCATATTTTATAATTGGGAGCACTCATTAAGTATGACATGCTAAAGAGTTGATTTTGGACAAGGAAGACAACGTAATGGGTTATGTTTTCCGACATCTCAGTTAAAGTATATTGTCATGGATCATTCAAACATGTTGAGCTTGCCTTCCCCCCTCATGCTAGCCAAATTCCTTGCACCAAGTAGAGATACTACTTGTGCTTCCAAATATCCTTAAACCAGTTTTGCCATGAGAGTCCACCATACCTACCTATGGATTGAGTAACATCCTTCAAGTAAGTTGTCATCGGTGCAAGCAATAAAAATTGCTCTCTAAATATGTATGATCTTTTGGTGTGAAGAAAATAGCTTTATACGATCTTGTTATGGAAGCAATAAAAGCGACGGAGTGCATAATAAAGGTCCATATACAAGTGGCAATATAAAGTGACGTTCATTCGCATTAAGATTTTGTGCATCCAACCCTAAAAGCGCATGACAACCTCTGCTTCCCTCTGTGAAGGGCCTATCTTTTACTTTATGTCTTTTACTTTTATGCAAGAGTCAAGGTGATCTTCACCTTTCCCTTTTTCATTTTATCCTTTGGCAAGCACCTCGTGTTGGGAAGATCCTGATATATATATCCAACTGGATGTAAGTTAGCATGAACTATTATTGTTGACATCAACCAAAGGTGAATACGTTGGGAGGCAACACTATAAGCCCCTATATTTCTCAGTGTCTGATTGAAACTCCATAACCATTAGTATTGCGTGAGTGTTAGCAATTGTAGAAGACTATATGATAGTTGAGTATGTGGAGTTTGCTATTCCTGAAAATAAGATGGATTGTAATTGCTTGATGACGGAGAATGAAGTTTGCTAGTTTTCAAGAAAGTTTATGGTCTATGCTTTGACATGTGAATTGCTTGTTACTTTATCGTGAGAAGTTTTATGAGATGAACTACTGTTATGACATATTATCAAGCTAGAAAAGGTGATTGAAATTATCATTGATCAAACTTGTCTAGCATTCACACTTCATAAATTCTTTCTTTTATCATTTACCTACTCGAGGACGAGTAGGAATTAAGCTTGGGGATGCTGATACGTCTCCAACGTATCTATAATTTATGAAGCATTCATGCTATTTTATTATCTATTTTGAATGATTACGGGCTTTATATACACTTTTATATTACTTTTGGGACTAACCTACAAACCGGAGGCCCAGCCCATATTGTTGTTTTATTGCCTGTTTCAGTATTTTGAAGAAAAGGAATATCAAACGGAGTCCAAACGGAATGAAACCTTAGGCAGCGTGATTTTTGGGAAGAATATGATCCTCGAGACTTGGAGTTCACGTCAGAAGATCCTCGAGGAGACCAGGAGATAGGAGCGCCCCCCCCCCCCCCCCCCCTACTCGGCACGCCCCCCTGTCTCGTGGGCCCCTCGAGCACCCTCCGACCGACTTCTTTCGCCTATATAGTCCCACGTACCCTAAAAACATCCATGGAGAAGATAGATCGGGAGTTCCGCCGCCGCAAGCCTTTGTAGCCACCGAAAACCTCTCGGGAGCCCGTTCCGGCACCCTGCCGGAGGGGGAATCCATCACCGGTGGCCATCTTCATCATCCCGGCGCTATCCATGACGAGGAGGGAGTAGTTCACCCTCGGGGCTGAGGGTATATACTAGTAGCTATGTGTTTGATCTCTCTCTCTCTCTTGTTCTCTCTATGGCACAATCTTGATGTATCGCGAGCTTTGTTATTATAGTTGGATCTTATGATGTTTCTTCCCCTCTTCTCTCTTGTGATGAATTGAGTTTCCCTCTTGAAGTTATCTTATCGGATTAAGTCTTTGATTTGAGAACACTTGATGTATGTCTTGCCGTGTTTATCTGTGGTGACAATGGGATATCACGTGCCACTTGATGTATGTTTTGGTGACCAACTTGCGGGTTCCGCCCATGAACCTATGCATAGGGGTTGGCACACATTTTCTTGACTCTCCGGCAGAAACTTTGGGGCACTCTTTGAAGTACTTTGTGTTGGTTGGATGAATCTGAGATTGTGTCATGCATATCGTATAATCATGCCCACGGATACTTGAGGTGACAATGGAGTATCTAGGTGACATTAGGGTTTTGGTTGATTTGTGTCTTAAGGTGTTATTCTAGTATGAACTCTTTAATAGATCGATCCGAAAGAATAACTTTGAGGTGGTTTCGTACCCTACCATAATATCTTTGTTCGTTCTCCGCTATTAGTGGCTTTTGAGTGACTCTTTGTTGCATGTTGAGGGATTGTTATTTGATCTATCTATGTTATTATTGTTGAGAGAACTTGCACTAGTGAAAGTATGAACCCTATGCCTTGTTTCCTATCATTGCAATACCGTTTACGCTCACTTTTATCATTAGTTACCTTGCTGTTTTTATATTTTTAGATTACAAAAACCTATACCTACCATCTATATTGCACTTGTATCACCATATCTTCGCCGAACTAGTGCACCTATACAATTTACCATTGTATTGGGTGTGTTGGGGACACAAGAGACTCTTTGTTATTTGGTTGCGGGGTTGTTTGAGAGAGACCATCTTCATCCTACGCCTCCCACGGATTGATAAACCTTAGGTCATCCACTTGTGGGACATTTGCTACTGTCCTAAAAACCTGTGCACTTGCAGGCCCAACAACGTCTACAAGAAGAAGGTTGTGTAGTAGACATCAGCCATCAAACCTTTTTTCAACGTCACAGTGGAACTCTCACTGAAAGCACCAATGTCGGTGTCAAAACCGGCGGATCTCTGGTAGGGGGTCCCGAACTGTGCATCTAAGGCTAATGGTAACATGAGGCGGGGGACATGATGTTTACCCAGGTTTGGGACCTCTCTATGGAGGTAATACCCTACTTCCTGCTTGATTGATCTTGATGATATGAGTATTACAAGAGTTGATCTACCACGAGATCGTAGAGGCTAAACCCTAGAAGCTAGCCTATGATTCTGATTGTCGTTGTCCTACGGACTAAACCGTCAGGTTTATATAGACACTGGAGGGGGCTATGGTTACATGGAGTCGGTTGTAGAGAAGTGAATCTACATATCCGAATCGCCAAGCTTGCCTTCCACGAAAAGGAGAGTCCCACCCGGACACGGGAAGAAGTCTTCAATCTTGTGTCTTCATAGTCCAACAGTTCGGCATAAGCATATAGTCCGGCTGTCCGAGGACCCCCTAATCCAGGACTCCCTCAGATGGCCTCCTCCGTCAAGGAGAAGGATATCAAGAAACTCTGGGAGGCCAGATACCTGGCCAAGAAGATCGCACCATCTCCCGGTGGCAGGACAAATTGTCCCTACTCCGGAACCCCACGAGAGGGTTGTATTCCTCCCTCACTTCGTCCGCAGGCTAGGGTTTCCCCCCACCCATTTGTTTGCGGCCTTATGTACTACTACGGGACAGATTTCCATGACCTATCCCCCAATTCCTTCCTCAACATCTCGACATTCATCGTCGTGTGCGAAGCCTTCCTCCGCATCCCGCCACACTTCGGACTATGGCCAAAGATTTACAACGTGAAGCCAAAGGTGGTAGGTGGCGAACACGCCGAGTGCGGAGGAGCCATGGTGGCCATCAGGTAAATTCAACGAGTCCGTCAAAGGTTGGCAACAATAGTGGTTCTATGTTACCGAGCCACGCGGCATCAAATGGGCCGCCGCCCCCGAGTTCCGATCGGGAGCCCTGCTGCGGCTCATGTCCTGGCCCGAAAAGGGCCTAGACTGGTCTTCGTCAGACGAGCTGACGATGCTCCAAGCGCGTATCAAGAGCATGGAGGACAAGAATATCAAACTTGTCGATGTGGTCCAGGTGATGCTAGTTCGCCGGATCCTTCCCTGTCAACGCCGGACATGCAATCTATGGGAGTTTGATCCGGCCAAGAACTAAACCCTGGTGGAGTTTTTTGGCACGACGCACGAAGACATCTGGAAGGTGCTATTCAAGCCTGGCAAGTCATGGCCGGACACCGCCGAGGATCGCGGGCACAAATTGTACCGCCCCGCAAGTTCGGTAAGTCTTTATATGTTTTCAAGGTGTATCCTTTACCTGTATACTTTGGGGACAACACCTAACATTTCCCTAATGATTCTCCCAGGGCTGGACGAAGAAGGCAGAGCGAATCTACTGTCCGGATCCGCTGCCTGAAGAACAAGCCGACCCACTTCTGATGCAGATGCTGGTCCAGGAGCCATATAAGGCGCCGAAGAAGAAGGCCAAGAAGGAGGCCAAGGAGACCAGGGGCAGGCTCCGTCGGAAGGGTACTTCTGACGTGTTGTCTGAAGACACCGAGGCCCACTCCTCCGTCGAAAAAGACGGGGAAGAGGAGGAGGAAGAAGAGGAAAGCTAGTCCCCCCTCATGCGAGGGGGAGAAAGAAGAGGATGGCCTCCACACGTTTGGAGGACGAAACGTCTAAGAAGGGGAAAGCTTCCCTTCCAGACCAATCCACCGCAGCCACCGACAGCAGCCCGGAGTGGGAATCCAGGGTCAAGCCCCTAGCCAAATTGTGAGTACGAAGAAACCCGGACACATCCATATATCCGCTCTCACTTTTTGCATAGCATTAATGTATTGAGTCACATATTCTGCAGTCCGGCCGGGTTCAACATCGAGCGATCTTTGTCCGAAGATTCGTTGGACCCAGATGCGATGGACAGCGAGACCCTCCCGACGGCCTCCCCCCCCCCCCCCAAAGGCGTGGAAAACACTGAGGTGTCATCGCAAAGGGGCCCAGGCCAGGGCGAAGCTCAAGAGACCGTCGAGGCGGCGCCAGAGGGTCAAACCTCGGCAACCAGACGCATGGGGGAGCAGACCCCCATGGATGCTGAAGGCGGGGGCCGTCCTGAATTCGGCCCACAGCCAGAGACAACTCCGGAGACCAATACGACCCTGAAATCAGGCCAGCAAGCTTCTTTAATAGAAGGTGGTGCGTGTATTCCACCGGTGAACTCAGTCCACCCAGAGGTTTCCGATACTTTATTGGCGGCTGCTACGTCTTGAGCTTGCGTTGGTTTTCCTTGAAGAGGAAAGGGTGATGCAGCAATAGTATTGTAAGTATTTCCCTCAGTTTTTGAGAACCAAGGTATCAATCCAGTAGGAGGCTCCTCAAAATTCCCACGCACCTACACAAACAAACAAGAACTCGCAACCAACGCAAAGGGGTTGTCAATCCCTTCACGGCCACTTGCGAAAGTGAGACCTGATAGAGATAATATGATAAGATAAATATATTTTTGGTATTTTATAATATAGATAAGAAAAGTAAAGATGCAAATAAAAGTAGATTGAAAGCTTTATATGATAAAAGATAGACCCGGGGGCCATAGGTTTCACTAGTGGCTTCTCTCAAGATAGCATAAGTATTATGGTGGGTGAACAAATTACTGTCGAGCAATTGATAGAAAAGCGAATAATTATAAGATTATCTAGGCATGATCATGTATATAGGCATCACGTCCGTGACATGTAGACCGACTCCTGCCTGCATCTACTACTATAACTCCACACATCGACCGCTATCCAGCATGCATCTAGAGTATTAAGTTCATAAAGAACAGAGTAACGCATTAAGAAAGATGACATGATGTAGAGGGATAAACTCATGCAATATGATATAAACCCCATCTTTTTATCCTCGATGGCAACAATACAATACGTGCCTTGCTGCCCCTGCTGTCACTGGGAAAGGACACCGCAAGATTGAACCCAAAGCTAAGCACTTCTCCCATTGCAAGAAAGATCAATCTAGTAGGCCAAACCAAACCGATAATTTGAAGAGGCTTGCAAAGATAACTTAATCACGCATAAAAGAATTTAGAGGAGATTCAAATATTTCTCATAGATAAACTTGATCATAAACCCACAATTCATCGGATCTCGACAAACACACCGCAAAAAGAGTTACATCGAATAGATCTCCAAGAAGATCAAGGAGAGCTTTGTATTGAGATTCAAAGTGAGAGAAGAAGCCATCTAGCTAATAACTACGGACCCGAAGGTCTGTGGTAAACTACTAACAACTCATCGGCAGGGCCTTGGAGATGATGTAGAGGCCCTCCATGGTCGATTCCTCCTCCGGCGGAGCACCGGCGAAGGCTCCAAGATGGGATCTCGCGGATACAGAAGGTTACGGCGGTGGAATTAGGTTTTCGTGATCGCTTCTGATGTTTTCGGGGTACATGGGTATATGTAGGAGGAAGAAGTAGGTCAGTGGACGCTCGAGGGGCCCACAAGGGTGGGGGGCGCCCACCTGTAGGGGGCGCGCTGGGCACCCTCGTGGCCGCCTCCCTTGTTTCTTGACTTCCACTCCAAGTCCTCTGGATCACGTTTGTTCCAAAAAGATCACTCCCAAAGGTTTCATTCCATTTGGACTCCGTTTGATATTCCTTTTCTTCAAACACTAAAATAGGTAAAAAAAACAACAATTCGGGCTGGGCCTCCGGCTAGTAGGTTAGTCCCAAAAATGATATAAAAGTGTAAAGTAAAGCTCATAAACATCCAAAACGGGTAATATAATAGCATGGAACAATCAAAAATTATAGATACGTTGGAGACGTATCAGCGGTGCTGCAAAGCGCTTCCATCATTGAAGAGCATCGTACGCTTATGGGTGCGGTGATTGAGAAGGTCCAGTCCGCCAAAAGCGGGCTGACCGAAGCCTGCACCAGCCTTCTAACAGGCTTTGAGGTAAGTAATGAAGTTAAAAGAATGTCATAATATAGATAGTAGCCCCCGATATACTGTTTGGTGTTCAAAAAGAAAGCCGGACAGAGGATCAAATATATTTCGCAGGAGACTAATTAGGAAATACCTATGAGAATGATCAGGCGTCATTATTGACTGCAACCTCTCATACTGTGGAGATCTCCGGACTGAAGCGGAGTCTCGAGCGGGCCGAAAAGGAGCTCGGCCAAGTAAAAAAGCAATTGGAAGATAACCAAGGTATGGGATAACTTTGTTTGTATTTAAATACAAGTTAAAAGTTATTTTGACTGAAAATGTCATGATATGTAGTAGGAGCGGCGACCGAAGTCGAGGCTCTTAAGAAGGCGGTAGCCGAGGCCGGGGAGAAGGTGGCCAAGGAGCAGGCCACTCGTGAAAACCACGAGGCTCATGTCTTTGAAGTTCAACAAGAGCTCCAAGAAGCCATAAAGAAGTGCGAGACCTTGGAGCAGATTATAACGAATCAAGAGTCCGAAGTCACCAAGGCTCATCAATCCGCACACGATGGTCTGAAGCCCAAGGCGCCTTCCCGGAAATCCAGGAGGCCCGAAAGATCACAGCGAGTAAGGCCTTTATTATGGAGAGCAAATATGCGAAGGAAAGATTTCGTTTACTGACCCAGATTTGGAGTTCTCCAGGGGTGTTTGCGGATCTGCTGCACAGCGTGTCTGACGCCGCACAATTCTACCGAGCCAAAGAAGGGAGCTCTATGGAGAAGCTGTTCTGGTCGCAATATCTTGCGCCAGAATACCCAGTACCCTTTACCGATCAGCTGAAGCAGCTAGTCGAGCTGCATAGGGCGGCCGAACTAGCCCTCAAGGATTTAATTATCCGGCTATGGCCTGCCGAAGCGATTCCCAGCAGCTACTTCGGACTCGTGAAGCGGCTGGTTAGTGCCTGCCCTCGGCTTGACGCCATCAAGCGGTCGGTCTGCATCAAAGGTGCACGAATGGCCTTTCCCCGCGTCAAGGTGCATTGGGCAAAGATGGATGTTGTGAAGCTGATGACTGAAGGACCGGCCGAAGGGAAAGAGCACCGCAAGCCCGAGCTGTACTATGACAGTGTCCTGGAGGGATCCCGCATTGTGGCAGAGCAATATGCCAAGGATATTATATTCCCATGAATGTATGCATGTTATCATGTGTTGTAATATGAAACATGGTCGTTATGTAAAATAATGCTTGTTATTTGAATTATTACCTCCTGTGCAGCCGTTTTTAAATTAATTCTGAGAGTTGGCCAGTCGTCAGCTTCTGCCCCCATGTAGGAAGTACGGGGGTGTTCAGGATAAATCTAAACACTCTTTACTCTAGATCTTTGGTCCTTAAAGGAGGTGTTTAGCACGACGAACCAGGCAATCAGACTATAAGGCTTTATCACCCTCACTTAGCAATAGGTGTTTGACAAAAGAAAGGTAGGCGCAGCCCCTAGTGTTCGTAAGATTGAACTTGGGGTATTGTAAAACACCTGATCGGATAGAAACCGATCCGTCGCACGATGCATTAGTTATCGCATAATGCGGAAGAAATTGCTAAAGATTTTGTGACCTCTCAAACAGCTGACTAGCTCTCGCCGTATCATGACAGTCAGTTTTCAGCTTTCTCTACTGAGGAGCTCGTCCGGAAGAACCGGGACACAATCGCAGTAGTTCCCCCTTTACTACCCTAGACGATATAGAGGAACGTAAGGTAGCAAGCACAGGAGTCGGGGAATCCAACTGTTGACCAAAGACATGATTCGGAGCCAATGCATATAATGCTATAAGTTCGGGGTGCCGAACTGTACTGTAAAAGTGTTCGGACTTTCTTGCCGTGTTATGGGGTACAATGAAGCCCCTGGCGAATTAAGGCATACCAAAATGTACAGGTGCAATTGATAATAAATAAATAGACAAGGAAAAAAATTAAGTAATAAGCTGACGCTGCAAATTATTTTTCATTGTTATTTGATTAATACGTCAAGGCGTATGTTTACAAGTAGTGCAATAAGCGAATAAGGCTATTTAACATGCCCCGACCAAGAGTGAGCTGCGTGCGGGTATTTAAAACAGGTATAACGATCATTAGCAGAGACAACATGGGTATTCCCTTGTACGTCCAAGCCCCTAGCTTTCTTGGTGTATCCGTCCCGCTATGGGTCCGATGAGCAGGTTTATCAAAAAAAGGCCTCGACAGGAGGAAAAACATGAAAGAAAGAGAAAAAGTGAAGGTATACGGATCCAGGAGCGGTTGAGCCGCATTGTGGACCGAGGTCTAGCTGTGCCTCCGTCCATGCCCATGGTATTTTAAGTGTGTAGTTGTGTATGCGTGGCACGAATTTCACCGCTTTATTGGGGCTGGGGCGAAGGCCGGATTGCTAGCTGAGCTCTGGACGAGCCGGACGGTCCTGTTGCAGAGTAGCTCAGACTCGCTTGACGTTGTCCGGGGGCTTTATTGCTGAATTGAGGTTTTGCCTAAGAAGGCTATTATGTACTTCTGCTGCAAGGGCCGCGGTGTGCTCCTCAGTACGGAGGGAGCACTCCGTATTTCCATTGACTGTTATAACACCGCGAGGTCTGGGCATCTTGAGCTTAAGGTAGGCATAGTGTGGCACCGCATTGAAACGAGCAAATGCGGTTTGTCCGAGCAGTGCGTGATAACCACTGCGAAAGGGGACAATGTCGAAGATTAATTCTTCGCTCTGAAAATTATCTGTGGATCCGAAGACCACTTCCAGTGTGATTGAGCCCGTACAATAGGCCTCTACACTTGGTATGACACCTTTAAAGGTGGTTTTGGTGGGCTTGATTCTTGAGGGATCAATACCCATTTTGCGCACTATATCCTGATAGAGTAGGTTCAGGCTGCTACCACCGTCCATGAGGACGCGTGTGAGGTGGAATCCGTCAATGATAGGGTCAAGCACCAGTGCGGCTGAACCACCATGATGGATACTGGTCGGATGGTCCCTTCGATCGAAAGTGATCGGACAGGAGGACCACGGGTTGTATTTTGGGGCAACTGGCTCCATCGTGTAGACGTCCCTTAGTGCGCGCTTCCGCTCCCTTTTGGGGATATGGGTAGCATATATCATATTCACCATTTTAACTTGGGGAGGAAACTTCTTCTGTCCCCCTGTGTTCGGTGGTCGGGGTTCCTCGTCGTCGTCGCTTTGCAATCCCTTTTCCTTGTTTTCTGCGTTTAACTTGCCGACCTGTTTAAAGACCCAACATTCTCTGTTGGTATGATTGGTTGGTTTATCGGCGGTGCCGTGGATTTGGCATGGATGCTCGAGTATGCGGTCCAGACTGGACGGGGCCGGATTGTTTCTATTAAATGGCTTTTTCCGCTGACTGGACTTGGAGCCACAGAATCCGGCATTGACGGCCATGTCTTCAGAGTTATCACCATTATTTCGACGCTGGTGTCTACTGCGTGGGGCTTGCCGTTACTATTTCTAGCTTCAGAAGCGCCAGGTTTACTTGAGGTGATGTTGCTACGAGCTAGCGAGCTATCCTCGCCCGCGCAAAAGCGGGTCATGAGTGTCGTAAGGGTTGCCATGGACTTCGGCTTCTCTTGGCCAAGGTGTCGGGTGATCCACTCGTCACGGATGTTATGCTTAAAAGCCGCTAGGGCTTCGGCGTCCGGACGGTCGATGATTTCGTTCTTTTTAGTTAGGAACTGAGTCCCGAATTTCCTGGCTGACTCTCCGGGCTGTTGGATTATGTGACTTAAGTCATCAGCATCCGGAGGTCGGACATAAGTGCCTTGGAAGTTGTCAAGGAATGCATCTTCCAGGTTCTCCCAACTGCCAATGGAGTTTTTGGGCAGGCTGTTCAACCAGTGCCGAGCTGGTCCCTTGAGTTTTAGCAGGAGATACTTGATGGCATGGAGATCATCACCGCGGGCCATATGTATATGGAGAAGGAAGTCCTTGATCCATACCGTGGGATCTGTTGTTCCATCATATGATTCAATGTTTACGGGTTTGAACCCTTCTGGTAATTCATTTTCCATTACTTCATCGGTGAAGCATAGGGGGTGTGCGGTGCCTCTGTGTCGGGCTACGTCGCGACGCAGCTCGAGTGGAGCCGGTCTACGGTATTCGGCCCGGACAGGTGTGTATTTGCTATATCCGTCGTGGTGGCCGTCTTTGTGCATCGGGGCGCACCCCCATGATCCATAGATCGATCTGGTCTGGCCTGCTCTGTTCTCAAGTCGTACCACAGGTCAAATACACGGTGTATCCCCGAGCTGTTGTGTTTCTATTTGTTCAGCAACGTGGTGCCGGCTGGTTTTTGGGCTGAATTGCTACTTTATCTCGGCCACGCGATGGTCGGTCAGCCGCATTATGTGCTGGTAGTGCTAGCTCCAGTGACTCGTCATCGAATTGAGGTAGCAATTTACGCTTTGGGTAACTTTTGGTTGGGCGTTCGAGTCCGTATTCCTCGGCTGGCAGGACCTCAGTCCATGTATCAGTGAGTAGATCTTGATCAGCTTGAAGCTACTGCTTCTTCTTCTTCAGGCTCTTTGTCGTGGCAATAAGTCGGCGCTTAAAATGCTCCTGCTCGACGGAATCCTTCGGCACGATAAATTCTTCGTCGCCGAGGCTCGCCTCATCCTCAGAGAGAGGCATGTAATTGCTGTCCTCCAAGTCGTCGTTCACGGCCTGTTCATTGGGGCTGGCTTGCCCGTCTTCCCGTTCAGCCTGTTCAAAACTTGGCTTGGCGGGGTCTTCATTGTCTTCGGCATCTTCCGTAGTGATATTTCTCTTGTGCCGGTATCGCTATTTTTACTGTGGCGTGATTTAGAGCGGCGCCGCTGACGTCGGCGCTTAGGCTGCTTCTCAGGAAGTTTTTCCTCAACTGGATCCTTTTTGTCATCGCCGTTGTCTTCTTTGGGTGTATCCACCATTTATATGTCGTATGAAGAGGTGGCTGTCCAGCACCCTGTAGGCGGTGGTTCCTGTTCTTCTCTGGCATCGTCATCCATACCGTCGATGTCTTCGGAGTCGAAATCAAGCATGTCGGTCAAATCGTCGACAGAGGCTATCAAGTGGGTGGCGGTTGGGTAACGAAGTCCTTTGTTGTCCGCTTCCCACTCAAGCTGGACATAGTTCGGCCAAGAATCTCCTGACAAGGAGAGAGACTTTAATGAGTTTAACACATTGCCTAGGGGTGAGTGTTGGAAGATGTCTGCGGAGATGAACTCTAAGATCGGCACCCGGTCAGATTCGATGGGTGCGGATACACGCTGTTCGGAGCCTATGGCCGGAGACGAGTCCGAGGTTCCGATGACACAGGCCTTGTTGGAGGTCAGATCTATGTTCGGCTCTAGCGCCACTGAGTCTGTGGCCTCCGTGGCGAGGTTGAGCCTCCCGTCCTTGGATGGCGTGCTCTGCTCTAGATCTAGGGCTAGAGTGATTACAGGCGCTATCTCCTGCACACCGTCTCATGATAGATTTAGGTCGTACTCATCATGGCGGTAGGGCGCGACTGTCATGGGCTCGAATTCGTCGAAGATCAAGTCTCCGAGGATGTCGGTAGTGTAGTTCAAGCTTTCAAACCTGACCTGATGGCCGGGGGCGTAGCTGTCGATCTGCTCCAGATGGCCAAGCGAGTTGGCCCGCAATGCGAAGCCGCCGAATACGAAGATCTATCCGGGGAGGAAGAGTTTACCCTGGACTGCGTTGTTGTAGATGATTGAAGGAGCCATCAAGCCTTACGGTGACGACACAGTGGAACTCTCAATGAAAGCACCAATGTCGGTGTCAAAACCGGCGGATCTCGGGTAGGGGTTCCCGAACTGTGCGTCTAAGGCTAATGGTAATAGGAGGCGGGGGGCACAATGTTTACCCAGGTTTGGGCCCTCTCGATGGAGGTAATACCCTACTTCCTGCTTGATTGATCTTGATGATATGAGTATTACAAGAGTTGATCTACCACGAGATCGTAGAGGCTAAACCCTAGAAGCTATCCCATGATTATGATTGTTGTTCTTCTACGGACTAAACCCTCCAGTTTATATAGACACTGGAGGGGGCTAGGGTTACATAGAGTCAGTTACAGAGAAAGGAATCTTCATATCCTAACCGCCAAGCTTGCCTTCCACGCAAAGGAGAGTCCCATCCGGACACGGGACGAAGTCTTCTATTTTGTATATTCGTAGCCCAACAGTCCGGCATATGCATATAGTCCGACTGTCCGAGGACCCCTTAATCCGGGACTCCCTCAGTCTTAAGGTGTTATTCTAGTACGAACTCTATGATAGATCAAACGGAAAGAATAGCTTCGTGTTATTTTACTACGGACTCTTGAATAGATCGATCAGAAAGGATAACTTTGAGGTGGTTTCGTACCCTACAATAATCTCTTCGTTTGTTTTCCGCTATTAGTGACTTTGGAGTGACTCTTTGTTGCATGTTGAGGGATAGTTATATGATCCAGTTATGTTGTTATTGTTGAGAGAACTTGCACTAGTGGAAGTATGAACCTTAGGCCTTGTTTCCTAGCATTGCAATACTGTTTTCACTCACTTTTATTACTTGTTACCTTGCTGTTTTTATATTTTCAGATTACAGAAACCTATATCTACCATCCATATTGCACTTGTATCACCATCTCTTCGCCGAACTAGTGCACCTATACAATTTACCATTGTATTGGGTGTGTTGGGGACACAAGTGACTCTTTGTTATTTGGTTGCAGGGTTGTTTGATAGAGACCATCTTCATCCTACACCTCCCACGGATTGATAAACCTTAGGTCATCCACTTGAGAGAAATTTTCTACTGTCCTACAAACCTCTGCACTTGGAGGCCCAACAACGTCTACAAGGAGAAGGTTGCATAGTAGACATCTGGCTACTGTTCAACCAGCCCTCCACGGGGTCCTGTTCATCCACCCCCACCTCCTCGATCGGGGTCCTGTTCATCCAGCGACAACGGCCTACTACCCCGGGGTCCTGTTCATCCAACCCCCACCGAGAACTATTCATCCAACCCCCAACAACGGTCACTGTTCATCAAGAGGCAGCAGTAGGTTCGATCGGCTTCAGTTAGTAGCAATGGCGAAAGGAATCGCTCAATCAGGTTCAGTTAACAGCGAAGGGATTGATTGATCGATCAGTTTCAGTAACATACATAGCCAGTGCAATCGCTCAGGTTCAGTAAGCGAGCGCCTTGCTTGGGTTCAGTTAGAGCCCAATGCCTCGCACACACACCCGTACGTGTATGAGAGAAATGCGCAAACCTCAGTGCATCGCTCGGCCCTGACCACCCACCATAACCGGGAACTCCCCGATATTTTCCTCGGCCTCGCTTCTACCACAATTTTTTCTGTCATGGACGGCCCAAAGAATGTCATGCAGGTGCGTCCCCGGCCCATCCAGGACGAAAAGCCCATTTTCTGTCATGACTTTTTGTCATAGAAGTGGGATCTCGCCACATCTACGATGATACGTGCTTTTGTCACAATTATCATCATAGAAATGTCATAAGCATGACAGGAAATAAATTCGTTCGGCCCAAAATGTCACGGATGTGTCTTGTTTTTGTAGTGTGTGGTGATATTTCAAACATCAAAGCAAGACATAGCATAGTTTAAAATCACCCAAACAAGTTTATGACATAAAAGTTCAAAATCATGCCCACAAACATCATCCAACCAAGTTCAAAATCATCGAAACAAGTTCATGACATAAGTTCACACAAACAAATGGCACATCAACTCATGCCTCATCCTCATCTTCGTCCTCCGATTCTTCATCCTCCGAAGACGATTCTTCCTCATCTTCATTGTGAGGTCGGAAGGCATTGGCAAGATCTCCACCGGCATCATGCGAAGGCATGTGAGACACACCAAAAGACATGCGTCCACCCATGTCACCCGGAGGTGCTCCCATGCCTGCCATGAGAGATGCAAAACTCATGCCTCCCATGGTAGGTCCGAAGCCACCCATGCCTCCCATGGCCCCCATGGTAACTCCGAAGTCGTCGATGCCTCCCATGTCATCCATGGTAGCTCCGAAGCCACCGATGCCGCCCATGCCATCGATGCCACCCATGCCGCCCATGCCAACCATGGCTCTTTTTTGGACAAGGACTTCTTCACGGGCAAGATTGTTGTACT
The DNA here is from genome assembly GCA_963921465.1 of Triticum timopheevii. Taxonomy (NCBI): domain Eukaryota; kingdom Viridiplantae; phylum Streptophyta; class Magnoliopsida; order Poales; family Poaceae; genus Triticum; species Triticum timopheevii. The sequence goes on along the minus strand of OY997274.1, from coordinate 129,304,499 downwards.
CCTTTTGCTTCTCATCGAGGGTAGATGTGTCCATGAAGAACAAGTACTTCTCCCATTCCAACAATCTAGTTCGCTCCTCCATGGCCGATTTATTCTCCTCCAATGCCACCTTCCTCTCCTCGGCCACCACCCTCCTCTCCTTGGCCGCCAACCTCCTATCCTCGGCCGTGGCATCTTGGTTCCTTGCCATCTACCTCACCTCGTTTGCTTCCTTTCTTGCGTTCACAATAGCTTCCATATCATTAGCTCGTCATCTCCTTTCCTCTTCTTCTTTTCTTTTCCGTCTTTATTGCATCCATGCGATCTTTTTGGCTTGGAGTATGAAACCGAGTTTGGTGTAGGGCTTCTCTTGCCGTCATCACTTGATGCCTCCTCCTCATCATCATCCAAATCAATAGTTCGCTTGCCTTTGTTGCTCTCCTCATCATCGACACCATCACTGGGCTTCCATTTCTCATCATCCTTCAATTCTTCATAGCAATGAGGCAAGGTAAATGGTCTCCCTTTCTTGATCTTCCCTTTCTTGGTCTTCTTCTCCTCCCCTTGGAATAAGTTTTGTGCAATAGTGAGCTACAAACAAAAGAACAAGTTAGCACTTGAAACGCCAAGAAGAAGCATGATGAACATGGAAAGAATCATGAAAGAAATGGCACTTACCCCATCTCTATCATTAGTACCACTTGGCTTCAACGTGTCAACCGCCTTAAGTGCGGCCGCCCAGCTTTGACAATCTCGGTTGATTGTCGACCATCGGGAGCGAAGAGATCTTCCGGAGCGGTCAATTCCACTTTTGTTGTGTAGATCAAAGTCCTCCTTCATCCGGAGCCAATATGCATCTCTACTTTGATCCCCTCGAACGGTGGGATCCCTCAACACTTGCAACTAAGTATTGCATAGCAAGATGTCTTCGTCCATGGTGTAGTTTCCCCCTCTTCCTTTCGGTGCATCAACGATGCCCTCACCATCCTCGTCCACCTCAAACTCATGATCATCGAAATGCATCTCATTGGTTTGAGACCAATGAGAATTGTTGGAGCCAACACCCATAGTTGACATATATGCCTCATCATTGAAACTACAAAGTATATATAACAAAGCAAATAAGCTATATGTATGAATTAAAAAACAACAACAACAACAAAAAGTGGGCGAAATTTTACCTTGTGGGCATTTCCTTGTGTGCGTCGGCCGTCGGCTCAACAAGTGCGCTCGCCGGCGCTTCGGTCACCGCCGCGTCCGTCACACGCCCTGCAAGCTTCTTCTTCGGCCGCCTAAAGGAGCCGTCCGCCGCCTTGTTCTTCTTTGCGGACACCTTGCCCGTCTTCGCCCGCGCCACATTTGGGATCTTCGCGAGGGGGCACGTGGCTTCACGGCGGGCGTCGGCGCGACGCCACCCGCCGCCGAGGTTGTCCGTGGCGGCATGAAAAGGCCGCGCGCGATGCCGGTGCTTGGAGGAGCACTGGCGGAGGCGTAGCCAAAGCTCCCCGCACTAGGGTTTGCGGCGGCGGCGGCGGCGGAGGGGTCGCGTGTGTAGGAAGGGGTGAGGGGGATGTCGACGCGTCCGTCCATCGGGCGAATTCGCCTGCGGCGACGCGAGCGGCGAAAGCGGCGCGGCGGAGAGGGTGCGGCGCGGGAGCTCGAGTGTGCAGAGCACGGGAGCGGGCGCAGCAAATAAACGGCGCGTGATGCCGTTTCGGCCGGCGCGCTGAACTACTTATGCCACACGTGCGGTTTTAGCGCCTCCGCTGGACCTCCCGGGGAGGTTGCGTGCGCGCAAAAAAAGCCAAATTTTCCAGCGCGGCTGTTGGAGATGCTCTTCGAGCTTTCCTGCATGGTGGACCCTCGTGCCTAAGCAATCGGTACTTTATTAGTTCGTGGCTTGCGCTACGGAATTTATTCCCTGTTTTTTCATTTACACAAGTCTACACATCATCCATGAGCTCATGAAACCCCTGCAAGAACGTTGCCAAACGGCGCCAATTCGTCACTAAACACCGCACCATGATCTAGCAAACAGACAACCATGCCGGGTTGCACAACCGATCGCAGTCATCGGCGACAACCATGCTAACTGCCTATGCGAGATCGCCGGCCGCCCCCGAAACCTACAAACGCAAGCCCCCAATCGACCAGTGCAGCAACATCATACGTACTTATTATATATATATACGTGCGCGCATGGACACAATCATCAGCAAATCAATCATCAGCTGCACCGATCGATTGTCGCACGCCATGGTGGCTATGGCGCCCGCTGCAGGGCTGGTCCTGGCTTCGCTCGCCGTGGTGCTGGCAACCACGCTGTGGAAGGCGGCGGTGCACCTGGTGTGGCGCCCCTACGCCGTAGCGAGGGCCTTCCGGCGGCAGGGGATCCGCGGGCCGGCGTACCGGTTTTTCGTCGGCAACAACGAGGAGGTCATGGCGATGCGCGCGGCCACGGCCGACGACGTGCTCGACCGCGGCTCCCACGACATCATCGCGCGGGTGATGCCGCAGTACAAGGCGTGGGTGGCGTCCTATGGTAAGATTTTCCTCTCGTGGTCGGGGTATACGCCGTCGCTCTGCGTCGGCGACCACGACATGGTGAAGCAGATCCTGTCCAACAAGACCGGGCTGTACGCCAAGCCCAACCCGGGGCCCAACTTCCTGGCCCTGCTGGGCAAGGGCCTCGTCTTCTCCGACGGCGACGACTGGGCGCGCCACCGCCGCATCGTGCACCCGGCGTTCACCATGGACAAGCTCAAGATGATGACCAGGACGATGGCGGAGTGCGCGGGGGACATGGTCCGGCCGTGGGAGGCGCTCGCCGCGGCGAGCGACGGCGGCGTGGCGAGGGTGGACGACGTCGGGCAGCAGTTCGTGGAGCTGACCGCCGACGTGATCTCGCACACGGCGTTCGGGAGCAGCTACAGGGAGGGGAAGGAGGTGTTCGTGGCGCAGCGGGAGCTCCAGTACATCGCCTTCTCCACCATGAACAGCGTCCGCGTCCCGGGCCTCGAGAACCTCCCCACCAAGACCAACCTGCGGCGGCGGCAGCTCACGGGCAAGGTGCGCGGCACGCTCATGACGATCATCCGCGAGCGGCAGGCCGCCGCCAAGGATGCCAAAGGCTACGGAAACGACTTGCTTGGCCTGATGCTCGAGGCTAACGCGTCGGCCGGCGCCGGCGGGCAGAAGGCGGCCGCCATTAGCATGGACGAGATCATCGACGAGTGCAAGACCTTCTTCTTCGCCGGGCACGACACCACCTCGCACCTCCTCACCTGGGCCGTCTTCCTCCTCGGCACGCACCCCGAGTGGCAGCAGAAGCTCAGGGAGGAGGTACTCCGGGAGTGCGGCGGCACGGGGACGCCGCTGCACGGCGACGCGCTCAACAAGCTCAAGCTGGTAAGCCCCTGCCTATCCCATCATTCTGACCCACTTAATGCACACTCCACAACGACGAGCGACACGCACTTCACCTGTGATCGATGATGGCAGACGACGATGGTGCTTTACGAGACGCTGAGGCTCTACGGCGCTGTGATCATGATCGCGAGGGAGACGACGGCAGACACCGAACTCGGCGGCGTGAAGATCCCCAAGGGCACGACTACCATGATACCGATGGCGATCATGCACCGGGACGAGGAGGTGTGGGGCGCGGACGCCGGCGAGTTCAAGCCGGACCGGTTTCAGAACGGCGTGGGCAGAGCCGCGAAGCACCCGAGCGCGATGCTCGCCTTCTCCGCCGGCCCGCGGTCGTGCATCGGGCAGGACTTCGCGATGCTGGAGGCGAAGGCGACGCTCGCCGAGATCCTGCGCCGGTTCGAGTTCGAGGTGGCGCCGGGGTACGTGCACGCGCCGGCCGAGTTCCTGACGCTGCAGCCCAAGTGCGGGCTCCCCGTGCTGCTCAAGCTCCTGGATCAGTAAGAGTAGCTGCCTCTTTGAACGACTACTGCTATAGTACAAGTACAAAATACATGAGTGATTTGCTCACCAGTCACCGGTGGGCTTGTATCTTTTTGGTTTTGGTTTCTGAGCTGTGGGCTCGTATCTTCACTGCGTACATCTCTAGTGTTTGTGAGCAGAAGACTGTGAGGTGTTTTTATAAGTATAAATCGTTGAGGTTTGTCCTAGTCCTCGCTCTGATTGACTTATCCTCACTCCAGCTAAAAAGAAAAAGGGTTATCCTCACGATAATCTATTACTCCCTCCATTTCTAAATATTTGTCTTTTTACAAATTTCAACAAATGACTACACACGGAGCAAAATGAATTAATTTACACTCAAAAATATGTCTACATATATCCGTATGTGGTAATCTATTTGAAATCTCTAAAAAGACAAATATTTAGGAATAGAGGGAGTATATATAAAAAGTGCTTTACGGGCTACCAAAAAATACCTAAAAATCCCACAATAATTAGAAATATATGTCCGTTAATTTTTTTTCATGATAATACATGTCTCATTCATATCATAAAGAACAAAGTACAAGTCACGTAAAGACCGGCATGACAAAACTGAAAACATAACAGAACATCTCTGAGCTTGACACCAACACTCGTCACCTACCTCTGGCGCCACCACAACAGCCACCGAAGAAAACAATGACGAATCACCTCCTCACCCGAGCTCGATGCGGCTCCATCGCTGAAATGCAGCTTTGCGGACCTCCAAGATGGCTCACCAAAAGTGAAGCCCTTGCCGTTGAATGAATCAGACCGGGGCAACACCCGGACACGCCACCGAACTCCAGATCTAGCACCCCACCATGACTAAGAGCCGAAGGAGGAAACCATAACTGCCATCCATGAACCACGAGCCCAACACATGTTCCGTTTTCCAGATGTCGTCGATGCAGACCATAATCTGCATCCGCTCCTGGACTACCTCCCAAGCTCCGCGCCGACGCTGGAGCAAACATCGTCGCAACGACGGAGCCCGAGGATACAAGTCCACCACGAGGATGACGCCGCCACGCCAATCCGTCCCCACCAATATGACCGATGGCCTTGTCAGGGAAGGATCCAAAGAATCTTTATTCAACGCCGTCATCGTTGCCGCCGGAACAAAGACGACGAACAACCTAAAAAACTAGACCACGAAGGAGTAAAAACGATCCACCCGCGTGGATCCGGCGACTCCCCTCACCGACGACAGAGGGCGCCGGCGGAGGGGAGCCGTCGGAGAACGGCATTGGAAGATCGTCCTTTCTTGGCGGCGGCTAGGGTTCCAGTCGCCAGGGACGAGAGGAACGCGTGATAGATGCTCTTTTTGGATAATGCTATATGTCCGTTAATCTAGTAGCCTTGGTAGCCTTGGAAACAACTGTCAATGTTAGCCGATGGATGTTCGTAAACAATTCCTTATTATGAAAAAAGGTTAAGAGAATACACCTCCTCACGTTTAAAAGAGTCCACACATCTTTTATAAAAAAAGAGTCCATACACCTACTCATGTCAAAAAAAGAGTCCACGCACTTTCTATGAAAAAAAGAGTCCACAAACCTCACATGACCCAATTCACGCCAAAAAAATTACTCCCTCCGTCACATAACGTAAAACATTTTTTAACACCAGTGTTAAAAAACGTCGATGGATGGAGTATTAACCAAAGAAAATGCTCACAAATTGGATCTGAAAAAACAGCCTAGCACCTAGGGTAAAAAGAGCACGCATAACACCTATATATCATCTCCATGCTCTCGTGGCGGCCATGCCGGGCGATGAAGTCGCCGGCGAGATGGATGAAGCCTCTCCTTGGGCTGATCATGTGCCCTCAACTTCAACCCATATATAGCTCCTTTTCCCTGATGCCTCATCTCTGTTGTTGATGTCCTGTGGTGGGGTACAAGGCGTACAGATCTCAAGGGAAGATGAATGTCTGGGCTCTGGTGGTTGAAGTGCAAGTTGATATGACATTATCTGACTCGGGTATCGTTATGCTGATCGATTTTTTGAAGGTAAGCACACGTCCAATTTTTGGATCAGAGATGTATGATAAAACAAATCCATATATTCCAAAGAAAGGAAGGAAAAGGATGAAGTGGTTACAAAGTACATCCACGTGAACCCAATCTGAAGCCAAGGCGTAAACCTTGCCCTGTTCGATTGTAACCGGACACGTGCTCAAGCCTGAGGAGGATCACGGGGCATGCGTATTGTCTGCAGATCAAAATGCATGCAACGTAGGTGGGCAGTCCAAATTTTGATAATTTCAAGCAGATATTAGGCCATCAACAGTTGTAAGAATCTCCATCGGATGTATTCAGCTGTAGACTAAGAATCTATATTTTGTTGATCAGGTAAGTTACATCAGATGCATCATGTATTAGGCCCCCAACAGCCGTCAGGATCTCCAAAGCAGCGAGGTGAGGTCTCAGGGATTCAGGCAACAAGACACATATGCTAACCGAGCAAAGGAAGCTTGGTAGCATATTCGTAAAGTTATTGGACTGCTGCCTTATTATTTCTCATATAATCACTAATCTATGTGTAAGCTATGTACTCTTTTTGTTACTTCGCCCTGCACCTACAAGCTGAATGTGCTCTATTCTTACATTGGTTTTAGTTCTATTCTTCTTACAATTAGCATTTGTACTGGTGCATATATGATATTATTCAGATCAGTGTCAATTAATGTTAGAGACTTATTTGTCACTAGCTAGCGGTTTTAGTTTTGCCTTCGCCATTACAAATAATCCATGAAAGGGATTTTCTTACATTTTGTATGTATGTGCAATATCGACTATTAGGCTAACCAATCTTCAAGAAAGTGTTCTTAGGCGCCGCTTAAGCGCGCTTAAGCACTGAGCGACGGCTAAACGCTTCACTTCTGGCTAGGCGCAAGTTTTAGCGTTGAGCAGAAAAAAGCGTGATTTAGCGACCTGTTAAGCGCTAACCGTGTTGGCTGAGCGGCCGCTGTGCGCGCTTAAGCGATAGAAAAGCGAAGAAGGCGGCCCAAAAGTCAGGCAGGAGCTAAAATAACCCACAGGCGGGAGGGGAAAGGGGGAGTATATAAGGCCTGGCCCAAAAGAGGCATGTTCGGCTAGGGTTACTCGGTTTCCAGGAGGGGAAAGAACAAAGCATCGTGGCGGTTGATTCTGCTCTGCATCCAGTGAGGGCTATTCTGGCGTTCTTCCTCCTCCCCAGCAGCTACTGGATCTGGACGCCGGCAGCTCCTCCTCCTCCTCCTGGACATCCAGTACTATCGGTTCAGGTGAGGATCTCCTCCTCTCCTCTCCTCTCCTCCTCCAATCCACAGATCCATAAATTCTCCTCTCCTTTTCTTCAGTTCTTGTACTTCCTCATCCATAGGTAGGCATGCAGCACTGCAACAGTTTGCTTTAATGTTCAGTTCATCAGCTATTTGTTTCATATTGCTTTCCATTCATCCATAGGTGATAGATCTAATTCTAGTATGGAGTCAGGAGGAGATGATGGTAGTGCAGCAGCAACAGCAGCAGAAGAGAGAGCAAAGATTCTCAAGAGCAATTCCGACAATATGGGTTGGGCCTATGGTCAGCTGGTTGATCCTAACAACCTTCAGAGAGTGAGGTGCAATTTCTGCAGTCAGATTTTCACGGGAGGTATTTACGGGCTGAAGCAACACATTGCAGCCAACTCAAATGCGGTGAGGACCTGCCTGCGGTGCCCACAAGAAGCTAAAGAAGCTTGCTTAAAAGCTTTTGAAGAAAAGGCAGCAAAGAAGCAAAAGAAGTATGAGCACGAGAAGGCTATGAGAGATGTTGTTGTTATTGATGCATCATCCACTCCTCAAGGTCAAGCTCGAGATGATGATGAACTCACTTGTATTGGTAGCTCACAACCTCATCTGTTAGGTCCTATAGATAAGTGGACACGTACCATTGACCCCAGGTTATCCGGAGAAGCAAGACTCGAGCAAATGAAGATTAATAAGGAAACATGGGAGGAGAGATCACTTCGAGCTCATGAGTACATCGCAAGATGGGTGTATACCCATGGTAAGAGCTTGCTGCCCTGTTTATTCCAGTTAAATTGTAGATTGTTTGCTGCCCTCCTATGCTAAGATGTGTCTCTCTTATATACAATGCATCAATATCGTTCAATGCAATTGACAATGATGAGTTTAGGCAGATGATTCAAGCCATTGGTCAATTTGGCCTAGATCTAGATCCACCTAGTCAATATGATCTCCGGGGGACCTTGCTTAAGTCTGAGTATGCAAGAACCAAGAGTGAGCTCAAGGACCGAGAGGTTGAGAAGGGCAAGCATGGTTTCTCTCTCATGATTGATGCTTGGACTGACATGAATAGGAGAAGCATCATGAATCTGGTCACACATTGCTTGAAAGGTGTTAGCTTCATCAAGTCAAAGGAAACATCCGACACACCGCACACAAGTGAGATGATCTTCAATCTAGTTGAAAAGACAATTGAAGAATTGGGTGCTGAACATGTGGTGCAAGTTATGACTGACAATGCTTCGAACAACATGGGAGCTAAGGATCTCTTAAAAGTGAAGAGGCCAAATATATTTTGGAGCTTGTGTGCAACTCACACTGTCAATTTGATACTCCGAGGGATTGGCTACTTAGCTAAGTTCAAGAAGATAATTGATCAAGCCAAGGCTTTCACAATATTTGTGTATGGGCACCATCGCACCTTAGAGTGCATGAGATCCTTCACCAATAAGAGAGAAATCATAAGGTCGGGAGTAACCAGATTTGCTTCCCAATTCCTCACTTTGCAAAGCCTTGTAGGTTGATTAAATAAGGAAGATGGTGGTATCCTCTAAGTGGGACAATATCAAGGATGTGCACTCATAGAAAGGCAAGGATGATACAACCATAATTCTAAACAAGCCATTCTGGAACTGTGTGAATCTTTGCATCAAGGTGTTCGAGCCATTTGTGAAGGTCCTCCGCTTGGTTGATGGTGATGCATGACCCTCAATGGGCTTTGTGTATGTAGAGATTGTGAAGGCAAAGAAAGAAATCAAAGAGGCCTTTGGTAATGTCGAGGCGAGCTACAAAGATGTGTTGGCTATAGTTTAAAAGAAGATGAAAGATAGGCTTGATGCCCCACTGCAGTTGACTGCATATTTGCTGAATCCACACTATAGATATGCAGATGAAAACATATTTATTCTATTGACATCAATACATCCTTTTATTATTGTGTGGAGACATTTTATCATGGTGATGAAAACATGCAAGACAAAGTTGTGAACTATGAAATAGGCAAGTTCCAAAGCAGAGATGGATCCTTTGCAAAGTAGCTTGCTAAGACTTGCCAAAACTTTGACTACAATCCTGGTTAGTCATTACTTGCAAAACTTTCACTTAGTTGCATATTCTATCCAATACTCAAGTCCCTATTGAAGGAAATATACCCTAGAGGCAATAATAAAGTTGTTATTTTATATTTCATTATCCATGATAAAGGTTTATTATTCATGCTAGAATTGTATTGATTGGAAACTTAAATACATGTGTGAAGACATAAACAACTATCGTGTCCCTAGTAAGCCTCTACTAGACTAGCTCATTAATCAAAGATGGTTAAGGTTTCCCAACCATGGACATGAGTTGTCATTTGATAACGGGATCACATCATTAGGAGAATGATGTGTTGGACAGGACCCATCCGTTAGCTTAGCATAATGATCGTTTAGTTTTATTGCTATTGCTTTCTTCATGGGAAATACATATTCCTTCGACTATGAGATTATGAAACTCCCGGATACCGGAGGAATACCTTGTGTGCTATCAAACAACACAACGTAACTGGGTGGTCATAAAGATGCTCTACAGGTATCTCTGAAGGTGTCTATTGAGTTGGCATAGATCGAGATTAGGACTTATCACTCCGAATATCAGAGAGGTATCTCTGGGCCCTCTCGGTAATACCCATCACAAGCTTGCAAGCAAACGACTAAGGAGTTGGTCACGAGGTGATGTATTACGAAACGAGTAAAGAGACTTGCCAGTAATGAGATTGAACTTGGTATAGAGATACCGACGATCGAATCTCGGGCAAGTAACATACCGATGGACAAAGGGAATTACGTATGTTGTCATAACGGTTCGACCGATAAAGATCTTCGTAAAATATGTTGGAGTCAATATGGGCATCCAGGTTCTGCTATTGGTTATTGATGAGGTGTCTTGGTCATGTCTACATAGTTCTTGAACCCATAGGGTCCGCACGCTTAATGTTCATTGACGATATAGTATTATTTGAGTTATGTGATTTGGTGACCGAATTTTGTTCGGAGTCCCGGATGAGATCACAGACATGACGAGGAGTCTTGAAATGGTTGAGAGGTCAAGATTGATATATAGGACGATGGTATTCGGACACCGGAAGTGTTTCAGAGGGTACCGGGTACTTATCGGGTCACCGAAAAGGAGTTTCGGGCACCCCCCCCCCCCCCCGGCAAAGATATGGACCTTATGGGCCAAGAGAGGGAACACACCGGCCCACAAGGGGGTGGTGCGCCCCTATATAGGCCGGCCCTATGAGGAGGAGAAGGAAAGAGGGGCGGGAAAGGAAAGTGTGGAGTAGGGCTCCCGCTTCCTTCCCTCCCTCCCTCTTTCCTTCCCCCTTCTTCATACAAGGAAACAGGGGGCACAGGAGGTCAGGAGCCCTAGGGCCGGCGGCCAACTCCTTGGGGCGTGCCCTAGCTGCCCTAGGCTGCCTCCTCCCCCCTCCCACCTATATATATGTGGGGAGGGGGCACCACACAAGGACAGAACATTGTCTTAGTCGTGTGCGGCGCCCCCGTCCACCATTTACTCCCTCAGTCATATTTTTGTAGTGCTTAGGCGAAGCCCTGTCGAGATCACATCACCATCACCGTCAACACACCGTCGTGCTGTCGGAACTCATCTACTACCTTGCCATCTTGCTGGATCAAGAAGGCGTAGGACGTCCCCGAGCTGATCGTGTGCAGAACGTGGAGGTGTCGTGCGTTCGGTACTAGATCTGTTGGAGCGCGGAGAAAGTTTGAATACATCAACCGTGTTGTGAAACGCTTCCTCTTACGGTCTACGAGGGTACATAGACACACTCTGCCCCATCGTTGCTATGCATCTCAATTTATAGATCATTGTGTGTGCATAGAAAATTTTTGTTTTCCATGCTACGTTTCCCAACAGTGGCGTCAGAGTCAGGTCTATGCGCAGATGATATGCACGAGTAGAACACAAAGAGTTCTGGGTAGTGGTGGTCATATTGCTTACCACCAACGTCTTATTTGGATTCGGCGGTATTGTTAGATGAAGCGACCCGGACCAACCTTACATGTCCACGTACATGAGACCGGTTCCATCGACAGACATGCAACTAGTTCTGCATAAAGGTGGCTGGCGGGTGTCTATTTCAACTACTTTAGTTGAATCGAATTTGACTGCGGCCGGTCCTTCAAGAAGGTAAAAACAACAGACTTGATAAATTACCGTTGTGGTTTTAGCTGTAGGTAAGAACGGTTCTTGCTAAAATCCGATAGCAGCCACGTAGAACTTGCAACAACAAAGTAGAGGATGTCTAACTTGTTTTTGCAGGGCATGTTGTGATGTGATATGGTCAAGACATGATGTGATATATGTTGTTGTATGAGATGATCATGTTTTGTAAGTTATTGGCAACCGGCAGGAGCCTTATGGTTGTCTCTTTATTGTATGAAATGCAAACACCATGTAATTGTTTTACTTTATCACTATGCGTTAGCAATAGTTGTAGAAGCAATAGTTGGCGAGACGACCACGATGCAACGATGGAGATCAAGGTGTCGAGCCGGTGTCAATGGAGATCATGACGATGCTTTGGAGATGGAGATCAAAAGCACAAGATGATGATGGCCATATCATGGCACATATTTTGATTGCATATGATGTTTATCTTTTATGCATCTTATTTTGCTTAGAACGGCAGTAGCATTATAAGATGATCCCTTCACTAAATTTCAAGATAAAAGTGTTCTCCCCGAGTATGCACCATTGCTAAAGTTTGTCATTTCTAAGCACCTCGTGATGGTCGGGTGTGATAGACTCTACATTCACATCCAACAGGTGTAAGACAGTTTTGCACATGCAGAATACTTGGGTTAAACTTGACGAGCCTAGCATGTACAGACATGGTCTCGGAACACTGGAGACCGAAAGGTCGAACGTGAGTCATATAGTAGATATGATCAACATAGAGATGTTCACCATTGATGACTACCCCATCTCACGTGATGATCGGACATGGGTTAATTGATTTGGGTCATGTATCACTTAGATAACTTGAGGGATGTTTATTTAAGTGGGAGTTCATTAGTAATTTCATTAATTGAACTTAATTTATCATGAACTTAGTCCTGATAGTATTTGCATATCTATGTTGTAGATCAATGGCCCGTGCTACCATTCCCCTGAATTTGAATGCGTTCCTAGAGAAAGCTAAGTTCAAAGATGATGGTAGCAACTACACAGACTGGGTCTGTAACTTGAGGATTATCCTCATTGCTGCAAAGAAGAATTATATCCTTGATGAACCGCTAGGTGACCCATCCGCTCCCCCTAATCTGGACGCTATGAACGTCTGGCAAACGTGGAATGATGACTACTCTATAGTTCAGTGTGCCATGCTTTACGGCTTAGAATTGGGACTTCAAAGACGTTTTGAATGTCATGGAGCATATGATATGTTCCAGGAGTTGAAGTTAATATTTCAAGAAAATGCCCCGGTTGTGAGGTATGAAGTCTCCAACAAGTTCTATAGCTGCAAGATGGAGGAGAACAGTTCTATCAGTGAACACATACTCAGAATGTCTGGGTATCATAACCACTTGACTCAGCTAGGAGTTGATCTTCCAGTTGATAGTGTTGTTCACAGAGTTCTTCAATTACTGCCACCAAGCTACAAAGGCTTTGTGATGAACTATAATATGCAAGGGGTGAATAAAACAATTCTTGAGCTCTTCGCAATGCTTAAGGCCGCGGAGGTAGAAATCAACAAGGAGCATGTGTTGATAGTTAAGAAGACGACTAGTTTCAAGAAAAATGGCAAAGGAAAGAAAGGGAACTTCAAGAAGAACGGCAAGCAAGTTGCCGCTCCCGTGAAGAAGCCCAAAGTTGGACCTAAGCCTGAAACTGAGTGCTTTTACTGCAAAGGGAGTGGTCACTGGAAGTGGAACTACCCCAAATACTTGGCGGATAAGAAGGATGGCAAAGTAAACAAAGGTATATTTGATATACATGTTATTGATGTGTTCCTTACCAATGCTCGTACTAGCACCTGGGTATTTGATACTGGTTCGGTTGCTCATATTTGTAACTCAAAATAGGAGCTGCAGAATAAACGAAGATTGGCTAGGTGACGATGCGCGTTTCAAGGTCGATGTGATCGCCGTCGGCACGCTACCTCTACATTTACCTGCGGGATTAGTTCTAGACCTCAATAATTGTTATTTGGTGCCCACGTTGAGCATGAATATTATATCTGGATGTTGTTTATTGCAAGACGGTTATTCATTTAAGTTAGAGAATAATGGTTGTTCTATTTATATGAATAATATGTTTTTTGGTCATGCACCCTGGAGGAGTGGTTTATTCTTGTTGAATCTCGATTGTAGTGATACACATATTCATAATATTGATGCCAAAATATGCAAAGTTGATAATGATAGTGCAACATATTTGTGGCACTGCCGTTTAGGTCATATTGGTGTAAAGTGCATGAAGAAACTCCATGCAGATGGACTTTTGGAATCACTTGATTATGAATTATTTGATACTTGTGAACCATGCCTCATGGGCAAGATGACTAAAAGTCTGTTCTTCGGAACAATGGAGCGAGCTAATGACCTTTTGGAAATTACACATACCTATGTATGCGGTCAAATGAGTGTTGCACGCGGCGGGTATCGCTATTTTCTGACCTTCACATTTCATTTGAGCAGATATGGGTATATCTACTTGATGAAACACAAGTCTGAAACATTTGAAAAGTTCAAAGAATTTCAGAATGAAGTGGAGAATCATCGTAAAAGAAAATAAAGTTTCTATGATCTGATCACAGAGGCGAATATTTGAGTTACGAGTTTGTCATTCATTTAAAACAATGTGGAATTGTTTCACAACTAACGTCACTTGGAGCACCACAGTGTAATCGGGTGTCCGAACGTCGTAACCATACTTTATTAGATATGGTGCATTCTATGATGTCTCTTACCAATTTACCACTATTGTTTTGGGGTTATGTATTAGACACGGCTGCATTCATGTTAAATAGGGCACCGTCTAAATCCGTTGAGACGACACCGTATGAACTATGGTTTGGCAAGAAACCTAAGCTATCATTTCTTAAAGTTTGGGGATGCGACGCTGATGTCAAAAGGCTTCAGCCTGATAAGCTCAAACCTAAATCGGATAAGTGCATCTTCATCGGATACCCTAAGGAAACTATTGGGTACACCTTCTACCACAGTTCCGAAGGCAAAATCTTTGTTGCTAAGAATGGGTCCTTTCTAGAGAAGGAATTTCTGTCGAAAGAAGTGAGTGGGAGGAAAGTAGAACTTGATGAGGTAATTGTACCTTATCTCGAATTTTAAAGTAGCACATCACAGAAAACCGTTCCCGTGATGCCTACACCAACTAGAGAAGCTAATGATAATGATCAGGAAATTTCAGATCAAGTTACTGCTGAACCTCGTAGGTCAACTAGAGCATGATCCGCACCGGAGTGGTACGGTAATCCTTGTCCTACAAGTCATGTTACTAGACCAAGGCGAACCTACAAACTATGAAGAAGCTATGATGAGCCCAAATTTCGATAGATGGCTTGAGGCCATGAAATCTGAGATAGGATCCATGTATGAGAACAAAGTGTGGACTTTGGTGGATTTGCCCGATGATCGGCAAGCCATAGAGAATAAATGGATCTTCAAGAAGACTGTCACTGATGGTAATGTTACTGTCTACAAAGCTCGACTTGCCGCAAAAGGTTTTCGACAAGTTCAAGGGGTTGACTACGATGAGACTTTCTCACCCGTAGTGTTAGCAATGGCCGCATTTTATGATTATGAAATCTGGCAAATGGATGTCGAAACTGATTCCTTAATGGATTGCTTAAATAAGAGTTGTATATGATGCAACCAGAAGGTTTTGCCAATCCTAAAGGTGCTAACAAAGTGTGCAAGCTCCAGCGATCCATCTATGGACTGGTGCAAGAACCTCAGAGTTGGAATATACTCTTTGATGAGGTGATCAAAGCATGTGGTTTTATACAGACTTTCGGTGAAGCCTGTATTTACAAGAAAGTGAGTGGGAGCTTTGTAGCATTTATGATATTATATGTAGATGACATATTATTGATTGGAAATGATATAGAATTTCTGGATAGCATAAAAGGATACTTGAATAAGAATTTTTCAATGAAAGACTTCGGTGAAGCTGCTTATATATTAGGCATCAAGATCTATAGAGATAGATCAAGACACTTAATAGGACTTCCACAAAGCACATACCTTGATAAAGTTTTGAACAAGTTCAAAATGGGTCAGTCAAAGAAAGGGTTCTTGCCTGTGCTACAAGGTGTGAAGTTGGGTCAGACTCAAAGGCCGACTACTGGAGAAGATTGAGAGAAAATGTAAGTCATTCCCTATGCTTCAGCCATAGGTTCTATCATGTATGCTATGTTGTGTACCAGACCTGATGTGTGCCTTGACATAAGTTTAGCAGGGAGGTACCTGATACGTCTCCAACGTATCTATAACTTTTGATTGCTCCATGCTATTATATTATCTGTTTTGGATGTTTAATGGGCTTTACTATGCACTTTTATATTATTTTTGGGACTAACCTATTAACCAGAGGCCCAGTGCAAATTGCTGTCTTTTTTTTCTATTTCAGTGTTTTGCAGAAAAGGAATATCAAACGGAGTCCAAACGGAATGAAACCTTCGGGAGAGTTATTTTTGGAACAAATGTGATCCAGAGGACTTGGAGTGGACGTCAAGAAAGAAGCAAGGAGGCTACGAGGCAGGGAGGCACGCCTGCCCCCCTGGGCGTGCCCCCCACCCTCGTGGGCCCTTTGCAGCTCCACTGACCTACTTCTTCCTCCTATATATACCCATATACCCCGAAAACATCCAAGAGCACAATAGATCGGGAGTTCCGCCGCCGCAAGCCTCTGTAGCCACCAAAAACCTCTCGGAACCCTGTTCCGGCACCCTGCTGGAGGGGGGATCCCTCACCGGTGGCCATCTTCATCATCCCGGTGCTCTCCATGACGAGGAGGGAGTAGTTCACCCTCGGGGCTGAGGGTATGCACCAGTAGCTATGTGTTTGATCTCTCTCTCTCTCTCTCGTGTTCTTGATTTGGCACGATCTTGATGTATCGCAAACTTTGCTATTATAGTTGGATCTTATGGTGTTTCTCCCCCTCTACTCTCTTGTAATGGATTGAGTTTTCCCTTTGAAGTTATCTTATCGGATTGAGTCTTTAAGGATTTGAGAACACTTGATGTATGTCTTGCATGTGCTTATTGGTGGTGACAATGGGATATTCACGTGATCTACTTGATGTATGTTTTGGTGATCAACTTGCGGGTTCAGTGACCTTGTGAACTTATGCATAGGGGTTGGCACACGTTTTCGTCTTGACTCTTCGGTAGAAACTTTGGGGCACTCTTTGAAGTACTTTGTGTTGGTTGAATAGATGAATCTGAGATTGTGTGATGCATATCGTATAATCATGCCCACGGATACTTGAGGTGACATTGGAGTATCTAGGTGACATTAGGGTTTTGGTTGATTTGTGTCTTAAGGTGTTATTCTAGTACGAACTCTATGATTGATCGAACGGAAAGAATAGCTTTGTGTTATTTTACTACGGACTCTTGAATAGATCGATCAGAAAGGATAACTTTGAGGTGGTTTCGAACCCTACAATAATCTCTTCGTTTGTTCTCCGCTATTAGTGACTTTGGAGTGACTCTTTGTTGCATGTTGATGGATAGTTATATGATCCAGTTATGTTATTATTGTTGAGAGAACTTGCACTAGTGAAAGTATGAACCTTAGGCCTTGTTTCCTAGCATTGCAATACCGTTTACGCTCACTTTTATCATTAGTTACCTTGCTGTTTTTATATTTTCATATTACAAAAAACTATATCTACCATCCATATTGCACTTGTATCACCATCTCTTCGCCGAACTAGTGCACCTATACAATTTACCATTGTATTGGGTGTGTTGGGGACACAAGAGACTCTTTGTTGTTTGGTTGCAGGGTTATTTGAGAGAGACCATCTTCATCCTAAGCCTCCCATGGATTGATAAACCTTAGGTCATCCACTTGAGGTAAATTTTCTACTGTCCTACAAACCTCTGCACTTGGAGGCCCAACAACGTCTACAAGGAGAAGGTTGCATAGTAGACATCGGTACCAAAGTAATCCAGGAGTGGATCACTGGACAGCGGTCAAGAACGTCCTGAAGTGACTGAAAAGGACCAAGGATATGTTTCTCGTTTATGGAGGTGACAAAGAGCTCATTGTAAATGGTTACATCAATTCTAGCTTTGACACTAATCCGGATGACTCTAAGTCACAAACCAGATACGTATTTATATTGAATGGTGGAGCTGTCAGTTGGTGCAGTTCCAAGCAGAGCGTCATGGCAGGATCTACGTGTGAAGCGTAGTACATAGCTGCTTTGGAAGCAGCAAATGAAGGAGTCCGAATGAAGGAGTTCATATCTGATCTGGGTGTAATATCCAATCTTTTGTCACAACACTGGAGCAATTGCCTTAGTGAAGGAATCCAGGTTTCACAAGAGAACCAAACACATCAAGAGACGCTTCAACTCCATCCGTGAACAAGTTAAGGATGGAGATATAGAAATTTGCAAGATACATATGGATCTAAATGTATAAGACCCGTTGACTAAGCCTCTTCCACGAGCAAAACATGATCAGCACCAAGACTCCATGGGTGTTAGATTCATTACAATGTAATCTAGATTATTGACTCTAGTGCAAGTGGAGACTGAAGGAAATATGCCCTAGAGGCAATAATAAAGTTGTTATTTTATATTCCTTATTCAAGATAAAGGTTTATTATTCATGCTAGAATTTTATTGATTGGAAACATAAATACATGTGTGAATACATAAACAAATACCATGTCCCTAGTAAGCCTCTACTAGACTAGCTCGTTGATCAAAGAAGGTTATGGTTTCCTAACATAGACATGATTTGTCATTTGATAACGGGATCACATCATTAGGAGAATGATGTCCCATCCGTTAGCTTAGCATAATGATCGTTCAGTTTTATTGCTATTGCTTTCTTCATGTCAAATACATATTCCTTCGACTATGAGATTATGCAAGTCCCAGATACCATAGGAATACCTTGTGTGCTATAAAATGTCACAACATAACTGGGTGATCATAAAGATGCTCTATAGGTATCTCCGAAGGTGTTTGTTGAGTTGGCATAGATCGAGATTAGGATTTTTCACTCCGAGTATCGGAGAGGTATCTCTGGGCCCTCTCGGTAATACACATCACAAGCTTGCAAGCAAATGACTAAGGAGTTGGTCATGAGGTGATGTATTACAGAATGAGTAAAGAGACGTGCCGGTAACGAGATTGAACTAGGTATAGAGATACCAACAATCGAATCTCGGGCAAGTAACATACCGATGGACAAAGGGAATTACATATGTTGTCATAACGGTTCCACCAATAAAGATCTTCTTAGAATATTTAGGAGCTAATATGGACATCCAGGTTCCACTGTTGGTTATTGACCGGAGAGGTGTCTCGTTCATGTCTACATAGTTCTGGAACCCGTAGGGTCCGCAAGCTTAACGTTCGTTGATGATATTATATTATATGAGTTATGTGATTTGGTGACCGAATGTTGTTCGGAGTCCAGGATGAGATCACGGACATGACGAGGAGTCTCGAAATGGTCAAGAGGTAAATATTGATATATAGGACGATAGTATTTGGACATCGACAGTGTTTCGAAGGGTACAGCGTACATATCGGGTCACCGGAAGGGGTTCTGGGCACCCCCGGCAAAAGATATGGGCCAAGAGGGGAAACGCACCAGCCACAAGGGGCTGGTGCACCCCCGTATGGGCCGGCCAATGTGGAGAAGGAAAGGGGGAGGAGGAAAGGAAAGAATGGGAATAGGATTCCTCCTTCCTTCCCCCTCCTCCCTCTTTCCTTCCCCCTCCGATATATATGGCAGGGGGGCGCGCGGCTTGGGAGGAGCCCAAGTAGGATTCGGTCCTACTTGGGGCGCCTCCTGGCCTCTCCCCTCCCCTCCCACCTATATATATATATATATGTGGGGGGCGCCCCTAGCACACCCCAGACAATTGCCTAGCTGTGTGCGGTGCCCCCTCCACCGTTTACACCCCGGTCATATTTTTGTAGTGCTTAGGTGAAGCCTTACAAGGATCACTTCACCATCACCGTCACCATGCCGTCATGTTGACAGAACTCATCTACTACCTCGATGTCTTGCTGGATCAAGAAGGCGAGGGACGTCACCAAGATGAACGTGTGCAGAACTCGAAGGTGTCATACGTTCAGTACTTGATCGGTCGGAGCTAGAAGAAGTTCGACTACATCAACTGTATTGTCAAACGCTTCCGCTTACGGTCTACGAGGGTACGTAGACACAGTATCCCCCTCGTTGCTATGCATCTCCTAGATAGATCTTGCGTGAGCATAGGAAATTTTTTGAAATTGCATTCTATGTTTCCCAACAATAGGTAGAGTGGATGAGCATCACAAAATGCAGCTATTTAAAAAATTGAGACAAAAACTTAACTTTAGTTTTCTGCAGAAAGCATTTCGGAGCTACCGATATGACAAACTAGGTGACACCGAAGCAGCTACGGAATCTAAACTTGCAATTTTGGTCAGACCAAAATGCAGTTCGGTGACTCCGAGATGCTAGGGTTTCACAGAGTGAGTGATTTCCGTCACACCGATTAGTACGCTTCAGTCAGACCGAGTTGTACTTGTGCAATGGCCTGAGCCAAATCGGTGAGACCGAGATCCTCAGATCAGTTGGTCCGAGATGAGTTTGGCGGAAACCTAACCCTAAGTTTTTGCATCAAATCTATTCTAATGGAACATTTTGGTGGATAGATTGATCTCATTCATGGTGAGAATAATGGCAATGATATTTGTGCAAGAATCGTAAAAAGGAACGCACAAAGAGGTGGAGTCCGTACCCTAACTTGGCGACGAACTTGCTACGGCGACAACGGCGGTGAGATTTCTGTTGACGGCGATGGAGACCAGCGGAAGGAGGATGCTGGCGACGACGGAGACGATCCAGAGACCAAGGGGGCGTCAAAGCTGGGAGGCGTGGACGAGTGGTTTGGAGGAGTTTCCAAAATTTCAACCCGCGGTATATATACCCAGTAACTATCGGTGTGACCGAGTGGAACGACTCGGTGGCACCAAGATGCAAAACTGCTAGCTGTTACTGCAACTCCGTGTGACCAAATTGTTCAAATTGGTTGCACCGAGGTGAAAACCTAGATCAACTTAATGGATTCGGTGAGACCAAGTGGATGAGTTGGTCCGACCGAGATGCATTAAGAGGTTTTGGAAGTTTAAGCCCTTGACGGATTGGTGGCTCCGAGTGCTCCTCACCCGGAGGGTCCGAATTCGACTTGTTCAAGCTTTGTGATGTAGCATGAACAGAGTTTGAGACGATAAAAGCATAGATAGCTAGAGGAAGTACTTAGGCATTCTTGTCCATCCATTTGGAAAAAAGAAAAAAAACAATCAAAGCAACAAATGAATGTCCTCGAATGGAGAAAATTATGCAACCAACATGCTCACACAATAAGATAGCAAATGAAATATGTGGCAAAGGATGCACAAACACTCTAGCATCAATCAACCTATTGGCGATGACTAGGTCATCTATATATGAGTATATTGACTTAGGAGTCAAATGAGAACATTTGATCATAGCTCATACTCATCGTTTAAGCACAAGTGGGGTTACCGCTTTTACATAAAGCATTTTTGTGTTCACACCATTAGAGTTACTTTAGCTCAATTCTCAGAGCAAAGCTCCCCCTAGATGTGATATCCCCCCTTAGAGGGATGAACTAACCTTGGGTTTTGTCGATGATGACTTCGTGTAGATGTTGAAGATGTGGATGCTCAATGTTGATGTAGATCATTTGGAGCAATCCATTGAAGTGAGTTGCACTTTCAATACCTACATGGGTTAGTCCCACAAGGAACAAACAAGGATATCGATAGACACAGAGTGAAGTACACATATGATGATGTACATGGAAGCATTTGGTTACCTTGTCCCTTGACTTACCAAGAAGAGGGTTTGTGACTCCTTGAACTAGTTCAAGATATGGAAGTTAATTGCACTTGTCCTTGACAAAATGAATATGAGTTAAGTATGTTGGCAGAGTCACCCTCAAGAAGTCTCTAGTTCTTCTTCTTTGGGACCCACATCAACTTGATGGGAATTCTTGGAGTTGTAGTAGTAATTGATGAAGTAGAACTTGATGTAGTCTTGGGAACCCAGTTGACCAAGGCCTTCAATCTCCTCTTGAAGCTTGTCCTTGCCTTTTAGCTTGTGGTCTTGTGGTGGAAGATCATCTTGAGCGTGTGTTCCCTTGAAAGAAGTAGGGTCATACTTCTCTTGTTGAGGAACAAACTTCATCTTGGGGTATTGATCTTCTTCCCACTCAACTCCATTGGCATTCAACTTTCCATCAAAACCAACACCTTGGTTCTTCCGGTGGCTTCCTTGCTTGCATATGATTTCCTCAAATTGCTTACTTCCGGCAAGGTTCTTGTAAACACCTTTCTCTATAATTCCCTTCAATAAGCTATTTTCTTGCTCAAGTGTAACTTGGCTAAGAGAACCATTAGTGGTATCGAGAGAACTACTAGAAGCAACAATATTGGATTTAGCATGATTATTGTTACTACTAGAAGAAGAATCTTTCTTGCTCTTGTTGCTAGATTTTACTTGTGTCATGTAAGTAGACAAGAGCAAATGCTTGGCAATGTAAGAAGAACTTTTCTTTCGAAGATCATCATTGATTGCTTTTAAGAACCGATGCTCTTGCTCTAAATTGATCTTCTCAAAGTGTAGCTTCTCATGAGTCTTTAAAAGCTCTCAATGATCCTCTAAAATAGTTTCATGAGCTAACTTAAGAGTGTTTGGTTCTTTAGCTAGACGCTCAATCTCCTTCTTATCATTTTCATTCGTTTCATCTTGATTAGCATGATTAATAGCAATTTCATCATAGTTTTCATCACTAGTGTTATCAACAAGTAAATCATCATCACCTAGCAAATCATCTTCATCACTATTGAAATAAACATACTCGGGGTCTGATACCTGTTGGGGAACATAGCATGCAATTTCAAAACAAATCCTACTCTCACACAAGATCTGTCTAGGAGATGCATAGCAACGAGAGGGAGAGAGTGTGTTCATGTACCCTTGTAGACCGAAAGCGGAAGCGTTAGACAATGTGCTTTATGTAGTCGAACTTCTTCTAGCTCCGACTGATCAAGTACCGAACGTATGGCACCTCCGAGTTCTGCACATGTTCAGCTCGATGACGTCCCTTGCCCTCTTGATCCAGCAAGGTGTAGAGGAAGTAGATGAGTTCTGTTAGCACGACGGCATGGTGACGGTGATGGTGAAGTGATCCGCATAGGGCTTCACCTAAGCACTGCGACAATATGAACGGGGGTGTAAACTGTGGAGGGGGGCGCCGCACACGGCTAACAGTTGTTGTTCTCTGTTGTAGGCACCCCCCTCCCTGCATATATTTATAGGTTGGAGGGGAGGGGAGGCAGCCAAGGGGGTGCCCCAAGTAGGAAGAATCCTACTTGGGGTCCCCTCCCAATTCGGCCACCCCCCCCCCCCCCCCCCCCTCTCCTATTCCTATTCGGAGTAGGAAGGGAAGAGGGGGAAGGGGAAATCCTATTCCCCTTTTCCTTTCCTCCTTCCCCTTTCCTTCTCCAATTTGGCCAACCCATATGGGGGGGCACACCAGCCCCTTTGTGGCTGGTGTGTTTCCCTCTTGGCCCATAAGGCCCATATCTTTTGCCGGGGGTGCCCGGAACCCCTTCTGGTGACCCGATAAGTACCCAGGGCTTCTCAAAACAATTCCGGTGTCCGAATACCATCATCGTATATATCAATCTTTAACTCTCGACCATTTCGAGACTCCTCGTCATTTCTGTGATCTCATCCGGGACTCCGAACAATATTCAGTCACCAAATCACATAACTCATATAATACAATATCGTCATCGAACGTTAAGCGTGCAGACCCTACGGGTTCGAGAACTATGTAGACATGACCGAGACACATCTCTGGTCAATAACCAATAGCGGAACTTGGATGCTCATATTGGCTCCTACATATTCTACGAAGATCTTTGTCGGTCGAACCATTACGACAACATACATCATTCCTTTTGTCATCGGTATGTTACTTGCCCGAGATTCGATCGTTGGTATCTTCATACCTAGTTCAATCTTGTTACCGGCAAGTCTCTTTACTCGTTCCGTAATAAATCATCCTACAACTAACTAATACGTCTCCGTCGTATCTATAATTTTTTATTGTTCCATGCCAATATTATTCAACTTTCATATACTTTTGGCAACTTTTTATACTATTTTTGGGACTAACATATTAATCCAGTGCCCAGTGCCAGTTCCTGTTTTTTGCATGTTTTATGTTTCGCAGAAACCCAATATCAAACAGAGTCCAAACGGGATTAAAACGGACGGAGAATTATTTTGAAATATTTGTGATTTTTGGGAGGAAGAATCAACGTGATACAGTGCCCGAGGGGGCCACGAGACAGGGGGCGCGCCCCAGGGAGGGAGGCGCGCCCTAGACTCTCTTGGGCATCTCGTAAGGCGGTTGATGCTCTTCTTTTGCCGCAAGAAAGCTAATTTTATGAGAAAAATCTAGGCGAAAGATTCACCCAAATCGGAGTTACGGATCTCCGTATATAAAAGAAACGGTGAAGGGGCAGAATCTGAGAACGCAGAAACAGAGAGAGACAGAGACTTAGATCCAATCTCGGAGGGGCTCTCGCCCCTCCCGCACCATGGGAGCCAAGGATCAGAGGAGAAACCCTTCTCCCATCTAGGGAGAAGGTCAAGGAAGAAGAAGAAGAAGGGGGCCCTCTCCCCCTTGCTTTCGGTGGCGCCGGAACGCCGCCGGGGGCCATCATCATCACCACGATCTTCACCAACACCTCCGCCATATCCACCAACATCTCCATCACCTTCCCCCATCTATATTCAGCGGTCCACTCTCCCGCAACCCATTGTACCCTCTACTTGAACATGGTGCTTTATGCTTCATATTATTATCCAATGATGTGTTGCGATGTCTGAGTAGATTTTCGTTGTCCTATTGGTGATTGATGAATTGCTATGATTGGTTTGAGTTGCATGTTTTATTATTGGTGCTGTCCTATTGTGCCCTCTGTGTCGCGCAAGTGTGAGGGATCCCTACTGTAGGGTTTGCAATATGTTCATGATTTGCTTATGGTGGGTGGCGTGAGTGACAGAAGCACAGACCCGAGTAAGTAGGTTGTTTGCGTATGGGATAAAGGGGACTTGATACTTTAATGCTATGGTTGGGTTTTACCTTAATGATCTTTAGTAGTTGCGGATGCTTGCTAGAGTTCCAATCATAAGTGCATATGATCCAAGAAGATAAAGTATGTTAGCTTATGCCTCTCCCTCAAATAGAATTGCAATAGTGATCACCGGTCTAGTAAAGTAGTCAATTGCTTAGGGACAATTTCACAATTCCTACCACCACTTTTCCACACTCGCTATATTTACTTTATTGCTTCTTTATCTAAACAGCCCCTAGCTTTTATTTACGTACTCTTTATTATCTTGCAAACCTATCCAACAACACCTACAAAGTACTTCTAGGTTCATACTTGTTCTAGGTAAAGCGAACACTAAGCATGCGTAGAGTCGTATTAGTGGAAGATAGGACTTGAGAGCATATTTGTTCTTATTTTAGCTCCTCATTGGGTTCTACACTCTTACTTATCGAAAGAGGCTACAATTATCCCATATACTTGTGGGTCATCAAGACCTTTTCTGGCGTCGTTGCCGGGGAACCATAGCGTGGGGTGAATATTCTCGTGTGTGCTTGTTTTCTTTATCACTAAGTAATTTTTATTTGTTATTCTTAGTTGTTTTCTATCTTTAATTATGGGTAGGAAACGCAAAATACCAAAAAAATTAGTTGTACCTACTACGCCATTGGTTGAAGAACCACTCAAAATCTATCACACTCCTGAAGCTTTCTACTTGGATCATCTTCGATCCGTTTGTGCTCATGCTGAAACCCCAACTAGCTTAGTTGAGGGCAAATCTTTAGATGAGCATGCTTGTTATGCGCGACACCGTATATCTAAAAAGGGGGAACTTTTACGGGATCAAATTCATCATTTGCAATGCTATGCTTGGACTTTATGTGAAATATATGATGTTACTTGTTGTTCTAAAAACACTAAGAAACACCTTCCCTACCAATGTGAGTTTATTGATAATGGAATCGTATCTTTGTATGCTAAGGGTGTTTATAATTACTATCATGTTCAACAAATTGAAGAATTTGTTGCTTTTAAGGGTGCTTATGAAATTGCTTCTTTGATTGAAAAGTATGATGCTACTCTCTACAAATCTGAAAATTTTGCCATACTTGAATATTGTTATGATAATTATGCTTCTAATGCCTATGTTAAACTATATATTGAGAAATTCTCCGCTGTCCAAGAAGAGACTAATATTTTGCAGGAGTCTATGGAAGAAGAAATGGATGAAACTGTGAGTTCATTGGATGAAAAAGATGATGAGGAGAGCGAAGAACAAAAGGAGGAAGAGCGGATTAGCTACCCGTGCCCACCTTGTAATGAGAGTAACCCTCCAACTCATACATTATTTAATGTCCCTTCATTCTTACCGAAGGATGATTGCTATGATGATTGTTATGATTCCGTTGATTCTCTTGAAATATCCCTTTTTGATTATGCTTGCTATGCTTGTGGACAAGATGCCAATATGAATTATGCTTATGGAGATGAACTTGTTATAGTTCCATATGTTAAACATGAAATTGTTGCTATTGCACCCACGCATGATGGTCCTATTATCTTTTTGAATTCTCTCGACTACACTATATCGGAGAAGTTTGTGCTTATTAAGGATTATATTGATGGGTTGCCTTTTACCATTGCACATGATAATTTTGATGAATATAATATGCATGTGCTTTCTCCTCCTACTTGCAATTATTATGAGAGAGGAACTATATCTCCACCTCTCTATGTTTCCAATATGATAAAATTGCAAGAAACTGCTTATACTATGCATTGGCCTTTACTTGGTGTGCATGAATTTTTCTCTTATGACATGCCGATGCATAGGAAGAGAGTTAGACTTCATTGTTGCATGATATATGTTACATTGTGCTCACTACTAAATTACAAATCATTGTTAATTAAAATTGGCTTTGATATACCTTGGGATCCGGGTGGATCCATTACTTGAGCACTATATGCCTAGCTTAATGGATTTAAAGAAAGCATTGCCAGGGAGACAACCCAGAAGTATTAGAGAGTCATTTATTTCTGTTGAGTGCTTTTATATAGTTTAAAAACAAAAAAAATAAAGAGGGGAACCCAAAACTTTTCAAAAAGGAAAGTGAAAGTGAGAGAGACAAGAATTGTTGAAGTGGGAGCTAGCCTTGAACTTTGTTCATGCTGACGGACACTTTGTGAATCTTGATTACAGAAATTTTTCAACAAAAATATTTATCCCCTTGTACAATTCCATTGTATTATAAAAATAATGTGCTAAGGTTTGCCTTTAGGATGTTTACAATGCTTGTTGGTTTGTACGGTGCAGGACAGAAACTTTGGCTGTAGTGCAAGATTTTACGTTTTTTACTGGAGCATCAAATGGTTCTGATTCTTTTTGCACTGTATTTATGTACAAATTTTTTATTTTTCCTAATTTTGGTAGAATTTTTGGGGTACCATAAGTATGGTTAATGTTCATATTGCTACAGACTGTTCTGTTTTTGCAGATTCTGTTTTTGATGCATAGTTTGCTTGTTTCGATGAATCCATCAATTTCTATCAGTGGATTAAGCCATGAAAAAGTTATGTTACAGTAGACACAATGCAAAGACAAAATATGAATTGGTTTTCAACAGTACTTAGAGTAGTGATTTGCTTTATTATACTAACGGATCTTACCGAGTTTTCTGTTGAAGTTTTGTGTGGATGAAGTGTTTGATCGAGGAGGTCTCGATATGAGGAAAAGGAAGAGAGGCAAGAGCTCAAGCTTGGGGATGCCCAAGGCACCCCAAGTAAATATTCAAGGATACTAAAGCGTCTAAGCTTGGGGATGCCCCGGAAGGTATCCCCTCTTTCTTCAACAAGTAGCGGTATGTTTTCGGATTCGTTTCGTTCATGCGATATGTGCAAGTCTTGGAGCGTATTTTGCATTTAGTTTTCACCTTTATTTTATGCACCATGATGGTATGAGATAGTCCTTGGTTGATTTATAGAATTCTCATTGCACCTCACTTATATCTTTTGAGTATGGCTTTATAGAATGCTTCATGTGCTTCACTTATATCATTTGAAGTTTGGATTGCCTGTTTCTCTTTACATAGAAAACCGCCATTTGTAGAATGATCTTTTGATTCACTTATATTTGTTAGAGCGTGGGCATATCTTTTGTAGAAAGAATTAGACTCTCTTGCTTCACTTATATCTATTTAGAGAGATGACAGGAATTGGTCATTCACATGGTTAGTCATGAAATCCTACATAAACTTGTAGACGCTGAATATGATATGTTTGATTCCTTGCAATAGTTTTGCGATATAGAGGTGATAATATGTGGGAGGTACTAGTGGATGGTTGTGTTTAGTAAGGATGTTGGTGTTAAGGTTTGTGATTCCTGAAGCATGCACGTATGGTCTACTGACTATGTAACCAAATTGGTGCGCATTGTATTTTGATTGTTTATCTTTGCGTGAAGGTCGGGGGCGCGCGATGGTTAACTCCTACCAACCTCCCCCCTAGGAGCATGCGTGTAGTACTTTGTTTAAAGGGCTAATAAATTTTTGCAATAAGTATGTGAGTTCTTTATGACTAATGTTGAATCCATGGATTATACGCACTCTCACCCTTCCATCATTGCTAGCCTCTTCGGTACCGTGCATTGCCCTTTCTCACCTCGAGAGTTGGTGCAAACTTCGCCGGTGCATCCAAACCCCGTGATATGATACGCTCTATCACACATAAGCCTCCTTATATCTTCCTCAAAACAGCCACCATACCTAACTATTATGGCATTTCCATAGCCATTCCGAGATATATTGCCATGCAACTTCCATCATCATCATATACATGACTTGAGCATTCGTTGTCAAATTGCTTTGCATGGTCGTAAGATAGCTAGCATGATGTTTTCATGGCTTGTCTGTTTTTTGATGTCATTGCTACGCTAGATCGTTACACATCCCGGTACACCACCGGAAGCATTCATATAGAGTCATATCTTTGTTCTACTTCGAGTTGTAAGTAAATAAAAGTGTGATGATCATCATTATAGAGCATTGCCCCATAAAAAAAGAGGCCAAAGAAGCCTAAATAAAAAAAGGGGGGCCAAAGAAGCCCGCCCAAAAAAAGAAAAAAAGAAAAGAAAAAGAAAAGGGCCAATGTTACTATCCTTTTACCACACTTGTGATTCAAAGTAGCACCATGTTCTTCATATAGAGAGTCTCCTATGTTATCACTTTCATATACTAGTGGGAATTTTCATTATAGAACTTGGCTTGTATATTCCAACAATGGGCTTCCTCAAATGCCCTACGTCTTCATGATCAAGCAAGTTGGATGCACACCCACTTAGTTTCAGTTTGAGCTTTCATACACTTATAGCTCTAGTGCATTCGTTGCATGGCAATCCCTACTCCTCGCATTGACATTGATTGATGGGCATCTCCATAGCCCGTTGATTAGCCGCGTCGATGTGAGACTTTCTCCCCTTTTGTCTTCTCCACATAACCTCCACCATCATATTCTATTCCACCCATAGTGCTATATCCATGGCTCACGCTCATGTATTGCGTGAGAGTTGAAAAAGTTTGAGAATACTAAAGTATGAAACAATTGCTTGGATGACACCGGGATAGGCATGAGGGGTACCTTGTGTTAAGAAAAGGGAGCATACAAGACTATATGATTTTGTAGGGATAACTTTCTGAAGCATTAATATTTTGAAAGACATGGTTGTTTGTTGGGATGCCCTAAGTATTATTGTTTTTATGTCAAATGATAGACTATCGCTTTGAATCACTCGTGTCTTAATATTCATGCCATGATTAAATTACATGATCAAGATTATAATAGGTAGCATTCCACATCAAAAATCATCTTTTTTATCATTTACCTACTCGAGGACGAGCAAGAATTAAGCTTGGGGATGCTGATACGTCTCCGTCGTATCTATAATTTTTTATTGTTCCATGCCAATATTATTCAACTTTCATATACTTTTGGCAACTTTTTATACTCTTTTTGGGACTAACATATTGATCCAGTGCCCAGTGCCAGTTCCTGTTTGTTGCATGTTTTATGTTTCGCAGAAACCCAATATCAAACGGTGTCCAAACGGGATAAAAACGGACGGAGAATTATTTTGGAATATTTATGATTTTTGGGAGGAAGAATCAACGCAAGATGGTGCCCGACGGGGCCACGAGACAGGGGGCGCCCCAGGGAGGCAGACGCGCCCTGGACTCTCCTGGGCACCCCGTAAGGCGGTTGATGCTCTTCTTTTGCCGCAAGAAAGCTAATTTTATGAGAAAATCTAGGCAAAAGATTCACCCAAATCGAAGTTACGTATCTCCGGATATAAAAGAAACGGTGAAGGGGCAGAATCTGAGAACGTGATGTCTACTACACAACCTTCTTCTTGTAGACGTTATTGGGCTTGCAAGTGCACAGGTTTGTAGGACAGTAGCAAATTTCCCTCAAGTAGATGACCTAAGGTTTATCAATCCGTGGGAGGCGTAGGATGAAGAAGGTCTCTCTCAAGCAACCCTGCAACCAAATAACAAAGAGTCTCTTGTGTCCACAACACACCCAATACAATGGTAAATTGTATAGGTGCACTAGTTCGGCGAAGAGATGGTGATACAATTGCAATATGGATGGTAGATAAAGGTTTTTGTAATCTGAAATAATAAAAACTGCAAGGTAACTAATGGTAAAAGTGAGCATAAACGGTATTGCAATGATAGGAAACAAGGCATATGGTTCATACTTTCACTAGTGCAAGTTCTCTCAACAATAATAACATAGATACATCATATAACAATCCCTCAACATGCAACAAAGAGTCACTCCAAAGCCACTAATAGCGGAGAACAAACGTAGAGATTATGGTAGGGTACGAAACCACCTCAAAGTTATTCTTTTGGATCGATCTATTAAAGAGTTCGTACTAGAATAACACCTTAAGACACAAATCAACCAAAACCCTAATGTCACCTAGATACTCCATTGTCACCTCAAGTATCCGTGGGCAAGATTATACGATATGCATCACACAATCTCAGATTCATCCAACCAACACAAAGTACTTCAAAGAGTGCCCCAGAGTTTCTACCGGAGAGTCAAGAAAACGTGCGCCAACCCCTATGCATAGGTTCATGGGCGGAACCCGCAAGTTGGTCACCAAAACATACATCAAGTGGCACGTGATATCCCATTGTCACCACAGATAAACACAGCAAGACATCCATCAACTGTTCTCAAATCAAAGACTCAATCCGATAAGATAACTTCAAGAGGGAAACTCAATTCATCACAAGAGAGTACAGGGGGGAGAAACATCATAATATCCAACTATAATAGCAAAGCTCGTGATACATCAAGATCATGCCATAAAGAGAACACAAGAGAGAGAGAGATCAAACACATAGCTACTGGTACATACCCTCAACCCCGAGGGTGAACTACTCCCTCCTCGTCATGGAGAGCAAGAAAATAAGGCCCAATTCGGACTAGGCCTTGGGGGGGCGCGCGGCCTGCCCTAGGCAGCCCCTCTCTCTTTCCTGTATGGCCCAAAGGCCCAATACTTCTCCCCCGTATTCCCATAACTCCCCGGTACTCCGAAAAATACCCGAACCACTCGGAACCTTTCCGATGTCCGAATATAGTCATCCAATATATCGATCTTTACGTCTCGACCATTTCGAGACTCCTCGTCATGTCTCCGATCTCATCCGGGACTCCGATCTCCTTCGGTACATCAAAACTCATAAACTCATAATATAACTGTCATCGAAACCTTAAGCATGCGGACCCTGTCGTTCGAGAACAATGTAGACATGACCAAGACATGTCTCCGGTCAATAACCAATAGCGGGACCTAGATGCCCATATTGGTTCCTACATATTCTACGAAGATCTTTATCGGTCAGACCGCATAACAACATACGTTGTTCCCTTTGTCATCGGTATGTTACTTGCCCGAGATTCGATCGTCGGTATCCAATACCTAGTTCAATCTCGTTACCGGCAAGTCTCTTTACTTGTTCCATAATACATCATCTCGCAACTAACTCATTAGTTGCAATGATTGCAAGGCTTAAGTGATGTGCATTACCGAGAGGGCCCAGAGATACCTCTCCGACAATCGGAGTGACAAAACCTAATCTCGAAATACGCCAACCCAACATGTACCTTTGAAGACACCTGTAGTACTCCTTTATAATCTTCCAGTTACGTTGTGACGTTTGGTAGCACCCAAAGTGTTCCTCCGGTAAACGGGAGTTGCATAATCTCATAGTTACAGGAACATGTATAAGTCATGAAGAAAGCAATAGCAACATACTAAACGATCAAGTGCTAAGCTAACTGAATGGGTCATGTCAATCACATCATTATCCTAATGATGTGATCCCGTTAATCAAATGACAACTCATGTTTATGGCTTGGAAACATAACCATCTTTGATTAACGAGCTAGTCAAGTAGAGGCATAATAGTGACACTCTGTTTGTCTATGTATTCACACATGTATCTTGTTTCCGATTAATACAATTCTAGCATGAATAATAAACAATTATCATGAAATAAGGAAATAAATAATAACTTTATTATTGCCTCTAGGGCATATTTCCTTCAGTCTCCCACTTGCACTAGAGTCAATAATCTAGATCACATCACCATGTGATTAACATCGATAGTTCACATCATCATGTGATTAACACCCATAGTTCACATCGCCATGTGACCAACACCCTAAGGGTTTACTAGATTCAGTAATCTAGTTCACATCGCTATGTGATTAACACCCAAAGAGTACTAAGGTGTGATCATGTTTTGCTTGTGAGAGAATCTTAGTCAACGGGTCTGTCACATTGAGAGTCGTATGTATTATGCAAATATTCTATGTCTACAATGCTCTGCATGGAGCTACTCTAGCTAATTGCTCCCACTTTCAATATGTATCCAGATTGAGACTTAGAGTTATCTGGATCAGTGTCAAAACTTGTATCGATGTAACCCTTTACGATGAACCCTTTTTGTCACCTCCATAATCGAGAAACATATCCTTATTCCACTAAGGATAATGTTGACCTATGTCCAGTGATCTACTCCTAGATCACTATGGTACTCCCTTGCCAAACCAGGGCAGAGTATACAATAGGTCTGGTCCATAGCATGGCATACTTTTATAGAACCTATGACTGATGCATAGGGAATGACTTTCATTCTCTTTCTATTTTCTGCTGTGGTCGGGATTTGAGTCTTACTCAATTTCATACCTTTGCAACACAGGCAAGAACTCTTTCTTTGACTGTTCCATTTTGAACTACTTCAAAATCTTGTCAAGGTATGTACTCATTGAAAATCTTATCAAGCATCTTGATCTATCTTAATAGATCTTGATGCTCAATATGTAAGTAGCTTTGCCGAGGTCTTTCTTTGAAAAAACTCCTTTCAAACACTCCTTTATGCTTTGCAGAATAATTCTACATTATTTCTGATCAATAATATGTCATTCACATATACTTATCAGAAATGTTGTAGTGCTCCCACTCACTTTCTTGTAAATACAGGCTTCACTGCAAGTCTGTATAAAACTATATGCTTTGATCAACTTATCAAAGCGTATATTCCAACTCTGAGATGCTTGCACCAGTCCATAGATGGATCGCTGGAGCTTGCACATTTTGTTAACACCTTTAGGATTGACAAAACCTCTTGGTTGCATCATATACAACTCTTCTTTAAATCCATTAAGGAATGTAGTTTTGTTTATCCATTTTCCAGATTTCATAAAAATGCGGCAATTGCTAACATGATTTGGACAGACTTAAGCATCGCTACGAGTGAGAAAATTTCATCGTAGTCAACACCTTGAACTTTGTCAAAAACCTTTTTCGACAAGTCTAGCTTTGTAGATAGTAACACTACTATCAATGTCCGTCTTCCTCTTGAAGATCCATTTATTTTCTATGGTTTGCCGATCATCGGGCAAATCCATCAAAGTCCATACTTTGTTCTCATACATGGATCATATCTCAGATTTCATGGTCTCAAACCATTTTGCGGAATCTGGGCTCATCATCGCTTCCTCATAGTTCATAGGTTCGTCATGGTCAAGTAACATGACCTCCATAATGGGATTACCGTACCACTCTGGTGCGGATCTCACTCTGGTTGACCTACGAGGTTCGGTAGTAACTTGATCTGAAGTTACATGATCATCATCATTAGCTTCCTCACTAATTGGTGTAGTAGTCACAGGAACAGATTTTTGTGATGAACTACTTTCCAATAAGGGAGAAGGTACAATTACCTTATCAAGTTCTACTTTCCTCCCACTCACTTCTTTCGAGAGAAACTCCTTCTCTGGAAAGGATCCATTCTCAGCAACGAATGTCTTGTCTTCGAATCTGTGATAGAAGGTGTACCCAATAGTCTCCTTTGGGTATCCTATGAGGACGCATTTCTTCGATTTGGGTTTGAGCTTATCAGGATGAAACTTTTTCACATAAGCATCACAACCCCAAAATTTAAGAAACGACAACTTTGGTTTCTTGCTAAACCACGGTTCATATAGTGTCGTCTCAACGGATTTAGATGGTGCCCTATTTAACGTGAATGCAGCTGTCTCTAATGCATGATCCCAAAACAATATTGGTAAATCGGTAAGAAACATCATAGATTGTACTATATCCAATAAAGTACGGTTATGACGTTCGGACACACCATTATGATGTGGTGTTCCAGGTGGCATGAATTTGTGAAACTATTCCACATTGTTTTAATTGAAGACCAAACTCGTAACTCAAATATTTGTCTCTGCGATCTGATCGTAGAAACCTTATTTTCTTGTCACGATGATTTTCCACTTCACTCTGAAATTCTTTGAATTTTTCAAATGTTTCAGACTTATGTTTCATCAAGTAGATATACCTATATCTGCTCAAATCATCTGTGAAGGTCAGAAAATAACGATACCCGCCGCGAGCCTTAACACTCATCGGATCGCATACATCAGTATGTATTATTTCCAATAAGTCAGTTGCTCGCTCCACTGTTCCGGAGAATGCAGTCTTAGTCATCTTGCCCATGAGGCATGGTTCGCAAGCATCAAGTGATTCCAAAATCCCATCAGCATGGAGTTTCTTCATGCGCTTTACACCAATATGTCCTAAACGGCAGTGCCACATATAAGTTGCACTATCATTATTAACTTTGCATCTTTTGGTTTCAATATTATGAATATGTGTATCACTACGATCGAGATCCAATGAACCATTTTCATTGGGTGTGTAACCATATAAGGTTTTATTCATGTAAACAGAACAACAGTTTATTCTCTTACTTAAATGAATAACCGTATTGCAATAAACACGATCAAATCATATTCATGCTCAACGCAAACACAAAATAACATTTATTTAGGTTCAACACTAATCCCGAAAGTATAGGGAGTGTGTGATGATGATCATATCAATCTTGAAACTACTTTCAACACACATCGTCACTTCACCCTTAACTAGTTTCTGTTTATTCTGCAACTCCCGTTTCGAGTTACTACTCTTAGCAACTGAACCAGTACCAAATACCGAGGGGTTGCTATAAACACTAGTAAAGTACACATCAATAACATGTATATCAAATATACCTTTTTTCACTTTGCCATCCTTCTTATCCGCCAAATACTTGGGGTAGTTCTGCTTCCAGTGACCAGTCCCTTTGCAGTAGAAGCACTTAGTCTCAGGCTTAGGTCCAGACTTGGGCTTCTTTACTTGAGTAGCAACTTGCTTGCCGTTCTTCTTGAAGTTCCCTTCTATCCCTTTGCCCTTTTCTTGAAACTAGTGGTCTTGTTAACCATCAACACTTGATGTTCTTTCTTGATTTCTACCTTCATCGATTTCATCATCACGAAAAACTCGGGAATCATTTTCATCATCCCTTGCATACTATAGTTCATCACGAAGTTCTACTAACTTGGTGATGGTGACTAGAGAATTCTGTCAATCACTATCTTACCTGGAAGATTAACTCCCACTTGATTCAAGCGATTGTAGTACCCAGACAATCTGAGCACATGCTCACTAGTTGAGCGATTCTCCTCCATCTTTTAGCTATAGAACTTGTTGGAGACTTCATATCTCTCAACTCGGGTATTTGCTTGAAATATTAACTTCAACTCCTGGAACATCTCATATGGTCCATGACGTTCAAAACGTCTTTGAAGTCCCGATTCTAAGCCATAAAGTATGGTGCACAAAACTATCAAGTAGTCATCATATTGAGCTAGCCAAACGTTCATAACGTCTGCATCTGCTCCTGCAATAGGTCTGTCACCTAGCGGTGCATTAAGGACATAATTCTTCTGTGCAACAATGAGGATAAACCTCAGATCGCGGATCCAATCCGCATCATTGCTACTAACATTTTTCAACACAATTTTCTCTAGGAACATATCAAAATAAACATATGAAAGCAACAACGCAAGCTATTGATCTTACAACATAATTTGCAAAATACTACCAGGACTAAGTTCATGATAAATTTAAGTTCAATTAATCATATTACTTAAGAACTCCCACTTAGACATACGTCTCTCTAGTCATCTAAGTGATCACGTGATCCAAATCAACTAAACCATAACCGATCATCACGTGAGATGGAGTAGTTTTCAATGGTGAACATCACTATGTTGATCATATCTACTATATGATTCACGCTCGACCTTTCGGTCTCCGTGTTCCGAGGCCATATCTGCATATGCTACGCTCGTCAAGTTTAACCTGAGTATTCCGCGTGTGCAAAACTGGCTTGCACCCGTTGTAGATGGACGTAGAGCTCCTCACACCCGATCATCACGTGGTGTCTGGGCACGACGAACTTTGGCAACGTTGCATACTCAGGGAGAACACTTCTTGATAATTAGTGAGAGATCATCTTAAAATGCTACCGTCAATCAAAGAAAGAATAAGATGTATAATAGATAAACATCATATGCAATCCAAATATGTGACATGATATGGCCATGATCATCTTGCACCTTTGATCTCCATCTCCAAAGTACTGTCATGATCTCTATCGTCACCGGCACGACACCATGATCTTCATCATCTTGATCTATATCAATGTGTCATCACATGGTTGTCTCACCAACTATTGCTCTTGCAACTATTGCTATCGTATAGCGATAAAGTAAAGCAATTATTTGGCACTTGCATCTTATGCAACAAAGAGACATCCATAGGGCTTCTGCCAGTTGCCGATAACTTCAACAAAACATGATCATCTCATACAACAACTTATATCTTATCACGTCTACACCATATCACATCACAACATGCCCTGCAAAAACAAGTTAGACGTCCTCTACTTTGTTGTTGCAAATTTTACGTGGCTGCTACGGGCTGAGCAAGAACCGATCTCACCTACGCATCAAAACCACAACGATAGTTTGTCAAGTTGGTGCTATTTTAACCTTCGCAAGGACCGGGCGTAGCCACACTCGGTTCAACTAAAGTTGGAGAAACTGACACCCGCTAGTCACCTGTGTGCAAATCACGGCGGTAAAACCAGTCTCGCGTAAGCGTACGTGTAATGTCGGTCCGGGCCGCTTCATCCAACAATACCGCCGAACCAAAGTATGACATGCTGGTAAGCAGTATGACTTGTATCACCCACAACTCACTTGTGTTCTACTCGTGCATATAACATCAAACCATAAAACCTAGGCTCGGATGCCACTGTTGGGGAACGTAGTAATTTCAAAAAAATTCCTACGCACACGCAAGATCATGGTGATGCATAGCAATGAGAGGGGAGAGTGTTGTCTACGTACCCTCGTAGACCGAAGCGGAAGCGTTGACACAATGTAGAGGAAGCAGTCGTACATCTTCCTGGTCCAATAGATCCAAGCACCGTTACTCCGGCACCTCCGAGTTCTTGACACACGTACAGCTCGATGACGCACCCCGGGCTCCGATCCAGCAGAGCTTCGGGGAGGAGTTCCGTCAGCACGACGGCGTGGTGACGATCTTGATGTTCAACCGTCGCAGGGCTTTGCCTAAGCACCGCTACAATATGAATGAGGTGTAATATCATGGAGGGGGCACCGCACACGGCTAGGAACGATCACGAAGATCAACTTGTGTGTCTATGGGGTGCCCCCTGCCCCCGTATATAAAGGAGTGGAGGAGGGGAGTGTAGGCCCTCTCTATGGCGCGCCCTAGGGGAGTCCTACTCCCACCGGGAGTAGGATTCCCCCTTTCCTAGTCCAACTAGGAATCCTTCCAAGTATTAGGAGTAGGAGACAAGGAAGGGGGGGAGAAGGGAAGGAAGGAGGGGGCGCAGCCCCTCCCCCTAGTCCAATTCGGACTAGGCCTTGGGGGGGCCTGCCCTAGGCAGCCCCTCTCTCTTTCCCGTATGGCCCAATAAGGCCCAATACTTCTCCCCCGTATTCCCGTAACTCCCCGGTATTCCGAAAAATACCCGAACCACTCGGAACCTTTCCGA
This sequence comes from Triticum timopheevii, assembly GCA_963921465.1. Taxonomy (NCBI): domain Eukaryota; kingdom Viridiplantae; phylum Streptophyta; class Magnoliopsida; order Poales; family Poaceae; genus Triticum; species Triticum timopheevii. The sequence goes on along the minus strand of OY997274.1, from coordinate 129,266,375 downwards.
TGTCCGAATATAGTCGTCCAATATATCGATCTTTACGTCTCGACCATTTCGAGACTCCTCGTCACGTCCCCGATCTCATCCGGGACTCCGAACTCCTTCGGTACATCAAAACTCATAAACTCATAATATAACTGTCATCGAAACCTTAAGCGTGCGGACCCTACGGTTCGAGAACAATGTAGACATGACCGAGACACGTCTCCGGTCAATAACCAATAGCGGGACCTGGATGCCCATATTGGTTCCTACATATTCTACGAAGATCTTTATCGGTCAGACCGCATAACAACATACGTTGTTCCCTTTGTCATCGGTATGTTACTTGCCCGAGATTCGATCGTCGGTATCCAATACCTAGTTCAATCTCGTTACCGGCAAGTCTCTTTACTCGTTCCGTAATACATCATCTCACAACTAACTCATTAGTTGCAATACTTGCAAGGCTTAAGTGATGTGCATTACCGAGAGGGCCCAGAGATACCTCTTCGACAATCGGAGTGACAAAACCTAATCTCGAAATACGCCAACCCAACATGTACCTTTGGAGACACCTGTAGTACTCCTTTATAATCACCCAGTTACATTGTGATGTTTGGTAGCACCCAAAGTGTTCCTCCGTAAACGGGAGTTGCATAATCTCATAGTTACAGGAACATGTATAAGTCATGAAGAAAGCAATAGCAACATACTAAACGATCAAGTGCTAAGCTAACTGAATGGGTCATGTCAATCACATCATTCTCCTAATGATGTGATCCCGTTAATCAAATGAAAACTCATGTCTATGGCTAGGAAACATAACCATCTTTGATTAACGAGCTAGTCAAGTAGAGGCATACTAGTGACACTCTGTTTGTCTATGTATTCACACATGTATCATGTTTCCGATTAATACAATTCTAGCATGAATAGTAAACAATTATCATGAAATAAGGAAATAAATAATAACTTTATTATTGCCTCTAGGGCATATTTCCTTCATAATCATCATAGATAGCAACTTTGTTCTCATAATCAATTGGAACCTCTTCCGAAATAGTGGAATCATCACTAAATAAAGTTGACACTCTTCCAAATTCACTTTCATGTTCATCACAATAAGATTCAACATCCTCAAAAATAGTGGGATCACTACTTCCTAAAGTTGACACTCTTCCAAACCCACTTTCATCAATATAATCATCATAAATAGGAGGCATGCTTTCATCATAATAAAAATTCTCATCAAAACTTGGGGGACAAAAAATATCATCTTTATCAAACATAGCTTCCCCAAGCTTGTGGCTTTGCATATCATTGGCATCATGGATATTCAAGGAATTCATACTAACAACATCGCAATCATGCTCATCATTCAAAGATTTAGTATCAAACATTTTATAGATTTCTTCTTCTAGCACTTGAGCACAATTTTCCTTTTCATCATTCTCAAGAAAGATAATAAAAAGATGAAGCGTATGAGGCAAACTCAATTCCATTTTTTTGTAGTTTTATTTTATAAACTAAACTAGTGATAAAACAAGAAACAAAAAGATTCGATTGCAAGATCTAAAGATATACCTTCAAGCACTCACCTCCCCGGCAACGGCGGCAGAAAAGAGCTTAGTTGACGGGGTGTGAGTGCCGCTTACCTAGCCTCCCCGGCAACGGCGCCAGAAAATAGCTTGATATCTACTACACAATCTTCTTCTTGTAGACGTTGTTGGGCCTGCAAGTGCACAGGTTTGTAGGACAGTAGAAAATTTCCCTCAAGTGGATGACCTAAGGTTTATCAATCCGTGGGAGGCGTAGGATGAAGATGGTCTCTCTCAAGCAACCCTGCAACCAAATAACAAAGAATCTCTTGTGTCCCCAACACACCCAATACAATGGTAAATTATATAGGTGCACTAGTTCGGCGAAGAGATGGTGATACAAGTGCAATATGGATGGTAGATAAAGGTTTTTGTAATCTGAAATAATAAAAACTGCAAGGTAACTAATGGTAAAAGTGAGCGTAAACGGTATTGCAATGATAGGAAACAAGGCATAGGGTTCATACTTTCACTAGTGCAAGTTCTCTCAACAATAATAACATAGATAGATCATATAACAATCCCTCAACATGCAACAAAGAGTCACTCCAAAGCCACTAATAGCGGAGAACAAACGTAGAGATTATGGTAGGGTACGAAACCACCTCAAAGTTATTCTTTCGGATCGATCTATTAAAGAGTTCGTACTAGAATAACACCTTAAGACACAAATCAACCAAAACCCTAATGTCACCTAGATACTCCATTGTCACCTCAAGTATCCGTGGGCAAGATTATACGATATGCATCACACAATCTCGGATTCATCCAACCAACACAAAGTTGGTCACCAAAACATACATCAAGTGGCACGTGATATCCCATTGTCACCACAGATAAACACGGCAAGACATACATCAAGTGTTCTCAAATCAAAGACTCAATTCGATAAGATAACTTCAAGAGGGAAACTCAATTCATCACAAGAGTAGAGGGGGGAGAAACATCATAAGATCCAACTATAATAGCAAAGCTCGCGATACATCAAGATCATGCCATAGAGAGAACACAAGAGAGAGAGATCAAACACATAGCTACTGGTACATACCCTCAGCCCCGAGGGTGAACTACTCCCTCCTCGTCATGGAGAGCGCCGGGATGATGAAGATGGCCACCGGTGATGGGTTCCCCCTCCGGCAGGGTGCCAGAACGGGCTCCCGAGAGGTTTTTGGTGGCTATAGAGGCTTGCGGCGGCGGAACTCCCGATCTATCTTCTTGGATGTTTTTAGTGTACGTAGGCTTATATAGGCGAAAGAAGTCGGTCGGGGGAGCCTTGAGGGCCCATGAGAGGGTAGGGTGCGCCTAGGGGGTGGGCGCGGCCCCCTATCTCGTGGCCTCCTCGAGGATCTTCTAACGTGAACTCCAAGTCTCCCGGATCATATTCTTCCTAAAAATCATGCTCCCGAAGGTTTCATTCCGTTTGGACTCCGTTTGATATTCGTGTTCTTCGAAATACTGAAACAGGCAATAAAACAGCAATATGGGATGGGCCTCCGGTTAATAGGTTAGTCCCAAAAGTAATATAAAAGTGTATAATAAAGCCCATAATCATTCAAAACATATAATAAAATAGCATGAATGCTTCATAAATTATAGATACGTTGGAGACGTATCAGAACGCAGAAAAAGATAGAGACAGAGAGATGGATCCAATCTCAGAGGGGCTCTCGCCCCTCCCACGCCATGGGAGCCAAGGATCAGAGGAGAAACTATTCTCCCATCTAGGGAGAAGTTCAAGGAAGAAGAAGAAGGGGGGCCCGCTCCCCCTTGCTTCCGGTGGCGCCGGAACGCTGCCGGGGGCCATCATCATCACCGTGATCTTCACCAACACCTCCGCCATCTCCGCCAACATCTCCATCACCTTCCCCCATCTATATTCAGCGGTTCACTCTCCCGCAATCCGCTGTACCCTCTACTTGAACATGGTGTTTTATGCTTCATATTATTATCCAATGATGTGTTGCCATCCTATGATGTCTGAGTAGATTTTCGTTGTCCTATCGGTGATTGATGAATTGCTATGATTGGTTTGAGTTGCATGTTTTATTATTGGTGCTGTCCTATTGTGCCCTCCATGTCGCGCAAGCTTGAGGGATCCCCGCTGTAGGGTTTGCAATATGTTCATGATTTTCTTATGGTGGGTGGCATGAGTGATAGAAGCACAGACCCGAGTAAGTAGGTTGTTTGCGTATGGGATAAAGGGGACTTGATACTTTAGTGCTATGGTTGGGTTTTACCTTAATGATCTTTAGTAGTTGCGGATGCTTGCTAGAGTTCCAATCATAAGTGCATATGATCCAAGAAGAGAAAGTATGTTAGCTATGCCTCTCCCTCAAATAGAATTGCAATAGTGATTACCGGTCTAGTAAAGTAGTCAATTGCTTAGGGACAATTTCACAACTCCGACCACCACTTTTCCACACTCGCTATATTTACTTTATTGCTTCTTTATCTAAACAGCCCCTAGTTTTTATTTGCGTACTCTTTATTATCTTGCAAACCTATCCAACAACACCTACAAAGTACTTCTAGTTTCATACTTGTTCTAGGTAAAGCGAACACTAAGCATGCATAGAGTCGTATCAGTGGCAGATAGGACTTGAGAGGATATTTGTTCTACCTTTAGCTCCTCGTTGGGTTCTACACTCTTACTTATCGAAAGAGGCTACAATTATCCCGTATACTTGTGGGTCATCACTAACTCATTAGTAACTTTGCTTGCAAGGCTTCTTATGATGTGTATTTCCAAGAGGGCCCAGAGATACCTCTCTGATACTCGGAGTGACAAATCCTAATCTCAATCTATGCCAACCCAACAAACACCTTCGGAGATACCTGTAGAGCATATTTATAATCACCTAGTTACGTTGTGATGTTTTATAGCACACAAGGCATTCCTCCAGTATCCGGGAAATGCATAATCTCATAGTCGGAGGAATGTATTTGACATGAAGAAAGCAATAGCAATAAAACTGAATGATCATTATGCTAAGCTAATGAATGGGTCTTGTCCATCACATCATTCTCCTAATGATGTGATCCCATTTATCAAATGACAACACATGTCTATGGTTAGGAAACTTAACCATCTTTGATCAACGAGCTAGTCTAGTAGAGGCTTAATAGGGACACGGTGTTTTGTCTATGTATCCACACATGTATCAAGTTTCCAGTTAATACAATTCTAGCATGAATAATAAACATTCATCATAATATAAGGAAATATAAAATAACAACTCTATTATTGCCTCTAAGGCATATTTCCTTTAGTCTCCCCCTTGCACTAGAGTCAATAATCTAGTTCACATAGCCATGTGATTTAACACCAATAGTTCACATCTTTATGTGATTAACACCCATAGTTCACATCGCCATGTAACCAACACCCAAAGGGTTTACTAGAGTCAATAATCTAGTTCACATTGCTATGTGATTAACACCCAAAGAGTACTAAGGTGTGATCATATTTTGCTTGTGAGAGAAGTTTAGTCAACGGGTCTGCCACATTCAGATCCGTATGTATTTTGCAAATATATATATGTCTACAATGCTCTACATGGAGCTACTCTAGCTAATTTCTCCCACATTCAATATGTTTCTAGATTAAGACTTAGCATCATCTAGATCAGTGCCAAAGCTTGCATTGACGTAACTCTTTATGATGAACTCTTTATCACCTACATGACCGAGAAACATTTACTTAGTCCTCTTAGGTAACTAAGGATAAATTTTGACTGTTGTCTAGTGATCTACTCCTGGATCACAATTGTACCCCCTTGTCAAACTCATGGCAAGGTACACAATAGGCCTGGTACACAGCATGGCATACTTTATAGAACATATGGCTGAGGCATAGGGAATGACTTTCATTCTCTCTCTATCTTCTGCCATGGTCGGGTTTTGAGTATTACTCAATCTTCACACCTTACAATACAGGCAAGAACTCCTTTGACTGGTCCATTTTGAAATCCTTCAAAATTATGTCAAGGTATGTGTTTTATGAAAGTCCTATTAAGCATCTTGATCTATCTCCATAGATCTTGATGCCCAATATGTAAGCAACTTCACCAAGGTATTTCATTGAAGAATTCTTATTCAAGTATCCTTTTATGCTTTCTAGAAATTCTATATCATTCCGGATCAACAATATGTCATCCACATATAATATTAGAAATGCTACAGAGCTCCCACTCACTTTCTTGTAAATACAGGTTTCACCGTAAGTCTGTATAAAATCATATTCTTTGATCACCTCATCAAAGCGTATATTCAAACTCCGGGATGCTTTCACCAGTTCATAGATGGATCGCTGGAGCTTGCACACTTTGTCAGCACCTTTAGGATTGACAAAACCTTCTGGTTGCATCATATACAACTCTTCTTTAAGAAATCCATTAAGGAATGCAGTTTTGATGTCCATTTGCCAGATTTCATAATCATAAAATGTGGCAATTGCTAACATGATTCGGACAGACTCAAGCATCGCTACAGGTGAGAAAGTCTCATCGTAGTCAACCCTTGAACTTGTCGAAAACATTTTGCGACAAGTCGAGCTTTATAGACAGTAACATTACCATCGGCGTCAGTATTCTTCTTGAAGATCCATTTATTCTCTATGGCTTGCTGATCATCGGGAAAATCCACCAAGTCCATACTTTTTTCTTATATATGGATTCTATCTCAGATTTCATGGCCTCTAGCCATCTGTCAGAATCTGGGCTCATCATAGCTTCTTCATAGTTCGTAGGTTCGCCATGGTCTAGTAACATGACTTCCAGAACAGGATTATCGTACCACTCTGGTGTCGATCATGTTCTGGTTGACCTACGAGGTTCGGTAGGTACTTGATCTGAAGTTTCATGATTGTCATCATTAGCTTCCTCTCTAGTTGGTGTAGGCATCACGGGAAGGGATTTCTCTGATGAGCTACTTTCCAAATTGAGAGAAGGTACAATTACCTCATCAAGTTCTACTTTCCTCCCACTCACTTCTTTCGAGAGAAACTCCTTCTCTATTCCATTCTTGGCAACAAAGATCTTGCCTTTGGATATGTGGTAGAAGGTGTACCCAATTGTTTCCTTAGGGTATCCTATTAAGACGCACTTCTCCGATTTGGGTTCGAGCTTATAAGGTTGAAGCATTTTGACATAAGTGTTGCAACCCCAAACTTTAAGAAACGACAGCTTAGGTTTATTGCCAAACCAGAGTTTATACAGTGTCATCTCAACGGATTTAGACGGTGCCCTATTTAACATGAATGCAGCTCTCTCTAATGCATAACCCAAAAATGATAGTGGTAAATCGGTAAGAGACATCATATATCGCACCATATCTAATAAAGTATGGTTACAAAGTTCGAACACACCATTATGCCGGGGTGTTCGAGGTGGCGTGAGTTGTGAAACTATTCCACATTGTTTTAAATGAAGGCCAAACTCGTAACTCAAATATTCGCCTTCGCGATCAGATCATAGAAACTTTATTTTCTTGTTACTATGATTCCCCACTTCTCTCTAAAATTCTTTGAACTTTTCAAATGTTTCAGACTTGTGTTTCATCAAGTAGATATACCCATATCTGCTCAAATCATCTATGAAGTCGGAAAATAACGATACCAGTCACGCACATCGGTATGTATTATTTCTAATAAGTCATAGGCTTGCTCCATTGTTCCGGAGAATGGAGTTTTAGTCATCTTGCCCATGAGGCATGGTTTGCAAGTATCAAATGATTCATAATCAAGTGATTCCAAAATCCCATCAGCATGGAGTTTCTTCATGCGCTTTACACCAATATGACCTAAACGGCAGTGCCACAAGTATGATGCACTATCATTATCAACTTTGCATATTTTGGCATCAATATTATGAATATGTGTATCACTACGATCGAGATTCAATAAACCATTAACATTGGGTGTATGACCATAGAAGGTTCTATTCATGTAAACAGAATAACAATTATTCTCTGTCTTAAATGAATAACCGTATTGCAATATACATGATCATATCTTGTTCATGCTCAACGCAAACACAAAATAACATTTATTTAGGTTCAACACTAATCCCGAAAGTATAGGGAGTGTGCGACGATGATCATATCAATCTTGTAACCACTTCCAATATAGATTGTCACTTCACCCTCAACTAGTCTCCATTTATTCTGCAACTCCTATTTCGAGTTACAATCTTAGAAACCGAACAGGTATCAAATACCCATGGTCTACTATGAGCACTAGTAACGTACACATCAATAACATGTACATCAAATATACCTTTGTTCACTTTGCCATCCTTCTTATCAGCCAAATAATTGGGGTAGTTCCGCTTCCAGTAACCATTTCCTTTGCAGTAGAAGCACTCAGTTTCAAGCTTAGGTCCAGCTTTGGGCTTCTTCACGGGAGTGACAACTTGCTTGTCATTCTTCCTGAAGTTCCCTTTCCTTTCCTTTGCCCTTTTTCTTGAAACTAGTGGTCTTGTTAACAATCAACACTTGATGCTCTTTCTTGATTTCTACCTTCGCTAATTTCAGCATCCGAAGAGCTCGAGAATCATTTTCGTCATCCCTTGCATATTATAGTTCATCACAAAGTTCTTGTAGCTTGATGATATTGACTAGAGAACTCTGTCAATCACTATCTTATCTGGAAGATTAACTCCCACTTAATTCAAGTGATTGTAGTACCTAGACATTCTGAACACATGCTCACTGGTTGAGCTATTCTCCTCCATCTTGTAGGCAAATTACTTGTCAGAGGTCTCATACCTCTCGACACAGGCATGAATCTGAAATACCAATTTCAGCTCTTGGAACATCTCATATGCTCCACGGCATTCAAAACGTCTTTGAATCCCCGAGTCTAAGTTGTAAAGCAAGGCACAATAAACTATCAAGTAGTCATCATATCGAGCTTGCCAAATGTTCATAGCGTCTGCCTCTGCTCCTGCAATAGGTCTTTCACCTAGCAGTGCATCAAGGACATAATTCTTCTGTGCAGCAATGAGGATAATCCTCAGATCATGGACCTAGTCCGCATCATTGCTAATATCATCTTTCAACTTAGTTTTATCTAGGAACATATAAAAAACATAAGGGAGCTACAACATGAGCTATTGATCTACAAAATAATTTGCAAATACTATCAGGACTAAGTTCATCATAAATTAAAGTTCAATTAATGAAATTACTTAAGAACTCCCACTTAGTTGCCATCCCTCAAGTCATCTAAATGATACGTGATCCAAATCAACTAAACCATGTCCGATCATCATGTGAGATGGAGTAGTCATCAATGGTGAACAAATCTATGGTGATCATATCTACCATATGATTCACGTTCGACCTTTCGGTCTCCAGTGTTCCGAGGCCATGTATGTACATGCTAGGCTCGTCATGTTTAACCCGAGTATTCTGCATGTGCAAAACTATCTTGCACCCGTTGTATGTGAATGTAGAGCCTATCACACCCGATCATCACGTGGCGTCTCAGTAGGCAGAACTGTCGCAACGGTGCATACTCAGGGAGAACACTTATACCTTGAAATTTAGTTAAGGAATCATCTTATAATGCTACCGTGGTACTAAGAAAAATAAGATGCATAAAGATAAACATCACATGCAATCAAAATATGTTACATGATATGGCCATCATCATCTTGTGCTTTTGATCTCCATCTCCAAAGCATCGTCATGATCTTGTCACCGGCTCGACACCTTGATCTCCATCGTTGCGTTGTGGTCGTCTTGCCAACTATTGCTTCTACAACTATCACTACTGCTTAGTGATAAATTAAAGCAATTACATGGCATTTGCATTTCATACAATAAAGAGACAACCATAATGCTCATGCCGGTTGCCGATAACTTCTACAAAACATAATCATCTCATACAATAACGTATATCACATCATGTCTTGACCATATCACATCACAACAAGCCTTGCAAAAACAAGTTCGACGTCCTCTGCTTTGTTGTTCCATGTTTTACGTGGCTGCTACGGGCTTCTAGCAAGAACCGTTCTTACCTACGGCACAAAAAACCAACGGTGATTTATCTAGTTTGCTGTTTTAACCTTCAACAAGGATCGGCCGCAGTCAAATTCGATTCAACTAAAGTAGGAGAAATAGACACCCGCCAGCCACCTTCATGCGAAACTAGTTGCATGTCTATCGGTGGAACCGGTCTCATGAACGTGGTCATGTAAGGTTGGTTCGGGCCGCTTCATCCAACAATACCACCGAATCAAAATAAGACATTGGTGGTAAACAGTATGACGATCACCGCCCACAACTCTTTGTGTTCTACTCATGCATATCATCTCGCATAGACCTGGATCTGATGCCACTGTTGGGGAACGTAGCATGCAATTTCAAAAAAATCCTATGCTCACGCAAGATCTATCTAGGAGATGCATAGCAACGAGAGGGGGAGAGTGTGTCCATGTACCCTCGTAAACCAAAAGCGGAAGCGTTAGACAACACGGTTGATGTAGTCGAACTTCTTCTAGCTCCGACCGATCAAGTACCAAATGTACGGCACCTTCGAGTTCTACACACGTTCAGCTTGATGACGTTCCTCGCCCTCTTGATCCAGCAAGGTGTCGAGGAAGTAGATGAGTTCCGTCAGCACAACGTCATGGTGACGGTGATGGTGAAGTGATCCGCGCAGGGCTTCGCCTAAGCACCGCGACAATATGACCGGGGGTATAAACTGTGGAGGGGGGCGCCGCACGCGGCTAACAGTTGTTGTTCTCTATTGTAGGCAGCTAAGGGGGCACCCCAAGTAGGAGGAATCCTACTTGGGGTCCTCTCCCAATTCGGCCAACCCCCCTCTCCTATTCCTATTCGGAGCAAGAAGGGAAGAGGGGGAAGGGGGAATCATGTTCCCCTTTTCCTTTCATCCTTCCCCTTTCCTTCTCCAATTTGGCCAGCCCATATGAGCATGCGCACTAGCCCCTTTTTGTGGCTGGTGTGTTTCCCCTCTTGGCCCATAAGGCCCATATATTTTGTCGTGGGTGCCCGGAACCCCTTCCACTACTAGGGAAAACCTTATACACAGAAATTTAGCAACGGCGCGGGTCAAAAAAGCGCGCTAGTGCTATATAGCAGTAGCGATTGAAGAAAAACCGCGCTACAGATACAACCTTAGCAGTACCGCGTGTAGCTGCAAAAGCGCTACTACTAATATTCCCATTGGCAGAATGATAGGCTACGCATAGCAGTAGCGGTCTTCGAAGAAACGCGCTACCGCTAGAGCATACTTAGCAGCGCGTTTCCCAAGAAGAGCGCTACTACTAACGGAAATAAAATAAGATGAAAAACAAATAGAAAAGTAAATGAAAATGAAAGAAATAGAAAAAGGAGAAAGGAAAAAATAAAATGTAAAGCAAAATAAACGAAAAAGCGAAAAAACGGAGGAAGGCATAGCAGCAGCGTTTGTTTGTAAGAGGCGCTATAGCTAACGTAGCTGCAGCGCGTGTCCTAGACCCCCGCTATAGAAACAGAAAAGGAAATTAAAAAGGGAAGAAATTTACATAGCTATAGCAGCAGCGCGTTTTGCAAAAACCGCTATAGCTATCTTAGCTATAGCGCGTTTTGCAAAACGCGCTACCGCTAAGTTTGACTTAACCAAAAAACCGTTTCCCCCCGGCCACCACTTCTCCCCCAAATCCCTCAACCCACCCCGTGCGCCGCCGTCTCCCCGATTCACCGTCGCCCCACTTCGCCGCCGATGTCGACGCCACCAGAGTCGTGCGCCATCGATGACACCGGAGCCGCCCCCAACGCCACGGAGCCGCGCGGCCTCGTCAACGCCACCGGAGCCGCCGTTGACGCCACCGGATCCTTCCTCGCCACAACTGCCTTCCTCACCGTCACCGGAGACGCCCCTGCCTCCCTCGCCGTCACCGGAGACGCCCCTGCCTCCCTCGCCACCACTGCCTCCGTCGCCACCACCGGAGCCATCATCTGTAAGCCCCCACCCCTCCTCTCTCTCTCATGCATAGGTTAGCCAGTTTAATTAGGTTAATTATCTAGGTTAGGGCAAAATTTTAGTTAGGTCTTTGACAGAGAAGTAGTTAGGTTAACTAGTTTAATTAGGTTAATTATCTAGGTTAGTGCAAAAACTTAGTTAGGGCTTTGACAGAGAACTAGTCAGGTTAATTAACTAGTTTAATTAGGTTAATTATCCAGTTTAAATAGTGCAAAAATTTATTTTAGGCTTTGACAGAGAACTAGTTGCGTTAACTAGTTTAATTAGGGTTAATTATATAGGTAAACTAGATTAACTAACTAGGTTAAATAGGTAGGTTAATTAGGTTCGTTGGATTAACAAGCTAGGTTAAGTAGATTGGCTAGGTTAGAGGAAAATTTTATTTTAGAGCATTAGGTCAGAAGGGTTAGAGAAATGGAGTTCCTTTGCAATTTAATTGGGTTCTGTGTTTAGTGAGGTCATTTTGCAAAGGTTTTTGATTTTTGAAAAGACCACTATTTTTCAAGGAAAAGAATTTAGGCAAATTTTATTTTTCATTGAAGTGGTCATGTTATATCTTTTCATTGAAGTTGTTCGATTGTGCCAAGTGGCTTTGTTGTTTCCAGGGTATGATGCTGAGTGGCCTATGTTTTGCCGGAATGTTGATTCATTTCTGTTCCGGCAAATTTCAGGTTCTCGATTTGTCCACTTTTTAGCAAAGGTCATGCCGAAATTTCCCGTGAATTTCGGCATGACTTGTGCTACAAACTAGGACATATCGAGTGCCCGGGATTTGCCGCGCCAGGAAGGAGTCAACATTCCTACAAAACAATAGTCCTTTTTTATGTCATTATTCATTTTATTAGGTCTAGAATTAATTGACTAGATTTAATCATAGGAAACATGGCTAGCAACGATGAAGGACAGGGTTCTGGTGATTGCGACAACGTCTACCGGGCGGCAGACGAATTTTTTAGCCTCACCGACGATCAACAGATGTTGTTGCTGGGCCCACCGGTGGCATCGGGGACTGAGACCGACACGCAGACCAGTGCTGAGACCGACACGCAGACCGGTGCTGAGACTAAGACCGGCGCTGAGATTCAGACCGGCATCGAGACCGGCGCTGAGACCGGTGCTGCCTTGGGGAGCGGAGCCGGTGTAGAACCGAAAGCAAAGAGGCAACGGGTTCCTAACAAACTCAGGACTACTAGACTGGTGGTCACGGAGGTGGACGACGGCAATTTTGAGCCAAAGGCGCCCGAGGAAGCGCGCGCGTGCTATGGCAATCAAATAGGTTGCATCATACGAACAACCGCCAGGAGTATATATACGACGCAGGTGCATAGATCATAGATGGCGAAGAAGTGCTATGCCAGGAGTATATATACGACAAGTGGCCAGAGTGTCAGGCCCAGGTGTACCGATTTTCAGTTTCTGAGCGACACGCAGTACTTAGTTTAGGTTCACGCTATTGCGAGAGAGGGATACGAACTCATGTACTCAAAGTGATAGCTATTCTCGCGTATATCATTGTTTAGATGGATGACGATGTATTTGCAAGTAATCGAGACTTGTATCGCTATTTTCGAGATTGATGACGAGAGACCACTTTGTGTTGGATGATGATTATGATGATGACATGATTTGATGAGACTAATTGTATGTATATGCTATCATTACATTTGTATGTGGATGATATGCTAAAGATTATTGTATAAAGCCTATTCAAATACAAAAAAAATAAAAATAAATATGCAGGAAAAAACTAATAAAACTAGTAGTAGCGAGGGGTGGAAATTTAGCAGTAGCGCCGACTTACCAGTAGCGCTTCCTGCTAAACAGCGCTGCAGATAATATCAGTAGCGCCCTTTTCCAAAGAGCGCTACAGCTATTCTTCTGTAGCAGTAGCGCGGGTCAACAGGCGCTACTGCTATACGTTAGCTGTAGCGCCTTATTAGTAGCGTCGGTACCCGCGCTACTAAGAGGGCCAAAACCCACGCTGCTGCTAGGCTTTTCCCTAGTAGTGTTCCGGTGACCCGATAAGTACCCGGTGCTTCCCGAAACGCTTCCGGTGTCCAAATACCATCATCCTATATATCAATCTTTACCTCTCGGCCATTTTGAGACTCCTCGTCATGTCCATGATCTCATCCGGGACTCCGAACAACATTCGGTCACCAAATCACACAACTCATATAATACAATATCGTCATCGAACATTAAGCGTGCGGACCCTACGAGTTTGAGATCTATGTAGACATGACCGAGACACCTCTCCGATCAATAACCAATAGTGGAACCTGGATGCTCATATTGGCTCCTACATATTCTACAAAGGTCTTTATCGGTCGAACCGTTATGACAACATACGTTATTCCTTTTGTCATCAGTATGTTACTTCCCCGAGATTCGATCATCGGTATCTTCATACCTAGTTCAATCTCGTTACCGGCAAGTATCTTTACTCATTATATAATACATCATCCTGCAACTAACTCATTAGTCACTTTGCTTGCAAGGCTTCTTATGATGTGTATTACCGAGAGGACCCAGAGATACCTCTCTGATACTCGGAGTGACAAATCCTAATCTCGATCTATGCCAACACAACAAACACCTTCAGAGATACATGTAGAGCATCTCTATAATCACCCAGTTACATTGTGACGTTTGACAGCACGGAAGGCATTCCTCCGGTATCCGGGAGTTGCATAATCTCATAGTCGGAGGAATATGTATTTGACATGAAGAAAGCAATAGCAATAAAACTGAACGATCATTGTGCTAAGCTAATGAATGTTTCTTGTCCATCACATCATTCTCCTAATAATGTGATCCCGTTTATCAAATGACAACACATGTCTATGGTTAGGAAACTTAACCATCTTTGATCAACGAGCTAGTCTAGTAGAGGCTTACTAGGGACACGGTGTTTTGTCTATGTATCCACACATGTATCAAGTTTCCGGTTAATACAATTCTAGCATGAATAATAAACATTTATCATGATATAAGGAAATATAAAATAAAAACTTTATTATTGCCTATAGGGCATATTTCCTTCAGTACCTTGGGGCCTTTAGCAATGAAGCATCTTCCAATCCCTTCATTTGGTGAGTCAAATATGTCAGTCAAATATGTCATGGGAGTTGGATGACACAAGTGCAAGACCGGCAACACCTTCATCTTGAGTATATTCGGAGTCGTAGTGATAAATTCTCTCGCAGTAGTTGTCGGGGTCACAACCGGATACCCATTCACCAACGTGAGCTTGATGTCTTCATCTTGTGTAGCTCTTTGATGACTTGTCCTTCTTTTCCAAATCCTTGCTTCTATGAGAGGGTCTTCGTTCATAACGATCATCTCTACTCCTTCTCTCTCTTCGTGGTGATTCATCTCTTTTACTTGTCCTTTTAGGTGAGTCTTCTCTTCTTTTGTAGGGAGTTGTACACTCATTGGAGTAGTGTCCGGGTCTTCGACAATTCTAGCAATTGCAATCATGACTAGAAGATCTTTTGTCATTGTAGGACCTTGACTTGGAACTTCTCTCTTTGCTTCTACTCTTGTAGAACTTGTTGAAGTTCTTCACCATTAACCTCAATTCTTCATTGAAGACTTGTTTTGACTCGATGTTGTAGGATCATCACATGAAGCTTTATAAGCATCACTAGACTTTTTGTGAAGCTCTTCCTTATCCTTGAGTGACATATCATGAGCAACAATTCTACCAATGGCTTCTGTTGGCTTTGGATCTTTGTAGTTGGGCATAATTTGGATCAATGTGCACATGGTATCATATTTTCGATCCAAGGCTCTTAGGATCTTCTTGATGATGAATCTTCCGGTCATCTCTTCACTTCCTAAGCCGGCAATCTCATTTGTGATGAGAGCAAGCCTAGAGTACATCTCAGCGACTCCTTCACCATCCTTCATTTTGAACTTGTCAAGTTGACTTTGAAGCACATCCAATTTGGATTCCTTGACGGACTCGGTACCTTCGTGCATATCAACCAAAGTATCCCAAATTTCCTTTGCATTCTCAAGACGGTTGATTTTGTTGAATTCTTCGGGGCACAATCCGTTGAAGAGGATATCACAAGCTTGAGCATTGTATTGCAACATATTCAATTCTTCTGCGGACGCTTCACGATCCGGTTCTCTTCCATCCTCAAAGTATTCACCTTGCAAACCAATACACACAATATCCCAAACGGCGGGGTTATGACCAAGAATATGCATTTTCATCTTATGCTTCCAACTAGCAAAATTAGTACCATCAAAGTAAGTACCTCTATGGTGGTAATTTCCCTTGCTAGATGGCGCCATACTCTCCTAGGTTGTGAAACCGAGGCTATGATCACCAAAAGCTATGGAAATAAAGGCAAATGGAGACCAAAGCTCTGATACCACTTGTAGGATCGAAAGTAGGTCTAGAGGGGGTGATTAGACTACTTGACCAAATAAAAATCTAGCATTTCCCAATTTTAAGTCTTGGCAGATTTTAGCAACTTAGCACAAGTCAAGCAATCAACCTACACATGCAATTCTAAGAGTGTAGCAGTAGAAAGTAAAACATTGCATATGAAGGTAAAGGGAAGGGTTTGGAGAAGGCAAACGCAATGTAGACATGGGATTTTTGGCGTGGTTCTGATAGGTGATGCTATCATAGGTCCATGTTGATGGAGACTGCAAACCACGAAGGGTAACGGTCGCGCGAGTCCATGGAGGGCTCCACCCATGAAGGGTCCATGAAGGACTTGCCTCACTCGGGTAGATATTCACGAAGTTGGCGATCTCCTTGGCCTTACAAACTCCTTGGTTCAACTCCACAATCTTGTCGGAGGCTCCCAAGTGACACCTAACCAATCTAGGAGACACCACTCTCCCAAAGGTAATAGATGGTGTGTTGATGATGAACTCCTTTCTCTTGTGCTTCAAATGATAGTCTCCCCAACACTCAACTCTCTCTCACAGATTTGGCTATGGTGGAAAGAAGATTTGACTGGAAAGCAACTTGGGGAAGGCTAGAGATCAAGATTCTAGTGGTAGGATTGGAATGTCTTGGTCTCAACACATGAGTAGGTGGTTCTCTCTCAGAAAATGGGTAGTGGAAGTGTAGGCATGTTCTAATGGCTCTCTCTCTCTCTCTAATGGAGATGGGGTGGAGTGGTATATATAGCCTCCACACAAAATCCAACCGTTACATACATTTGACCCAACTCGGTCAGACCGAATAGAAGAACTCGGTGTGACCGATTTATTCAAAATGTGAACGTTAGGAATCTCGGTGGGACCGACATGATCAACTCGATGGGACCGATGTGCAAGGGCTAGGGAAAAACCTCATCTCGGTGAGACCGATTGCATGAACTCGGTGAGATCGATTTCAACAATGAGCAAATAGAGAGTTGGTCAAGAAAACTTGGTGGGACCGATCGCTCATTTCGGTGATACTGAAACATTACGAAGGGAAACAAAGAGTTTGCAATGCGAACTCGGTGGGGCTGATCACTCATTTCGGTGAGACCGAAACGTTACGAAGGGAAACAGAGAGTTTGCAATGTGAACTCGGTGGGACCGATCGCTCATTTTGGTGAGACCGAGATGTTGCGAAGGGAAACAAAGAGTTTGCAATGCCATCTCAGTGAGACCGAGATCCGTATTGGTGAGACCGAATTGTCTAGGGTTGCAGTGGCTATGTCAAATGAACTCGGTGGCGCCGGATAGATCAAATCGGTGGGGCCGAGTTTGACTTTCGGTTTTGGACATATGTGGAAATGAGAAATTGGTTGAGGGTTTTGGAGCAATATCACTAAGCACTTTGAGCAAGTAGACCATTAAGCAACACCTCATCCTCTTTTAATAGTATTGGCTTTCCTATGGACTCAATGTGACCCTGGATCACTAAAATGAAAATGAGGAGTCTTGATCTTTTGCCAAACTTTGTCCTTAGCATTTTGAAGGGTCCACGTCTCTAGTCCATGCCATGCCAATCATTGAAATTTCTGAAATATTTAACTTGAATGAATATTAGTTCAATGAGCTATATGTTGTTATGAATTACCAAAACCACCCGAGGATTAGTTACACTTTCGAACTATCTTCTCTTTACACACAAGGCAATTAGCCAAAGTACAAATGCTCTCTGTGAAAAGAAGTCAACTGTTTGTTCTGCATGCACCATAGCCCTTTTACGTACAAGATACAAGTTCATATATTATTCAAGAGTTTATTGTAATTGGCTATCCAAATGGATTTTAGAGATTATAAATATCGTTAACATAGACTTATGAACATTAAGAGGTTATGGATCCTTCAAATATTGTGCCCGTGCAAGTAAGATGATTTGCAAGGCGAGAAAATTCTACATAATACCAGGTGGCCAAGGTCTACCAAGATCATGTTCGTCGACTCCCTAAACAGAATTATTTTTCCATTACTCTGTGATGTCATACTTTTAATGGAAGAAGTTCATAGCACTAAACACATCTAAGACAAAACTATTTACACAAAACTCTACTATTTCTAAGTGGCATCCCATTTCGTCCCAATTTTTCTTTACACAAATCAAGTAAATTGTTCTCATTATTGAACTTTTTAAAAATCTAGCCCGCGCATCGAGCGGGCCACTTTGCTAAACTAATCATAAAGGTTTCTTAGCCAGGATTGAACTAATCATCCATACTCTGATTAAACCAATCATGCAGATTTAAGATCACTATAATAATTAAACAAACCACAAAGGTTTACGAAATAACTGGGGACCGTCAGCCAAGAGGGATTTCACAGCGACCCCTCAATCTCCCATCGAGTTCGTTTGCACAAATCTTGGCGCAGAATCCTTGCCACGTCGGATTCGCAAACCCGTTCGCTACAAGGGAAACGCCAGCGAACCATATGTTCAAGGCGGCTGCTACCAATCAACCGGCCGATCTTAGAGAAAGATCTGCCCCCTTGCCAGCTGTCTGATTCAACCGCAGGTAGTCGTTTGATCAAACTGTGCAATGCATCTTCCTTCCCTTTCGCCTAGTACACCCAGCGACGAGACGCGGCACAACCTTCTGCAGCAGCGATGGCGCGCCCTTCAGTAGCAGCGATGCCATCCACTGTATCCATCATGGGTGCCGACATGGATGCTACTATGCAGCCACGCCACCCCACCATTTATGCTTTGCAGCATCGTCCTCGCTCCCGCAGCACCGGTAGCCATCCTTGCCGCTCCATCACATCACCGGTGTGTCTCTGCAGCGACACACGTGTTGCATAGCAGCACGGGCAACATCGGCGAGCATTGCGTTGCGCACTAGCAGTTGCCGACCACCATCATTGGTGCTTTTCTGCAGCGACGCGCATGCTGTTGCAATGTAGCGCCGGCAGCACCGACGAGCGTTGCGTCGAAGCACTGGCCGTCTACGACAACACTAGCCGAAAGAGATGGCATTTTTCATTTTCTATTTTAAGGGATGGCATTTCTATTTTTTTGAGAGATGCTATTTTTTATATTAAGAGATGACATTTTTAATATGAAGAGATGGCATTTTTTATTACGAGAGATGACATTTTTATTTTTAAGAGATGGCATTTTTTAATATCAATAGACGGCATTTTCATTTTAAGAGATGGCATTTTTGTTAATATCTAAAGATGACATTTTTATTATTAAGATATGGCTTTTTTAATATTTAAGAGATGACACTTATTATTATTAAGAGATAGAATTTTTATGTTAAGAGATTGTATTTTTTTTAAGAGATGACAATTTAAATTTTTAAGACATGGCATTTTTTAATATCAACAGATGGGATTTTTTTATTAAGAGATGGCATTTTCCATATTTAAGAGATGATATTTTTTATTATTAAGAGATGGCATTTTTTATTATTAAGGGTTGATATTTTTATTATTAAGAGATGACATCTTTTAATTATCAAGAGATGGCATTATTATAATTAAGAGATGGCATTTTCATTATTAAGAGATGGCATTTTGTATTATTAAGAGATGGCATTTATTATTATTATTATTAAGAGATGGCATCTTTATTACTAAGGTATGTCATTTTTTACGATTAAGGGATGACATTTATTATTATTGAGAGATGGCATTTTTATTAAGAGATGGCATTTTTATCCTGAGGAATGCCAGTTTTTAGCATGCATTTTTCATTTGTGTAGTTCATGCAACTTTTTTTAATGGTATTCATTTTCATATTTTATAAATTTAGAGAGATGGCATTTTTATTAAGAGATGGCATTTTTATCCTGAGGAATGCCAGTTTTTAGCATGCATTTTTCATTTGTGTAGTTCATGCAACTTTTTTTAATGGTATTCATTTGCATATTTTATAAATTTAGAGAGATGGCATTTTTATTAAGAGATGGCATTTTTATCCTGAGGAATGCCAGTTTTTAGCATGCATTTTTCATTTGTGTAGTTCATGCAACTTTTTTTAATGGTATTCATTTGCATATTTTATAAATTTAGAGAGATGGCATTTTTTACATAGTAGCCTGACATTTTTTCTAGAAGTTAGTTCATGGCAATTTAGTGGTTTTTTAATGATGGCATTTTTTCGGGAAAAAAAGGTCAAACTAGGCTTCTAGCCCAAACTCGGGGTCACGCTAGAGGCAGCGAGCTAACTACGTGAAAACGACCGCTCGAGGGTGCCTCCCCTAGTGAACCAATCGTTCGATGGAGGCAAACCCAAGAGCAACTTGTTGACGAGCGCTCTTTCGGAAGTCTCGCAACGATCAACGCCACTTGACGAGTTCTCAGTCGTCACCATATGTTGTGCACTGGATGCTCCCTCGAGATTTTTATTTATTTATCCGCACGCGTTTTTGACTTTTAAACGCTTTTTTTGTTTTTTCGACGTTCCGGTTTTCTATCAGTCTTCCTTAGCTTTTGGATAAAAAAATTGCGTAAAAAAATGTGTTTTCTTTTTCCGCGAGAGTCACGGCCGTGCCTGTCGGAAATGAAAAACAAAACGCGTTTTATTTTTTTTCCTACCGCGAGAAGCACGGACATGCCTCTCGGAAACTGAAAAAATAACGGGTTTTCTGTTTTCTTTCCTTCCGCCAGAGGCACGGTTTTGCTTTCGCGAGAGGCACGGTCGTGCCTCTCGGAAATGAAAAAGAATACGTGTTTCCTGTTTTTTTTCTCTTTCACGAGAGGCACTGTTTTGCTTCCGCGAGAGGCATGGTTGTACTTTCGCGAAAGTAATATCACCGGGAGTCATAAAATTTACACTGCATGCTCAGTTTGGTGCTAAAATTTGTAAAATACGAATTTGTGGTAATCTAACTTGCTGTGTCGTACAAATACAGTGTGTTCTACTCCCTCCGTTCGGAATTACTTGTCGTAGAAATGGATGTATCTAGATGTATTTTAGTTCTAGATACATCCATTTCCGAGACAAGTAATTCCGAACGGAGGGAGTACCATATTCGGACTTGCATGTTGCCTGCGTGGCATTGGCTTGGAATAAATGTTTCTAGATAACTCCCTAAATTTTTTAATTGCGCAAAAAAGCTCAGGTGAGGCCCACCTGTCATTGAATAATGTAAGAGAAAAAAATGATAAATCGTCATATAGAGGGGCGGGATTCGAACTCGTGACCTTTAGAAGGTACTCCCTCCGTCCGGAAATACTTGTCATCAAAATGAATAAAAGGGGATGTATCTAGACGTATTTTAGTTCTAGATACATCTCTTATTATTCATTTTGGTGACAAGTATTGTCGGACGGAGGGAGTAGGAAGGTAGGAACACGAGGTAAACCAGCGCAGTCAATGAGACATGGTGCAAATTATGGATAAGTAGGCTTTATATCCTCATCCTGACATAGGTGGGCCTGTTAGCTCAAATGGCCTATGATCTGTGTACCCCATTTTGCATCTTTGATTTTGTTAGAAATTTGTAGATAGTATGTAAATTATGATATCGGACAGAAAAATAATGTTTAAATATTTGTGTTACAAACATTGTTAATAGAAACAAAATAACTTACTCTCAAACTGTTCATGTATTATTTTACAAATATTATATATAAAAAATATTTATGAAAAACGATTTTTTTAATTTCAAATAATACTTGTCAAATTAAAATTCCAAATTATTATTTAAGTTTTACAAACATTTCAATAATTATATGCACATTTGTATAGTTCAATTTCCATGTACTTACATATCCATAAGTTCAAATTTAAATTGTTGATATGAATATTTAGTCGTGTCTAATATAATACATAGGTTTATATTTAAATATTTTATTTAATAATCATTGTTTGTATGTATAATATTTTCAACACACAGATATTTGAACGTAATTTTATAACCTATGTTTTACTAAATACTTTTTCTATAATCCTTAAGCTTATATGAAACTTTTTCATTTACAAATCATCTTCTGTATGTATAGACAATAGAGTGTTTTTGGTCGCGGCTAGTGGCTCCCTTATTTTTATGTTAAAAATCCACTCATCTATGAGCATATTAAAGTTTTGTATAATATTTTTGAATTGTAATTTTACAAATATTTGGATTACTTTAAATTATATAAACATTTTTTAGCCCATCAATATACTATCATTACTGAGATCATATTGTACATATAATTTTCTAAAAAAAATATCAAAGGTGGAAAATGGGTCCTACTGATCATAGCCCATTGGAGCTGGCAGGCCCAGGTGTTCTAGGTGTAGGTAATAGAAGTTAGTTATTCTTCTAAAACAACATACAGCGCTAGGCCTGTTGGTTTACCTGCTGTGCTCGGCTGCTGAAGACCTGTAGTTCGAATCCTGCTGCTCCAAAAGATATTTATGGCTTTTCTCTTATATAACACTGTTCACTAAGTTAAGATTTTTTTTGCTTGACAAAAAAATATAGGGAGTTATTTGAAAAAATTTACTCCTACACACTGACATGTGGCCCGCTGCCATGCCATGTACTCCCTCCGTTCCCAAATAATTGTCTTTTTAGCCATCTCAAATGGACTACAACATACGGATGTATGTAGACATGTTTTAGAGTGTAGATTCATTCATTTTGCTCCGTATATAGTCACTTGTTGAAATCTCTAGAAAGACAATTATTTAGGAACGGAGGGAGTAGCTTGCATGCATGTGTTTACGCATTTTTTTTTCCTTTTTTCAAGTGTTTACACATTTTTTCCCTTTTTCAAGTGCTTTTATCCATGTAAACACTAATATAATTGGCGCGGATGATTGTTACTGTTTGGCGGAAAGCGGATGGATATTTGAGGTATAGGGTTGGATGGACGGCTTCCGTGTCCGGGTCCGTTTACGGGTCGGCGTTGGAGATGCCCTTGGCCAGGATCACAAAGAAATCGACTCCTCGGTCGTGGCGTCCATTTTCCCAAGTGGAACAAAAGTAAACATGAATTGATATCCATGATGTGCATGCCAGTTGCCAAAACAAAAAACCATCTTTAGCCGGATGAAGAAAAAGCAAACCGGAACTGGAAACAGAAAAGGCAGAGGAGGAGGTTCAGGAACACCTTTCCCGAGTTCCTGACGCTGCAGCCCAAGTGCTGCTCAAGCTCCTGGATCAGTAGAGCAACTGCCTGTTTGAGCTACTACTACTACACCGAGTAGAAGTACAAAATACACGAGTGATTTGCTCACAAGTGGGCTTGTGTCTTTTTGGTTTGGGTTTTTGAGCTGTGGGCTTGTATCTTCACTGCGTACACTTCTTGCATTTCTGAACTGAAGATTGTGAGGTGTTTCCATACTAAAATCACTGAGGGCATGTTCGGTTAATCCCCATCGCAAGGGGATTGGAGAGGAATGGAGGGATTTGAGGTGGATTTTGACTTGCTGGGGATTTAATCCCTTCCAATCCCCTTCAAACCCCTTGAAATCCTATGAAACCGAACAAGGCCTGAGGTTTCTCCTCACCCTGATTGAACTGATTGCTAAGGTTTATCCTGGCTGATTAAACTAATCAGAAAGGTTTATCCTCACTCTGACTAAACTAATCACAAAGGAAATTCATTGCAGACGTCCATTTTCATCAAGTGGAACAAAAGTAAACATGAATTGAAATCCTGATGTGCATGCCAGTTGCCAAAACAAAAACCATCTTTAGCTGAGTGAAGAAAAGGCAAACAAGAACAGGATACAGAAAAGGAGGAGAAGGTTCAGGAACACCTTTCCCTCATTACTTTACAACGCTGAAAGAAACAAAACAAAGTTGCTTCGATTCCTATTTCGAGATTCCCCTCTATCCAACCAGCATATATAGGATCCAATCCAATAATTCCATCGAGCCACGGCGACTTGCAAGTTGCAACTAGTATAACAAGCAAACACAGATAAAATAAATGGAAGATGTCCCTGGCAAGATGGGGGCCGGCCATATCATCATGTGATAAGCTACATGTACAGTTGAAATTTCCAACGGAATTTCGTTTGCGGCAGCGGGAGGCAATGGCAGAATGGATATGGTGTCTATATTCGACCAATCTTGCAGTACAAAATCCTTTTTGTGCACACAGCTTTTGCTATTACAAGGTCGTAACAGGAAGTAGCAACGAACATCACAGAAACAGGAGAGGAAAAGGGAACCTTAACCGGAGCAGCAGCAGCAGCAGCAGCGACAACAATGGATGGATGATTTGATGAGACGATGGTGGACGAGAAGAACACCCGAGATGGTCCGGGAGAACCCTCCAAGATTCCCCCGGCAGCTCAGTTTCCATCGATCCTCCCTCCACCAGATATGCTGGATTTGAGAGTGCGGTGGTGCAAGAAGTGGATCGAGATCCGTATTGGGAGGTCGCGGTGGTCATGACGGCGGGGCGGCGAGCGGCTGCGGCTGCGGCAAGGCGACGAAGGGGTGCTGCAGCAGCTGCGTGGCGGAGAGGCGGTTGGCCGGGTTCTTCTGCAGGCAGCAGGCGATGAAGCCCCGGAACTCGGGCGAGGCGGTGGCGGGGGACGGCTCGGGCGGGTCCGAGTAGCAGATGGCGACCATGAGCGCGGCCCAGTCGCCCTGCCTGCCGAGGTTCTCGCCGAAGGGGAACCTGCCGAGGTAGAACTCGAGGATGCTGAGGCCGAAGCTCCAGATGTCGCCGGCGTAGCCGTCGTAGGCGCCGTCGTTGATGTCGGTGTTGATGCGCTCGGGGCTCATGTAGGCGATGGTGCCGACGGAGGAGTTGCAGGGGTCCATGGTCTGGTTCAGGATCCGCCCCACCCCGAAGTCGGCGATCTTGACGCGGCGCGCCGAGTCGATGAGCAGGTTGGAGGGCTTGATGTCGCGGTGCACGATGTGGCGCCGGTGGAGGTACGCGATGCCCGAGAGCACCTGGCGCGCGACGTGGGCCAGGAAGGGCTCGTCGGCGATGCGGCGGCCGTCGAGGGAGCCGCCGTCCATGTACTCGAGCAGGATCTGCAGCTCGCCGCCGCGCTCGTACATGCCGTGGCAGCGCACCACGGCCGGGTGCTCGGCGGTGCGCAGGATGGCGATCTCCCGCGCGATCTGCCGCCGCACCGCGTCGTCGTGGTTCCCGTAGAGCACCTTGAGCGCGTAGCAGCGGCCCGTGGCGCGGTGCCGCACCATCCACACCGTCCCGCCCGCGCCGCTGCCGACGCGGCGCACGCGCTCGAGCTCGTGGAGCGGGGGCGGGGGCGGGGCCGCCGCGGGCGGGGCCACGAGCGGCTGGGCGGCGCCGGTGGGGGGAGCGGCGGTCGGGGGCGGGAGCGGGAGAGGGACGGCGAGGGAGGAGGAGACGTCCGGGCGCTGCGGCATCGGGAGGGTGAGATCCGGGCGGCGGCGCGGGCGGCCCGGCGTGCCCGGCTGGGCCGGGAGGCTGATGCCGGCCGGACGCATGGCTCGCGTGGGGGTGGGGGTGGGGGTTGGCAGTGGCGCTGCCGCTGCCGCCTAGCGGGGATTTGTCTGGTTGCGCGCCGTCTGCTTGATGGGGGATCGGGTTTGTTGGGGTGGACGACCTGTCCTGAGAGTGGGAGGGGGAGAGGACACAGGACAGGAAGCCGGAAGCGTGCAGCGCGCGTCGCGTCGCGTCGGCCGGGAAAACGGAAGGGCCGCCGATGCTTCTTCGGCTCGGAGAAAAAGCGGGGAAAATGTATGCGTGTCGCTGTCTCTCGCACCAGATTTGCTCACGTTCCTTCCCATCCAGAAGGGAAAAAACAGCTCACGTTTCTAACTACAGCGAGCGCCATGGCATGTCGCCCAAGCGCACAGTACTGCCGTCTCAAACCGAGAAAAGGACCTTCGTGTGGCATTGTGGGGCTTTGAGTGACTTTTCATGATTATTATCCTCTTAAAGATATCATATCGTTGAATTATGGTTGGCGGTACACTCACTTTCATCTCAAACTGTCCAAGCACCGGTGGTTTCGGTATTGATACCGTGCTCCTCGCCAAATCATACATGCCCTCAGTAACCGTGTGACGATTCAATAGACTTCCTTTTCGGTGTTTTACTGTAAGGATGGCTCTCGATCTAGGGATCTAGTTAGGGCCCATGGCAGAATGGGGAGCGAAGTAGCGTGCTTATCCTCCCAACCTCCCTTACAGCTACAGGATTCGATTACAAGCTAGGCCGAAGCCGCCGTTCGGGTCCAAGCCAACGAAGGGAATGTTACAAGTTCGTATTAAACTATTTGGTCCATGTGGCATCAGCAGCTGAAGATTCAGACCAGTGGTGTGGTTTTCAATCTGTCGCACCCGCTGCTGTAACACTTGGGGGGAAATTGCATTGTAGCATGAACTTGAGGTAATTTCTGATTCAGAACAGCTTCCCGCAGCAAGAAGCGCTTGAGCTGAGAAACATGAAACACTGGATGTAGGTGACTACTATCAGGAAGATCCAGCTTGTAAGCCATGTCACCATTCTTCTCCGCTATTTGAAATGGTCCATAGAACTTAAAAGCCAGTTTGTGATTTGTTCTGCAATACAATGAGAGTCGAGCACACGGTTGAAGCTTGAGATATACTGCATCACCCACAGCAAATGTTATGTCAGTCCTGTGCTTGTCAGCTTGACTTTTGCTAACACTGCGTTTGGATGTCTTCATTGGAGCCCAGGAAATGGATTTGGTAATCATCTAGGGTCAATACGGACGTTTGGCTGGACACCGAATTCGTATTGGAAATGAAAGAGCAATTCAGGCCCGTTTTCGCTCCGTGAAAATCTTCCTCCCACGTTTCGGAGGGGTGGCGCTCCGAATTGGCCCGATTTCGCTATCTCCCGCAAAACTTACCGCTTCAGCCCACGAAAGAGAAATAGAAGGCAGCGAAGGGGAATGAGAGGGGCGAACTCGAGCACTGACCTAGGTCGTGCCGGCGGCGACCTAGCAGCAGGTGGCGGCGGCGACCACCACGGCGGCCGGCGGTGGCGCAGTCCCGCCCCTCCCCTCTTCCCCACCCCATTTCCCGTCGCCCCCTCGCCATCTCCCGTCGCCCTGTGCTGCGCCCCGCCATGGAGGTCGACGGCGGCCCAGGACCGGCGCGCCCCGTCGTCAGCTCCGCCCTTCTAGCCAGGTGTGGCCGTCGTCCTTGCCTATCGTTGCCTGGCTCAAGTCCTCCTTTGTCCACGAGTTGCAGCTCCTTCTATACAGCACTCCACCATTACATATGTACGAGTTGCTCCTCTTTTTGTGCAGCCACAACACTGCTCCACCATGGATCCATGGCTACGGCCTAGATCTTCTTGTCAAACCCCTCCAAATCATGAAAATCCCTCTATCTTTGCACCATTTTTAATTTTTTTTCCAGTTTTATCTACTGTGCAGATCAGGGAAGTTTTGTTGATTTCGCTTTTCCTGATGTATTTCTAGAATATTTATTTTTTTTTCGTTACTATATATTCATTCGTATTCAGATTACATTTTTTAGTCTTGTAGGGCAAGGTATAACCTGGTAAGGTAATGTAGCTATGCAATTCCAAAGTTTGTCGTCCAAACATGATTTGGTATTGGAAGCTCAGAGGCATTTCAAGGGCCAATTCACTGGACAACCAAACAGGTGAATTTGTATTCGTGCCATTTCAGTTTCCTCATTGATTTGGAATTCGGACCAATACAATACGGAGCTCCCCAATGGAGACATCCAAACGAAGCGTAAGCTATTTTGCTCTCAATAAATGCTGCCTAACTGCTTCAGTGACTGTATGACGAGATTGCAGCCACTCTTGCATTTTCCACTCGAGCAATTGTATCTAATTCACTGATGCCAAAACATCTAGGAGTATATCCATAAAGAACTTCAAAAGGAGATTTCCCCAAGGCAGAGTGCCAATTAAAAATGTACCAAAATTCACACACGGACAGCCACTTACTCCACTTATGAGGTTGATCACTGATGAAACATTTGAGGTAACATTCCACCTGTTGATTTACTCTTTTAGTGTGACTATCAGTCCAAGGGTGATTGGTTGTACTCATGTCCAGCTGGGTCTAGTTTTAGTGACTAGCATTTTTCAAAAATGATTGGTGAAAAGTGGGTCCCTATCAGAAATTATGATATTGGGCATCCCATGCAACTTGTACACATTATCAAGAAACACTTCAACAACTTTTTGAGCACTAAAGGGGTGCTTCGTAGCAATAAAATGACCATATTTGGAAAAGTTATCAATCACCACCAGTATGCAATTATATTGAGAAGGAGGGAGTCCATTGATAACATCCATGGAAACGGTGTCCCAGGCCTTTTTTGGAACTGTCAATGGTGAAAGCAATCCTAGATACTGGCCTCTCTCAAGTTTAGCTTTCTAACAGATCAAGCAAGACTGAAATTGAGCTACTATAAACAGTTTCATACCAGATCAAGAGAAAAGAGCATGAATCACTACTAGGGATAACCCTAGCAGTAGCACTGGAAATAGTGCTAGCAGTAGCGCGGGTACCGGCGCTACCACTAGGGCGCTACAGCTAACTTGGAGCAGTAACGTTGGTTTTCACGTGTTGCTGCTATACCTACTTAGCAAGAGCGCGCCCTATAAATAGCGCTACTGCTAACAGAAAATAGCGATAGTGTTTCTTATAAACAGCGCTACTGCTAAATTTTTCTGTATTTTTTCTGCAGCTATTGGCGCTGTCTTTGTACAGGTTTTACACATTAGTTTCATCATATGATTTTATGACCATGATGAGTTATTATATACTCCCTCCGTCCCATAATGTAAGACGCTTTTTGACACTACACTAGTGTCAAAAAACGTCTTACATTATGGGACGGAGGGAGTATATATTAGTGGGTGAAATGAACATGGATTAGATTCAAGTGGAGGCAACATGTTGGATTAGTAGTACTTTCGATGTGCACCATGTTGTCTCCACTTGAATCTAATACATGCTCAT
This sequence comes from Triticum timopheevii, assembly GCA_963921465.1. Lineage (NCBI taxonomy): Eukaryota > Viridiplantae > Streptophyta > Magnoliopsida > Poales > Poaceae > Triticum > Triticum timopheevii. The sequence goes on along the minus strand of OY997274.1, from coordinate 129,237,487 downwards.
TTCACCCACCATGTTACCTCCACTTGAATCTAATCCATGTTCATTTCACCCACTGATATATATAATAACTCATCATGCTCATATAACAACTTAGCATCATGCATCATCATAATAATAACTCATCATTGTTATCATAATAACAAGTCATACTCATCATCATCATCATAGTCATCTAACAACTTCTACTCGTTAATAATAACAAGTCATACTCATCATTATCATAGTCATCTAACAACTTCTACTCGTTATCATAATAACAAGTCATACTCATCATCATCATAGTCATAACCAACCCTAGTTAATTGTTCTTAGCACATGATCATGAGTATTAGCTAGGACCTGCTACCCCTCTCTAAGGTAAAATAGCATAAAACAACATAGCCCATGACTCTCCATTATGGAGAATGGAGATTATCATGTCTCCAATTCGTGGGCTTCGCACAATGTTGCTTCCAAGTAGCTCCCTACGATCATTCATAACTTTTTTCCATTCTTTTATTGTGAGGTCTTCATCTGTGCGAGGAATCTTGTATGAACAGCGGTGACCCGTAGGCAGACTTGGTGTAAGCTAACAACATCCAGGTGACCTTTCTAATGCATCAGATGAGGCACACAATTTTTGGGATTTTCTGTTGAATAGCATAATAGTACCGTATTTAGCAATGTAGTTTAGCTTTAATTAGAAGAAATGTATGCAAAAGATGCACTGTTGTCATAATAATAATAATAAATCTTACCATGCCATTTTCGTGGATGTTGTCATAGTTCAACACGTGGACTAGTGGCACGTATTGACCATAGTGTAGAAGAGTTTCATAATTCTTATTGAAAGTCTCAACATCAATAATGAAGGAGACAAGTTTTGTCTAATATTTTCCTAACACTTTTTGAAGAATGGTAATAATTTGTCAAGCAGCTACATGATTCGATTACAAGCTCGGCCGAAGCCGTCGTCCAGGTCCAAGCCAGCGAAAGGAATGTTACAAGTTCGTATTTAAACTACTGGGTCCACTCCGGACCGAAGTTCCACCTGGGTCGCGTCTTCTCTCGAGTGGGTCGAACTCCAAGCCCACGAGCAGACTTGAATCTTGCCACTTCCTCCTCACTTGTCAGATTCGCTATAGTGCCTTCACTTGTTGTAGCCGACGCGCCTTGTTCTTTAGTTATCGCTTCCTGACTGACAGATTTGCTAACATTTACCCTTTATTGTGCAACAAATCATATGAAATCTCCTCCTCTTAGATTACAAAACCACGAGAACAGAAGAAAGGGAGTGGAGGCGATCGGGTGCTCAAGCACAGCAATGGAACTTTTCATAACACGCCAGATTAGGCTCATTGTTCAACTCTTTGATGAAAGATGAAAACAAAAGCAAAAAAACTATGCCCTTCCATCTCTTGGATAGATAGAGAGAGGGAGGGTAGACGCCTTTGGCGTCCCTCTCAGTCAAGAATTGGGGCTTCACAATTACTACCTAACATTATCACATGTCTTTCCTCATTCATGCTTTGATATTCTAGTGTCCTATGCGTAGAGGAACCACACCAATCCATCCCGAATTTGGTGATTAAACTCTTCGGTACAATCCAACCACATGGCACTGCCGTCTCAAAACAAAAAGAACTTGTCGTCAAACTCTCAATGCAGCTATTTTGGCCCACTGGACTCTTGGATGTGCTAAACTTTGTTCGAGATCATGGTTTGTCGCCAAATCTGGCACACGTGAACAAGAACGATAATCTATCCCTAGACGTGGCGCTGTTCATCCGTGCGAGAGGCACGTGTGCCCTCACACCGTGACAACTGAGTACTCCCATCGTCCCAAATTACTTGTCACAAAAATGGATGTATTTAGAATAAAAATATGTCTAGATACATTTATTTCTACGACAAGTAATTCTGGATGGAGGTACTTTTTTTTGTGCTTCGCCCTCTATTGTTCAACAAAGCATAAAAAAAATGAAGCAATAGAGGGACTATATGCATGTTACTAGTTTAAGTTACTTTCCACTATGACCAGCCTGAATGCGCGGCAACCATTGTGATCATTTAGCGGCAAAGACATCTAAGGGATGAACAATTTGGAAAGAGATCGACGAGGCAATGTAGGGAATCGAGCTTCATGTAGCCGTAGCAGGAGAATTTGGGGGTCGATAGAGAAAGATGGTTTGGGTATTTTTGAAGACTAGAGTTACTGAGAGATTGGAATACCTAGGTGTTTAATTCAATGGGATCAAGGGCCCAAACACACACAAAATACAAAACCCTACCGGGCGTGAAACTGCGAGCTTGCCATTTTAGGATTAATGATTTTGACCAAAGTGGAACACAACACAAACTAAAGTTGAGTGTCCGAGATTTCCATTTTAGGAGTTTGTGGAGTAATTGAAGGACCACGGATGTGGAGTAATTCGCATTAATTTCAACACGTTTGTTGCCTTGGTTTCTTGCATGATGTTGACTCTACAGGTCGCCTAATTACGCTGTTTAAGCTACGCACGTGTCTGATTTAGTTGCGGCGTTCGAGTAAACCATTAGTCAATGAGTTAAAACTTTACCAATGCCTTGCTAAGGGGGGAAGATGTGTGGACAATGTGGCAAAGCGCGTGCCAAGAACCTGGGCAGCATCACACGTCTCTGATTCACCGGATGCACCTGGCCATTCGTGCACCAGAAAAGAAAAGAAAAGATGCCCTGCTTTCACAGCACGTGCTCGGGTAATTGCAATCCGCCGCCAAACAAGGAAAAAGCGCATGATAGAGCTAAGAAAAAGGCATTGAAAAAAAATGCAGGTGTCAGTGAACTAAGCAGTCGCTTGACCATCTACCCATGATAGACAAAGCAGCCAAGCCTACCAAGATTCCCAGAACGTGTGATAAAAGGAGTATGGGCTTCTCATCACGTCCTAGGTTCCTTTGCCCGTTGGCCTCGCTCTCCAGTTCCTACCACGCTTCTAATACGTTGTGGCGAAAAGAGAAAGAGCTTTACTCTATCGACGTGCTCAGCTACTGTATATGAACACAGGTGACAGTGACCTTCACCGAGCGAAGGTGAGCCACTACGATTCTCCTACTCCTAACACGGGCGCACAAAAGCTACAGCAATGATAGCAAAGGTTGCGAGCCACTACTGTGTATGAGATGAACAAGGCAATGATAGCAACTACTGCAATTTGCAAACATGTAGGCATCCTTGCACAAAACCAAAACCGACCGCGTTCTTTAAATCGACAACCACGAGCGGAAGTCACCAAAGCATACAGGATTCAGTGCTCCCAGAGAGGAATTGGGAGCCATTGGCAGGCCGACAGGTGCCCAGGACCTGGATGCTAAATCTTCCTGCGACTCCACAGGTTTGGTTTGGGTTGGCATGCAGTGGTACTTGGTAGGTGGCAACAGAGGCAACCGCTGCTGGTGAGGCAATTTTAAACATTGCAGCAGCCGCCTCCCCCAAAATTGTAAGCCTGCAGGAACCACATGAAGAGAAGATCACTGTCACAGGTCAACTACCAAGAGACAGACAGAAATAATAAAATATGTCAGGCAAATTCATCAGGTTATGCTTATGTTATACGTACACCCTAGGCCTAATCCAGTAGTAACTTGGTTCGCCCTTAGGGTATGTTTGGTTCTTGCCTGTAGCTGCCCTGCCAATATTGGCTTGCCAATTATTTGGCGTGGGATTCCATCGCCCAGGGTTGGCCAAAGATTTGGCAAGAATCTGTGAAGGGAGGAACAAAGGGCCCGTTGGCAGCCAAAATTTTGGCTACAAAGCAAACAACATATGAGGGACTTGGCATGACCAATATTTTGGTAGGGTGGGTTGGGGTCATAAACCAAACAGACCCTTAGTATTGCTCTGCCACTTCACAAGTGTAGGATTCCAGGGTTAACCGTTTAGGATTTCCAAGGTTAACCGTTTTAGGAAACAGAAAAATGGGTTGTCTACAGCTTTGGATATGAGTATGTACATAAGTCCACCTTCCATGACGAACTTGCTGCCTACATTGAATTAAACTGCTTAGTAAGAATGCACAAACAAGTGGTTTAGCTCTATCAAGAAATCACTCTATGCACCTCTCGCATAGAAGTTCCCGAGAGGCAGAAAACAAAAATACTTCAGGTTAGAAGCAAAATAAAACACGGCTGGAATATTAGTGCTTGAGCATACTATCGCACTAATGCAGTTATCAGGTGATTGTAATATTGTGCAGTTATCTCTCTAAATAAGCCATTTTTGGGTGAGTTGAATTGTTAATACAGGAGTAACACGGCTCGGTCAGAAGAGAGTGGAAAATTTATAGAACACTGAATCCTGTGACAGTAATAAACTCCACTTACTGTATTCTTGTAGCCTGCAGTGTAAGTTAATCGTAGCTTGGACCATATGTGGCTACAGGTGGTCCATATGAGTACCTCCATTGATCGCATGCCGAACATTTATCAAGCTTAGTGCAGTTCTCCAGAGTGCAGAATTTACAGGACCAAGATGCGTACTTGGCTTTTGCAATTTTAGGTTTCGCTGTCCCACAAACTTCACAAATTGGTGCCAGAGGCTGCAGGTGAAATGTGTTAGAGAACGGGGAGCAGTAGTAATAGAAGTACAGTAGGCCAGCCACTGCACTTGTTTTCAATGAAAAAAAGAACAGATTATAGATGTCTTTGAAAAAGAAAGAAGAAAAAGATATTATAGATCATATTAACAGCATAATGTGCAAAAACAAGAAAAGGAGTATGACTTAGGGGCGTTTTGGCACCCGGGTCCAGTTGAACCCGGAATCACAGCCGCCCAGGTATGCGTTCAGATCTGTGCCGCACGTCACTGTCATGCGAATACAGGAATGTTAAACGAAGTATACACTGGTGCCGCACTGTGTACGTACAAGCGGCAGCTAGTGCCAGGGAGGACGGACGTTGGCCTGCTAACGCGTCTTTGACGCACCTGCACTCTGGACATATGGTACAGGTGTTATCTTTGGTCGGAGTCAGCCGTTTGTCTGGCCCACATGTAAGGTGAAAAAGAAAATGTTGGGCGCATGGTGGGGGTCAGTTCTACTGCCACGATTTTCTGAGCAGAGGGAGTGCTATTGCTCCTAGTAAGCCACGGCAGAGCTCTGCGGCGTCGCCGGAGAGGTGCGTCTTTGAAGCCGTAGGGGGGGGGGGGGGGGGGGGGGGCGACCGAGCATAGATCACCGCGACGGCTCGGGCATGCCGACGGAATTCCCAGTAACTGCAATCGACAGGTAAATATAGCCTTATCCTCCTCCAAATCCCGTGGTTGTTAAATATTTAGATGCGGTTGGGGATCTGATTTCTGGATGAAATCTACCCGCAGTTTACCGATTTTCTCGGACGAGGCGTGCAGCACTACAATTTTAATGGAAATGGTGCGAGATGGAGATCAGTCAATAGGGCATTCCGGCGGTGGGTCTAGGATGGGGATGGATGATGCACGGCTGAGTGGTGTTGGGGGATTCAGCGGTGGTCATGGTCTCGTCCAGCTTAGTGGTGCTGCTTACAGCGAGCAAACAAGTGTTGATGCTAGTTGGGGGACAGCTTCTGATTTCAGTAAGAGCGAAAGAGATAACGCGGATGTGATCGAGAAAGGGGACGCCTAGATGAACAAGCACCCAGCCATGGATTCTGTCATTGCAGACCAAGCACAGAGTGGAGATGCAACCTCAGCTCATTCTACGAGCAAAATGGATCCACAAGCCCCAGGTTGGACAAGGTCACAATAATTCGTTGAATTCTCTTGTCATGAGTACCGCATGTAATTCTGCAATCTATTTTTTTTCATGTCTGCAACTGATTGAGTGATAAAAAAGTGGAAATTATCTGATTTTTCACAAAAACTAGGCAAAACTGGTTGTATGTAATGTCTATGGTTTATTATTTCTAGTAATGATAAAGCGAATTTGATTCATGCCATAAGAACTGATTCAAACAAAATATGCAGAATTGTAGATCATAAAATGTACGAAGCCAGACCAGACTTGCCACAAATTTATCAGTCCTTTTGAAATTTATTTCTGTTTGGAATCAGGGTCAGAGTTGGGAAGCACCCACCAGACAGGGCACCATGCCCAGATAGAGTTGGCGCCCTGGAGCAGACGATTCGGGGGTACGCAGATAAGCTAGGGCCTAATGTGATCGAACCTGAAATCAGTTTAACATTTGACTCGCTGGGGGAAGCTTATGATTTCTACAATTTATTCATGGGAGCTTGGATTTGGTATAAGATACGGAAAAGGCAGTCTCAACTTTTGCCTTGTTTCAAAAAAAAAAAAAAGGCAGTCTCAACGCTGAGAAGACAAAATGCATGCAGGAAGTGGTCTGTGGTTGCTCGGTAAGTTATGATTTTGTTTTCCGCTAACAGCATTTTTACGCTGCCTTGTTCGTTTGCATTGGTTTTGTTGCTGCATGTGTATCAGATGTATATTTTATATTGCCGATTTGTGATTAAGGAAAGCACTCGACTACTTTGTATTGCAGGGCAAGCCAATCAAAAAAGCTTGCTGCATGTGTATCAGATGTATATTTTATATTGCCACCCACATCTACATTATCTTGTGTTCGGTCGGAGTACTAATAGCTATTAATTACAGCTGAAAAGGGTAAAATCCAGTTGTGCAATAGGACCCAATCATTGAAGCTGTCCGTAGAGCGATTATGGGAGGTATATCACAAATAAAGAATTTTGCACATCTTAAAAAAAGCAGACTATGACGGTAATTAAGCTGATTCAACTAATGCTTTTGGTTGTGCAAATATGGACCCGGTGGAGACGGAGGAGCCACAGCACGAGATGGAGGCTAAGCACAAGAGGAACGCTATAAGAGTGCTCTCAAACCTGAGGAGATGTACATGAGTGCATCCCTGGAACAAGAATCTCATCTGAAGGCTGGGGCTTGAAATTCAATACTGGGATGCATACATGCTGTGAAAGGTTAGTTGTGGTTGACTGGGGTAACAATGTACGACTTATGTTATTAGACAAGACTTTTTTTTTCATGCTTGACCAGGGAAGAGAGCTGGATCTATGGGATGCACTATCTTAGAGAATACATGGGGGAGAAAGTTCAGAATCTGTCGGATGTAAGTTTCATTTGCACTAAGCGACAGTGTCATTTGAAAAATTCATTTCTAGATCCATAGGTTGGGGCTGACCAAAAATGTGGTATCGTGTGTGACAGAGCCAGATTACATACTTGGCAAAGTCGCTTGTGTACCAGCTTGGTGAAGATGCAGGAGAACAGGGCAGTTCTGCCACACTTCATGAAGGACAAATAAGAAGACAAAGAGGAGACTTAGATGCCAGAGGGTTGATGTTGAAGTGTATCATTTTGGGTGGAAGTGAAGGTTCTCTAGCAAAGTGGCGGCTGGAGTAATGCTTCCACTACAGGGAAATTGCAGCTGAGAGTGTTTTGTTTCCCCTTAAAGTTTATGCAATGAAGTGTGATAAAACCCATGACATCTAATTATGTTCCATTTGAACCTGGGATGGACAATCTAGAACATAGTGAATCCCTGTGTTTCGAGAACCTTCAAGTGGGGAAGGATGCGCTAGAACTATGTGGAGAGGGAGGAGGAATGGGTGCTACTGGTTGATGAACTTAATCGTGCAGAGGAAGGGGATGGTGGTGGCTGGCTTGGGTTGTAAATATCTAGCTTTGATGGCTGCCGTCTACAATCCGGTGGTCCAGTTGTGGCGCTCCGTTAGGACAGATCTGTCCTCCTCCATCTGTACTGGAGCGGCGTTACACGGGAGATTCGCTGCCGTACAACTGATCGGTGGGCCAGGCCCTGTACTATTAAAACGAAATACAGAAGTGAATACTAGTCTGTGTGTGAATCACGACGCACATGTGTGGTCCAGATAGCGGGAGCATCTGGACCCGGCAGCCGAAACGGATTTCTGGTATGACTTATATCATTTGTGTAAATGAACTTAAACATACTTATACCAATACATCCAGATAAACAAAGAAGTCATATCACTTTGCATTACAATATGTTATATTATTAATGTTTTTTATCATAATAGTGAAGGGAGTTAAATATACACTGTTGATGCAGGTTAATTACTAGTTACATGTTCCAGTGTCTAAAAGAGTAACTTGATACGCATCAAAATGCAAGTTGCAAATGTGGCTTCAGAATATCATAAGGAGTCCATTTGTCACCTCAGGTCCAAAGGTAGGTAAGGATGAGATAGAAAGGTGGGCAAACAAATGTACGTCACAGACATAGAAAATCAAATCAATAGTTCAATTTATCCTAGGGCGTTCCACGTTCATAAATTATGAAAACTAGATTTCATCTTAAGTTTGGATAAGCCTAATCTGCTCTGGAAGTACCACTTCGATATGGACTCGCTATTTGTGCGAACCATTTACATACCCACTACGTTCAGTGCACTTCAAAGACTATGCTAATAGATCATAATGGAACACATCCAGCTAGAACCAGCACTGGGTATAAAAGAGAATTCGTTCCTAGCTGAATAGCTGGCCACCAAGCGCACGTAGACATCAGGTTTGTATGTGAAAAGGCATGAATGTTTTCTGTAATAGGAACTTCAGTGCAGTGTTGAAAAATAAAGTGGCTGATCAATTTACCTGATTAAGAAGAGTGCAAGCACTACACTCCCACATAGAACTAAAGTCCGCATCAGTCGTTCTACCAGAAGAGGAATCAGCTCGTGCTGGAACTTGAGATCCAGATGAAGTGCTGGGTTCTGCAGAACTGCTAGAAGAATCACACCTTGTGTTTTTTGCACGCTTTGTGTTTTTTCCCTCCCTTGTTGTCAACTTAGGTGGTTGCTCAAGAATAACAACATCTTCTGAATCATCGATACCAGAATCATTATGTGATCCGCACCACAAGTCATCCTGCATCCTCCTTTCAGCAGCCATGGCAGCAGCTTGTACTGGACTAAGAGCACTCATGATGGCATTGTTTCCACCCAACTTTCTTGGGCCGGACGGCAATAGAGCTCCATTCCTTGCCCGTTTCTGTGCTGCAGTTAGTGCAGCTTGTCGGAGAGATGGTGGTGGTGGATGTACTGAAAATCCACCTAATCTCCTGCCTGTGCCATCAAACCCTTGTCCTGGCCCCGTGATACCCTTTGCAACAAGTTCTTCACATTCCTGAATCATCATTATGCATAAGCAACATGTAAGCATCTAGCGTTTGATTGGGCAAAATCCTATGTACAAGCACACGGATAATTCTGAAATCCAAATATCGATGTAATCACTTCCATTTGAACAATTGTTATGGTCAGGTAAGCAGATAGAAAAAGTTGTGATATTTCTAGCAAATAAATAGAGGGGCTACTAACTTACATGCTTCTGCTAGGACTCGTTCAAATAATGATAAGCCAAAAATTAGTAAACAAGATCAGTTCCGTCTGCACATTGTTAACGACGACATGATCCAACGAAAATTTCAGGTTAAATGACGTTAACCCCAAAACCAATTGAACCAAGCTTTCAGTAAACAGGCTAGGTTGCAAGGGAATATGCACAATATCTGCATTCTTATAGCCTGGTGCACACAAGCAACAGATTCCAAGCAACCGGATATATACATACACACTAGTGAACCACTATACAGGTGGAATCGTAGACATTTCAAGTATACTAACACAAGAGCAGAAACATGAACATACGGACCTTGCGCAGTTCGTCCCAGAGTTTGTAGAACTGCGCGTCGTGGGGCCCGCGCGCGTTGTGCGCGAGCTCGTGGAGCATGGTGTCGAGCACCTCCTCGTAGGGGATGAAGTCGAGGTCCCGGCCGTCGCGCCGGAGCCGCAGCTTCACCTCGACGCCCCGGTTGACGTTGAGCCCCAGCAGCCTCGGGTTCTTCGGCCTAATAATCCCCAAATAAAAACGGGTCACCCCGGCGCACGGTGTCGGCCGACGGAGAAGCCGATGGGGGGACGAGGGATGCAGGCTAGGGTTAGGGTTTGCTCACGAGAACTCGGAGAGGACCTTGACGCGCCACTTGCGGCGGCGCATGATGGGCTGGACCTGCTTGGCGATGCGGTCGAGGAGCGCGCGGGCGGCGGGCTCCTCGGGCTTCCTCTTGAGCGCCCGGATCTCCCACACCTTGTGCAGGTCGCCCACCTCCATCGCCGCCGCCGGGGACGCCGATCGGGCGGCCGCGCGATTTGAAACCGATTTGGCGGCGGGGACGGGCGGGAGAAGAGGGGGGCGGGCGTCTGTGCCTGCGGGAGGGGGGCGGGCGGTCGCGGCTGCGGGGGTGGGGGATTTGATTCCCCGTCGGTGGGTGCGTTGCGTTGCGTCGAGGGGATTTGGGGAGGATTACGAGAGCGGGCAAGCAAACTGATCTCCCTTCTTGGTTTTGAACGGACTAATTCACAACTTCATGAAGCTGTTTCCAGAAACACCTTTGGATTGCTTGGGAACAAAAGGAAATTCAGGTGGCGGGATGGCGTGCGACGTACGTTGGCACGTCTCCTTCGCACCGGACTTTGCCGCAGCTCGCACCGTCAACTTCGCCGACCGGGAGATCCTTCTCCAACGAGAGGCCCTCCGGCTCGTGCTGACCGACAAGAGGGGGGTCACGGTGGATGCGCAGTATCTCCGGGAGGGCGAAAGTATCGATATCGGGCAGATCGTGTCGTTCCCATGCCACTTCGCGAGGATCCACGATCGAATTCCGGCGACCGATTCCGCGGTACACGGGGGCGCGGCTCATCACGGTGGGGACGGAGCGCGCGCGCCAGATCGACGCGTCGCGGGTCGGAGCTCCTGGGCCCCAAGCATCTTGGGTCCGCACCCGAGCGTGGTGCCGCCGCCCGTCGCGGATGCGAGACACGTGGACGAAGATCAGAGGATCCATGGCGGGGAGGGGGGCGATGCGAGAGGTACAAAAACCCGATCCCGTGCGGCTCGCCCCATTCTTGACCTAGACGCCGCTCTGTTTCATCTGTGGGCGGCGCCACGAAACCCTAGATCGAAAATCAGGTCCTCCTTCTAGTGGTGGAAGGGGAAGATTGGAGGTGACCACAGATCGTTCGCGGAGGTGGTAGCGTTCTCTCCAAGGGCTCCGACGATGGAGGAGCACGGCGGCCGTGGCTTCCGCGGGAACCGACGCGAGGGCTTCGGATCTGGACGGATGGGGCGCGGTGCGGGACGCTTCGACCGTGGGCGCGGGAAGGCGCTTCTCCTGGTCCAGGGAGGCGGACGGCGACGACCACTCCACCAACAAGCAAGCGGCGTCGGCGACGGACGACACCGAGCGTTGGGACGACGCAGCGGAGCGAGCCAAGCGAGCCAGATCTGGGGGGAGGGTATGGGTGGAGAAAAACCCTAACCTCATTGGATCTGAGGCGACGAACTTCAGGAAGAATCAAGCCGCCACCAACGATCAGCGTGCGGGCTCTTCGACTCAGGTGATCCCAACCAATGCTCATGAACCTTGCGTGATTTGCAAAGCTTCTACTCATGCACCTGCTAGTTGTCCGCAAGCGTTCTGTGAGAGGTGCAGTAAGATGGGTCACTTAGCCTCTGTCTGCACTGCTTTTTTACCATGGGAATGTGTGGCTCCCATGTGTGCTTTCCAAGCCAAAGGGCAAGGTTTCTTTTACATCCCTGATTCGTGCACAGCTAAACAGCTCAAAGAGAGAGCCACAAGTGTGGTCATTACTGTGATTGAAGGAAATGCTACTGTTAAGGAGTTAGAAGATGCTTTTTCTGATTACATAGGAACTAAATGGCACTGTACTGCTCGCCCTATTGGTCCCCAAACCTATGTGATGCGCTTTCCGAATCAGAGAGATGTTAAGAAAGCATGCTACAATGATAGAATGACACTTAGATCATGTGGGGTGGTAGTGAAAATTGTTCCATGGACAGCCAATATTGGGGCCAAGGGTGTGATGGAAACTGCTTGGGTTAAAGTGATTAATGTTCCTTTGGAAAGGAGAAATGAGAGAAACTTGGCTTATGTTTCCTCATTGGTTGGTGTTCCTTTGGAGATCGACATGGTCACCCTACATAAACCTGAATATGTACGGGTCCGGCTTGGATGTCGCAATGTTGATGAACTTCCTGAGGTGGCAGAAGCTGTGCTTGGAACGCATTTCTTTGATTTCTTTTATGAGATAGAAAAGGTCTTGGTCCGTGACCCTGAAAGACAGACTGGCACATCTCAAGTGGATTCTGCCAAACAGAACATGCCTATGGGAAGCAAGCTCCAAGTAGAGCTGCCCCCAATGCTTCAGAAAAGGAGAGAGGGTGGGAGTCCAGCAAATGCAATTTGCCTGGAAAATCTGCTCCTACAGACTCTGTTGAGAAAGAATAGGAGGAATCAGATGAGTCAGAGGAGGATAACACTCTATTAATTGAAACCATTGCCCTTGAGGCTTGTAACAAAGAAGGGGAATTGAGATCTCAGGCACTCCTGGTTGTTGATAACAACAGGACATCTGCTGATGAGATCCAGGTATGCAAGGTTGTTTTATCTAATCCTGTTGTTGATATCCCCAATGAAAAAATACCTCATGCAAAGAAGGACAACTCATGTGTCCAGGTGGAAGAGATTGAGGGTGATCTGGAGGACAAGATGCAGGAAAAAGTGGAGTACATGGTACAGTATCCTACCTCACCTGATGATATGGGGGAGGTGATACCTACTCCTCCACTTATGTCTGAAGAAGTGATTAGATTCAGCATGAGGAACTTGCAGAACATGGCTGGCAAAATACAGGACAAGGCTGTGGTTTTATCTAAGAAGAGAAATCTAGAAGGTACTTCCTCATGCCACAACTCTTTTGATGTGCTTACAAATCATGATCTTATGCTTAGGGCATCTAATATGGGTGTGATTATCCCTGATTCTAATTTCTCTAGTGTGGATATTCTTAGAGAATTAGAGAGAGTGAGGGGGAATAATAGTGATGTACAGGTTCCGTCCTCTGATCAAGAAGGGGGGGGTGTGATGTACATCACTAATGGAAAGGGTGATCAAACTCCTGTTAGTACTGAATGGGGAGAAGAGGGGGATGATCTTGAGACCAACTTTATTCTTGTGAAATCCAGGAAAAAGAAAAGTCCTAAAGTTAAGATAAATATATCTAGACCTGTGACCAGGAGCCAAAAGCCTGCTACAGGAAAAGAGAAGGCAAAAACTGGCAGCCATGTCAATCATTACAGGGCCACCAGAGGGGGGAGGAAAAGTCATATTAAATGATAGGTATTTTTTGGAACTGTAGGGGGGGCAGGAAAAAAGGGGATGAGTTCCTGCCTATCCCATATGATCAGAGATCATTCCCTTGATTTTGTTTGCCTGCAAGAGACCCATAAGAAAAAGTTTTTGGACAGTTACTTCAGAAAGATAGACCCTCATAGTATGTTTGACTGGGATTGGATCCCAGCCATTGGGAAATCAGGGGGCATCCTTTGTGGAATGAAAAAGGAGAGGTTTGAAATTATTTCTTGGAGAAAAGGGAGATTCATTCTGCAAGTTTGCTTCTTGGATGTCAAAATCAAGAAAGTGTGGACACTGTGTACAGTATATGGTGCTGCTCATGAATGTGACAAGAATGATTTCTTAGTGGAGTTAGCAGATTTCTGCACTCACATTCAAACTCCTTTTCTTATTGGAGGTGATTTCAATATTCTCAGGCATTGTGGGGAGAAAAACCAGAACTGGCACCACTCCACCCACACTGACATGTTCAATTCAGTGATTAACTCTATGTGCTTGAGTGAAATCCATATGCATGGGGGTATGTACACGTGGACTAACAATCAAGCACACCCGACCTTAGAAAAGTTAGATCGTGTGCTGATGAGTAATGATTGGGAGACTATGTTCCCTCTTGTTAATGTTAGAAAGTTGGTTAGAAATATTTCAGACCATAACGCTCTCTTGGTGTCCTCGGACAATAATGTTGTACGAGTCCCACACACAAGAGAGTTCAGGTTCAAGCTGAGCTGGCTCAAATCTGAGGAGTTCCTTCCTTTGGTCGATAAGATCTGGACCAAGAAGGTCGAGGCAAATGACCCTATTGATGTTTTGAACATCAAGTTGAAGAGGCTGAAAAAATTCTTAAAAGGATGGGGGTCTAATAAGTTTGGGAATGAGAGAATTAGGAAGAGAAATATCAAGGAGGAACTGGAGAAAATTGAGGAGCTGGAAGAAAGTGACAATCTCAACCCTGAGTTGCTGTGTAAAAAGCAAAGTTTGCTGGTAGAGCTCAATGAAATCCTTGTTAATGAGGAATTGTACTTACTGCAACAATCTAAGGAGAGATGGTTGCTTAAAGGAGATAGTAACACAGCTTACTATCAGAAGATTGCTAGTGGAAATAAGAGAAAAAACACCATTCACTCTTTGAAGGTTGGTGACCAGGTCATTGAAGGAACTGAGAACCTTCTTAAACATGCAACTGAATTTTACAAAGAGTTGTTTGGGCCTGCCCCTGGAAATTTATTCCAAATGGACCCTGAGGTTTGGGATGAGGGAGAGAGGATTAGTGATGAGGATAATATGCTGCTAACTAGACCTTTCTCTGCAGAGGAAGTGAAAAAAGCTCTGTTTTCTATGAACAGCAATAGGGCCCCTGGCTCGGATAGCATTCCGGCCGAATTTTACCAACATTGCTGGGAGATAGTAAGAAATGACATCATGAGTCTGTTTCATGCTTTTCATGAGGGGACCCTGGATGTTTATAGGCTGAACTATGGTATCATTACCCTTCTTCCTAAGATTTCGGGAGCAGATAAGATTCAACAATTCAGGCCAATATGTCTGTTGAGATGCCCTTATAAACTGATTACAAAAGTTTTAGACAACAGAGTGGCCCTTTTTGCTGATATTCTGTTTAGCAAACATCAAAATGCATTTATCAAAGGCAGGAACATTATGGATGGGGTCCTATCCTTGCACAAGGTTCTTCATCATACCTATGTTAAGAAAAAATGTGGTATTGTCATTAAGCTCGATTTTGAGAAAGCTTATGACAAGGTTAACTGGAACTTTCTTTTGAAGTGTCTCGAGCACAGAGGCTTTGGGAAGACTTGGTGTGAGTGGATGAGAAAGATCCTGCATAGTGGCACAGTTTGTGTCAAGCTAAACAATACAATGGGTCCGTACTTTCAAAGCCATAAAGGGGTCAGGCAAGGAGACCCTGTTTCCCCGTTCCTGTTTAATGTTGCTGCTGAGTGCTTGTGTAAAATGGTGCTTCAAGCACAAAAAAATAATCTCTTTGTTGGTTTGACCGCGGACCTGGTCGAGAATGGGGTAGCAATTCTGCAATATGCGGATGATACAGTCCTTTGTATTGAACATGACCCTGATAAAGCTGTGAATCTGAAGCTCCTTCTTTATATGTTTGAACTCATGTCAGGTTTGAAAATAAACTTCCAGAAGAGTGAGATTCTCTGTGTTGGAGGGGATGATAATATCCTGCAAACTTATACAGATATCTTCGACTGTCAAATTGGCCACTTCCCTATGAAATATTTGGGGGTGCCAGTCAGTTATTCATCCATCCGAGGGGTGGATTGGGACTTTTTGGAAGCCAAATATATTAGCAGATGTGATTCTGGACTAGGGTGTAATGCATCCTCGGGGGGTAGACTGACGCTGCTGAATGCTAATATCTCCAGCATCGCCTATTATTACATGTCTATGTTCCTCCTGTCGAAGACCATTATTGACAGGTTGGATAAACACCGTAGAAGATTTTTTTTGGCAAGTGTCTAAAAAGAGAAAACGCTACTATCTAGTGCGATGGACTCGTATCTGTAGATCGAAGGAGAAGGGTAGTTTGGGTGTGAAAGACTTACATAAACAAAACCTAAGCCTTCTGGCTAAGTGGTGGTGGAAGTTGGAGACCAAAACTGGTCTTTGGCAGGAGATTATTAAAGCTAAATATCTTGGTAGAGACACGGTAGCTTCTGTCAAAACAAAGGTGAATGATTCGCCTTGCTGGAAAGCGATTATGAAGGTGAAAGACCTTTACATGGTTGGTAGAAGAATCACTATCCGATCTGGGAATATAGCGAGGGTGTGGATCGATCCCATTGGTGATCAGAAACCGTTTAAGGATATGTTCCCTCAGCTATTCGCAATCTGCAATTTCCCTGAATGCACTGTGGAAAAATGTCGGGATGTAGATCCTGTAACTTTCTTTCGGAGGAGACTAAGCAATGAGCTCAAAGAGCAATGGCAGCAGGTGGCTGCCGCTGTTAGGGGCAGCTGTGGTTCTGATGAATCAGATTGCGTTAAATGGGGCCTGGGTCCCAAAAAAGTCTTTACAACTAAATCGGTTTATTCTTTCTTGGAAAGAAACATCGCAGGATGCAATTTTGGATGGATTCGGAAGGCTGGCATTCCATTAAAAATTAAGATTTTTATGTGGCAACTATTCTAGGATGCCATCCTTACTCGGGAGGTGATGAAAAAAAGAGGGTGGAAGGGAAACCCGAAATGTTCATTCTGTGGTGAGAATGAGACGTCTCAGCATCTCTTCTTTACCTGTCCTATTGCTAGGGTAACTTGGAGAAGTGTTGCCTGTATGCTCGGCACTGATTTGTGTCTGAACAGTTTGTGGCAGGCTTACTCTTGGTGTTATCCTTACTTTCCAAATGGGGAGATTTTCTACACAGTTGGCATTGCTGCCCTGTGCTGGGCTATTTGGACATGTCGTAATGGTGTAACGTTCGAATCTAGACATTTGCAAACACCTTTTGAATGCTGCTTCTCTATGTGTGCTTTTCTTGATTACTGGGCAGGACTGTTGAAGCAAGAGGATGCGGTGGACCTGCGAACTGGTGTGGACATGCTGAAGAACAGTGCGTCGAGGCTGATGCGCATCTGCGCTGCGACTGATGATCGAGAAGCTCGCTGAGGATCTACTGGAGGGAAGGGTGACGCTTCATCAGATAGATGCATGCTTCCGACGGTCGTCTTTTACCTTGGTTTTATGTTTCATTCCTGAAGTTTCTCCCCTGTGCGGGACGGTCATTTTGGTGCTCGCGTGTGAGCCGTCTGGGTGGTTGCCCCATCTGAAAACTTTAGCTGTCTTGGTGTCGCCGGGTTTTTGCCCTACAGTGGGTTATCTCGATGGCGAGTGCTCACAGTAGGTTTCCTGGCGATGCTTGAACCCGCTCTCCCCTCTCCTGTCTCATTCTGTGGACTCGGTTTGTATTTCCGTTATGTCGCAGTAATGGAAAGGGGTTATGCCCAGTTCAAAAAAAAAAAATTCACAACTTCACATTTGAAAAAGCCCAATCAGCCATGAGTCGGTTTTTATTCAGAACAGCTGGGACACGCCAAACCAAAGCCTATGCTTATGCCGAATCATGTTTCACTTTGTAATCCGAAGTCTTTTGCAAGCTTTTAGTAGCATGAAAGGGGTGTTTACTTCCTGGCAAACATACCGGCGAATGGATCATCTCTTTCTTGTTTTCTCTACGTGACATGTTGACATGGATGGTCTAGAGGTAACGCAACAGAACAAACGTAGTTGCAGGTGCTTCTGATTTGCGAGCGAGCTCTGTGATTAAGTAGGCCCCAAAAATGTGTGGCCTTCCCAAAGTTGCTGAAAACGGCCTCGCAAAAAAATTGGACAATGCATCTTGAAAGCAAATACTGATGTACATAAAAGTTATTGAAGATCTATGTGCAGCGAGCCGTCCTAGCTCAGTTGGTAGAGCGCACGGCTTTTAACCGTGTGGTCGTGGGTTCGAATCCCACGGACGGCGTTGTTGATGCGTCTTTTCTTTTTTTGCTTTGCTAAATCGTCATGCGTCTTTTCTTTTTTTGCTTTGCTAAATCGTCATGCGTCTTTTCTTTTTTTGCTTTGCTAAATCGTCATGCGTCTTTTTTTTTTTTGCTTTGCTAAATCGTCATGCGTCTTTTCTTTTTTTGCTTTGCTAAATCGTCAGGCAACCGTCTTGTTTTCATTTTTGGAATCAATCGTCAAGCGACCTGCTAGTCCATGTTTGAAGGTGTAAGTTATGGCAAAGTAGCTCCCAGACCACTTTGTGTACCAAAATGCTGCAAACAATAGTTTCTTCCTGTTTTGACAATACGCAATTCAAATGTTGTAATAGAACTAGAACAATGTATTTGTTTTGTGACCGCGCGTCGCTCTCCTCCCAATGGTGGCACGGGGAAACCCTAGCCATCGTTACTCGTCGCTCCACCACCGCTCCACTTTTGTCACCGTCGAAAGATCCCGTCCAGATAAGTCCAGTTTGCCGATGGCGACACCATGTTGTGTTCCCTTGGTTGATGTTCTTCTACGGCCTTCTCTTACGGTGGTGCGGTGGTTCCAGACCGCACAATGATGCGGATGCTACCCCCCCCCCCCCCCTGTCCTATTGGCATGGCTTCACTATGCGACTCTTAGCGAGGCAAACCGCCCTGGTGGCTCAATGCGAGTTCGTGTGGCTCCGGCTCCTAATGGATGGTGCAATCCCTTCCTTTTGACCTATTGGCATGGCTTCACAAACGTGACTCTTAATGAGGCAAACCAGCCTGGTGGCCGCATGGCAGTTCGTGTGGCTCTGGCTCCTAACGAGTGCAACTCTACGGCATTGCAGTCTCCTACATGCTGCAACTCCCTGATCACAAGCTAAGCTGGCCCTGAATGTTATGTCAAGGCGCTGCAATGGTTGGAGTAGGGGCTTCGAATTGGGTCGACGGACCTGTGTTGGGTTCTCTGTTGCAAGGCAACAGACAACAGTGTGCCAGCTGGACCAGATGGTCGCGGATCGGGAGGAGAGATTGTCGAAGAAAGCTAGGCTCGATTATGGTCGGGTTAAACCCTAGATTATGATTCCTAGAATTGACGATGAAGGCACTCGATGTTGTGCTTCTCTCTTGGGAGGCATCGTCTTAGAGTTGGATTTCATTAGAGGGATATATGGTCAGAGGCGGTTGTCATCGGTGACTCGTGTGGCAACGACATTAATTAGGGTTGAGCATGGAGTGCTCGCGGCCAGGTTGTGATAGTTGGTTCTTCGTCATGCCTGTGGGGTCCTGTAGTATTTTTCTTTGTTGCGAAGGAGAGTGGTTCGACTCAGTGTTCGTTTGCCGCACCAACCTTGCATATTTCTCCTTCGTAGTTGCTCGGTTACCGACTCTTGTGACAAATTGTATGTTCTCAAATTGTTTATCCGTATATGTTCTCAAAATTGATGCATAAAAATGTTGTGTCAAGTTTTATTTCATGTTGTAAAAAAAATTGCGAATACGCAAGCTGTGTATCTTTTCACTGATAGAAGGAGTAGTCATAAGAGGCAAAAAAGATTCCATGTTGTCGAAAAGAATTTGGCCCAGGATTTGCTTCAATCCGGCCTTCGTCACTGGTGTGCAGTGTGCTATCTAGATGGTGTCATGTTTCCTGATTAGTGGTTGTATATGCGTTTTATTATGATTTTCCATAATTAACTTGTCAATTATTTATTTTCAAAAATAAATGACAATTATCTTCTTACATGCTTAATTAGGGCTTCTTTGATTCGTATGATTTTGAAAACATAGGAATAGGAAAAGCATAGGGTTGAAGTGGATGCCCACTTGGATGCCCACTTTGAGTGTTTGATGTCAAATAAAAAATAAAGAATGTAAAAAGAGGTTGGAGTGGATGTTAGATTTTCTATGAAATGTAGTACAAAAGATTTCATACATAAAATTCCTATGAGATCCATTCCTATGAATCAAAGGACCAACATAGAAAAAATTCTAAAAAAATTCAATCCTTTAGAAATCCTATAAAATTTCTTTGAATCAAAAGAGCCCTTAACGGGAATACATGGATCGAGGCAATTGCCTCCCAGTTCGAAGAATAAAATGTTGCAAAATTTGTATCTGTCAGGTGTCAGCCACAGCCAGTATGCATTTTCGTCCGGGCTCCTCTAGTCTCTAGAACTCAACTTTTCATCTGCTCGGTGATCTGAATAACGAATTTAGCTAGACGGCGACCGGATTACTTTCAACCGCGTGGACTTGATCAGATATAGAACATGTAGCCACACAACGGTACGCAGAGCTCTGCACTTCCAAGGAACTGTTGCGCCATACCAAAGCTTCCAGGCAATTTCCCACACCAAAGGCCAGAAGATCGCGGCAGAGGAGTGACCATTCGTTCGATCGGCTCAATGCATGCATGCGTGAATAGACTACCGCTCAAGGTCGTCAGTGACCTCCAGAATGAATCACCAAAGAGGATCAAGATGAACTCTGGTAGTACATGTGGAACCGTAACACCACACGGAACGGAACTTCTCAGCGGCTTCGCACACGCGTATCTGAACCAGTGTGTGGCGGCCAACGCATCGCAGCAGAACGTAGCCACACAGACCAAAGCTTTGCTCTTACCACATACAGCCTCGATCGATAGTCAACTTCCCGAAGGTGACGCCACGTCGCCACGCGTGTTGTAACTTATTCGCCGGCTGATACGGTTCTTCCTACCTGATGGTTTTCTTGGAGAGCGACAGGCTCGACCGACCTTCCATTGTTCCATCGATCTAGGCATCTACTCCTAGTAGCTCAGCTCGCTCCACATCTGGCATGCCTGCCCGCGGAACTATCCGGAAAATGGCCTTCTGACCTGTTCGTTCGCGCCGCCCGCGCCAGGCTACGTACCCAGCCAGCATCGAAGATTCAACAAGGACCAGTTACAACGTCCAAGGTCCTGGTCCGAAATAGACTTTTAGTTACATCACATCATCAGACTACTTGTATATATACCGAGCCGATGGCTTGGACTGGGGAGATGCAAATATGGAGCGCACGCTCGCCGTCGCCTTGCTCGTCATGCTCACGCTCTGGAGCGTGCCGCCGGCGGCCGGCGACGGAAGCATTTCCCCGGCGCCGGAGGCGTACCGCTTGGCTGGTAAATACAGTTGAACCCTCAATATATAGTGTTTTTTCTTGGAAACGTTCAAGTTGTGGTAGCCGCCCGGTCATGAACCGCACAACAGAGACACGTTCATCGATGAAGTTTCGGTGTTTATTTAGGGAAAAATTCGACTCAAACACTAGCCAGAAGAGCTTTGCGAAAGAAATGCCGTTCTTCGAACAACCTTTAATTTTTTATTCTGCGAAACAACCTTAACTTAGAGATTTTCTTTTTGAGGGAACCTTAACGTATTGAGAGTTGTCCGGGTATAGATTTTCTTTTGAGGGGATGTCCGGATATAGATTTTGACGCCTTTTTGGGTACAGATTTTGATTCAGTTTTGTCTCAGAGGTGTTTTGGGCCTGGTCCATGGGAATTTAGCATAAGCCCATTTATGGGCATCCATGTTTTATAGGGCCAATCTTGGGCCTAAACCGAACGCATCCTAGATCCCTGGCCGCTATCTCCAGCCTTTCCGCCGACCGGCGAAACGGCGGCGAGGTCGCCGTTCGTCGGAATGACCTCCCGTCCGGCCCCCCACCGTCTGCGGGAGTCGTACGGTGGCGGGGATTGCTGTTGCCAATGGGGCAGAAGATGGACTACCTTCTTCCAGGTAGATGCAGTGCAGGCCCCTCGCCGCACCTGCGACGGGGCTACCTCCTCTCCTCAACCCAGGTGAGGAACTCCAAACCAGATCCGATTCCAAATAAGGCCGAGGAGGTTCGTTGTTGCCAATGCCGAGGCCTCCTTGTCCACTGCTTTCATCATGAAAAATAACCATTAGTACTCTGCTAGTGGTATCAAACAAGGGGATCGATGTGAATATTGTAGTACAAAACTGACTGGGAAAGGTAACTGTTTAATCCCACACATTTAAGCATTAGTTGCTGTGCATATCTAAGATTTGATGAAACCTAGAACATGTCTCTGAATTTAGCTCGGTTGACTGTAGTTTAGGTCTATCAGATATTTCGCCCCTTTTTTTGTTCTGCCATTACATAAATTTCTCCTATAATTCCCTTGTTAGATGGACAATATCGACCATTTCAGATCGTCGAGGTGGAAAGTAGTACATACTATCTGTGGTCCACATTCATTTTACACTGAATTGTATTGCCCATTTTGTACCACTTTGATATTAAGCCAAAAGAAAATTCGGTTTGTATCACCAAGTAACAGGCTTGTGTTTTGCATGTGTAGTAGCACGTATAGCAATAGGAGGAAAGAATGTTAGATCGAACTACGTATCCAAACATGAGAACCAAGTTAAACTTGTAGGTCACTTAAAAACATGTGGTTTTTCTTTTAAGTGTGTGAAGAAGTGCAAAGCTATATTCTGGTTACCTTACACTCTCATGTGTTAGTCATATTCAATTAATTTTATTGTTGTGCTATGGAGCTCTCCTTTTTCCCATACAACTTGAGAACATTGTCTTGGCAGTCGGATAAGGTACTAAAACTTGTGTTAATCCAGAAATCGGGAGAATGAACAACAGAATACTATGGGGAAGAGACACAGGAGCTTTGACTGGAGGCTATGTGAAGAAACTCAAGATTGCTGTGCCTGGAAAACCGGGGTTTAAAGCTTTTGTGAATGCAACTTCTCATAAAGTCAGTGGTTATTGCATTGATATCTTTGAGGCTGCTGTGAAGAAACTACCACATGTTCTTGATTATGAGTTCGTTGTCGTTGATGGTTCTTATGACGAACTAGTACACAATGTGTCTTTGGGGGTGAGCCTTGCTCATTTCACTTGCATGCCATTTCTGCATTTCGTGAGAATCACATAACTCACACTGTACTTTGTTGGTTCTTACAACCAGAAATACGATGCAGTAGTGGGTGACATAACTATAACTGCAGAGCGAGCTGTTGACGTGGACTTCACGATGCCATACACTGAGTCAGGCGTGTCACTGCTTGTGCTCACCAAGAATGACTCCAAGTCAGCAATTGAATGGGTGTTCCTAAAGCCACTAACAACACAACTTTGGTTAGCACTTATGGGGGGATTCTTCTTCACTGGACTTGTTGTGTGGACGATCGAGTGGCCCAGAAACCCGGAGTACCAAGGATCGAGTTTGAGACAGTGCAGCACTGCTCTCTACTTTTCTTTCTCTACTTTGACATTTTCTCATGGTTAGTGGGCTCAAACTTGCTCACAGTACTTGATGCATTGTAAGTGGTTACATACCTTACATTATGTCCGTAATACTCTAATCTATTGATTATCGTAATATCTGCACAGGTCAAATTATTAGAAGTCCCCTGTCGAAAATTGTTGTGGTGATATGGTGCTTTGTTGTGCTGGTTATAGTGCAGAGCTACACAGCTAGCTTATCATCCATTTTGACTGCAAAGAGGCTCCGGCCCTCAGTGACAGATCTTGAGCAGCTCCGATCAAATGGTGATTATATTGGATACCAATCTGGATCATTTGTACATTCTGTCTTGATAAAAGAAGGCTTCAATGTCAATAGGCTAAAGGACTATCCGAATAAAGAGGAATATGCTAAAGCTTTGAGGAAAGGATCAAAGAATGGAGGTGTCTCAGCTATCGTTGATGAGATCCCATATATAACCTCGTTTCTCTCTGACCCTAAATACCATAATGAATTCCAGATGGTTAATCGCATATACAAGACACCTGGACTTGGTTTCGTAAGCTTCTTACTCTAGCACTTCAGTAGATGCACTCTGCATCCTTACAATAGCTACACTGACAAAAACAATATTGTCTAACCAGCATCATGTTTTTGTTTTCAGGTGTTTCCTCAAAAATCTCCGCTGGTGCATGATCTTTCGGTTGCCATCCTGGACCTTGGGGCTGAGGGCTCACGAATTGAAAAGAAATGGTTAGGCACAGAAACACCATTGCCCAGCTATGGCATCCCCAACACGGATGCGACACCTCTCACTTTGCGAAGTTTCTCTGGTCTCTTCATCATCACTGTATGTATGTCAGCTCTCATGCTGTTGATAAGCATTGCCAAGTCGGTTCATGCCAAATACACCAAAGTGAGGGATTCTGATATGCAGAGTGCCGATGGAGATGGCAGAAGTGAAGGCCACAGAGGATTTGGTCCGCTGCAGAACGACATGGGCAATGGGTCTATGACTGATCAACCCCACCATGAAGCCAGAAATGAGCATCCTCAGGGTGTCACTGGGATCAGAGAAAGTCCTGGTGATGTAGAACCCAATGACTCTGTGCCCGAACACGCCATCCTAATCGAGATGAACACCCGATGAGATGCCGACAACTGTTCTGCATAGCGCGCATCAGATCAGAAGAAATGAAAAATACTTTCGTTCCGTCTTATGGGGATATTCACCAATGTCCTAAGGGAATGAGTGCAAGAATGGGTGATGGGCCCATATCATAGCCTAGCTAGGAATAGCAGTTTCTGTGACTGATACCCACATTAATTTATTTTCTGAATTTGATGTTGTTGGTCTTATTTTCGAAAGAGTGTATATATGACCACTGACAGGCGAGTGCCAAGGTAATCCTAGTATCTGCGGGAATTAACAACATTTGTCTGATTTATACCTTGCGACAGCAGGCACACACTGTAGCCCACAGTTGTACATGTTGAAAGAAAGTTGGTCCACATTTTGGTTACTTTTGCACACTGCAAGATACTTGTCGTTCCTGTATCTGGTATTCAAACATTTCACAGTCGGGAGAAAATATAGAGACCAATTAATTGCTGAATGCGATTCTAAGATAGTCTGAATGTATATATCCAGTTCCTGAGGAAATATTACATTCGCATCACCGCCGCCCAAGCCGACGCCGGGCGGCGGTGGGGCTGTTTGACGGCGTGGCGGGAGCGGATCTGACGGCCTTCGCGCTCGGCGGTGGGCGGTGGCACTACAAAAAAGGCCACTTCCGTGTCATTATGTCCCGAGCGAATCAACCACATTTGTCTGATTTGTACTCTGCGACAGTAGGCACACACTGCAGCCCAGAGT
This sequence comes from Triticum timopheevii, assembly GCA_963921465.1. Classification (NCBI taxonomy): domain Eukaryota; kingdom Viridiplantae; phylum Streptophyta; class Magnoliopsida; order Poales; family Poaceae; genus Triticum; species Triticum timopheevii. The sequence goes on along the minus strand of OY997274.1, from coordinate 129,212,613 downwards.
TGTACATGTTGAAAGAAAGTTGGTCCACATTTTTGTTACTTGTGTACACTGCGAGATACTTGTCGTTTTTGTATCTTGAATTCAAACATTTCTCAGTCGAGAGAAAATTATTACAAGAGAGGAAGATATGCTTATATATATTTCAACAACATCATGTTTCCTCTCTTTATGTTGAAAGTTTTGAAGTTGCATTTGTTTTGCCTTCGTATGCTAGTTGATTTTTGCTCCAATAAATTGTTTGCTCATAAAATCCCTATGCATAGGAAGTGTGTTAGGTTTAAATGTGTTTGCTATATAATTTCAGGATGCTCTCTTTATGCTTCAATTATTTTTTTTATATGAGCATCATTGAAATCATCATGCCTAGCTAAAAGGCTATAAAGAAAAGTGTGCCTACATGATTAACATACTATAGTAATCATGTTTTGTACCTTTTATTTCGATAATGTGCCAAGTAAAGCATTTGAGATAGTGTGGATACTAGTTGAATTGATTCTGTGCAAAAACAGAATTGCGCCCAGTGCAGGAATTTACGTTTTTTACTGAAACGTAATCTTGGTCTCAAATTTTTACACAGTATTGACACACAAATTTCCTACATTGTCATAATTCTTTTAGAATTTTTGGAGTTACAGAACTATGGCTTTTGTTCAGACCATTACAGACTGTTCTGTTTTTGACAGATTCTATTTTCAATACATAGTTTGTTTGTTTTATAGCCTAAAAAAAAGACCTTCAATGGAAGAGTTTACCTTTTTTTTTTTGCAAAACTTCTGTAAATTTGAAGTTGAACTTAATTAAACAAGCCAAGCAATTCTATTTGCTCACAATCACAAGAAATTTGTCCCCCGCCATATTTTCTTCCCCTCTGTTTGTCCACTACCTCGGCTAAACCTAAGCAAAAGAAAAAGAGGTCCAAGAGACAGACCCGAATAAAGAAGAAATAGTAATATTTGACGAATTAGGAAGAAAAAGGATTCTTATTTTGATACAAGAAGAATCGGCACAAGAAAAAAGCTTTTTCTTGTGCCGAATAGACGATTAAGAAGACTTGCAATCCCTCCAAAAAGGAAGAAATTTTAATTTTATTGTTCTCGCCTTTGCCTTGGATTCTCTTCTTTTGCATGGGATATAAATAAGGAATTCCAGACATCTCATAAACAAAAAACAGTCTAAACAAAAAAGGATTTCCATTATAGTTTCTATGACTTATATTGGTCAATATAAATTATAGAAATGATAGAGTACAGTAGGCATTATGTGAGAACAATTATAAATTTTGTCTTGACAGTACCAAAGTGAATGATTTTCTCTTCATCATACTAACATATCTCACGAAGTTCCGTTATGTTTTTTGTGATTGAAGTTTTCAAGTTTTGGGTGAGATATTGATATGAGGAAAATAAGGAGTGGCAAGACCCTAAGGCCGGGGATGCACAAGGCACCCCAAGGTAATATTCAAGGAATGCTCAAGCACCTAAGCTTGGGGCTGCTCCTGATGGTATCCCTCGTTCGTCTTCAACATTATCGGTAATCTCACTTGGAACTATATTTTTATTCGTCATATAATATGTGTAACGCCCGGATAATTAAGCTAAAGTAATCCATGTTAATGGTGCAATGTTCATTTTCTTTGTTGCTAAATCCCCCTCTGATTCCATCTGGTTCAAATTCAAAACTAAAGTCAAAGTTTAAAGTTTTCAAAATGTAAAAACTAAAAAGTACAATCTATGGAAAATAATTCAGAGGTAATATTGGTGATGAACCAACATTTTTACAAAGTGGTTTAATTGCACTATAATTAAAACTATGGCATTCACAATTAATTAAATGCCTTTTCTAATTTATAAAATATCAAACTATTTTATTTGGGAGTAAAACTTTTTGTGGCAGAGGGTTAAATTAAAACACTAGTTTAGGTGTTGGTCTCATATTTTTGTCAAACTAAAATACAATGAAAATAAAATAAAACAAATAACAGAAAATAGATAAAAGAAAAACAGAATTAAAAAATAAAATTAAAGGCGAAACCTCCTTGGCCAACCCAGCTGGCCAGCCCACCTCCCCCTTCCCTCTTCCTGTTCACGGGGGAACCGGTGGCAGCCATCCGGCTGCCGGCCGATGCCGTGGTAGCCATTGGCCGGCTGCCCCCCTACTTCACCCCCGTGGCGCCCCTCCCCGTAGAACCCTAGCCCTCACCCCTCCTCTCGCGCCCCTGCCTCTCGCCGTCGCCGTGCCACTCGAGCCCGCGGCCTCACATCATCGCCCCGTCCCCATCATCCCCATGCCATCGCCGACCATCGCCGCCGCACGTGGACCTCGCTGCCGCCTCCTCGCCTTTTCCCCGAGCCGCTTCTTCACGCCTCAAAGCCCCTCTCCCTATCAAACGCCGGTGAGACCCCCGCTCGACCACCACCCCGCCCCCCTCTGCCTCCGTCGCCCGCTGCACCGACCGCGCTCACCCCATCATGACCGCGTCCCGGCCGTCCGGTACACGCCCACGCGTGCCCGCGCCCTGATATCGCCCGTCGCCCTTCCCCTACTCCGCCACTGCCCCGTGGCCGTCGCTCGTACGCCCCGACGCCCATTAGCCGCGCCTGTTGACCCACCCTGATTGGCCCTAGACAGATGACACATGGGGCCCACCCTAAAAAAAAAGAGAAAACGAATCCGAAATAAAAATAACAAGAATAAAAATAATCAATAAATAATAATTAAAATGATTAATTAATTACTTTTGATTAACTAAACTAATTACTTAGTTAGCCTAATTAATCAACTATTTAGCTAATGTGTGTATGACAGGGGGCCCCACCCCTTGTTGACCAGTCGAACTTTGACTGGTCAACTAGCCCCCCTGGCCTACATGTCAGCCATAGTGTCTGGGTACACTTTGTGGGTGCACTTAGCATTTTGTCTTTTAATTTTGAATTAAATTAAATCCAGAAAATCAACTAAAACTTTAAAAATTAGTATAAAATAATCTATAAGTGAGATGAAAAAGTTTTATACATGAAAGTTGCTTAGAAAATATGACGAATCCGAATACGCACTCCGTTCGTCCGTGACACGTCCTGTAACATCTCAATTTTCAATTTGGATGTTATACATAGATCATCATATGCATATCATATTTTTTTGCATTTTGGTTGTGATCCAAGAAATCTTAAGCAACTCAAGGACCCAAGGAGAGAGTTAGAGGTTTCACAAAATTCATATTTGAATTTATTTCAAATTTGAAAAGAGGATCAATTTGATTTTAATATTTTTCTCTCCAATTATTGCCAATAATAAAAATAAATGAGAGAAGATAATATGACTTCTTCAACAGAAGTGAAATATTGGAGAAGAGAGTTTAAAATCAAATTATTATTTTATTTGTATTTTTATTGCTATTTTATTTGAATTAGAGAAAACTTGCATTTTAGTCCAGAAAAATGTTCATCTTGTCCTAAATATTAGGTTTGGACGGTGAAAATTATTTCTAAAATTTTTAGAATTTTTTAATATTTATTTAGGATTTTTCTTTGCAGTGAATTTTTTTTAAAAAGTCTCGGACCGAACTGGGCCGAAGCCCAGCCGGCCCGTCCGAGCGCCGCCGCCTTCCCGCTCGGGGAGTCCGACTTCGAGTCGCCTCGTGCCGCCGCCGGAGTCCCCTTGGATTCCGGGTCGCCTTGCCCCCTCCTCCAAGGCCGCCGCACCCCCTGCCCTTAAATACCGCCCCCGCCGCCCTCTCCTCCTCACCCAAGCCGCCGCCGCCTCCCGCAGCACCCACCACTGCCGCGCCACCGCCGCCACCTGCTAGCGTCGCCGCCCTGCGCTGCTGCTGCCGCCACCGCCGTCCCGCACCGTCGCCGCCTTGCCTTGCCGTCGCCCAATGCCACTGCCCGCCGACGCCGCCACCCGCTGGATTTCTCGTCGTCGGTCAATCTCGACTAAACGGTAAAACCGTTCGGTTTTATTCCAATTTTTTTTCTAGTTTAGTCCCTTCAGTAGTTTAGATCATATTTTTTAGGTTAACCTAATTAACGAACATTCGTTCGTTTAGATCGTTTAACAAACGGTTTCGTTCGTTTAGTTCTGTTAACACACGTTCGTTTAGATCTTTTTAGTTTTATTTTTTGGCCAGGGACTTATCTACGAATAGTTTTATCGCAATTTAGCCCCTGATCTTAAAACAAGCGTAACTTTTTGCTCGTTAGTACAAATTAGATGAAACCAGCGCCTAAATCTTCGTTATGATCTCTTCTTTCCAGTTAACCAACTTGAACATGATTTTGACAATTTTAAATCTGAGTTTAGTTCAGATTAGTAAACAATCTTGTTTCGTTCGCCTCTTGAGTTTCGTTTCTCCGTTTGAGTTGTTTCTTTTCGCAAATCGTAGCTAATCACATGTACCTACTGTTAAGATCTAATCCACATGATAATAATGCTGTTAGGTTTTGTTTTCTGTGTAGTTTAGCCGTTTGCTTGTTTCGTGTTTGATTTGGATATTTTCTCATTTTTTCATTGTTTCGTTTGAGTGGTTGCTTATGTATGCTACTGTTTGTCTACGCTAGATTACCTGGAGTGCAAAACTTGTTACTACGAATCTCTAGAGTTTGAAGATCGCCAGCAAGGCAAGTTACACTTTGATCATACTCTTCTATACCCAATTTTTACTATGCATTAGTATTGCCCTCGAATATTTGCATGACTAGGATTGGGAACATGTGGTTTGGTTGTAGCACTTGAGGTAGGAGCCTAATACCTTTTGATCGCCCCGGAAATATATTTTATGCTTTATTAATGCTTAGCCATGCGCGTAGACGGGGATTGGATCGTGATTCACATGGAAGTTATGAGAGTTATTAATCTTGGATAACATTAAGGTGGAAACTTTAATACACATCTGGGTGGATTGGTTGGGGCACCTAGGGAACCCAGTGTTGTCCATTAAGGGAAATCCCGGGGTATCCGTGTGATTTTTCCTCGGTTTGTCACCCAGGCTCAAAGGGATCATATGATATTTCATGACTAGAAACTTTCGTCTGCAGCCACAAGCCATTATGGGCTCTGGCATAGTTGAGTAAGTTGTATGAGCTCTCAAAGAGGTGGACTAGCAGATGTAGAGGGAAAGTAGGTGTACCGGTCTTCCCGGAGTAGAGAGTTAATGCTTCAGAAAGACTATGTCTCGATCATCCGATCATGGATGCGGTCGAGTCTTGTGGGGAAAAGTGCGCAACCTCCGGAGAGTGTATAAACTAATCATGGTTAGCCGTGTCCCCGGTTATGGACATCTTGAATATCTGGAATTGGACATTATTGTTGATCTCATCACTCTTTAATTAATTGAATTGGGTTAATGATGATACTTGTTTTAAATTGGATTTTGAGTTGGGGGAACCTTCTCAAATATTGATTCAACTTGGGAGTAGTAAATAAACTTATTCCTTTGTTGTAGGGAAAAACTAGCTTTATGCAAAATCATAAACTTAGAGCCTCCACCAGCCAAATATTGCATGTAGATATAGTTCTTGCATTTCATTGCTTTACAGTGTAACTCTGCTAGCATATTCAATGTGCTGACCTACACGGCTGCAACGTCTCATGTTGCAGACTACTTAGACGACGAATAAGGTGCGATAGGTCATTGTCTTGCACTCAGCTATGCCGTTGGAGTTGATGGACTCATTTACCTTCGAAGCTTCCGCAGTTATTTTGTTTAGATGGCCTTCAGCCATGATATTTTTGTGTAATCATACTCTTTATGAGGACTCGATGTAATAATTGTGTTGAACTCTGTTATAATTCCTCGAGTACTGTGTGTGTCAGCATTACTGATCCAGGGATGACACTTAAGCACAGAGACTTCGGTCCATTGGGATCGTGGTCGCTACAAGATGGTATCAGAGCACACGCTGACTGTAGGACACGGCCACTAGAATAAGTCACATGATTTATCTTCTTTGCTCATTTCTAATTCTCCTCTATTTCTACTCCATAGATGGCGGATCCCAGGAACAAGTTCACTCAGCCAGATAACGACACCCCTTTTGGACGACACTTGAAGGAAGTCACTAAGTACCTAAACATCGGACTACCAAGCTTCACTGGGACTTTTTCTGCAACTGTACCGAAAGAGGAGCGCTAGAATATCAAAGTCTGGGTACCTGGGAGGACGTTCGCGCCAACAACGGAGCCTATTCATTTCTACCTGGATGCACCAAGATGGAGTTTAGGAAAGAGCATGGCCGCCCATATCACTTTTGGACGCATATGTGAAGTGTATCACAAGGAGCTGGAAAACACTATCTACCAAATATGTGGCCGCAGAGACGAAGAATGGGAGATGATTCGTACCAGGAAGGATGGATCAATTGTAGCTTACATTCAGGAGATGGGTGATCATATTCGCCGACAAGCGAATCAACTGTGCTTCAACATGAAGAAGATCAAGAAACTGATGAAGAAGAATAACGAGCTACAAGAGGAGCTCAAGTTTACACATGATGGATATGAGGAAGAAATTGTCGTACTACTGGAGAAGCATGAAGATCTGAAGAGGAAGCTAGGACTACTAGTGGAGAATCATAAGCAAGAACCAGCAAAGGAGATTCGTTCGGAGGACTACATCATCTTGGACGACACCGACACGGATAGTGATGCAAATGACGATAGTGATGATGACTACGTAGACGAAGCTGGAGCAGATATCATGGAGTCTTCCTCTGATCAAAATTTCTAGATGACCACCATGTTACTACTAGTATTCTTCCAAGTAGTTAGCATCGATCGAGTTTGTAATCGTAGTTTAGATCGTTTGTGTGAACCTTGTGTGATTTTGAATGAAGTGAATTTATTGTGTTTTTCTCATGAGGATATGGGCAGTGAATCTCTCTTAGACCTTATTCTATTCTGTTTTCTCACCCCTTCTAACCCATCAAATGCCTCCGAGACGTCACAATGGATTCGTGTTCCCACCGGATCTCACCCAGTTGATCCAGCAGCAGAATGCCTTGATGCAGATGTTAGTTCAGAACCAGAACCAAGGCAACAACAACAACAACCCACCGCCACCACCCCCTGTTAACAACCTAGCCCGGTTTCTGAGGTTGAATCCGCGAGTGTTCTCTAGTAGCACCGAGCCGATTGTTGCAGATGATTGGCTCCGCAAGATTGGAAGAGAGCTAACCACTACAGGATGCACATATGCGGAGAGAGTGCGCTTTGCCGCACATCAGCTTGATGGACCCGCAACATCTTGGTCGGAGAATTTCACTGCCACTTACCCCATTGATACAATTACATGGGACCAGTTTTAGCAGGCTTTCCGCACCACCCATGTTTCAGCAGGAGCTATGAGCATGAAGAAGTGCGAGTTTCGCAACTTGCGCCAAGGAGGTCGTACAGTGGGGCAGTATGTGGATGAGTTTAGCAAGTTAGCACACTATGCCCCGGATGATGTGGCCACAGATGCCGCCAAGCAGGAGAAGTTTCTTGAGGGACTCAATGATGAGCTGAGTATGCAGTTGGTGGTGGCAAAATTCAACAACTACCAGGAGTTGGTAGACAGGGCCCTCATGATAGAAGGCAAGCAGCAACAGATTGACAATCGCAAGAGGAAGTATGGACAGGGGAGGAACACTTCTGGAGCTCAGCAGAAGCCCCGCTATTCCCGTAATCGGGAGGACATACTCATAACCATGGAGGGCATAACCATGGAGGACACACGCACAACAGAGCAAGTTCGCACAATCGCAGTGGCCCCAAGAATGGCAAGGGAGTGGAGGAAGCAGCAGTCATAACTGTTCCAACACCTCAACACCAGCCAAGAGGGATCTGAGCCACATTACTTGTTTCAAGTGCCAGAAGATCGGACATTATGCCAATGATTGTCCCGAAGCCAATAATGGAAATGGCAATGGAGGTTCTGCAAAGAAGCCCAACCCCTTCTACAAAGGTCAGGTGAACCACGTCAGTGTGGAGGAGATTGAGGATCAATCCAACGCAGTTGTCGGTAAGTTTTTGATTAATGCATTTACAACACTTGTTCTTTTTGATACTGGTGCATCTCATTCATTCATATCAAGGGGATTTGTGGATAAGTATAAGTTGCCAACAGCAGCTGTCGGTGTCAAAACCGGCGGATCTTGGGTAGGGGGTCCCGAACTGTGCGTCTAGGCGGATGGTAACAGGAGACAAGAGACACGATGTTTTTACCCAGGTTCGGGCCCTCTCGATGGAGGTAAAACCCTACTCCTGCTTGATTAATATTGATGATATGGGTAGTACAAGAGTGGATCTACCACGAGATCAAGGAGGCCAAATCCTAGAAGCTAGCCTATGGTATGATTGTTTGTCCTATGGACTAAAACCCTCCGGTTTATATAGACATCGGAGAGGGCTAGGGTTACACAGAGTCGGTTACAATGGTAGGAGATATACATATCCGTATCGCCAAGCTTGCCTTCCACGCCAAGGAAAGTCCCATCCGGACACGGGACGAAGTCTTCAATCTTGTATCTTCATAGTCTTGGAGTCCGGCCGATGATGATAGTCTGGCTATCCGGACACCCCCTAGTCCAGGACTCCCTCAGTAGCCCCTGAACCAGGCTTCAATGACGATGAGTCCGGCGCGCATATTGTTCGGCATTGCAAGGCGGGTTCCTCCTCCGAATTAATCATAGAAGAATGTGAACACCAAGATAGTGTCCGGCTCTGCAAAATAAATTCCACATACCACCGTAGAGAGAATAATATGTACACAAGTTCGATCTGCTGACGTATTTCGTGGCATGACATCACGCCACTACCAAGCCTTTACTTGAATTTTATTATACCACCTCAGCGCGTTTAGCGAAGTGGTTTCCTTGGCACGTCTTGTCGAAGCAGAGATCGTGTTCCCCTTATTCTGGGATTCCCATCAATACGGACGTGGGTAACCCAACCGCGCCCGTTGCCATGCCTCCTCTATCGAAGGCGAGTCCCAAACGGTCACGGGGGCGGCTCTTGGTGTTCTCCCTCTTTATAATGGGACCAAGGCTCGTTTCTTTTCTTCAATCCTCAATAGAATCTGCCCCTCGCCCCGAGTCCCAACACCCAGAGCCTCAGATTCGAGCGCCTCGGACCTTCAACGATGTCCGGATCCGACCTACAGGGCCGGTGGATGCCCTCCTCCGTCACGGAAGAGGACGTGCAAAAGCTGAGAGAAGCCAAGTACTTAACCTACGAGATTTCGCATAGGCTGCCCGCCAAAGGGCAAGTCATTCCCACTCCCGAGCCCGGCGAAAGCGTCGTGTTCGTGTAGGCTTCCCGATGGATCCTTTTGTGAGAGGGCTCATGTTTTACTATGGGCTGGAATTCCACGACTTGGCTCCGGAGTCCATCCTCCACATCTCGTCATTCATTGTCGTCTGCGAGGCCTTCCTCCGCACTACCCCCCACTTTGGTTTGTGGCTCAAAACCTTTAACGTGGAGCCGAAGGTGATCGAGGGGCGCCAAGCAGAGTGTGGCGGGGCGGTCGTAAGAAGGAGGGCCGATGCTCCATGGCCCGAGGGCTCCTTCCAAGAGGAGCTCGGCTTGTGGCAACAGGAGTGGTTTTATATTACCGCTCCCAGCGGCAGCAGGCAGAAGCCGCCGCCCATCTTCCGCTCGGGACCTCCACGACGACTGATGTCATGGGTCAACCAAGGGCTCAACTGGGGGCCGTCAAAGGACGTGCCCCTATTGTTGGGCCGGATTCGAGACCTCCAAGCGAGGGAGATCGATCTGGTCGTGGTGATGCAGGTCATGCTGATTAGGCGTCTCCTGCCCTGCAAATGCCGTCCTCTCCGGCTGTGGGAATTTAATCCGGAGGGACCACGAATTCTCCAACACTTCATGGGTACGACACCCATGGAGATGTACAAATTGTTCTTCGGATCACAAGAGGTGTGTCCGGAATTGACCGAGGACGCCAGCCTAAGCTGCAATCGCCCGGATACACAAGTAAGTAGCTCTGTGTCTGGACATACCATTTGTTTGCATTTCTACGATTCGCCTTTTAACCAATTGTCCTCTAAACAGGAGTGGATAGCGCAAGCAAAACTGATACGGTGTCCGGCCCCCTCCCAGAGACCGCGCCGGATCCCGTGCTGGTCAGGATGCTGGAGGTTGCGCCTTCAGAGGAAGGCGAAGGGGAGAGCAGAGGAACTACTGCCTCTACCGAGGAGGCTTTTGAGAAAGGGGGGATCGAGAATCCCTCCTTCCAAGGGGAGAAGAGGACCGCTTCCGAAAACCCAGAGGCCAAGGCCTCGAAGCGGGGGAAGAGATCTTCACCGGAGGGTCCTGCGTCCGGGGAGGCCCCGGCCGCGCTATCTCCCCTAAGGAATCAGCCCTCCAGCGAGCCGTAAGTAGAAAAAAGGGGAGTTTTATAATAAGGGACATCCCTATTTGTGCTTCTGAGGATAACTTAAGTTTTTACCTTGTAGTTCAGATCTCCGTCCTTCTCAGATGAGCTCGTCTTCGGGGGACCTTCGTCCAGAGATGATGGAGAGAGAGACGCCTCCATCCGCCGCGCCATTAGGTGGAGCGGACGACCCTGAGGTGTCATCACGGAGGGTATCCCCAAGTCTGGCAGGGCCGAAGAGTTCGGCGCCAACTGGTGTACGGCCGGGGGAGCTGAGGGATCTGCTTGAGAGGGCGTCTATCTCAGAAGATCACCATACATTGATGAGTATGGTGATTGGAAGAATTTTGTCCGCCGAAGGCGGGTTGCATGATGCCGTCAGAAGCTTGCTGGAGGGGTTTGAGGTATGTAAAAATGACATACCTTTTGACAGTTTTACACATAAAGTGCGCCCTGTATAGATAGTAGCCCCTGAGACTCGGTAGGTTGTCGAGAGCGACAGCGTGCCGAGGATCAAAATCGCAGGTATTGATTTTTTGCCTTTCCTATGCAGGTGGCGGATAGTTCGGTGGCCAGCCGGACTAATGGAGTTGCTGAACTAAAGCGGCAACTCGACATTGCGGATGCGGACATCGCGCTGGTTAATAAGCGACTTGACGAGTCACAAGGTAGGTTTTTTTTCGTGGTCACCTAGTAAGGGAGCCGAAGCCCACTCCTTACAAAATGTGTGCTAAATGTAGATGGTGCCGCTGCTGTGGAGAGCCTTCGGGCAGAACTTGCTCGAGCCAAGGAGCAGGCCAGAAGGAGTGATGCGGCTGCCTCGAGGGCGGCCGAAGAGCTAGAAGCCGAAAGGGCTGCTCACTGCCGAAGCAGGGAGGAGATGGCCGAAGTGGTCGTGAAGTTGAAAGATGTTACCGACCGCTATGAGGTTCTTGAAAAAGAACGCCAAGCGGAGCAAGAAGACCTGAGGAAGGCCACTGCCGAAGCCAAGGATGCCTGTTCTGCAATGAGGGCTATAAAGGAGGAGCTGCGCCAGGCCGGAGATATTGCGGCGGGCAAGCCTTTTCTGCTGCGCAGGAGGTTTACAGATCCGAAGTATGCTCAGCTTGGCCAGCTGTGGGGTCCGGAGGATCCTTATATGGATTTAGCGGCGAGTGCGGCAGATGCCGTTGTGCACTTCCGAAGTCAGAAGGATCACGAGACGGAAGAGCTGTTTTGGTCTCAATTCCACAGTCCGGAGCGTTCACTTCCGCTGACCGATCGGTTGGCTGAGTGGGCTGAGTTAAATAGACTGTCCGGACTTGCCATGACGGATATCGTGGCTCATGTCTGGCCGGATAGGCCCAAGCCGAAAAGTTATTTTGGCTTATTGCAGCAATTCCTAGGGGCGGTGCCGCATATCAAGGTGATGAAGCGGTCAGCCTGCATAGAGGGTGCCCGGATGGCCCTCGCCCGTGTGAAGACATACTGGACGGAAATGGATGCCACCGAAGTTGCAACCCGGGGTTCGGACGAGAGCCAGTTACCCGCCGAGCACTATTTTGGGGAAGTTCTGCAGGGTGCTCGTGTAATAGAGTCGAAGTGCTCAAAGAATGTCATGTTTAAATGATTTCTATGATTTGTAAGAAGATATATATAATATAAGTGCTTTTTATACTTATGCGTTCAAGTATTAAAATATCTCCTGTGTGGCCGTTAATGTATACTGGTGTATAACCTGAAAGATGGCAGTCTTCGGCTTCAGCCCCCACGCACATGGTCCGGGGGTGTTTGCAAAAAATAGCGCATTTTCACACTTAATCCAACGTCTTGGTCCTGTGAAGGAGGTGGTAGCGTAGCAAACGAGGCAACCAGACTATAATGCTTTATCACTTTCACTTAGCCATAGGAGTTCGAGGGTGGGGTTACGATATAGCCCCTAGGGGCACCGCGCTCTCCGGATTCGGGGCGCGTATGTGCCTGACCGGGAAACGGTCCTTCGTCAAAGCGGAGGAATTCTAAACATTCCGGTAGTCGATCGAGTGGTTGACCAGTTGTTGACACACGAACACGTCACGTGTACCCTCGACGCCGGGGGTGATGCACCGCAGCTCACGTCGAAGGAGACCCGACCGACAGCGCGATACGCAAGACAGTCGACGGGCGCTTTTGTAGACCCGAAAACCCCACACCCCCGGGAGGGACCCCGTCAGGGAGTGCGGCGGCTATGGGCTGCCCTAGGTCGATTCGCTCGCCCCTAGAGCCTCGGGATTCGCAGCTCTTAAAAGAACAGCGAAGAACGAGAGAGAAATACGGTGGAGAGATAAAACGTAGATAAAAAATAGTATATTGATTTGTTCGATTGTGTGTTGTTTTCAATCGGCCGTCACCCCCAATATATATAAGAGGCGGCTGGACTTCCCGTATATCTAAGCTTTCCTTACAAGAAAATTACATCAATTCACGTCCAAAACCCTAGTCAAATCCGGACTGGTTTTATCCGAACTTTCCAAAACTGTTCGGTTTAAACTGGCTGCACCTTGCGGGTCTTTTTTGTGGCGGTAAACGACTTCGGATGAAAACGAGCCCAAAAGCAATCTTGACCGTTTCGACGAGGCGAACAACTTTCATGTTGAACATTTTTTGATCCGAGGTCATATTCATGGCCAAATTGCTCGCGCAAAACAGCTAAATACTCACGCAGCTCATCAGACATTCCCACACATGTGTCTGGTTCCGGGCGTCATATTTCGCCTATTGTAGGGTCGCGCTGTGCGGGCTCTAACTTTTGCATAAGAATTCAGATTTGAACGATTTTTATATCAAAATCGATCGTTTCGACGAGACGAACAACTCTCATGTTGAACGTTTTTTGATTAGAAGCCATCTTGAGAGAGTTTTTGGCTGTTTTCTGAAGTATGCAGCAGAAAAATATGGAATCCGGAGGGTTGCCTCCGGAGTGTCCGGCCATCTACTGTAGCAGCATCTTGTAGCGGCCATAACTTTTGCATACGAATTCGGATTGGGACGATCTTTATATCAAAATCGACCGCTTCGGCGAGACAAACAACTTTCATGTTGAATGTTTTTTCATCCGAGATCATCTGAATAACCCTTTGAGCCCATCTTCAATTTCTCGTCCGTTTGACTATCACAGCCTCCAATCCGGCAAGTTTTCTATCCGAGTAAGCTTTCCACACCGACAATGTTTCTATCCGGCAATCTTTCACACCGGCAAGGTTTCACTCCGGCAAGGTTTGTACTCCGGCAAGGGTTTCACTCCGGCAAGGTTTGTACTCCGGCAAGGGTTTCACTCCGGCAAGGTTTCACTCTGGCAAGGGTTCACTCCGGCAAGGGTTTCACTCCGGCAAGGGTTTTACTCCGGCAAGGTTTGTACTCCGGCAAGGGTTTCACTCCGGCAAGGTTTCACTCCGGCAAGGGTTCACTCCGGCAAGGGTTTCACTCCGGCAAGGTTTCACTCCGGCAAGGGTTCACTCCGGCAGGGCTTGTACTCCGGCAAGGTTTCACTCCGGCAGGGCTTGTACTCCGGCAAGGTTTTCTTTCCCACTCAGGGCTGGCCCGCGAAGTGTTACCTCTAACTTTTGCATACGAACCCGGATTCTTAACCATGCCAAAATCTGGTGTCAACACATGCCCCCCTGTTTTTCGGCAAAGCTTGTGTGCCGAAAAATAACTTGTACTGTGTTTGTTCTAAGGGCGATGTCAACACCCCATCGGCCATTTATTTTTCTTAGGGCGATAACTATGTATCGGCCATTGCCTATTTAGGCTTCTTGCCACACACTCGGGTGGTATTTCTTCAAGTACTTGCCATTGAGAGCTCGAAGTAGCAACGCCCCTTGTATGGATTCCACCAAATATGAATTTCCGAGAACTACTCTTGCGATCCTAAAAGGACCTTCCCAACTTGGAGACCACTTCCCAAATTTTCTATCTTTTGAACCAATCGGTAGAATCACTTTCCATACGAGATCACCAACTTGAAAATTCTTCAACTTGACTTTCTTATTGTAAGCTCTTGCCACCCTCAACTTGTCTCTCTCTATGGCCTTTAAAGCAGTCAATCGTTTATCGGCAACTTCGTCAATGTTATCCATCATTAAGCTATAAAAGTCTACAGCCGATAAATCATTTTGCTTGGCTATTCTCAAAGCATTCAAATTCACCTCCACCGGTAAAACAGCCTCTTGACCATATACTAGCTCATATGGAGTTACCTTCGTAACACCATGCCTTGAGATCCTATGTGCCCACAAAGCTTCAGACAACAACTCATGCCATCTCCTTGGATTATCTTCAACCTTCTTCTTGATGAGCTTGATTAAAATTTTATTGCTAGACTCAGCTTGTCCATTGGCTTGGGCATAATATGGAGATGAATTGAGCAATTTTATGTTATAAGATTCGGCAAATTCTCTAACTTGGTGTGACATGAAAGAGGAGCCTTGATCTGTAGTCAATGTTTGAGGAATGCCGAATCTATGAATAATGTGCTCGGTTATGAATTTAATCACCTCCGTATGTGTCATGTTCTTGAGAGGTACTGCTTCAGACCATTTAGTGAAATAATCGGTTGCCACCAATACGAACCAATGTCCCTTTGAGGAAGACGGATGAATTTGCCCAATAAAGTCTAAACCCCATCCTCTGAAAGGCCACGGCTTGATAATGGGATGTAACATAGCAGCAGGAGCCAACTGAATATCACCAAATTTTTGACAAGCCTCGCACCCTTTATAATATCTGAAGCAATCATTAATCATGGTCGGCCAATAAAACCCAGCACGTCGTAACAACCATTTCATCTTGGGAGCCGACTGGTGAGTACCACAAATGCCCTCATGTACCTCTCCCATAGCAACTCTTGCTTGGTCCTCATCCAAGCACTTTAAGATAACATCATCAACTGTTCGGCGATAAAGATCACCATCCCTCATAGTATATTTAAAAGCCATACGCCGAACAGCCCTGTCCACCCTTTCACTCGGATTACGCAAGTAAGCAACAATGGGCTTCCTCCAGTCAGAATTGTCACCTGCACTAGATTTTTTGTTAATGACCGAATCAGTGGGTTCCGGTTCGGCCTCTTCTATACTGGTAAGACAAGACATCGGACTTTGAGAAATATGAAACATGCCATGATCAACATGGTATCCAGATGCTTGCTGTGCCAACTCATTTGCTTTCCAGTTGTCATGTCTAGATATATGTGCAATGCTAAAATAATCCAAAGTAGAGATTATATCTAGACATTTATCAAGATAAACTTTAAGTGATTCATCCAAACATTGAAAGACTTTGGATACTTGCTGCACTACTAGTAACGAATCACCGTAAGCCTCAATATGTGTAACACCTATAGCAAGTAACATCTCTAGGCCGAATAACAATGCTTCATATTCGGCTTGATTGTTTGTGCAAAAATATTCTAAGCGGCATGAGGCTTCAAAAACAGCACCATGAGGAGATATATAAACAATACCAACACCTTGGCCATTGCTACAAACTGAACCATCAAAGTATAATCTCCATGGTACTAATGAAACAAGGTTCATATCAACATCATGCTTGTCACTAATCCGATGTTCAACAATGAAATTAGCAACAATTTGGCCTTTCATGGATTTTAGAGATTCATAAGCCAAATCATATTCAATTAAAGCATAAGCCCACTTGCCAATTCTACCACTAAGAATTGGCCTATGCAACATGTATTTAATGACATCGGTCTGACAAGCTACTATGCAAGCACTCGGTACTAAATAAGGTCTCAATTTTGTGCAAGCATAATATAAGCATAGACATAATTTTTCAATAAATGTATACCTTGTCTCTGCGTCCAATAAGCGGCGGCTCAAATAAGTGATAGCATGCTCTTTTCCTTCGGTTTCTTGAGTTAGAACAGCACCAATAACTCCTTCCTCTGCTGCAATGTAAAGTCTGAAGGGTTCCCTATGCTTTGGTGCTTTCATCACTGGAGGAGTGCACAAATAATTCTTGATCATATCAAATGCTTCTTGCTGTTTTGCCCCCCAAGTGAAATCAGCATCATTTTTTAACCGAAGGATAGGAGTAAATGCATCAACTTTCCCTGATAGATTAGCTATGAACCTTCTCAAATAATTGACCTTGCCAAGGAACTTTTGCATATCTCTCTTGCATGTTGGAGCCTCCACTTTCTGTATAGCCTCTATCTTTTTGGGATCAATCTCTATGCCATCTTCATGAATAATGAAACCCAAAAACTTGCCAGCTGACACGCCGAAAGCACACTTCAAAGGATTCATCTTCAGTCCATACTTTTTCATTCTTTCAAAAGCTAAACGTAAATCGGCCAAGTGAGATTCAAAAGCATTCGATTTGACAACAATATCATCAATATAAACTTCAAGTATGACACCGAGTAAATAATGAAAAATCAAATTCATAGCCCTTTGATATGTGGCGCCAGCATTTTTTAATCCGAATGTCATCACTGTCTACTCGAATAAACCAAGGAAACCAGGGCATCGAAAAGCTGTCTTGTACATGTCCTCTTCGGCCATAAAAATTTGATTGTATCCAGCATTACCATCTAGAAAACTAATAACCTTATGCCCAGAAGCATCATTAATAAGCATATCGGCTATTGGCATGGGATACTCATCTTTGGGTGTAGCCCTATTCAAATCTCTGAAGTCAATGCACACCCTCAACTTGCCGGATCCCTTCTTCTCCACTGGGACAATGTTAGAAATCCACTCGGCATATCTGCAAGGTCGAATGAAATTAGCTTCA
The DNA here is from genome assembly GCA_963921465.1 of Triticum timopheevii. NCBI lineage: Eukaryota > Viridiplantae > Streptophyta > Magnoliopsida > Poales > Poaceae > Triticum > Triticum timopheevii. Next base: position 129,195,467 of record OY997274.1, on the reverse strand, counting down.
AGCAGTCGACCGATCTCTTCCTTGATCCGGTCATATGTTTTCGGATTAAACTTTCTGGCCGATTGCTTGTATGGTCTAAAACCGGCCTTTATAGGTAAACGATGCTCCACTAGCTCTCGGCTCAAACCCGGTATCTCATGATATTCCCATGCAAAGCAACAAACATATTCTTTCAATAGCTCGATCAACTTAGCCTTATGATCGGCTCTTAAATTTTCGTTTACAAATGTCGGCCTAGGAATTGAACCATCTCCTATATCTATCTCTTTTAATGGATCGGCCGATGTAAAACCTTGTCCTAACTTATCCATATCATCTAACTCCTCTATGGACTCATACATATCGTTCTCATTGGACCAATATTCTACAAGACGCTTTTGTAACCATTCTGAGTTAGGATCCATTTAAATACATCATACCTTGGAGCTGATTATCGCCAACCGGCTTTAAAGAAACAGGCACGAAACCACTTTTTGTGGCACTAAGAAAATCATATTCTGATAAGTCGCGCCCCGTCAAGCAAGTAGCATTGGGATGTTGCCAATCCACCGATGCATCGGCCAAGGCAACACAAGCTGAATTATCCGCATGAATGACTTCTACTTCATCATCAACCCATTGAATCAAAAACTGGTGCATAGTAGATGGCACGCATTGATTCGCATGAACCCAATCGTGGCCTAATATCACATTGTAGTTACCTTGCACCTCAGCGACAAAGAATGCGGTAGCCAAAGTTTTGCTTCCCACCGTGAGCTCCACATACATCACACCTTTGGCTTCAGTTTTCTCTTTTCCTTCAAATCCATTGAGCACCATGTTGGTCTTTATCAACTGTTCATCATGCAGCCCCAATTTTTTGAAGACCGAATACGGCATAAGATTTACCACAGCACCACCATCAACAAGCATCCGAGTGATCGGTGACCCATTGATATGACCTCTGAGATATAACGGTTTCAGATGCGTTACTGGGTCTTTTGGCTTCTCGAATATTGCATTTTTAGGGCCAAAATCCAGCTGAGCCACCTCCCCTTCCTCATCTACAGCACGAAACTCAGCGGGTAAATAATACACCATATTAATATCCATACCTTCATGAATCGGTGTAGACTCATAATCTAACATATCAGCCTCCTCGTCGAGTGTATCCACCGATTCTGAAATTTGTCCGAGTGAAGAGGAAGCAATAGGTAACATAGACGATGCAATGATTGAGTCGTCCTCTTTTGGTGGTGTAGGTGCTTCTGTGATAGGTGTAGAAGCCACTGCATCTTGTATTTGTTTGGGCCTCCACACTTGTTTTGTAGGTAACATAGGCCGAGTGTCATTGAACAACTTATCCCTTTGCTTCTTGGCCTCTTGTTCTGCCATCTCTTGACTCCTTAACCTCTGTAGTTTCCTCTTTTGTGTCTTTGTTAGCCCTGGAGGACACCACTTTGGCTGAGTGTATTTAGGATCTCTCGTTTTTACTTGGCTGGTGCTTGCTTCATGATCATTAGCCGAGTGCTTTGGCGTGATAGCAAGTATCAGCTCAGTCGGATTGCTATGCATAATCGGCTGTTGTATGGTGAATGTTTCAGTGCCCAAGATGAGTGAGTCGGCATCGGTTTTTTCCTTGCCTTTGCTTGACTCGACCGTTACAGCACTTGGCGACTTAACACGCCATTCTTGCTTGCCGACCCCTTTTTGATTATCTTGCACTGGCCGATTGACACTATTGTTCAAACGGCCTCGTGTGGGATAAGAAAGTCTCTCATGAACGGGCCTTCTTGGTTCTGCCCAACCCGGATGAAAAGCATAAGGGGCCATTGGGGGCTGCCCCCATCCTCTATTGAAGCCTCCCATGTAGTATGGCGCATAAGGGGGCGGCGCCATCCATGGTCCTGGTGCCCATGACCCATATGGCCTTGCGTGATGCTGAAATTCTTCCCTCGGAGGCGATCTTGGGCGCTTCAAATTTGATGACCGGTTAGAGCTAGAACCGGCCGCTTGATTGGCATATTTGGACAACAGCATATCAAAAGTTGGCTTGATCCGCTTGCGCTGCACTTTAACTTCATTCTTCTTCCACTTGCCAACTTCTGGACTCTTGGGCTTGACAAATTTAACATGAGTATTTTCTTGCACTTGCGGTTGCCCCCCGAGTGTAGGATTCTTGATGGTGATTTTGATCACTTCCTTGCCATCGGGTTGCTTATCAAGCACAACCTGTCTCCCCAAGACCTTGTTGTCCTCCTTGTGTTTCCTGGGCTCACCAATAATGACATTAGCTTTATTAGCAGATTCGGCTACCTCCGGCCGAATGAGTAGCTTCTTCCCGTCCAAATCCATGGTATTCATTGGAAAAGGTTGTTTATCAACTTGCATCTCAGAAAAGTTCAATCGTCCGTCATTAATGGCCGATTGTATCTGTCGTCGAAAAACATTGCAATCGTTAGTAGCATGAGAAAAAGAATTATGATACTTGCAATAAGCACGCCGTTTTAGCTCTTCAAACAGCGGTAAAGTATGAGATATTCTAATAATCTTAGCCTGCAGCAAAGCATCAAATATTCTATCACACTTAGCAATGTTAAAAGTAAACTTCATCTCTTCATCATGATTCTTATGAATCGGTTTCAGATCATTGCAAGTAAAGGGTTTGGCCTTAGATGGCCAAACAAATTCAGTAGCAAAAACATCACCCTCATCGTCCGAGTGATCACTGTCATATTCCACCATATTCATCTTTGGACGATCGGCTTTGTATCTAAGCACTTCTTTGATGTCTTTGCTTCGGCTTTCTTGAGCCAAAGCCCTCTGTAAGACTTGGTTGATATTTAGGAACTCGTAGCCTTCTAGCTTTTCTCTAATGGGAGTTCTCAAACCACTCAGCACTAGGTCTGCCAAGTCCCTCTTAGTTATCACCAAACTAAAACACCGGTTTTTTGTTTATGTGAATCTCTTGACGTAATCGGAGACCGATTCATCATGCTTCTGTTTAACCGATGTTAGATGTGACAACTTGAGTTCATTATCGCCGCTATAAAAGTGATCATGAAACTTTTGCTCTAGCTGCGACCAAACCCGAATGGAACCATGGGGTAAAGAAGAAAACCATGAAAATGCAGTACCAGTTAATGATAAAGGAAATAAACGCACTTTCAATTCATTCAATGAGCCTGCCTCACCCAGTTGTGCTAAATACTGACTAACATGCTCCCATGTGGTTTTTGTGCCCTCTCCATTGAACTTAACAAAATCTGGAATCTTATATCCTGGAGGGCACTGGATGGCATCGAAATACTCAGGGTACGGCTTTTGGTAAATCCGATTCCGAGGTAGCTCAACTCCAAAATTCTCTCGAAGCATCTTAGCCATCTCCTCTCTAAGATTAGCTAGACCATCATCCATAATGGACGATGAGGCTTGTGGCAGTGGCATAGGAGGAGTAGGGTTACTAGATGTAGGTAGGAATTGTGGCATGTACGTCGAACTATAGTTCGGTAATGGCCGAGCGGTTGTAGCTGTAGGTAGGGTTTGGTTCGGCGTTGCCACCGAACTTGGTATGCTCATAATAGGATTAATGGGTGGGGTCACAATCTGATTTGTTTGAGCAGGATAATAAGTCATCGGCATGGGAGGCGCCGATGAGATAGGTAAAGCCAGATTAGGGTTTTGCACACTAGCAGCTACACCATCATTACCACTAGATGATTGAGATATGTTTTTCTGAGCATTGGTATTTTCTATGAAAGTTTGATAGACCAGATTGTTACCATCAGCAATACGACTCTCAATCTCAGCCCACTACTCAGGAGAAAAGGTAGTACTCACAACGGGTTTAACCTGCTCGGCTTGAAGAGGAGGGAACTTGATTTCTTCAATCGGAGTGATGTTGCCTTGGCGATCCTTCTTGAATTTTGCAAGGAACTCCTGCAAATCCTTCTCTTCACGCGCCTTCTTGTACTCCTCATAGACTTGGCGATGATCGGCCGATATCTCATCAAGACTAGGCTTAATGATGTTATCGGCGTCTACCTCAGATGGCTTGGGAAGATCGGACATGGTGGATGATGATGATTGATCTTCGATCCCCAGCGGAGTCGCCAAAAAGTGTGTTGACACACGAACACGTCACGTGTACCCTCGACGCCGGGGGTGATGCAACGCAGCTCACGTCGAAGGAGACCCGACCGACAGCGCGATACGCAAGACAGTCGACGGGCGCTTTTGCAGACCCGAAAACCCCACACCCCCGGGAGGGACCCCGTCAGGGAGTGCGGCGGCTATGGGCTGCCCTAGGTCGATTCGCTCGCCCCTAGAGCCTCGGGATTCGCAGCTCTTAAAAGAACAGCGAAGAATGAGAGAGAAATACAGTGGAGAGATAAAACGTAGATAAAAAGTAGTATATTGATTTGTTCGATTGTGTGTTGTTTTCAATCGGCCGTCACCCCCAACATATATAAGAGGCAGCTGGACTTCCCGTACAAGCAAAGGATTTATCTAAGCTTTCCTTACAAGAAAATTACATCAATTCACGTCCAAAACCCTAGTCAAATCCGGACTGGTTTTATCCGAACTTTCCAAAACTGTTCGGTTTAAACTGGCTGCACCTTGCGGGTCTTTTTTGTGGCGGTAAACGACTTCGGATGAAAACGAGCCCAAAAGCAATCTTGACCGTTTCGACGAGGCGAACAACTTTCATGTTGAACATTTTTTGATCCGAGGTCATATTCATGGCCAAATTGCTCGCGCAAAACAGCTAAATACTCACGCAGCTCATCAGACATTCCCACACATGTGTCTGGTTCCGGGCGTCATATTTCGCCTATTGTAGGGTCGCGCTGTGCGGGCTCTAACTTTTGCATAAGAATTCGGATTTGAACGATTTTTGTATCAAAATCGATCGTTTCGACGAGACGAACAACTCTCATGTTGAACGTTTTTTGATTAGAAGCCATCTTGAGAGAGTTTTTGGCTGTTTTCTGAAGTATGCAGCAGAAAAATATGGAATCTGGAGGGTTGCCTCCGGAGTGTCCGGCCATCTACTGTAGCAGCATCTTGTAGCGGCCATAACTTTTGCATACGAATTCGGATTGGGACGATCTTTATATCAAAATCGACCGCTTCGGCGAGACAAACAACTTTCATGTTGAACGTTTTTTCATCCGAGATCATCTGAATAACCCTTTGAGCCCATCTTCAATTTCTCGTCCGTTTGACTATCACAGCCTCCAATCCGGCAAGTTTTCTATCCGAGTAAGCTTTCCACACCGACAATGTTTCTATCCGGCAATCTTTCACACCGGCAAGGTTTCACTCCGGCAAGGTTTGTACTCCGGCAAGGGTTTCACTCCGGCAAGGTTTGTACTCCGGCAAGGGTTTCACTCCGGCAAGGTTTCACTCCGGCAAGGGTTCACTCCGGCAAGGGTTTCACTCCGGCAAGGGTTTTACTCCGGCAAGGTTTGTACTCCGGCAAGGGTTTCACTCCGGCAAGGTTTCACTCCGGCAAGGGTTCACTCCGGCAAGGGTTTCACTCCGGCAAGGTTTCACTCCGGCAAGGGTTCACTCCGGCAGGGCTTGTACTCCGGCAAGGTTTCACTCCGGCAAGGGTTCACTCCGGCAGGGCTTGTACTCCGGCAAGGTTTCACTCCGGCAAGGGTTCACTCCGGCAGGGCTTGTACTCCGGCAAGGTTTTCTTTCCCACTCAGGGCCGGCCCGCGAAGTGTTACCTCTAACTTTTGCATACGAACCCGGATTCTTAACCATGCCAAAATCTGGTGTCAACACCAGTCTCTCGCTGTATCATGACAGTCAGTTTTCGGCTTTCTCTACTGAGGTGCTCGCCCGGCCGAACCGGGGCACAATTGCAGTAGTTCTCCTGGTGCCGCGTTAGCCGATGATATGGAATATAAGGCAGCAAAACACAGGAGCCGGGCAAACCCAACATTTGACCAAAGACATGATTCGGAGCTGATGCATATAAGGCCTAACTCGAGACGCCGAACACTCCCTAAGGTATTCGGTCTTTATGATAACGGGCAGAACAATGCCCTAAGCCCCTAGTGTCCAGGTACATGCAAGAATTTCTGGCGCGGCCGATGCCAAAACGCCAGCCTCCTCGTTTGTTATGGTAAAAAACCGTGGGATGTGAATCAACAAGAGACAATAAGAAAGGTCTACGCAGGGTCTTAATCTGAAAAGAATCCTTGCGACGGGTCCCTGCTGCACGTCTGCGCCTGTGTCTCCGTTGTGCCATATCCTGGACGGGTGTACACGCTGTTCATCCGTAAAAAGAGAGGAACTTAGTTTGAAAAGAAATCATGCAAAGAATGTATTAAAAATTGAAATATGAATGAACGAATAAAGTTGAGCTTTTATTGGCTCCTTATTGCTCATACGCACAGCCCCTTGTGAAGGGGTGTGTGGCTAGGGAGCCCCTAGTTTATTTATGCCGGACTCGTCTAGCCGTGTCCGGGGTCTTGAACGACCTTTTAATGAGATGATGCCGCGTGGACCGGGCATTTTAAGTGTAAGAGACGCGTAGTGCGGTATTGCGTTAAAGCGGACAAAAGCTTCACGTCCCAACAGTGCTTGATGGCTACTTTTAAATGGGGCGACATGGAAGATTAGCTTTTCGCGACGGGTTTAAATCGCTGCCGCCATCCATCAGGACTTGTGTAAATTGTAGTCCGTCGATTATAGGATCCAATATCAGAGCAGTCCATCCTACGTTTCGAATACTTCTGGAATAGTCCAGGTGGTCGAAAGTAATTGGTTTTAACATCCAATCTCGGGGTTCCGCTGGGGTGGACCGTGCGACACGTGCTTTAGCGGGTGCCGCACTATTGTTCCGTATTATCACATGAAGTGAGTTTACTGTTTTGACTTCTTGTGGGAAAGTCTTTTGTTTTCTGGCGCTCTACTGGTGGGGTTCATCGTCATCCTCACTTGGCGTGTCGAGCCCCTTGTGTTCGGTGTTGAGTCGGCCAGACTGTTTGAAGACCCAACAATCTCGGTGGGTGTGGTTTGCAGGCTTCCCGGGGGTACTGTGGATTTTACATATCCGATCCAGAATTTTGTTTAGGTTGGATAGCTCATCACTGTTGTCCTTAAGAGGCAGTGTTTTGCTGTTCGGCCGCGAGCTTTTGAATCCGGCGTTGACCGCCGTGTTCTTTGGGCTTTTTTCTTTATTTCGGCGCTGGTCCTTTCTGCGCCGTGATTTTTCGTTTCCATCTCTGATCTCGGATGTACTCGGGTTGCTGGTGCTGCATCTTGCTAGCCAGCTATCTTCCCCCGCGCAAAAGCGGGTCATGAGGCTTGTTAGCGCGGCCATTGTTCTTGGCTTTTCCTGGCCGAGGTGTCTGGCGAGCCATTCGTCTCGGACATTATGTTTAAAAGCTGCTAAGGCTTCGGCGTCCGGACAGTCGACTATTTGGTTCTTTTTGGTGAGGAACCTGTTCCAGAATTTGCGCACTGACTCTCCGGGCTGTTGGGTTATGTGACTTAGATCGTCTGCATCCGGAGGGCGGACGTAAGTCCCCTGAAAATTTGCTCTAAACGCGTCCTCGAGCTCTTCCCAACTTCCAATGGTATTTTCTGGGAGGGTTTTGAGCCAATGCCGAGCTGGCCCTTTGAGCTTGAGGGGCAAATATTTTATGGCATGGAGATCGTCTCCTCTAGCCATATGTATGTGCAAGATGTAATCCTCAATCCATACTCCTGGGTCTGTTGTTCCGTCGTATGCTTCTATGTTTACGGGCTTGAACCCCGCTGGAAATTCATGATCCAACACCTCATTGGTGAAACATAGTGGGTGTGCGGCGCCCCTGTATTTAGGTGTGCCGTTGTCTTCGAACACTCGGTGTGTTGTGTTGCTTCCCGGGGCCCTCTTTTTTGGCCCATAAATGGACCTGACCGGGCCATCTGTTTTGCGAGGATCATGTGTCGACTTGTGCGCGGCGCCGCTTGTCGCTTTTGGCCTGTCATCTGGTCATCTATCCGGCCAGGCGGCCTCTTTGCTTTTTGACTGTGGGGGCTCTACGGCCTCCTCATCGAATTCGGGCAGCAGCTTGCGCTTCGGGTAGCTCTTTGTTTGGTGACTGTTGCCATATTTGTCCGCGGTCTTGAGTACTTTGCTCCATCTCATTCTGAGTATGTCTTCTGCTGTTTTGAGCTTCCATTTTTGCTTCTTCAGACTTCTTGCAGTGGCGACAAGTCTTTTGTGAAGGTTCTTATGCTCCGGTGGTGTGTCCGGCGTGAGATCGTCTGGACTGTTATTTTCGCCGGGAATGGATTGATTATCCGATTCGTCCTGTTCGGATGGTTGCTTGGTTGCATGTTCGTCGCCCACTGGTTTGCCCTGCTCTATTGCTGGGTCATTAGGAGTGCTGTTGTTGTCGAGGCGGGATTTAGGGCGGCGCCTGCGTCGCCGTTTTGGTTGTTTTTTGGCGGAATTATCCTTTGCCGCGTCCCATTGTTCCTCGTTATCGCTTCCTTTTGGGGTGTCCACCATATATACATCATGAGTTGAGGTGGCCTTCCAGTGCTCGGTAGGCTGGTTCTTGGTCGTCTCCGGCATCGTTGTCCATACCGTCGATGTCTTCGGAGTCGTAGACTAGCATGTCGGTTAGATCGTCGACAGTGGCTACAAAGTGGGTGGTGGGTGGGTTTTGAATTTCTTCGTCATCCGCATCCCAACCGCCCTGACCGCAGTCCGGCCAGGGTTCTCTTGATAACGAGAGATGCTTTAGCGAGTTCAAGATGTCGCCAAAGGGTGAGTGCTGAAAGATGTCCGCAGCGGTGAACTCCATGATCGGCGCCCAATCGGATTCGGTTGGCAGGGGCACAGGAGGTTCAGAGTCCGGCAAGGAGTCCGGCACCTCGGAGTCACGAGCTTTGCAAGGGACAAGGTCAGTATTCGGCTCCATCGCCATAGAGATTGCAGCCCCGAGGCGGTGTCCAACCACCTGTCCTCGATCTACGCGGTCAGCTCCGAACTAGGGGTCGGAGCGGACTCATGTGCGGCCTCCAGGGCGCTGTCCGGCGGCAGAGCTAAATCATGCCCATCGTGACAGTGCGGTGCGCTTGGCTGTGGCTCGAATCCATCGAAGATGAAGTCTCCGCGGATGTCGGCCGTGAAGTTTAGGCTTCCAAATCTGACCTGACGGCCAGGGGCGTAGCTTTCAATCTGCTCTAGATGGCCAAGCGAATTAGCCCGCAGTGCAAAGCCGCCGAACACGAAGATCTGTCCGGGGAGAAAAGTCTCACCCTGGATTGCATTGTTGTTGATTGAAGAAGCCATCAAGCCTATCGGTGACGACACAGAGGAAGTCTCAATGAAAGCACCAATGTCGGTGTCAAAACCGGCGGATCTCGGGTAGGGGGTCCCAAACTATGCGTCTAGGCGGATGGTAACAGGAGACAAGGGACACGATGTTTTTACCCAGGTTTGGGCCCTCTCGATGGAGGTAAAACGCTACTCCTGCTTGATTAATATTGATGATATGGGTAGTACAAGAGTGGATCTACCACGAGATCAAGGAGGCTAAACCCTAGAAGCTAGCCTATGGTATGATTGTTCGTCCTACGGACTAAAACCCTCCGGTTTATATAGACACCGGAGAGGGCTAGGGTTACACAAAGTCGGTTACAATGGTAGGAGATCTACATATCCGTATCACCAAGCTTGCCTTCCACGCCAAGGAAAGTCCCATCCGGACACGGGACGAAGTCTTCAATCTTGTATCTTCATAGTCTTGGAGTCCGGCCGATGATGATAGTCCGGCTATCCGGATACCCCGTAGTCCAGGACTCCCTCAGTAGCCCTTAAGTCACCTATGTTAGTAAGTTCCCTAGGAGCGGAGTATATGGCTAGTAGGGGATGCTATCAGTTGCCAGTAACCATAGGTAGACATGTTTTCCCCACCGACCTGATTGTCCTGGAGTCACAAGGATTGGATGTGATACTAGGCACGGATTGGCTATCCAAGTTTGAGGGAAACATCGATTGCGCCAGTAAATCAATTCTTCTCACCACCTCGGAAGGAAAGAGGATCAAGTATGTATCCAGGCATGCGTCCAGGACTCAGGTGAATTCCTTATCAGGAGTTGTACATGAGGAAGTACCAGTGGTGAAGGATTATCCTGACGTATTTCCGGAAGAGTTACCAGGCATGCCACCAGATTGAGACATTGAGTTTTTGATTGAGCTATTGCTAGGCACCAGACCGATATCCAAGTGACCGTGTCGGATGTCCGCAAAGGATCTGGAGGAAATCAAGAAACAGATAAAGGAGTTACTGGAGAAAGGTTACATTCAACCAAGTTCATCACCTTGGGGAGCCCCAGTGCTTCTAGTGGAGAAGAAGGATGGATCTTTGAGGATGGTTGTTGATTATCGTGCGCTGAATGAGGTGACGATCAAGAACAAATACCCTCTGCCGATGATCAATGATTTGTTTGACCAGTTGCAAGGAGCTAAAGTTTTCTCCAAGATCGATCTTCGATCAGGTTATCACCAGTTGAAGATCCGAGAGCAGGATATACCTAAAATAGCTTTTACCACGAGGTATGGGCTATATGAGTATACAGTTATGTAATTTGGTTTGACTAATGCCCCTGCCTATTTCATGAGTATGATGAATAAGGTGTTCATGGAGTTTTTGGATAAGTTCGTCGTGGTGTTCATTGACATTTTGGTCTACTCGAAGAATGAAGAAGAACATAAGGAGCATTTGTGTTTGGTTCTTGAGAAGCTCAGAGAACATCAGTTGTATGCCAAGTTCAGCATATGTGAGTTTTGGTTAAAGGAAGTTGGATTTCTCGGACATGTTATATCCAGAGAAGGAATAGCAGTAGACCCTACCAAGGTTGCTTCTATCACTAAATGGTTGGCACCCACCTCCGTGGGAGAGATCAGAAGTTTTCTTGGACTTGCAGGTTATTACCGGAGATTTATTGAGAATTTTTCCAACATTGCGAAGCCCATGATGGAGTTATTGAAGAAAGACACCAAGTTTAAATGGACTGAGGATTGTGATACCAGTTTTCAAGAGTTGAAGAAACGTTTGGTTACAGCCCCAGTTCTGATTCTCCCAGACCAACGCAAGGATTTCCAAGTATATTGCGACGCTTCCCGTTGAGGACTTGGAGGTGTGCTTATGCAGGAAGGAAGAGTTGTTTCATATGCCTCACGACAGCTTCGACCTCATGAGTTGAATTATGCTACACATGATTTGGAGTTAGCAGCTGTAGTGCATGTGCTCAAGACGTGGAGATACTTTCTCATTGGAAACCGTTGTGATGTATACACAAATCATAAGAATATGAAATACATCTTCACGCAGAAGGAGTTAAACCTCAGGCAAAGGAGATTGTTAGAGCTCATAGAGGATTATGACATGAGATTGCATTATCATACAGGAAAGGCCAATGTCGTAGCAGATGCGTTGAGCCGCAAGAGTTATGTTAACACGCTCATAACCGAGGGATTACCTAAGGAGTTAGTAGATGACCTTCGAGAGCTATGCTTGTAGATAGTTCCAAGAGGTTATGTTGCAACATTGGAAATCCAGTCCACTTTGTTGGGTAAGATCAGGGAAGCCCAGAAGATGGACAAGGAGATTGTTGAGATAAAGGAAAGTATGAGTAAAGGAAAGGCTAAAGGATTTCGTGAGATGAGCACGACACCTTATGGTTTGAGGATCGTATATATGTGCCTAATGACCCTGAGATCAGGAAGTTGATTCTCCAGGAGGCTCATGATTTGCCTTACTTGATTCACCCAGGCAACACTAAGATGTATATGTATTTGAAGGAAAGTTTCTGGTGGACAGGAATGAAGAAGGTGTAAGTGCATCTAGTGCCACCCCTAGTTGGTTTTGGAGTATTGACGACAAAGTTGGTTGAGGGACTAATGCGTTTGTGAGAATTGCAGGATAACGCATGTAGTGTCCCTCATTGATTCGGTTTACCTACCGGAGATGACCCCTAAAAATGTATGAAGACATTGACGACAATGGTGGTATGTGAAGATATTCATATTGAAGACTATGACATGAGAAGACATTGAGTGAAGACTATGGAGCGCGAAGACTGTGTCGTCTTGTTGTTTCCTTTTTCTTCTTTGTTGAGTCATAGGAACAACCGTACTGTTAAGTGGGGTCCAAGTGAACAAAGTCAGAATGAATGAAGTGATGCTCAACCCAAATCCTATGTCTTCGAGCGAAGACAATGAGAGCAAATCTTATCCAGAGCTAGATGAGTCAGCTTTACTTGTAGCCCAAGTAAAGTTGCCGTGTGTGTTTGAAATCTGACCGTTGGAACACGTGTCAGTTCCTTAGTGACCCAGGGTCATTTCGGACATATCAGGTCGGGTTGCCTTGTGGCTATAAATAGCCCACCCCCTACACCATAAATTGGTGGCTGCTCAGAGTTAGTGCACGGCTTTTGTCGTTTGAGAGCAACCCACCTCGAAGCCTTTGAGAGAGAGAAATCCTTGCGAGGACAAAACCCAAACACCCAGAGCCAAAGAGTGTTAGGCATCACTGAAGTCTTTCTGTCCGTGTGACCTGAAGACTTATTACACTTGAGGACTGTGAATCCTCCAGCCGATTAGGCGTCGCGTTCTGAGCATCCAAGAGTCATTGTGGATCGCCGGTGAACGAAGTCTGTGAAGGTTCGGAAGTCTACCTTGAAGACTTACCAGAGTGATTGGGCGAGGACTGTGTGTCCTTAGCTCAAGGGGAATAAGGTGAAGACACGGTCTTCTGAGTTGAATCTCAGCCTTCCTAACCAGACGTATAGTTGTCACAGCAACTGGAACTGGTCCAACAAATCCTGTGTCTTCAACAAAGTGACTGGTTCTATCCTCTCCCTCCCTTTACTTAGAGTTTGTCTTCATGAAGTCATTGCCTATTTGTCGTACGTATTTGACTTCATTGCTTGACTACTATCGTTGGTTGGGTTCATACTATCTTCCATCCTGATCCTTACTACTAAGCTGCTATTAGTCCTGTACTTTCACATTTTTGCATACTTGACTATGGCTTGCTTGTTGTAGTTTATCTTCCGCTGCATATCAATTAGGTCATTTCTATTGTTTGTCTTCGAAACTTCCACGTTTTGAAGACTTTCATAAAAATCGCCTATTCACCCCCCTCTAGTCGATAACTAGCACTTTCAATTAGTATCAGAGCAAGGTACTCCCTTGTTCTGTGTGATTCGGTTTAACCACCTGGAGTTTTAGCTATGTCGACTGCAGGATTGAGGAATGTATCTTGCCCCAGCTTTGACGGTCATGAGTATCCTCGGTGGAAGGCCATGATGAAGAAGCGACTCATGGCTATGGACAGCGATCTATGGACCGTCACTGAGATTGGTCTTACCGATCTATGCAAGATGGCGGAGGCTGATGACATTCGCAAGTACACTCTACTGAACCTCACGGCGAAGGATGTCATCTGCTCCTGTCTGTCCCGAAATCAGTTCAGGAACGTCATGCACCTCAATCACGTGAAGCTAATCTTGGACCGGCTTTCTGAGGTCTAAGAAGGTCACCGTACTCGTCATGATCCTTGGTTTGTGGACTACAAGGAGTCTCTTAAAGAGATGACCTTTACATCTGAATCGCCATCATCTTCACCATGCCTCATGGCAGGGGGAGCTAAGGTAACTGAATGCTACCTCTCTGAAACTAGTGATGATGAATTAGGTGATGAATTTGGCCCCAGCTATGTCAAACTTGCTTCCCTTGCCACTAAACAACAAAGAGCCTTGTAAAAGGTTCAAAACATGCTTAGTAAGAGCGATGATATGTTGGGTGAAGAAATGGATCAGTCAAAAGCATTGGCTGAGAGTCTTCAGAGACTTCATTCCAAGTTTGACGCAACTTCAAGATCAACATAATGCTCTCTTGTTTGATCACGAGAAGCTTTCTTCTGAATGTCTTCAAAGAAAGCAAGATCTTGAAAAGATAAGAGTGGACTATGAAGATCTTCAGAAGGAGCGTGATTCATTACTTTCTCAACAAATCAGCGTTACACAGGATGGATTTGAACCACCATGTCTAAAATGCATTGAGCGTGATAACGCTACATCTGTTGCTGAATGTTCCACTGCTGCTACTGTTGCATTGTCTTCAACTAGTGATGTGGTAACTAACCCCTCTGCGGGGGATACCACTACTATTGCTGATGAAAATATTAGGTTGAAGACATTGCTTGAAACAGGGATGTATAAAAGTCTGAAAGGACATCAGACACTTTGCGATGTCCTCAAAAAGCAGATTCTGAACCGAAACCCTAGGAAAGAGGGTGTTGGGTTCGAGAGGAAAATGAATGTTGATGGCTCCTACTGGAAGCCTGAGCAGTATCCCAAAACCACATGGGTTGCTGCAAAGGAACCTTCAGTGGATCATCCACCTTATCTGGCTTTACCTGTGCTAACCCTATCATCATTGATGAATCCTTTGATGCAAACTATAAACTGTTCAAAAATCAGAATGGTGAAGTGTTTGCCAGGTATATTGGTACTAACTGCAGGAATGGACCACCTATGAAGAAGATCTGGGTACCTAAGCAGTGTATTGAGAATCTTCCTGTGAATGTCATCATGACACCACCAAGGAAGAAGACAAACCCAAGACCTATGGCTTCATATGGCCCAAAAGCTTCCTACAGATACAGGACTCACCTGAGTCACCCTAACGCCAATGTTTTGCAGGGAAATCGTACTCAAACTTATGAATATGAGCGTGTGTCTTCAAACCGCTATGTTCATAGAACTAAGAATTTTTCTGCTTATTCATATGAGTATCATTCATCTCCTACAAGGCTATTTGCTAGGGCTTCAAGGCCAAAATTCTCAGTTGCTGCACTTAGACTCATTGCTTCTAAGCCACCCCTAAAGATGTGGGTGGTTAAGAAGAATTAACTCTCTTCTGCAGGGAAGGGTCTCCAGCTGAAAATCAAAGGCGTCCGATGCTATTGCTGGGGACCTAAAACACATTAAGGGACGCATGATAAAATGGTCTTACTATGTATTTCGCATCTGAATCGCTTACCAGTCATACTATGAGTCCTTACCTTGATCTAAGCTGTGATAATCCTCGTGTGCGTCAAATGCTTATGCTTCACAACACTCTTTGTGAAGCCTATCCTCCTAACTGCACTGTAGGGTATGACACCTCATGCTTCAGAATGGATTATGGACAGTGGACGCACTAATCATATGACCGGTGATCGAAGTATTCTCATAGACTCAACCTTACGTCCATCAGACAAGAGTCACATCACATTTGCTAACACTGGTAGAAGCAAGGTATTGGGTCTAGGTAGAGTTGCAATCTCAAAGGATCAACACATGGATAAAGTGGTGCTTGTTGAATCCCTTGGTTTCAACTTAATGTCTGTCTCGATGCTTTGTGACTTGAACATGATTGTGCTATTCGGAAAATATCGTTGCCTTGTACTAATGGAATCTGACAAGTCTCTAGTCTTTGAAGGGTATAAGAAAGATGATCTATACATGATAGATTTCTCAGCAGGTCCACAGCTTGCCGTATGTCTTCTTGCAAAAGCTTCAGAATGCTGGCTCTGGCATCGGAGGCTGGGGCATGCTGGCATGAGGAACTTACACACACTCTCCAAGAAGAAGCATGTCATAGGCATCGAGGGTGTCAAGTTCAAGAAGGATCATTTGTGTGGTGCCTGCGAAGCTGGAAAGATGACTAGGGCAAAGCACCCCTCGAAGACAATCATGACGACATCTCAACCCTTCGAGCTGTTACACATGGACTTATTTGGACCTACTCACTACTCCACCCTCACAACAACTGCTTGTCTCTATGGCTTCATCATTGTCGATGACTACTCAAGATATACATGGGTGCACATAATTCTCTACAAGACTGAAGTGCAAGATGTCTTCAGACGCTTCGCCAATCGAGCCATGAACAATTATGGGGTCAAGATCAAGCATATCAGAAGTGACAATGGCACTGAGTTCAAGAACACCGGACTTGATCTTTATTTGGTACAATGGGAATCACTCATGAGTTCTCTGCTCCATACACACCTCAGCAGAATGGCATCGTAGAGCGCAAGAACAGAACCCTCATTGAGATGGCTCGAACAAGAGTACAAGACACCAAGAAAGTTCTGGCCTGAAGCTATTGATACAGCATGTCACATCATCAACCGTGTTTACATCCATAAGCTTCTGAACAAAACATCCTATGAGCTCCTTACTGGCAAGAAGCCAAATGTCAGCTACTTCAGAGTATTTGGAGCTAGGTGCTGGATCAAGGATCCCCATCACAAGTCAAAATTTGCACCTAAAGCTCACGAAGGCTTCATGCTCGGTTATGGAAAGGACTCGCACTCTTACAGAGTCTTCAACCTCTATCACTACAAAATCGTCAAAACTGTGGACGTGCGATTTGATGAAACCAATGGTTTACAAAGAGAGCTCCTGCCAAGTACACTAGACGAAGCTCCGCCCAGCGAATCTATCAAGCTGATGGGAACTGGCGAAATCATGCCTTCTGAAGCACAGCCTGAAGAGGAACTTATCATTTCTGCACCTAACCAACCTGAAGACAAAGCTCAGACTGAAGACAATCCTCCCAGTGATGACAATGATCAGCAAGAGCAAATTCTTCGCCCAGTTCATCCTCGAGTTGCAAATGAAGTACAAATTGAGAAGATAATTGATAGCATCAATGCACCTGGTCCACTTACTCGCTCAAGAGAAACACAATTTGCAAATTTCTGTGGGCACTTTTCATTTGTGTCAATATCAGAACCCAAGAAAGTTGCTGAAGCCTTTATGGAACCTGAATGGATACAAGCTATGCAAGAAGAACTTCAACAGTTCAAACTGAACAACGTTTGGGAACTTGTCAAGCGTCCTGACCCTCGCAAGCATAACATTATTGGCACAAAATGGAATATCGAAACAAGCAAGATGAGCATGGTCAAGTCATCAGAAACAAATCACGTCTTGTGGCTCAAGGATATACTCAAGTAGAAGGAATTGACTTCGATGAAACATTTGCTCCTGTGGCTAGGCTTGAAGCTATTCGCATACTGCTAGCCTATGCTATATCAAATGGATGTGAAGAGTGCATTTCTCAATGGCAAGATTGAAGAAGAAGTATATGTCGCTCAACCACCTGGCTTTGAAGATGCAAAACATCCTGATATGGTGTACAAACTCAGCAAAGCATTGTATGGCCTCAAACAAGCTCGTTGCGCTTGGTATGATACGATCAAAGACTTCCTAAAGAGCAAAGGCTTCAAACCTGGATCCCTCGATCCCACACTCTTCACGAAGACATATGATGGTGAACTGTTTGTGTGCCAAATATATGTGGATGACATTATCTTCGGCTGCACCAATCAGAAGTATAGTGATGAGTTTGGATACATGATGCAAGAGCAATATCAGATGTCCATGATGGGTGAGCTGAAGTTCTTCCTTGGTCTTCAAATTCGTCAGCAAAGGAATGGCATCTTCATATCTCAAGAAAAATACCTCAAAGATTGTCTGAAGAAGTTTGGAATGGAAGATTGCAAAGATTACACGACGCCAATGCCAGCCAAACACCATCTGGGTCCCGACGACAATGGTAAAGAGTTCGATCAAAAGGTATACCGCTCCATGATTGGTTCCTTACTTTACCTATGTGCATCTAGGCCAGATATTATGCTTAGTGTTTGCATGTGTGCTCGATTCCAAGCGGCACCAAAGGAATCGCATCACTTAGCTGTGAAGCGAATTCTTCGATATTTGGCTTACACCCCAACACTCAGATTATGGTATCCAAAGGGCTCAAAATTTGATCTGGTTGGATTCTCGGATGCTGATTATGCTGGTGACAAGGTGGATCGCAAGTCTACATCAGGCACATGTCACTTTCTGGGTCGATCACTTGTCTGTTGGTCTTCAAAGAAGAAGAACTGTGTATCACTCTCAACTACTGAATCGGAATGCATTGCTGCTGGATCTTGCTGCGCTCAGCTTCTATGGATGAAGCAAACTCTCAAGGACTATGGCAACAATCTGAAACAAGTACCTCTTTTCTGCGACAACGAAAGCGCCATCAAGATTGCCAATAATCCAGTCCAGCACTCGAAGACAAAACACATTGAAATTCGTCATCACTTTCTCAGAGATCATGTCATGAAGGAAGATATTGACATCATTCACGTCAACACTGAAGAGCAACTGGCAGATATCTTCACAAAGCCCTTGGATGAGAAAATGTTTTGCAAGTTACGGTGTGAGCTAAATATCTTGGAATCCTCAAATGTCCTGTGATCAGGCACACATCCTAACACTTATGCATGTTGATGACTTACATGTGCAACAGACGAAGTAAAGTATATCTTCAATCAATGAAGACTTACATTCTGAGTGTGAATACATTAACGTGGAATTTGACTTCGGAGCGCCACGATAATTGTGCATCGTCTCTGGGTCTAATACTTCCTATACGGTGGGTAACGCCACCACCAAATTTCTCTGCTTGAAGTGTTTCACTCATGGCGTTATTTTTGCAATGTCTTCGCATTTGGTTTGTCTTCAGTTTAACTTATCTTCATGATTTTCTTCACTATGTTTATTTGATTGCTTTCTGATATATATATATATATATATATATATATATATATATATATATATATATATATATATATATATATATATATATACTAGTGTTCTGTCCTCTACAACATTCACTTATAGCTATGTCTTCCTAGTTGAATCTTTTGAACTAAGTGAATGTGATCGGACCCTAATCTCTCTAGGCTTACTATCTCAAACTCTATCTGTCCAAATCAAATGCATTCTATTGAAACTGTCGAATGTCTTCTCTGCGTCCTAGTCAGCAGAAGACACAGAGACAAACATTAAGTCTGTTTTAAATGATTCATCCTTATTGTTTGAAATTCGGAGAAGCCGGAACAACCATCCGACATGCCTGGCGGGCGTGGGAACATGGGACAACTCTGAGTATGTTGCATGCTTGCCACGTGCCCCTCAGATGTGAACCGCTAGGGGCACCTGTGTAATTGCGCTGTGCTGCACACTTCCTTATAAATACAAGTCCCCTGCGGTAAAGAAAACCTTCTTCCACCTCTCCACCTCGTCAAAACCCTAGCGCCACTGCTAGCTCTCGACGACGCCGGCGACAAAGCGCTTAGCTGCCGCGACTTCTCCGACGCCGTCCTCACGCCGGCCGCGGACATCGTACTCTCCGCCGCCGCCGTAGGTGTCCTCCGTCACCAAGTTAGGGCATGGTGGATTGAACTACTCGGTCTCCTATTCATCCCATCTAGCAGTTCTTCGTGTGGTAATTATAACTCTATTTTTACCATATTTTTGATCCTCAAAGATTCATCCTATTTACCAAAATTGGTTTCTGCCTATACAATGTTAGATCTATTCTGTCTACATCTCATACTGCCTAGTATATTCACTTAAACTTCATATCTAGTTTGATTCCTCACTTGTACTTATTCACGGATTCGTACAAATCTGGAACCAACTCTCAACATATAAGTGAATGTCTTCGCATCATGAGGTCAATGTCTTCAAACTGATTTACCTTCAAAATCTTCTGAGAATGCATATGACCTCTTCTCCTTCCCTCGCATCTCTAATGCTGTCACAGGTACATGTCCGTGGGAGAATCCCTTGGTTCTCATAGTCTGCATTCGTTTGCAGAATTCTTACAGCATCACATTAACTCTCCCGAAGCCAGTTCCTGTTTTTCCAGCAAGCGAAAGCCTTTGAAGCCTTTGTACGTGTTGAATCCATTCAGTTTGAAGTTCATGGCTGCAGAGAAATCAGTAAGGAAGGGTGGCAGACAACATCGTGGGGGAACATCAAAAGATTTGCCTGATGACCACACAGAACTTTACAAGACATATCCTAAAGAGAATTATCATCAACGCAAGACACGAATCCAATGGATTTGACGATATTGTGCTAAACAATGGTTCAAATACAAGTTCGTGACCCAGGAATACGCTGAGAAGAATGCTATCAAAAGTCCTTGGGGTGATATTCTCTATCGAGGCCTTCAACCCAAGAACAGAGCTGAAGCTATTGCACAGGGTTTCTATCCTTGTATGGTCCATGGACCTCAGCCTGAAAATGCCGACCCATCATCGTTGCTCTGGTGTCGTGACGATAATCTCTTCAAGCGCAACTTCCAGCATGCAAAGGCATCGGCCAAGGAAAACAAGAAGTCATTGGGGTTAGACTTCAACCCTGGTCCCTCTGCTCCCTGTGCTGACGGCTCACGTGATGCAGAACCCAATGTCATCGGCCCTTCTCCAACCTTGATGGCCTCATCACTTACATCTTGGTCCAAGGTGCCAAAGTGGATCATTCTGATAATTATGCTGACACTGATGAAGCCCCAGCTCCTCCTCCAAAGCCGCAGAAGCTAAAGAAGACTAAGGCTTCAAGATCAGCTGCTCCTCCAAAAGCTTCACGTGCGAAGCCACTGGCCACTGCACCTCCTGAAGACAGTGTGCAGTCTGAAGATCTATCACGTATCTCCAAGAAGACGGAGAAGAAAAAGAAAATCGTCAAGCTTACTGATCAGACCTTGACTCCTGCTACCATTATGCGAGAAGAGCACATTGATCTGTCCAGCGATGAAGATCTTGTAGATGATGCTCTTGAGCAACTGATCAAGAGCAAGGAAGAAGCAGAGATCTTCAATAATTTGCCTCTCTTCGATGTGGCAATCATCCATAACTTCATTGATGAGTGGTTTGACACCCCAAATCTCAGCTTTGAAGATCTGCAACTTCCCATTGGCCTCAGCGTCTCCTTCAATGGTGCCATTGCTTCTGAGCTAGCTCTTACTCAGCGCATCGTTGAACTGAAGCACAAGATCGATTTGAGAAAGCTCAGTTCAAGAAGCATGTGGCAAAGCTCAGCGTGCAAGATGTCAAAAACTTCAAGATCATGCAGCACGAGCTCAAAGAAGCCTTTCTCAAGCAGCGCGAAGAAGCTCAAGGCTCTCATGAGCATATGAAGAGTCTGGCTGACAAGTGTGTGCTAGCCTACAATGAGGCTGAGAAGCGAAGGCTCTTGGTCGTCCTGGCATTGACCCTAGAATGGCTGCAAAGAAGAAGAAGCTATCAACTGCCCAATCTGCACCTTCAAGGCAGGAAGCACCTCGCATAGTCTTCCCAAGCAGCATGACTGGCTCGAAGCCAAAGGTCATGTCAACCGCTTCAGAACTGAAGAAACGAGGATTGCCGAGGCTGAAGCCAGGAAAAAGGAAAAATACTGAAGCCTCTGATGCTGCTCCCTCCAAGAAGAAGCGCAAAACCAAGAAGAATCGGGATGCTCCCACAGAGCCCTTAGTTGTTGAACCTATCTCAGTGGTTCGCCCTGCATCTGAACACCAAGAACGACGGATGATAGTTCATGAGCCTGCTTCCACAGAGGCTCATGAAGCTGAAGACATTCCAGCAGTTGATCCCACCGCTGCTGAAGACATTGGTCACAATGACAATGTTGAAGATGATGAAGTTCTTCCTCAGATCAAACACAACTTGGTATCATCGCCTGTTCTCACAAACAGCAAACTCATCAGCATTGGTCGTCCTTTGACGCCAATTGCTCAGGATGCATCATGGGCTGATCACCCACAACAACAAGTCACACCACCTGTGCAAGAAGAGGCTGACTTTGAGGCCCAGCCAACTCCAACTCGAAAGGTGTCGCCAGCATTACGCAGGCTTCGCAAAGGACCAAGGCCTCAGGTCCCTCTTTCGAGCATTCCAGAAGGAGAAGTGCACCACCCATCTGTTGCACGTCAAGTGTTTCCTGAAGCCACTCCAACTGTGAATGTATCCGTGTCTGAAACCCAAGCTGCTGAAGACAATCCGGCTGCATCAGCCGATGAAAAACAAGAAGAAGAACGTGTCCCTACTCCCCCATTACTAAAGAAGCTGTTCCTGATGTGAACGTGCCAGTGCCCGACCCTCCAGCTCATCAAGTGGAGGTTGAAAATTTTGACGCTGCAACCACCAACACAAATGAAGCCAATGACGTAGTCATGGCTGAAGAAAATATGGAGCCTGCACCAACCAATGTGCCAGAAGCCAATGATGCAACTGCTCCCGAAGCATCTGTTGTGCAGCCTGACGCCTCTGTTGTTGCCACTGCTCCTGTTCCGCCACCACGGCCCTATACAATTGAGAAAGCATACAACTATGGTCATCTAATCACTGTCAAATGGCCTGTTCTGG
This sequence comes from Triticum timopheevii, assembly GCA_963921465.1. Taxonomy (NCBI): domain Eukaryota; kingdom Viridiplantae; phylum Streptophyta; class Magnoliopsida; order Poales; family Poaceae; genus Triticum; species Triticum timopheevii. Next base: position 129,173,199 of record OY997274.1, on the reverse strand, counting down.
TCCCTCCGCCTAATGCCTCTGGTCCTCAGTTTGATTATCATATTGAGCATAGGCCTCAGGTCCAGAAACCAAAGCCAAGACTGCCAAGGTTCCCAGGTACTGCCACCTCCACAGGGTCCTTCAATGCAAATGGTTTCAAAAGCCACAACACCTTCTTTGACAGCGCAAAGAACCCCTACTCAAGGCCAAGAATATCATCTGATCGTTTTTGGAGCTATCAGCAACGAAGCTATTACTCCTGCGTTCTTATGATCAAGGGCGCATTTTCCCTCATATGCGCCTCGACACTGAAGCCATTGCTGGACTGCCATGCTTAGAAGAAGCACTTGACTGCTTTCGTGATGCAAGTCTGCTCAGCTTTGTGACAGACAAAGAACATTGGAATGAGGAACTTTTGCTTCAATTCTATGCTACCCTCCACATTTGCGGCTACAACAGGGATACAAAGACATGGGTTCTCGAGTGGATGACAGGAAATGTTCATCATGAAGCCAAAGCTCTTGACATCATTGAGCTTATAGGCCTACCCACCCCCGAAGAGCTGTTCGAACCTGATTGTCAACTCCACCGCAATGCACTAGAGAGCATCTTCCATAAGCCAGAGCCCAACATGAGCCAGATGTTGAGCATGATGAAGCCTCTGCCACCTGACGTTGAATACCCAAAGGAGTTCTTTGTTGATGACCTTGAGTATCTGCCTCGTACAATATATCACATCATCAGGCGAACTCTATGGCCTATCAAAGGGCATTCATCAGCTGCAAAACTTAAAGGAGCAATGAAGACATTGGTCTTTTACATCCTTAATGGCATCAGCTTCAATACACAAGAATTCTTCATCCGACAACTGGCTGCGTCTGGATCTGACCTTTTTGGCCTGAAATTCTATGCTCCATGGGTCATGCGCCTCATCAAGCTACACTCTGCTATCAACTATCGGCCCTCTGCTCGCAATCATCTGATCTTTCTACCAGAGGTTGATATGTCAGTTGAAGCCATATACCCTGAGCCTGCCAAGACGCCTCTTTGTCTTCAAAATGCTGATCACCAAAGCTTCACTCAGCCCATGGAAGGAGTCCAAGCAGTAACTCATGTCTATCCAATGGCTGGGAACACTCGTCTGCCTCACCGTGCGCAAACTAAAGCTACTGAGAGCACAATTTCCCAAAGGCCTAAGAAGCGCTCTCGCGTACTAAATAACCGAGAACTTCTTGTGGCACTGCATCAGAAACAAGACAAGCATCACTTTTGGCTCAAGCAACAGATGCAAAGCCTCTTGGTGGACGTCAATCGCATTCGAAATCTTGCCACCAAGAATGCTTTTGTCACTCACGAGACCTATCGACGATCATGGAAGAGTTTGACGCTGCTTAGTGCTGAAGCAGATCTTCAAGACGATGTCTTCACTGAAAGATTCAAGTTTGACTCCACTCCTCCACGGAATGCTGTCCTACATCGAACTCCATCCCTTGAAGACTCTGACTATTCTTCCTCCACGGCAACTATGAATGCCAAAGTGATCAATGATGAAGACGATGCTACTTCACCGCCCCCTACTTCTGCACGCATCGACACTGCACCAAGTTTGTCTGCACCGCCAAACAACAACGACAACCCTGCTGCTTCACCTACTCCTCATGAGGACGAGTAGATGCTCTATGTCTTCAAACCTTTTTGGTCCTTGCTGACAAAAGGGGGAGAAGCATATGAGTTTGATAGTCTTCAAGTGGGTTCATATGGGCGGTTGCTTTATATTTTGCCTTGTGTTTACAACTCTCGCTTTTGATACATTTGGTTCTTTGAGTTGTAACACTTAAACTCGATGGTCGTCTGCTACTCATTTGCTTTTCTGTGATGCGATGATAAATTCCGCATGTGCGATGATAACTTCCGCACTTAGATCATTCTGCAGACGTCCATTTTTCATTATGCATGTCATTCTCTTAGTTATATCATTTCATGCATGATGAATTAGCTTCATAAGTTGAAGAGGATCTCCACAAGTACAACCTGCCATGTGCATTTGCATTCTAAAAGCAAATTACATATATGCACATCTTCAGGGGGAGCCTTTGCCACTTATGAAGACAATACCCTATCCTTTACAATTTCACATACTTTATCCCTATTGAAAACTTCAACCAGTTTGTCATCAATCACCAAAAAGGGGGAGATTGTAAGTGCATCTAGTGCCACCCCTAGTTGGTTTTGGAGTATTGACGACAAAATTGGTTGAGGGACTAATGCGTTTGTGAGAATTGCAGGATAACGCAGGTAGTGTCCCTCATTGATTCGATTTACCTACCAGAGATGACCCCTAAAAATGTATGAAGACATAGACGACAATGGTGGTATGTGAAGATATTCATATTGAAGACTATGACATGAGAAGACATTGAGTGAAGACTATGGAGCGCGAAGACTATGTCGTCTCGTTGTTTCCTTTTTCTTCTTTATTGAGTCATAGGAACCATCGTACTATTAAGTGGGGTCCAAGTGAACAAAGTCAGAATGACTGAAGTGATGCTCAACCCAAATCCTATGTCTTCGAGCGAAGACAATGAGAGCAAATCTTATCCAGAGCTGGATGAGTCAGCTTTACTTGTAGCCCAAGTAAAGTTGCCGTGTGTGTTTGAAATCTGACCGTTGGAACACGTGTCAGTTCCTTAGTGACCTAGGGTCATTTCGAACATATCAGGTCGGGTTGCCTTGTGGCTATAAATAGCCCACACCCTACACCATAAATTGGTGGCTGCTCAGAGTTAGTGCACGGCTTTTGTCGTTTGAGAGCAACCCACCTCGAAGCCTTTGAGAGAGAGAAATCCTTGCGAGGACAAAGCCCAAAAACCCAGAGTCAAAGAGTGTTAGGCATCACTGAAGTCTTTCTGTCTGTGTGACCTGAAGACTTATTACACTTGAGGACTGTGAATCCTCCAGCCGGTTAGGCGTCGCGTTCTAAGCATCCAAGAGTCATTGTGGATCGCCGGTGAACGAAGTCTGTGAAGGTTCGGAAGTCTACCTTGAAGACTTACCAGAGTGATTGGGCGAGGACTGTGTGTCCTTAGCTCAAGGGGAATAAGGTGAAGACACGGTCTTCTAAGTTGAATCTCAGCCTCCCTAACCAGACATACAGTTGTCACAGCAACTGGAACTGGTCCAACAAATCCTGTGTCTTCAACAAGTGACTGGTTCTATCCTCTCCCTCCCTTTACTTAGAGTTTGTCTTCGTGAAGTCATTGCCTATTTGTCGTACCTGTTTGACTTCATTGCTTGACTACTATCGTTGGTTGGGTTCATACTATCTTCCATCCTGATCCTTACTACTAACCTGCTATTAGTCCTGTACTTTCACATTTTTGCATACTTGAGTATGGCTTGCTTGTTGTAGTTTATCTTCCGTTGCATATCAATTAGGTCATTTCTATTGTTTGTCTTCGAAACTTCCACGTTTTGAAGACTTTCACAAAAATTGCCTATTCACCCCCCTCTAGTTGGTAACTAGCACTTTCAATTGGTATCAGAGCAAGGTACTCCCTTGTTCTGTGTGATTCGGTTTAACCACCTGGAGTTTTAGCTATGTCGACTGCAGGATTGAGGAATGTATCTTGCCCCACCTTTGACGGTCATGAGTATCCTCGGTGGAAGGCCATGATGAAGAAGCGACTCATGGCTATGGACAGCGAACTGTGGACCGTCACTGAGATTGGTCTTACCGATCTATGCAACATGGCGGAGGCTGATGACATTCGCAAGTACACTCTACTGAACCTCACGGCGAAGGATGTCATCTGCTCCTGTCTGTCCCGAAATCAGTTCAGGAACGTCATGCACCTCAATCACGCGAAGCTAATCTGGGACCGGCTTTCTGAGGTCTATGAAGGTCATCTTACTCGTCATGATCCTTGGTTTGTGGACTACAAGGAGTCTCTTAAAGAGATGACCTTTGCACCTGAATCGTCATCATCTTCACCATGCCTCATGACAGGGGGTGCTAAGGTAACTGAATGCTACCTCTCTGAAACTAGTGATGATGAATTAGGTGATGAATTTGGCCCCAGCTATGTCAAACTTGCTTCCCTTGCCACTAAACAACAAAGAGCCTTGGAAAAGGTTCAAAACATGCTTAGTAAGAGTGATGATATGTTGGGTGAAGAAATGGATCAGTCAAAAGCATTGGCTGAGAGTCTTCAGAGACTTCATTCCAAGTTTGACGCAACTTCAAGATCAACATAATGCTCTCTTGTCTGATCACGAGAAGCTTTCTTCTGAATGTCTTCAAAGAAAGCAAGATCTTGAAAAGATAAGAGTGGACTATGAAGATCTTCAGAAGGAGCGCGATTCATCGCTTGCTCAACAAATCAGCGTTACACCGGATGGATTTGAACCATCATGTCTAAAATGCATTGAGCGTGATAACGCTACATCTGTTGCTGAATGTTCCATTGCTGCTACTGTTGCATTGGCTTCAATTACTGATGTGGTAACTAACCCCTCTGCGGGGGATACCACTACTATTGCTGATGAAAATGTTAGGTTGAAGACATTGCTTGAAACAGGGATGTATAAAAGTCTGAAAGGACATCAGACACTTTGCGGTGTCCTCAAAAAGAAGATTCTGAACCGAAACCCTAGGAAAGAGGGTGTTGGGTTCGAGAGGAAAATGAATGTTGATGGCTCCTACTGGAAGCCTGAGCAGTATCCCAAAACCACATGGGTTGCTGCAAAGGAACCTTTAGTGGATCCATCCACCTTATCTGGCTTTACCTGTGCTAACCCTATCATCATTGATGCATCCTTTGATGCAAACCATAAACTGTTCAAAAATCAGAATGGTGAAGTGTTTGCCAGGTATATTGGTACTAACTGCAGGAATGGACCACCTATGAAGAAGATCTGGGTACCTAAGCAGTGTATTGAGAATCTTCCTGTGAATGTCATCATGACACCACCAAGGAAGAAGACAAACCCAAGACCTATGGCTTCATATGGCCCAAAGGCTTCATACAGATACAAGACTCACCTGAGTCACCCTAACACCAATGTTTTGCAGGGAAATCGTACTCAAACTTATGAATATGAGCGTGTGTCTTCAAACCACTATGTTCATAGAACTAAGAACTTTTCTGCTTATCCATATGAGTATCATTCATCTCCTACAAGGCTATTTGCTAGGGCTTCAAGGCCAAAATTCTCAGTTGCTGCACTTAGACTCATTGCTTCTAAGCCACCCCTGAAGATGTGGGTGGTTAAGAAGAATTAACTCTCTTCTGCAGGTAAGGGTCTCCAGCCGAAAATCAAAGGCGTCCGATGCTATTGCTGGGGACCTAAAACACGTTAAGGGACGCATGATAAAATAGTCTTACTATGTATTTCACATCTGAATCGCTTACCAGTCATACTATGAGTCGTTACCTTGATCTAAGCTGTGATAATCCTCGTGTGCGTCAAATGCTTATGCTTCACAACACTCTTTGTGAAGCCTATCCTCCTAACTGCACTGTAGGGTATGACACCTCATGCTTCAGAATGGATTATGGACAGCGGATGCACTAATCATATGACTGGTGATCGAAGTCTTCTCATGGACTCAACCTTACGCCCATCAGACAAGAGTCACATCACATTTGCTAACACTGGTAGAAGCAAGGTATTGGGTCTAGGTAGAGTTGCAATCTCAAAGGATCAACACATGGATAAGGTGATGCTTGTTGAATCCCTTGGTTTCAACTTAATGTCTGTCTCGATGCTTTGTGACTTGAACATGATTGTGCTATTCGGAAAATATCGTTGCCTTGTACTAATGGAATCTGACAAGTCTCTAGTCTTTGAAGGGTATTAGAAAGATGATCTATACATGGTAGATTTCTCAGCAGGTCCACAGCTTGCCGTATGTCTTCTTGCAAAAGCTTCAGAATGCTGGCTCTGGCATCGGAGGCTGGGGCATGCTGGCATGAGGAACTTACACACACTCTCCAAGAAGAAGCATGTCATAGGCATCGAGGGTGTCAAGTTCAAGAAGGATCATTTGTGTGGTGCCTGTGAAGCTGGAAAGATGACTAGGGCAAAGCACCCCTCGAAGACAATCATGACGACATCTCAACCCTTCGAGCTGTTACACATGGACTTATTTGGACCTACTCACTACTCCACCCTCACAACAACTGCTTGTCTCTATGGCTTCGTCATTGTCGATGACTACTCAAGATATACATGGGTGCACATAATTCTCTACAAGACTAAAGTGCAAGATGTCTTCAGACGCTTCGCCAATCGAGCCATGAACAATTATGGGGTCAAGATCAAGCATATCAGAAGTGACAATGGCACTGAGTTCAAGAACACCGGACTTGATCTTTATCTGGATACAATGGGAATCACTCATGAGTTCTCTGCTCCATACACACCTCAGCATAATGGCATCGTAGAGCGCAAGAACAGAACCCTCATTGAGATGGCTCGAACAAGAGTACAAGACACCAAGAAAGTTCTGGCCTGAAGCTATTGATACAACATGTCACATCATCAACCGTGTTTACATCCATAAGCTTCTTAACAAAACATCCTATGAGCTCCTTACTGGCAAGAAGCCAAATGTCAGCTACTTCAGAGTATTTGGAGCTAGGTGCTGGATCAAGGATCCCCATCACAAGTCAAAATTTGCACCTAAAGCTCACAAAGGCTTCATGCTCAGTTATGGAAAGGACTCGCACTCTTACAGAGTCTTCAACCTCTATCTCTACAAAATCGTCAAAACTGTGGACGTGCAATTTGATGAAACCAATGGTTCACAAAGAGAGCTCCTGCCAAGTACACTAGACGAAGCTCCACCCAACGAATCTATCAAGCTGATGGGAACTAGCGAAATCATGCCTTCTGAAGCACAACCTGAAGAGGAACTTATCATTTCTGCACCTAACCAACCTGAAGACAATGCTCAGACTGAAGACAATCCTCCCAATGATGACAATGATCAGCAAGAGCAAAGTCTTCGTCCAGTTCATCCTCGAGTTGCAAATGAAGTACAAATTGAGAAGATAATTGATAACATCAATGCACCTGGTCCGCTTACTCGCTCAAGAGCAACACAATTAGCAAATTTCTGTGGGCACTTTTCGTTTGTGTCAATATTAGAACCCAAGAAAGTTGCTGAAGCCTTTATGGAACCTGAATGGATACAAGCTATGCAAGAAGAACTTCAACAGTTCAAACTGAACAACATTTGGGAACTTGTCAAGCGTCCTGACCCTCGCAAGCATAACATTATTGGCACAAAATGGATATATCGAAACAAGCAAGATGAGCATGGTCAAGTCGTCAGAAACAAAGCACGTCTTGTGGCTCAAGGATATACTCAAGTAGAAGGAATTGACTTCAATGAAACATTTGCTCCTGTGGCTAGGCTTGAAGCTATTCGCATACTGCTAGCCTATGCTAATCACCACAACATCTTGCTATATCAAATGGATGTGAAGAGTGCATTTCTCAACGGCAAGATTGAAGAAGAAGTATATGTCGCTCAACCACCTGGCTTTGAAGATCCAAAACATCCTGATATGGTGTACAAACTCAATAAAGCACTGTATGGCCTCAAACAAGCTCGTCGCGCTTGGTATGATACGATCAAAGACTTCCTGAAGAGCAAAGGCTTCAAACCTGGATCCCTCGATCCCACACTCTTCACGAAGACATGTGATGGTGAACTGTTTGTGTGCCTAATATATGTGGATGACATTATCTTTGGCTGCACCAATCAGAAGTATAGTGATGAGTTTGGATACATGATGCAAGAGCAATATCAGATGTCCATGATGGGTGAGCTGAAGTTCTTCCTTGGTCTTCAAATTCGTCAGCAAAGGAATGGCATCTTCATATCTCAAGAAAAATACCTCAAAGATTGTCTGAAGAAGTTTGGAATGGAAGATTGCAAAGATTACACGACGCCAATGCCAGCTAAACACCATCTGGGTCCCGACGACAATGGTAAAGAGTTCGATCAAAAGGTATACCGCTCCATGATTGGTTCCTTACTTTACCTATGTGCATCTAGGCCATATATTATGCTTAGTGTTTGCATGTGTGCTCGATTCCAAGCGGCACCAAAGGAATCGCATCACTTAGCTGTGAAGCGAATTCTTCGATATTTGGCTTACACCCCAACACTCAGATTATGGTATCCAAAGGGCTCAAAATTTGATCTGGTTGGATTCTCGGATGCTGATTATGCTGGTGACAAGGTGGATCGCAAGTCTACATCAGGCACATGTCACTTTCTGGGTCGATCACTTGTCTGTTGGTCTTCAAAGAAGAAGAACTGTGTATCACTCTCAACTACTGAATCGGAATGCATTGCTGCTGGATCTTGCTGCGCTCAGCTTCTATGGATGAAGCAAACTCTCAAGGACTATGGCAACAATCTGAAACAAGTACCTCTTTTCTGCGACAACGAAAGCGCCATCAAGATTGCCAACAATCCAGTCCAGCACTCGAAGACAAAACACATTGAAATTCGTCATCACTTTCTCAGAGATCATGTCATGAAGGAAGATATTGACATCATTCACGTCAACACTGAAGAGCAACTGGCAGATATCTTCACAAAGCCCTTGGATGAGAAAATGTTTTGCAAGTTACGGTGTGAGCTAAATATCTTGGAATCCTCAAATGTCCTGTGATCAGGCACACATCCTAACACTTATGCATGTTGATGACTTACATGTGCAACAGACGAAGTAAAGTATATCTTCAATCAATGAAGACTTACATTCTGAGTGTGAATACATTAACGTGGAATTTGACTTCGGAGTGCCACGATAATTGTGCGTCATCTCTGGGTCTAATACTTCCTATACGGTGGGTAACGCCACCACCAAATTTCTCTGCTTGAAGTGTTTCACTCATGGCGTTATTTTTGCAATGTCTTCGCATTTGGTTTGTCTTCAGTTTAACTTATCTTCATGATTTTCTTCAGTATGTTTATTTGATTGCTTTCTGATATATATATATATATATACTAGTGTTCTGTCCTCTACAGCATTCACTTATAGCTATGTGTTCCTAGTTGAATCTTTTGAACTAAGTGAATGTGATCGGACCCTAATCTCTCTAGGCTTACTATCTCAAACTCTATCTGTCCAAATCAAATGCATTGTATTGAAACTGTCGAATGTCTTCTCTGCGTCCTAGTCAGCAGAAGACACAGAGACAAACATTAAGTCTGTTTTAAATGATTCATCCTTATTGTTTGAAATCCAGAGAAGCCGGAACAACCATCCGACATGCCTGGCAGGCGTGGGAACGTGGGACAACTCTGAGTATGTTGCATGCTTGCCACGTGCCCATCAGATGTGAACCGCCAGGGGCACCTGCGTAATTGCGCTGTGCCACACACTTCCTTATAAATACATGTCCCCTGCGGTAAAGAAAACCTTCTTCCACCTCTCCACCTCGTCAAAACCCTAGCGCCACCGCTAGCTCTCGACGACGCCGGCGACGAAGCGCTTAGCTGCCGCGACTTCTCCGACACCGTCCTCACGCCGGCCACGGACATCGTCCTCTCCGCCGCCACCGTAGGTGTCCTCTGTCGCCAAGTTAGGGCACGGTGGATTGAACTGCTCGGTCTCCTATTCATCCCATCTAGCAGTTCTTCGTGTGGTAATTGTAACTCTATTTTTACCATATTTTTTATCCTCAAAGATTCATCCTATTTACCAAAATTGGTTTCTGCCTATACAGTGTTAGATCTATTCTGTCTACATCTCATACTGCCTAGTATATTCACCTAAACTTCATATCTAGTTTGATTCCTCACTTGTACTTATTCACGGATTCGTACAAATCTGGAACCAACTCTCAACATATAAGTGAATGTCTTCGCATCATGAGGTCAATGTCTTCAAACTGATTTACCTTCAAAATCTTCTGAGAATGCATATGACCTCTTCCCCTTCCCTCGCATCTCTAATGCTGTCACAGGTACATGTTCGTGGGAGAATCCCTTGGTTCTCATAGTCTGCATTCGTTTGCAGAATTCTTACAGCATCACATTAACTCTCCCGAAGCCAGTTCCTGTTTTTCCAGCAAGCGAAAGCCTTTGAAGCCTTTGAACATGTTGAAGCCATTCAGTTTGAAGTTCATGGCTGCAGAGAAATCAGTAAGGAAGGGTGGCAGACAGCGTCGTGGGGGAACATCAAAAGATTTGCCTGATGACCTCACAGAACTTTACAAGACAGATCCTGAAGAGAATTCTCATCAGCGCAAGACACGAATCCAATGGATTCGACGATATTGGGTTAAACAATGGTTCAAATACAAGTTCGTGACCCAGGAATACGCTGAGAAGAATGCTATCAAAAGTCCTTGGGGTGATATTCTCTATCGAGGCCTTCAACCCAAGAATAGAGCTGAAGCTATTGCACAGGGTTTCTATCCTTGTATGGTCCGTGGACCTCAGCCTGAAAATGCCGACCCATCATTGTTGCTCTGGTGTCATGACGATAATCTCTTCAAGCGCAACTTCCAGCACACAAAGGCATCAGCCAAGGAAAACAAGAAGTCATTGGGGTTAGACTTCAACCCTGGTCCCTCTGCTCCCTGTGCTGACGGCTCACGTGATGCAGAACCCAATGTCATCGGCCCCTTCTCCAACCTTGATGGCCTCATCACTTACATCTTGGTCCAAGGTGCCAAAGTGGATCATTCTGATAATGATGCTGACACTGATGAAGCCCCAGCTCCTCCTCCATAGCTGCAGAAGCTAAAGAAGACTAAGGCTTCAAGATCAGCTGCTCCTCCAAAAGCTTCACGTGCGAAGCCACTGGCCACTGCACCTCCTAAAGACAGTGTGCAGTCTGAAGATCTATCACGTATCTCCAAGAAGACGGAGAAGAAAAAGAAAATCGTCAAGCATACTGATCAGACCTTGACTCCTGCTGCCATTCTGCGAGAAGAGCACATTGATCTGTCCAGCGATGAAGATCTTGCAGATGATGCTCTTGAGCAACTGATCAAGAGCAAGGAAGAAGCAGAGATCTTCAATAATTTGCCTCTCTTCGATGTGGCAATCATCCATAACTTCATTGATGAGTGGTTTGACACCCCAAATCTCAGCTTTGAAGATCTGCAACTTCCCATTGGCCTCAACGTCTCCTTCAATGGTGCCATTGCTTCTGAGCTAGCTCTTGCTCAGCGCATCATTGAACTGAAGCACAAGATCGACTATGAGAAAGCTCAGTTCAATAAGCATGTGGCAAAGCTCAGCGTGCAAGATGTCAAAAACTACAAGATCATGCTGCACGAGCTCAAAGAAGCCTTTCTCAAGAAGCGCGAAGAAGCTCAAGGCTCTCGTGAGCGTATGAAGAGTCTGGCTGACAAGTGTGTGCTAGCCTACAATGAGGCTGAGAAGCGCAAGGCTCTTGGTTGTCCTGGCATTGACCCTAGAATGGCTGCAAAGAAGAAGAAGCTATCAACTGCCCAATCTGCACCTTCAAGGCAGGAAGCACCTCGCATAGTCTTCCCAAGCAGCATGACTGGCTCGAAGCCAAAGGTCATGTCAACCACTTCAGAACTGAAGAAATGAGGATTGCCGAGGCTGAAGCCAGGAAAAAGGAAAAATACTGAAGCCTCCAAGAAGAAGCGCAAAGCCAAGAAGAATCGGGATGCTCCCACAGAGCCCTTAGTTGTTGAACCTATCTCAGTGGTTCGCCCTGCATCTGAACACCAAGAACGACGGATGATAGTTCATGAGCCTGCTTCCACAGAGGCTCATGAAGCTGAAGACATTCCAGCAGTTGATCCCACCGCTGCTGAAGACATTGGTCACAATGACAATGTTGAAGATGATGAAGTTCTTCCTCAGATCAAACACAACTTGGTATCATCGCCTGTTCTCATGAACAACAAACTCATCAGCATTGGTCATCCTCTGACGCCAATTGCTCAGGATGCATCATGGGCTGATCACCCACAACAACAAGTCACACCACGTGTGCAAGAAGAGGCTGACTTTGAGGCCCAACCAACTCCAACTCCAAAGGCGTCGCCAGCATTACGCAGGCTTCGCAAAGGACCAAGGCCTGAGGTCCCTCTTTCGAGCATTCTAGAAGGAGAAGTGCACCACCCATCTGTTGCACGTCAAGTGTTTCCTGAAGCCACTCCAACTGTGAATGTCTCCGTGTCTGAAGCCCAAGCTGCTGAAGACAATCCGGCTGCATCATCCGATGAAAAACAAGAAGAAGAGCATGTCCCTACTCCCCCCATTACTGAAGAAGCTGTTCCTGATGTGAACGTGCCAGTGCCCGACCCTCTAGCTCATCAAGTGGAGGTTGAAAATTTTAAGGCTGCCACCACCAACACAAATGAAGCCAATGACGTAGTCATGGCTGAAGAAAATGTGGAGCCTGCACCAACCAATGTGCCAGAAGCCAATGATGCAACTGCTCCCGAAGCATCTGTTGTGCAGCCTGACGCCTCTGTTGTTGCCACTGCTCCTGTTCCGCCACCACGACCCTATACAATTGAGCAAGCATACAACTATGGTCATCTAATCACTGTCAAATGGCCTGTTCTGGTCCCTCTACCTAATGCATCTTGTCCTCAGTTTGATTATCATATTGAGCATAGGCCTCAGGGCCAGAAACCAAAGCCAAGACTGCCAAGGTTCCCAGGTACTGCCACCTCCACAGGGTCCATCAATGCAAATGGCTTCAAAAGCCACAATACCTTCTTTGACAGCGCAAAGAACCCCTACTCAAGGCCAAGAATATCATCTGATCGTTTTCGGAGCTATCAGCAATGAAGCTATTACTCCTGCGTTCTGTATGATCAAGGGCGCATTTTCCCTCATATGCGCCTCGACACTGAAGCCATTGCTGGGCTGCCATGCTTAGAAGAAGCACTTGACTGCTTTCGTGATGCAGGTCTGCTCAGCTTTGTGATAGACAAAGAACATTGGAATGAGGAACTTTTGCTTCAATTCTATGCTACCCTCCACATTTGCGGCTACAACAGGGATACAAAGACATGGGTTCTCGAGTGGATGACAGGAAATGTTCATCATGAAGCCAAAGCTCTTGACATCATTGAGCTTACAGGCCTACCCACCCCCGGAGAGCTGTTCGAACCTGATTGTCAACTCCACCGCAATGCACTGGAGAGCATCTTCCATAAGCCAGAGCCCAACATGAGCCAGATGTTGAGCATGATGAAGCCTCTGCCACCTGACGCTGAATACCCAAAGGAGTTCTTTGTTGATGACCTTGAGTATCTGCCTCATACAATATATCACATCATCAGGCGAACTATATGGCCTATCAAAGGGCATTCATCAGCTGCAAAACTTGAAGGAGCAATGAAGACATTGGTCTTTTACATCCTCAATGGCATCAGCTTCAATACACAAGAATTCTTCATCCGGCAACTGGCTGCGTCTGGATCTGACCTTTTTGGCCTGAAATTCTATGCTCCATGGGTCATGCGCCTCATCAAGCTACACTCTGCTATCAACTATCAGCCCTCTGCTCGCAATCATCTGATCTTTCTACCAGAGGTTGATATGTCAGTTGAAGCCATATACCCTGAGCCTGCCAAGACGCCTCTTTGTCTTCAAAATGCTGATCACCAAAGCTTCACTCAGCCCATGGAAGGAGTCCAAGCAGTAACTCGTGTCTATCCAATGGCTGGGAACACTCGTCGGCCTCACCGTGCGCAAACTGAAGCTACTAAGAGCACAATTGCCCAAAGGCCTAAGAAGCGCTCTCGTGTACTAAATGACCGAGAACTTCTTGTGGCACTACATCAGAAACAAGACAAGCATCACTTTTGGCTCAAGCGACAGATGCAAAGCCTCTTGGTGGACGTCAATCGCATTCGAAATCTTGCCACCAAGAATGCTTTTGTCACTCACGAGACCTATCGACGATCATGGAAGAGTTTGACGCTGCTTAGTGCTGAAGCAGATCTTCAAGACGATGGCTTCACTGAAAGATTCAAGTTTGACTCCACTCCTCCATGGAATGCTGTCCTACGTCGAACTCCATCCCTTGAAGACTCTGACTATTCTTCCTCCGCGGCAACTGTGAATGCCAAAGTGATCGATGATGAAGACGATGCTACTTCACCGCCCCCTACTTCTGCACGCATCGACACTGCACCAAGTTCGTCTGCGCCGCCAAACAACAACGACAACCCTGCTGCTTCACCTACTCCTCATGAGGACGAGTAGATGCTCTATGTCTTCAAACCTTTTTGGTCCTTGCTGACAAAAGGGGGAGAAGCATATGAGTTTGATAGTCTTCAAGCGGGTTCATATGGGAGGTTGCTTTATATTTTGCCTTGTGTTTACAACTCTCGCTTTTGATACATTTGGTTCTTTGAGTTGTAACACTTAAACTCGATGGTCGTCTGCTACTCATTTGCTTTTCTGTGATGCGATGATAAATTCCGCATGTGCGATGATAACTTCCGCACTTAGATCATTCTGCAGACGTCCATTTTTCATTATGCATGTCATTCTCTTAGTTATATCATTTCATGCATGATGAATTATCTTCATAAGTTGAAGAGGATCTCCACAAGTACAACCTGCCATGTGCATTTGCATTCTAAAAGCAAATTACGTATATGCACATCTTCAGGGGGAGCCTTTGCCACTTACGAAGACAATACCCCATCCTTTACAATTTCACATACTTTATCGCTGTTGAAAACTTCAACCAGTTTGTCATCAATCACCAAAAAGGGGGAGATTGTAAGTGCATCTAGTGCCACCCCTAGTTGGTTTTGGAGTATTAATGACAAAATTGGTTGAGGGACTAATGCGTTTGTGAGAATTGAATGATAACGCAGGTAGTGTCCCTCATTGATTCGGTTTACCTACCAGAGATGACCCCTAAAAATGTATGAAGACATTGACAACAATGGTGGTATGTGAAGATATTCATATTGAAGACTATGACATGAGAAGACATTGAGTGAAGACTATGGAGCGCGAAGACTGTGTCGTCTCGTTGTTTCCTTTTTCTTCTTTGTTGAGTCATAGGAACCACCGTACTGTTAAGTGGGGTCCAAGTGAACAAAGTCAGAATGACTGAAGTGATGCTCAACCCAAATCCTATGTCTTCGAGCGAAGAAAATGAGAGCAAATCTTATCCAGAGCTGGATGAGTAAGCTTTACTTGTAGCCCAAGTAAAGTTGTCGTGTGTGTTTGAAATCTGACCATTGGAACACGTGTCAGTTCCTTAGTGACCCAGGGTCATTTCGGACATATCAGGTCGGGTTGCCTTGTGGCTATAAATAGCCCACCCCCTACACCATAAATTGGTGGCTGCTCAGAGTTAGTGCATGGCTTTTGTCGTTTGAGAGCAACCCACCTCGAAGCCTTTGAGAGAGAGAAATCCTTGTGAGGACAAAGCCCAAACACTCAGAGCCAAAGAGTGTTAGGCATCACTGAAGTCTTTCTGTCTGTGTGACCTGAAGACTTATTACACTTGAGGACTGTGAATCCTCCAGCCGGTTAGGGGTCGCGTTCTGAGCATCCAAGAGTCATTGTGGATCGCTGGTGAACAAAGTCTGTGAAGGTTCGGAAGTCTACCTTGAAGACTTACCAGAGTGATTGGGCGAGGACTGTGTGTCCTTAGCTCAAGGGGAATAAGGTGAAGACACGGTCTTCTGAGTTGAATCTCAGCCTCCCTAACCAGACGTACAGTTGTCACAGCAACTGGAACTGGTCCAACAAATCCTGTGTCTTCAACAAGTGACTGGTTCTATCCTCTCCCTCCCTTTACTTAGAGTTTGTCTTCGTGAAGTCATTGCCTATTTGTCGTACCTATTTGAATTCATTGCTTAACTACTATTGTTGGTTGGGTTCATACTATCTTCCATCCTGATCCTTACTACTAAGCTGCTATTAGTCCTGTACTTTCACATTTTTGCATACTTGACTATGGCTTGCTTGTTGTAGTTTATCTTCCGCTGCATATCAATTAGGTCATTTCTATTGTTTGTCTTCGAAACTTCCATGTTTTGAAGACTTTCATACAAATCGCCTATTCACCCCCCTCTAGTCGATAACTAGCACTTTCAGAAGGATATTGCCGAGTATGTAGCAGTATGTGATGTATGTCAGAGAGTTAAGGTAGAGCATCAGTAACCAGCAGGATTGCTACAACCATTGCCGATAACCGAATGGAAGTGAGATAAACTTGGCATGGATTTTATCACTGGATTACCCAAGACTCGTTCAGGTTATGACTCTATCTGGGTTGTAGTGGATCGTTTGACGAAAGTAGCCCATTTCATCCCGGTGAAGACAACTTATACGAGTGCTAAGTTGGCAACGATATACATGACCAGGATCGTATGTCTGATGGAGTTCCGAGGACCATTGTATCAGATAGAGGAACACAGTTTACTTCAAAGTTTTGGAATCAGTTGCATGAAACTTTGGGTACCAGGCTAGAGTTCAGTACAACCTTTCATCCACAGACAGATGGACAGACCGAGAGAGTCAATCAGATTCTGGAGGACATGTTGAGAGCTTGTGCGCTAGATTATGGATCTAGTTGGGATGACAATTTGCCCTATGTAGAGTTCTCCTATAACAACAGTTATCAAGCTAGTTCGAAGATGGCCCCTTTCGAAGCTTTATACGGAAGAAGGTGCAGGACACCATTATCGTGGGATGAAGTTGGAGATCGACAGTTGTTTGGACCAGACTTAATCAGAGATTCCGAGGAGAAGGTTAAGTTGATTCGAGACAGACTCAAGGTAGCCCAGTCAAGGCAGAAGAGTTATGCGGATAGTAAACGCAAGGAGATAGTCTACGAAGTCGGAGACAGATCATATCTCCGTGTGCCCCCACTTCGCGAAGTTCAGCGTTTTGGAGTCAAGGGAAATCTAGCACCATGTTTTGTGAAACCATATAGAGTTTTGGAATGCATGGGAGAAGTTGCTTACAAGTTGGAATCACCCGAAGATTTGTCAGGAGTTCATGATGTGTTTCACGATTCCTAGTTTAAGAAGTGCCACGCCGAGATGGACGATATTCCTCTGAGATATAGTGCCATTGGAAGCAATTCAATTGGATAGTGATCTGACCTATGAAGAGAAGCCAGTCAAGATTCTCGAGTTTTCTAGCCAAGTTACTCGCAGTAAGGTTATCAAGTTTTGCAAAGTTCAATGGAGCCACCATACCGAGGAGGAAGCCACCTGGGAGCGAGAAGAAGATCTTCGCAAGGACCACCCGAACGTTTTTGCTGACCAACCCGAATCTCGAGGGCGAGATTCATCTTAAGGGGGAGGGGGTAGGTTTTTGTTGGGTAACGTAGCAATAATTCAAAATTTTCTATGCATCACTAAGATCAATCTAGGAGATTCTAGCAACAAGAGAGAGAGGGGATGAGCATCTTCATACCTTTGAAGATTGCTATGCGGAAGCATCACTAGAACGCGGATGAGGGAGTCGTACTCGCGGCGATTCAAATCGCGGAAGATCCGATCTAACGCCAACGGACGACGCCTCCGTGTTCAACACACGTACAGCCCGGGGACATCTCCTCCTTCTTGATCCGGTAAGGGGAGAGAAGAAGTTGAGGGAGATCTCCGGCAGTACGACGACGTGGTAGAAGAGCTTGCAGTTCTTCGGCAGGGCTTCGCCAAGCACTACTATGGAGGAGGAGGTGTTGGGGAGGGAGAGGGCTGGGCCAGGGGAAGGGTGTGGCAGCCCTCCCACCTCCGCTCTATTTATAGGGGCAAGGGAGAGGGGGGCCGGCCCCCTCTAGATGGATCTAGAGGGGGGCGGCGACCAAGGGGGGGAGGCTTGCCCCCCAAGCCAAGGGGGCGCCCCCTTTAGGGTTTCCCCCCAAACCCTAGGCGCATGGGCCCATGGGGGGTGGCGCCCAACCCACTTAGGGGCTGGTTCCCCTCCATACATAGGGCCCTCCGGGGCAGGTGGACCCCCGGAACCCTTTCGGTGGTCCTGGTACAATTCCGATATACCCCCGAACATTTCCGGTGATCGAATAAGGACTTCCCATTTATAAATCTTTATCTCCGGACCATTCCGGAACTCCTCATGACGTCCGGCATCTCATCCGGGACTCTGAAAAACATTCGGTAACTGCATACTAATTCCCATAACAACTCTAGTGTCACCGAACCTTAAGTGTGTAGACCCTACGGGTTCGGGAATCATGCAGACATGACCGAGACATTTCTCTGCCCAATAACCAACAGCGGGATCTGGATACCCATGTTGGCTCCCACATGTTCCACGATGATCTCATCGGATGAACCACGATGTCCGGGATTCAATCAATCCCGTATACAATTCCCTTTGTCAATCGGTATGTTACTTTCCTGAGATTCGATCGTCGGTATCCCAATACCTCATTTAATCTCGTTACCGGCAAGTCACTTTACTCGTTCCGTAATGCATGATCCCATGACTAACTACTTAGTCACATTGAGCTCATTATGATGATGCATTATCGAGTGGGCCCAGAGATACCTCTCCGTCATACAGAGTGACAAATCCCAGTCTCGATTCATGCCAACCCAACAGATACTTTCGGAGATACCTGTAGTGTACCTTTATAGGCACCCAGTTACGTTGTGACTTTTGGTACACTCAAAGCATTCCTACGGTATCCGGGAGTTGCACAATCTCGTGGTCCAAGGAAATGATACTTGACATTAGAAAAGGTTTTAGCAAACGAACTACACGATCTTGTGCTATGCTTAGGATTGGGTCTTGTCCATCACATCATTCTCCTAATGATGTGATCCCATTATCAATGACATCTAATGTCCATGGTCAGGAAACCATAACCATCTATTGATCAACGAGCTAGTCAACTAGAGGCTCACCAGGGACATGTTGCGGTCTATGTATTCACACATGTATTATGGTTTCCGGTCAATACAATTATAGCATGAACAATAGACAATTATCATGAACAAGGAAATATATAATAATAACCATTTTATTATTGCCTCTAGGGCATATTTCCAACAGTCTCCCACTTGCACTAGAGTCAATAATCTAGTTACATTGTGATGAATCGAACACCCATAGAGTTCTGGTGTTGATCATGTTTTGCTCGTGGAAGAGGTTTAGTCAACAGATCTGCGACATTCAGATCCGTATGCACTTTACAAATATCGATGTCTCCATCTTGACATTTTCACGAATGGAGTTGAAGCGACGCTTGATATGCCTGGTCTTCTTGTGAAACCTGGGCTCCTTGACAAGGGCAATAGCACTAGTGTTGTCACAGAAGAGAGTCATTGGGCCCAACGCATTGGGAATAACTCCTAGGTCGGTAATGAACTCCTTCATCCATATTGCTTCATGTGCTGCCTCCGAGGCTGCCATGTACTCTGCTTCACATGTAGATCCCGCCACGACGCTTTGCTTGCAACTGCACCAGCTGACTGCCCCACGATTCAAAATATACACGTATCCGGTTTGTGACTTGGAGTCATCCAGATCTGTGTCAAAGCTAGCATCGACGTAACCCTTTACGACGAGCTCTTCGTCACCTCCATAAATGAGAAACATATCCTTAGTCCTTTTCAGGTACTTCAGGATATTCTTGACTGCTGTCCATTGTTCCATGCTGGGATTACTTTGGTACCTTCCCACCAAACTTACGGCAAGGTTTACATCAGGTCTGGTACACAACATGGCATACATAATAGACCCTATGGCTGAGGCATAGGGGATGACACTCATCTTTTCTATATCTTCTGCCGAGGTCGGGCATTGAGCCGTGCTCAATTTCACACCTTGCAAAACAGGCAAGAACCCCTTCTTCAACTGATCCATATTGAACTTATTCAATATCTTATCAAGGTATGTGCTTTGTGAAAGATCGATGAGGCATCTCGATCTATCTCTATAGATCTTGATGCCTAATATGTAAGCAGCTTCTCCAAGGTCCTTCATTGAAAAACACTTATTCAAGTAGGCCTTTATGCTTTCCAAAAGTTCTATATCATTTCCCATCAATAGTATGTCATCCACATATAATATGAGAAATGCTATAGAGCTCCCACTCACTTTCTTGTAAACGCAGGCTTCTCCATAAGTCTGCATAAACCCAAACACTTTAATCATTTCATCAAAGCAAATGTTCCAACTCCGAGATGCTTACTCCAGCCCATAGATGGAGCGCTGGAGCTTGCGCACCTTGTTAGCATTCTTAGGATCGACAAAACCTTTCGGCTGCATCATATCCAATTCTTCCTTAAGGAAACCGTTAAGGAATGCCGTTTTGACGTCCATTTGCCATATCTCATAATCATAGAATGCGGCAATAGCTAACATGATTCAGACGGACTTCAGCTTCGCTACGGGTGAGAAGGTCTCATCATATTCAACCCCTTGAACTTGTCGATAACCCTTAGCGACAAGCCTAGCTTTATAGATGGTCACTGTCGGTGTCAAAACCGGCGGATCTCGGGTAGTGGGTCCCGAACTGTGCGTCTAGGCGGATGGTAACAAGAGACGAGGGACACAATGTTTTTACCCAGGTTCGGGCCCTCTCGATGGAGGTAAAACCCTACGTCCTGCTTGATTAATATTGATGATATGGGTAGTACAAGAGTAGATCTACCACGAGATCAAGGAGGCTAAACCCTAGAAGCTAGCCTATGGTATGATTGTTGAGATGTATGTTCGTCCTACGGACTAAGGCCCTCCGGTTTATATAGACACCGGAGAGGCTAGGGATACACAGAGTCGGTTACAATGGTAGGAGATCTACATATCCGTATTGCCAAGCTTGCCTTCCACGCCAAGGAAAGTACCATCCAGACACGAGCCGGAGTCTTCAATCTTCTATCTTCGTAGTCTGGGAGTCCGGCGGGTATTGATAGTCCGGCTGTCCGGACACCCCCTAGTCCAGGACTCCCTCAGTAGCCCCTGAACCAGTCTTCAATGACGATAAGTCCGGCGTGCATAATGTTCGGCATTGCAAGGCGGGTTCCTCCCTTGAATAATCCGGAGAAGATAATGAACACCAGGATAGTCCGGCTCTGCAAAATAAATTCCACATTCCACCATAGAGAATAAAATATACACTTAGCTCAATCTGCTGACGTATTATGCGGCGTGACATCACACCGCAGCCAAGCCTTTGTTTGAATTACTATACCACCTCAGCACGTTTAGCGAAGCGGTTTCCTTGGCACGTCCTGTCGAAGCAGAGATCGTGTTCCCCTTATTCCGGGATTCTCATCAATACGTGTGTGGGTAACCCAACCGCGCCATTGATGGTGGCGCTTGGGAGATAAGCGAGTTTTACCAGGCCGGTGAGGGACGCATAATTTTGTCCGCCTATATATAAGGGATAAGGATTTACCTTCCCACCTACGCCTTCTTCCTCCTTTGCTCATCCATCCCTGCGAACTCAAGCTCCAACGCCCAAGCTCGCGCATCTCGCCTCGACCTTTCTCCGAACATGTCCGGAGCGGGAGGTAAATGGATGGCCTCCATCGCTAAGGAGGAGGACATCACCAAGCTGCGCGACGCCGGATACCTTTCCGGCGATATTGCGCATCGGTTGCCCGACGCGGGGCAGCTCATCCCTACCCCAGGGCCTCATGAGAGGGTCGTCTTCCTCCCCCACTTCCTCCGCGGACTGGGCTTTCCGCTCCATCCATTTGTCCGGGGGCTCATGTTTTACTACGACCTGGATTTCCACGATCTGGCGCCGAACTTCATCCTCAATATCTCGGCGTTTATCGTCGTGTGCGAGGCCTTTCTCTGCATCCGGCCCCACTTCGGCCTATGGCTCAAGACCTTCAACGTCAAGCCGAAGGTTGTGAAGGGGACGCAAGCGGAATGCGGAGGTGCCATGTTGGGCAAGCTGCCCAACGTCCCTTGGCTAGAAGGGACATTCGTGGACTCCGTCAAGGGGTGGCAATCGGGGTGGTTCTACATCACCGAGCCGCGCAAGCCTACATGGGCGGCGGCCCCCGAATTTAGATCTGGAATCCCCACGTAGCTCACCTCCTGGAAAGAGAAGGGCTTGCAGTGGGGTGATCCGGTGGAGGTGACGGGACTCCGAGCCTGCATCAAGAAGATGGTGAGCAATAGGCTCCGGCTCGTCGACGTGGTCCAAGTCATGCTCCTCCGGCGGATTCTCCCATGCCAAGGACGGGCATTCAATCTGTGGAAGTTTAATCCGGAACAGCACCAGACGTTGAGCGGGCTCTTCGATACAACACATGAAGGTGCCTGGAGGGTGCTGTTCAAGGGCGCCGAAGCCCCCGCATCCGTGACCGAAGACCGCGGATTCAGCTCGCAGTCTCCGACTGACGAGGTAAGTGATTCGACCCCATTACGGGACACTTGTGGTAATTAGATTGACTCTAGCGAGGTTTTTAATCTGCCTCTTCCTTTGACAGGAATGGATGGAGAAGGCCAGGCTGCTCATCATCCCGGCTCCCATGCCAGAAGAACCAGTGGATGCCCGCTTAGCAGGGCTGCTGGTTCCGGCACCGCACGTGGTGCCGGAAAAGAAGGCCAAGAAGGTGGCCACGGGGACTCGAAAGAGTTCCCGTAATCAGGCGTCTGACGACGACGAGGACTCCTCCCCCGAAGACGAGGAGGAGGAGGAGGACTCTCTCCCGGAGGAGGGAGCGAAGAAGAGGAAGGCTTCCCCAATCGGGGCGGCCGAAGGGTCCAAGAGGGGGAGAACTATCCCCCCGGACAGTTTCGCCAACATCAGCGTTGGCGAGGATGAATGGCCTCCAAGGGCCAGGCGTCCGGCTGGATCGTAAGTATTCAGATCATTCATATGCCGTACCTTTTATGTCACGAAGTATCCTTCTAACGCCGCATTCTGTCCGTAGTCCGGCCAGGGATGATCTTCCCGACTCGATGAGCGGGCCATTGGCCTCGTCGGAAGTAAATTCCGTCCCGACCGCCTCTACCCCACGCTCCGACGAGGACGCCGAGGTGGGATCCCAAGAGGGGACCCATCAGGAGGAGGCTCCGGAGGCGCCGTCAGGCGACCTCCTGGACTTTGCGCCGGACTCTACATCGGAACCCGCAGTGGTTCCAGAGTCCGGCAAGCGGCCCCTTCGGAAGAAGGGCAGGACAGTGACGCCGGCGGCCTCCGTCCAACCGGAGGCGCCGGATAACCTGCTGGAGGCGCTTAAAGGCGCTTCCATCGAGGAAGAACACCGCACTCTCATGAGTGCGGTGATTGAGAAGGTCCAGTTCGCCAAGAGCGGGCTGACCGAAGCCTGCAGCAGCCTTCTAACAGGCTTTGAGGTAAGAAGTTAAAATTATGTAATGTAATACCGCATAGACAGTAGCCCATGATGCTTAGTTCGGTGTTCAGAAGGAAAAGCCGGACTAAGGATCTAACAAGATATACGCAGGGTTTCTAAAAATATGTCAATATGGGTTTGCAGGCTGCGCTGTTGACCTCTGCCGCATTAACGGCGGAGGTCGAGGCGCTGAAGAAGGACCTTGAGCGGTCGGAGCAAGAGCTCGACCATGCCAAGAGGCAGCTCGAGGAAAAAGAAGGTGAATAACACCACTTTAAAGAAGTACCTTACAGAAAAGGGTTTTGGTTGCAAATAAGATTAACAAGGATAATATGTGTAATGCAGGGGCCACTAACGAGGTGGCAGCCCTGAAGGATGCTGTGTCCGTGGCCGAACGCAATGCGGCCATGGAACGGGCTGAGCGAGAAAAGCAAGCGGCACTGGTGGCGGAAGTTCGGCAAGAGCTCCAGGCTCTCATGGAAAAGAATGAGAGTTTGGAGCGTGACTCCAAGACTCGAGAGTCCGAGCTTGCCTCGGCTCTCTAAAGTGCCAAGTCCGCCAAGGCCGAGGCCCAGAAGGACCTTCAGGAGGTAGAGGACATAAAGAAGATAGCGGCGGGTAAGGCCTTTTTCATGCAGAGCAGGCACGTTAATGTAAATTACCGGATACTTACCCGAATTCGGAGCTCTCCAGGGGCGTTTGCAGATCTGCCGCGTAGTGCGTCTGATGCCGCCGCATTCTATCGTGGCGAGGAGGGGAGCTCGACGGAGAAGGTCTTCTAGTCTCAGTATGCTGAGGCCGGCCATCCAGTGCCCCCAAGCGACCAGCTGAAGCAGCTGGTCGAACTCCACAGGGTAGCTGAGGAGGCCATGAAGGGCCTCATAGTCCGGCTGTGGCCTGGACAGGCCATGCCTGGCAGCTACTTTGGCCTAGTGCGGCGGCTGGTGGATGCATGCCCCAGGCTGGATGTAATCAAGCGCTCCGCCTGCATTGAAGGCGCTCGTCGGGCCCTTGCCCGCATAAAGGTGCAATGGGGCAAACTGGATGCGGAGAAGCTTCTCACGGATCCGCCGCTGCCGGGCAAGGAGCATTGTACGCCGGAGCGCTATTATAAAGTTGTCCTGAAGGGAGCCTGCGATATTGCAGATGAGTGCTCCCGAAATGTAATCTTTGAGTGAACTCGCTGTGTATTTATCCTGGGCGCTGAAAACTTCGTTTATATGCGCCATGAGCAATCTTGTTTAATTTAAAATATTACCTTCTGTGCGGCCATTTGTAAAATCTGAGAGATGGCAAGTCGTTGGCTTCAGCCCCCAAGCCACAAGTGCTGGGGTGTTCGGTGATAAACTTGAGCACTCTTGTTCCCATTATTGGGTCCATCTAGGGAGGCGCTCAACACGACGAACACGGCAACCGGACTTATAATGCTTGAACACTCTCACTTAGCCATAGAATTCTATAATTTTAAATTTCGGCGAAGCCCCTGGTATTCGGAAGACCAAATCCGGGGCGCTATCCACGCCTTCGTCGGACATCATCCGGAACTTCGCTCGAAGCGGCATGAGTCTTTATGGACCCGAAAGAACCTCTCGAACAGCGACCAGTCTCTCGCCTTATCATGCCAGTCAGTTTTAGCTTTCTCCACTGAGGCGTTAACCCGGCTCAACCGGGGTGCAATCACAGTGGTTCTCCCAGTGCTACCTTAGCCGACAGAACGGAACGTAAGGCACCAAAACATGGGAGCCGGGCAAACCCAACTATTGACCCAAGACATGATTCGGAGCTGATTCATATAATGCTATAAGTTTGGGGTGCCGCACTTGTGAAAGTGTTCAGACTTAATCACACCATAATCTGGGGAACAGAAGCCCCTGGCGTATTCGGCCGTACCAAAGTATACGGATGCAAGATGTCATATAATGAACATATATAAAAGATAACGCAATTGCAATGATAAGGCAATGTACTTGCAAAAAAGAAGTGCTGCGTTATTTATGAAAGAAGGTCTGCTAATAAAGCGGACTGATACAAATAGTGCAGTAAGCAATTGCAATGAAAAGGTAATGTACTTGCAAAAAAGAAGTGCTGCGTTATTTATGAAAGAAGGTCTGCTAATAAAGCGGACTGATACAAATAGTGCGGTAAGCAAGGGATTTGGACTAAATGAACATGTCCCCCTCTAGGGATGAGCTGCAGACTTGGTGTATGTAATTGAATTTAATGCTCGTAACTGAGACCACCTGAATATTCGCCGCGGCCTCCTTTAGTCCCTGACTGTTTGCATCGTGAGTTCGGCAAGTGCGCCGTCGAACAAGTCTTCTGATTAACAGAGTCCTGTATACATAAAAAGAAGAAAAGATAAAAATAAAAATAAAATAAAGGGGGGCGCTCGCGTGAGCCCCTGGTGTGGTCGAGCCGCACTCTTGGTCCCTTGTGATCGAGCCCCTCCCCTGCGCCCATGGTATCTCCAAAGCGTAATGATGTACGCGGAGTGTTATTCTTGTGATCATGCGCGGGCGAGGGTTGGGGCCGCATTGCTACGCGTGCTCTGATCGCGCCAGGTGGTCTTGGTTAGTGTTGCTCCGGGCGCGCTTTGATGTATCCGGCTTTTTAGTTGCCGGACTTGAGAATTGCCGTAGAAGGCTACTCTGTACTTCTGCCGCGAGAGCCGCTGTATGTTCCTCCGTTCGGAGGGAGCGTTCCGTATTCCCATTGACCATAATGACTCCACGAGGGCCTGGCATCTTGAGCTTTAGGTATGCATAATGCGGCACCACGTTGAATTTTGCAAACGCGGTTCGTCTGAGCAGGGCATGATAGCCGCTATGGAACGGGACTATATCGAAGATTAATTCTTCGCTTCGGAAATTATCCGGGGATCCGAAGACCACTTCCAGTGTGACTGAGCCTGTACAGTTGGCTTCCACTCCTGGGATGACACCTTTAAAGGTTGTCTTTGTAGGTTTAATCCTGGATGGGTCTATGCCCATTTTGCGCACTGTATCCTGATAAAGCAGGTTCAGGCTGCTGCCGCCGTCCATCAGGACTCTTGTGAGGTGAAATCCATCGACGATTGGGTCTAAGACCAATGCGGCAAATCCGCCATGGCGTATGCTGGTCGGATGGTCTCTTCGATCGAAAGTGATCGGACAGGAGGACCATGGATTGAACTTTGGGGCGACTGGCTCCATCGCATAGACGTCCCGTAGTGTGCGCTTCCTCTCCCTCTTGGGTATATGGGTCGCGTATATCATATTCACCGTCCGCACATGTGGGGGGAAACCCTTCTGTCCTCTATTGTTCGGCGGCCGGGTCTCTTCCTCGTCATCGCTATTTAGCCCCTTGTCATTGTGTTCGGCAATTAACTTGCCAGCCTGCTTGAACACCCAACAATCTCTATTGGTGTGATTAGCTAGCTTTTCGGGGGTGCCATGTATCTGGCATGAGCGGTCGAGTATTCGGTCCAAATTGGACGGACCCGGAGTGGTTCTTTTAAATGGCTTCTTCCGTTGACCGGGTTTGGAGCCTCGGAATCCGGCATTGGCTGCCGTATCCTCCTTATCGTCGCCGTTAATGCGGCGCTTGTTTTTGATTCGACGTGACCTGCCGTTGTTGTCCTTAGTGTCCGGACTGCCAGAATTTTTGCGGAGATTGTTGCTGCGGGCTAGCCAGCTGTCCTCTCCCGCACAAAAGCGGGTCATTAACGATGTGAGGGCTGCCATGGATTTCGGCTTCTCCTGCCCCAGGTGCCGGGCTAGCCATTCGTCCCGGATGTTATGTTTGAAGGCTGCAAGGGCCTCCGCATCCGGACAGTCGACGATTTGATTTTTCTTCGTCAAGAACCATGTCCAGAATTGCCTGGACGATTCGTCTGGCTGCTGAATAATGTGGCTTAGGTCATCGGCGTCTGGTGGTCGCACATATGTGCCTTGGAAGTTATCAAGGAACACAGCCTCCAGGTCTTCCCAACACCCAATTGACTCTGCGGGCAAGCTGTTAAGCCAATGCCGAGCTGGTCCTTTAAACTTGAGTGGGAGATATTTGATGGCGTGGAGATTGTCGCCACGGGCCATATGGATGTGGAGAAGGTAATCTTCGATCCACACCGCGGGGTCTGTTGTGCCATCGTAAGATTCGATGTTTACGGGTTTAAACCCTTCGGGGATCTGATGATCCATTACTTCATCAGTGAAGCATAACGGGTGTGCGGCGCCCCTGTATTGAGCAATATCGCGACGCAGCTCGAGGGAGCGCTATCTGCTATGTTCGGCCCAGCCGGCGTTATGTCCGGCGCGACGGTATTCGTCGTGGGTCGTAGGGAGCCCACGTGATCCATGGATGGATCTAGATTGTCTTGCTTTGTCCTCCAATATGTCTCGCAAGTCCGGCGCGTTCCCTTTTGGCTTCGTACTCTTGGAGCGATGCCGGGGTACGGTCTTGGCTGGGGGCCTGGATGCCTCTCTGTCGCGACCACGGGGTGGTCGGTCAGCCATGTCATGCGCTGGTGAAGAAGGTATGTATGCTTCCTCCTCTAATCGGGGGAGCAGCTTGCGTCTTGGGTAACTTTTGGAGGGACGTTCGAGTTTGTACTCTTCGGCCGTGAGGACTTCGGTCCATCGATCAGCCAGCAGGTCCTGATCAGCTTGAAGCTGCTGCTGCTTTTTCTTTAGGTTGTTTGCTGTGGCGATAAGCCTGCGCTTGAAGCGCTCTTGTTCGACGGGATCCTCAGGTACGACGAATTCGTCATCGTTGAGGCTTGCTTTGTCTTCAGAGGGAGGCATATAGTTATCGTCCTCAACCCCTTTGTTTGCCGCCCTCTCGTGGGGGCTTGCTTCTGCATCCTCCTGCGCTGAGTGGTGCAGGAGGGGATTGTCTTCGGCGCTCTCTGGAGTATTGTTGTCTCCTGTGCCGGAATCTCCATTCTTGCTGTGGCGGGATTTAGAGCGGCGCCGCTGACGCCGGCGTTTGGGCTGCTTCTTTAAAGAGTCTGCCTCCACTGCTTCTTCGCCATCCCCTTCCTTTGGGGTATCCACCATGTATACGTCATATGACGAGGTGGCCTTCCAGTGCCCTGTAGGCGCTGGTTCCTGTTCGTCTCCAGCATCGTCATCCATAGCGTCGATGTCTTCGGAGTCGTAGTCTAGCATGTCGGTTAAATCCTCGACAGTGGCTACAAAGTGGGTGGTGGGTGGGCTCTAAATTTCTTCGTCGTCCGAACTCCAACCATCCTGGCCGCAGTCCGGCCAGGACTCTTCTGATAGCGAGAGATGCTTCAGTGAATTCAGGATATCGCCGAAAGGCGAGTGCTGGAAGATGTCCGCGGCGGTGAATTCCATAATCGGCGCCCAATCCGAATTAGTTGGCTGGGGCGCGGGAGGCTCGGAGTCCGGCGAGGAGTCCGGCGCCTCGGGATCACGAGTTTCGCAGGGGACAAGATTAGTATTCGGCTCCATCGCCGTGGATGTTGAAGCCCCCAGGGCGGCATCTATCCACCGGCCCTCGATATGGGCAATCGGCTCCGGGCTAATGGCTAAAGCGGATCTGAGTGCGGCCACCAAAGCACTGTCCGGCGGCAGAGCTAGATCATGCCCATCGTCACAGTGCGGCGCGCTTGGCTGTGGCTTGAGTCCGTCGAAGATCAAGTCTCCGCGGACATTGGCCGTGAAGTTTAAGCTTCCGAATCTGACCTGACGGCCAGGGGCGTAGCTTTCGATCTGCTCTAGATGGCCAAGAGAATTGGCCCGCAGTGCGAAGCCGCCGAATATGAAGATCTGTCCGGGGAGAAAGGTCTCAACCAGGACAACATTGATGGTTGAAGATGCCATCGAGCCTATCGGTGACGACACAGAGGAACTCTCAATGAAAGCACCAATGTCGGTGTCAAAACCGGCGGATCTCGGGTAGGGGGTCCCGAACTATGCGTCTAGGCGGATGGTAACAAGAGACGAGGGACACAATGTTTTTACCCAGGTTCGGGCCCTCTCGATGGAGGTAAAACCCTACGTCCTGCTTGATTAATATTGATGATATGGGTATACAAGAGTAGATCTACCACGAGATCAAGGAGGCTAAACCCTAGAAGCTAGCCTATGGTATGATTGTTGAGATGTATGTTCGTCCTACGGACTAAGGCCCTCCGGTTTATATAGACACCGGAGAGGCTAGGGATACACAGAGTCGGTTACAATGGTAGGAGATCTACATATCCGTATTGCCAAGCTTGCCTTCCACGCCAAGGAAAGTACCATCCGGACACGAGCCGGAGTCTTCAATCTTCTATCTTCGTAGTCTGGGAGTCCGGCGGATATTGATAGTCCGGCTGTCCGGACACCCCCTAGTCCAGGACTCCCTCAGTCACATTACCATCCGCGTCAGTCTTCTTCTTAAAGGTCCATTTATTTTCTATGGCTCGCCGATCATCGGGCAAGTCTGTCAAAGTCCATACTTTGTTTTCATACATGGATCATATCTCGGATTTTATGGCTTCAAGCCATTTGTTGGAATCTGGGCCCGCCATCGCTTCTTCATAGTTCGAAGGTTCATCGTTGTCTAACAACATGATTTCCAGGACAGGGTTGCCATACCATTCTGGTGTGGAACGTGTCCTTGTGGACCTACGAAGTTCAGTAGCAAATTGATCCGAAGTTCCTTGATCATCATCATTGACTTCCTCTCCAGTCGGTGCAGGCACCACAGAAATATCTTCCTGAGCTGTGCTACTTTCCGGTTCAAGAGGTAGTACTTCATCAAGTTCTACTTTCCTCCCACTTACTTCTTTCGAGAGAAACTCTTTCTCCAGAAATGATCCGTTCTTGGCAACAAAGATCTTGCCTTCGGATCTGAGGTAGAAGGTATACCCAATGGTTTCCTTAGGGTATCCTATGAAGACGCATTTTTCCAACTTGGGTTCGAGCTTTTCAGGTTGAAGTTTCTTGACATAAGCATCGCATCCCCAAACTTTTAGAAACGACAGCTTAGGTTTCTTCCCAAACCATAATTCATACGGTGTCATCTCAACGGATTTAGATAGTGCCCTATTTAAAGTGAATGGGGCTGTCTCTAAAGCATAACCCCAAAATGATAGCGGTAAATCGGTAAGAGACATCATAGACCGCACCATATCCAATAGAGTGTGATTACGACGTTCGGACACACCATTACGCTGAGGTGTTCCAGGCGGCGTGAGTTGTGAAACAATTCCACATTTCCATAAGTGCGTACCAAACTCGTGACTTAAATATTCTCCTCCACGATCTGATCGTAAGAACTTTATTTTTCTGTCACGTTGATTCTCCACCTCACTCTGAAATTCCTTGAACTTTTCAAAGGTCTCAGACTTGTGTTTCATTAAGTAGACATACCCATATCTACTTAAGTCATCAGTGAGGGTGAGAACATAAGGATAGCCACCGCGAGCCTCAACGCTCATTGGACCGCACACATCAGTATGTATTATGTCCAACAAGTTGGTTGCTCGCTCCATTGTTCCGGAGAACGGAGTCTTGGTCATCTTGCCCATGAGGCATGGTTTGCATGTGTCAAATGATTCATAATCAAGAGACTCCAAAAGTCCATCTGCATGGAGTTTCTTCATGCGTTTGACACCAATGTGACCAAGGCGGCAGTGCCACAAGTATGTGGGACTATCATTATTAACCTTACATCTTTTGGTATTCACACTATGAATATGTGTAACATCATGTTCGATATTCAATAAGAATAAGCCGTTGACTAGCGGAGCATGACCATAAAACATATCTCTCATATAAATAGAACAACCATTATTCTTGGATTTAAATGAGTAGCCATCTCGCATTAAACCAGATCCAGATACAATGTTCATGCTCAAAGCTGGCACTAAATAACAATTATTGAGGTTTAAAACTAATCATGTAGGTAAATGTAGAGGTAGCGTGCCGACGGCGATCACATCGACCTTGGAACCATTCCCGATGCGCATCGTCACCTCGTCCTTCGCCAGTCTCCGCTTATTCCGCGACTCCTATTTTGAGTTACAAATATGAGAAACCACACCGGTATCAAATACCTAGGAGCTACTACGAGTTCTGGTAAGGTACACATCAATAACATGTATATCACATATACCTTTGGTGTTGTCGGCCTTCTTGTCCGCTAAGTACTTGGGGCAATTCCGCTTCCAGTGACCACTTCCCTTGCAATAAAAGCACTGAGTCTCGAGCTTGGGTCCATTGTTTGGCTTCTTCCCGATAACTGATTTACCGGGCGCGGCAACTCCCTTGCCGTCCTTCTTGAAGTTCTTTATACCCTTGCCTTTCTTGAAACTAGTGGTCTTATTCACCATCAACACTTCATGTTCCTTTTTGATTTCCACCTCCGCTAATTTCAGCATTGAATATAGCTCAGGAATGGACTTCTCCCTCCCCTGCATATTGTAGTTCATCACAAAGCTCTTGTAGCTAGGTGGGAGCGACTGGAGGATCCTGTCAATGACCGAGTCATCTGGGAGATTAACTCCCAACTGAGACAAACAGTTGTGTAACCCGGACATAGTGAGTATATGCTCACTGACAGAACTGTTTTCCTCCATCTTACAACTGTAGAACTTGTCGGAGACATCATATTTCTCGACCAGGGCATGAGCTTGGAAAACCATTTTCAGCTCTTGGAACATCTCATATGCTCCGTGCTGCTCAAAACGCTTTTGGAGCCCCAGTTCTAAGCTGTAAAGCATGCTGCACTGAACCAGGGACTGCCAGGCATTCATAACGTCTTGAGATGCTGGGAAAATGGGTGCTTCACCTAGCGGTGCTTCTAGGACATATGCTTTCTTGGCAGCTATGAGGATGATCCTCAAGTTTCGGACCCTGTCCGTATAGTTGCTAGCATCGTCTTTCAGCTTGGTTTTCTCTAGGAATGCGTTGAATTTGAGGGCAACATTAGCGTGGGCCATTTGATCTACAAGACATATTGCAAAGATTTTTTTTAGACTAAGTTCATGATAATTAAGTTCATCTAATAAAATTTAATGAACTCCCACTTAGATAGACATCCCTCTAGTCATCTAAGTGTTACATGATCCGAGTCAACTAGGCCGTGTCCAATCATCACGTGAGACGGACTAGTCATCATCGGTGAACATCTTCATGTTGATCGTATCTACTATACGACTCGTGTTTGACCTTTCAGTCTCTTGTGTTCCGAGGCCATGTCTGTACAGGCTAGGCTCGTCAAGTCAACCTAAGTGTTTTGCTTGTGTAAATCTGGCTTACACCCATTGTATGCGATCGTTAGAATCTATCACACCCGATCATCACGTGGTGCTTCAAAACAACGAACTTTCGCAATGGTGCACAGTTAGGGGGGACACTTTCTTGAAATTTTAGTGAGGATCATCTTATTTATGCTACCGTCGTTCTAAGCAAATAAGATGTAAACATGACAAACATCACATGCAAATCATAAAGTGACATGATATGGCCAATATCATCTTGCGCCTTCAATCTCCATCTTTGAGGCACGACATGATCACCTTCGTCACCGGCATGACACCATGATCTCCATCATCGTGTCTTCATGAAGTTGTTTCGCCAACTATTAATTCTACTACTATGGCTAACGGTTAGCAACAAAGTAAAGTAATTACATGGCGTTATTCAATGACACGCAAGTCATACAATACATTAAGACAACTCCTATGGCTCCTGCCGGTTGTCATACTCATCGACATGCAAGTCGTGATTCCTATTACAAGAACATGATCAATCTCATACATCACATATATCATTCATCACATTCTTTTGGTCATATCACATCACATAGCATACCTTGCAAAAACAAGTTAGACGTCCTCTAATTGTTGTTGCATGTTTTACGTGGCTGCTATGGGTTTCTAGCAAGAACGTTTCTTACCTACGCAAAAGCCACAACGGTGATATGCATGACAATTGCTATTTACCCTTCATAAGGACCCTTTTCATCGAATCCGATCCGACTAAAGTGGGAGAGACTGGCACCCGCTAGCCACTTTATGCAACAAGTGCATGTCAGTTGGTGGAACCTGTCTCATGTAAGCGTACGTGTAAGGTCGGTCCGGGCCGCTTCATCCCACGATGCCGCCAAATCAAGATAAGACTAGTAATGGTAAGCATATTGGAAAAACCAACACCCACAACTACTTGTGTTCTACTCGTGCATAGAATCTACGCAATAGACCTAGCTCATGATGCCACTATTGGGTAACGTAGCAATAATTCAAAATTTTCTATGCATCACCAAGATCAATCTAGGAGATTCTAGCAACAAGAGACAGAGGGGATGAGCATCTTCATACCTTTGAAGATCGCTATGCGGAAGCGTCACTAGAACATGGATGAGGGAGTCATACTCACGGGGATTCAAATCGCGGAAGATCCGATCTAACGCCGAACGGACGGTGCCTCCGTGTTCAACACACGTACAGCCCGGGGACGTCTCCTCCTTCTTGATCTAGCAAGGGGAGAGAAGAAGTTGAGGGAGAGCTCCGGCATCACGATGGCATGGTGGAGGAGCTTGCAGTTCTCCGGCAGGGCTTCGCCAAGCACTACTATGGAGGAGGAGGTGTTGGGGAGGGAGTGGGATGGGCCAGGGGAAGGGTGTGGCAGCCCTCCCACCTCCCCTCTATTTATAGGGGAAAGGGAGAGGGGGGCCGGCCCCCTCCAGATGGATCTAGAGGCGGGGGGGGGGGGGGGGGCAGCGGCCAAGGGGGGGGAGGCTTGCCCCCCAAGCCAAGGGGGGCGCCCCCTTTAGGGTTTTCCCCCAAACCCTAGGTGCATGGGCCCTAGGGGGTGGCGCCCAGCCCACTTAGGGGCTGTTTCCCCTCCATATTCAGCCCATAGGGCCTTTCGGGGCAGGTGGACCCTCCCGGTGGACCCCCGGAACCCTTTCGGTGGTCCCGGTACAATACCGATATACCCCCGAACATTTTCGGCGACCGAATAAGGACTTCCCATATATAAATCTTTATCTCCGGACCATTCCGGAACTCCTCGTGACATCCAGGATCTCATCCGGGACTCTGAAAAACATTCGGTAATTGCATACTAATTCCCATAACAACTCTGGTGTTACCGAACCTTAAGTGTGTAGACCCTACGGGTTCGGGAATCATGCAGACATGACCGAGACATATCTCCAGCCAATAACTAACAGCGGGATCTGGATACCCATGTTGGCTCCCACATGTTCCATGATGATTTCATCGGATGAACCATGATGTCGGGGATTCAATCAATCCCGTATACAATTCCCTTTGTCAATCGGTATGTTACTTGCCCGAGATTCGATCATTGGTACCTCGTTCAATCTCGTTACCGGCAAGTCACTTTACTCATTCCGTAATGCATGATCCCGCGACTAACTACTTAGTCACATTGAGCTCATTATGATGATGCATTACCGAGTGGGCCCAGAGATACCTCTCTGTCATACGGAGTGACAAATCCCAGTCTCGATTCGTGCCAACCCAACAGACACTTTCGGAGATACGTGCAGTGTACCTTTATAGCCACCCGGTTACGTTGTGACGTTTGGTACACCGAAAGCATTCCTACGGTATCCGGGAGGTTCACAATCTCATGGTCTAAGGAAATGATACTTGACATTAGAAAAGCTTTTAGCAAACGAACTACACGATCTTGTGCTCTGCTTAGGATTGGGTCTTGTCCATCACATCATTCTCCTAATGATGTGATCCCGTTATGAATGACATCTAATGTCCATGGTCAGGAAACCATAACCATCTATTGATCAACGAGCTAGTCAACTAGAGGCTCACTAGGGACATGTTGTGGTCTATGTATTCACACATGTATTACGGTTTCCGGTCAATACAATTATAGCATGAACAATAGACAATTATCATGAACAAGGAAATATATAATAATAACCATTTTATTATTGCCTCTAGGGCATATTTCCAACAGTTTTTAACATCCTAATTTTCAATTTGGATGTTATACATAGATCATCATATGCATATCATATTTTTTTGCATTTTGGTTGTGATCCAAGAAATCTTAAGAAACTCAAGGACCCAAGGAGAGAGTTGGAGGTTTCACAAAAT
Source organism: Triticum timopheevii (assembly GCA_963921465.1). Taxonomy (NCBI): domain Eukaryota; kingdom Viridiplantae; phylum Streptophyta; class Magnoliopsida; order Poales; family Poaceae; genus Triticum; species Triticum timopheevii. Next base: position 129,137,840 of record OY997274.1, on the reverse strand, counting down.
TCATATTTGAAATTATTTCAAATTTGAAAAGAGGATCAATTTGATTTTAATATTTTCTCTCCAATTATTTTCAATAATAAAAAAATGAGAGAAGATAATATGACTTCTTCAACAGAAGAGAAATATTGGAGAAGAAATTTTAAAATCATATTATTATTTTATTTTTATTTTTATTGATATTTTATTTGAATCAGAGAAAACTTGCATTTTTGAAAAATTTCATTTTAGTCCAGAAGAATGTTCATCTTGTCCTAAATATTAGGTTTGGACGGTGAAAATCGTTACTGGAATTTTTAAAATTTTTTGATATTTTTCTCTACGGCGATTTAAAAATAAAATAAAATTCCCGGACCGAACTAGGCCGAACCCAGCCGCCCCGTCCGAGCACCGCCGCCTTCCCGCTAGGGGAGTCCGACCTTGAGCGGCCTCGCGCCGCCGCCGGAGTCCCCTTGGACTCCGGGTCGCCTTGCCCCCTCCTCCAAGGCCGCCGCACCCCCTGCCCCTTAAATACCGCCCCGCCACCGCCCTCTCCTCCTCACCCAAGCTGCCGCCGCCGCCGTTGCCTAGCGCCACCGCCATCCCACACCGCCGCCGCCTCGCCTCGCCATCGCGCAACGCCGCCGCTACCGCGCGCCGTATTTCTCGTCGCTGGTCAATTTCGACTAAACGATAAAACCGTTTGGTTTTATTCCGGGTTTTTTTTGGTTTAGTCGGTTCAGTAGTTTAGATCGGTTTTTTAGGTTAAACTAATTAATGAACATTCATTCATTTAGATCATTTAACGAACGGTTTCGTTCATTTGGTTCTGTTAATGCACGTTCGCGCGGTAGATTTTTCTTTTTAGTTTTATTTTTCGGCCAGGGACTTATCCATGAATAGTTTTATCGTGATTTAGCCCCTGATCTTAAAACTAGCGTAACTTTTTGCTTGTTAGTCCAAATTAGATGAAACCTGCGCCTAAATCTTTGTTACGATCTATTCTTTCCAGTTAACCAACTTGAACATGATTTTCACAATTTAAAATCTGAGTTTAGTTCAGATTAGTAAACGATCTTGTTTCGTTCGTATCTTGAGTTTTGTTTCTCCGTTTGAGTTGTTTCTTTTCGCAAATCGTAGCTAATCGCATGTACCTACTATTAAGATCTAATCCACTTGATAATAATATAGTTAGGTTTTGTTTTCTGTCTAGTTTAGCCATTTGCTTGTTTTGTGTTTGATTTGGATCTTTTCTCGTTTTTTTCGTTGTTTCGTTTGAGTGATTGCTTATGTATGCTACTGTTTGTCTATGGTAGATTACCCGGAGTGCGAAGCTTGTTACTACGAATCTCTAGAGTTTGCAAATCGTCAGCAAGGCAAGTTACACTTTGATCATACTCTTCTATACCTAGTTTTTACTTTGCATTAGTATTGCCCTCGAATATTTGCATGACTAGGATTGGGAACATGTGGTTTCGTTGTAGTACTTGAGGTAGGAACCTAATACCTTTTGATCACCCCGGAAATATATTTTATGCTTTATTAATGCTTAGCCATGCGCGTAGACGGGGATTGGATTGTGATTCACATGGAAGTTATGAGAGTTATTAATTTTGGATAACATTAAGGTGGAAACTTTAATACACATCTGGGTGGATTGGTTGGGGCACCTAGGGAACCCAGTGTTATCCATTAAGGGAAATCCCGGGGTATCCGTGTGATTTTTCCTTGGTTCGCCACCCAGGCTCAAAGTGATCATATGATATTTCATGACTAGAAACTTTCGTGTGCAGCCACAAGCCATTATGGGCTCTGGCATAGTTGAGTAAGTTGTATGAGCTCTCAAAGAGGTTGACTAGCAGATGTAGAGGGAAAGTAGGTGTACATGTCTTCCCGGAGTAGAGAGCTAATGCTTCAGAAAGACTATGTCTCGATCATCCGATCATGGATGCGGTCGAGTCTTGTGGGGAAAAGTGCGCAACCTCCGCAGAGTGTATAAACTAATCATGGTTAGCCGTGTCCCCGGTTATGGACATCCTGAGTATCTGGAATTGGATATTATTATTGATCTCATCACTCCTTAATTAATTGAATTGGGTTAATGATGATACTTGTTTTAAATTGGATTCTGAGTTGGGGGAACCTTCTCAAATATTGATTCAACTTGGGAGTAGTAAATAAATTTATTCCTTTGTTGTAGGGAAAAACTAGCTTTATGCAAAATCATAAACTTAGAGCCTCCACCAGCCAAATATTGCATGTAGATATAGTTCTTGCATTTCATTGCTTTATAGTGTAACTCTGCTAGCATATTCAATGTGCTGACCTACACGGCTGCAACGTCTCATGTTGCAGACTACTCAGACGACGAATAAGGTGCGATAGGTCATTGTCTTGCACTCAGCTATGCCGTTGGAGTTGATGGACTCATTTACCTTCGAAGCTTTCGCAATTATTTAGTTTAGATGGCCTTCAGTCATGATATTTTTGTGTAATCATACTCTTTATGAGGACTCAATGTAATAAGTGTGTGATTGAACTCTGTTATAATTCCTCGAGTACTGTGTGTGTCAGCATTACCGATCCAGGGATGACACTTAAGCACAGAGACTTCGGTCCATTGGGATCATGGTCACTACACATCCCTAGCATAGCGAACATGGAACCGTCCCCTCTCTTTCATCTGTTCGAAATGCCAAACTTCGGGAAAACATTCCCGATTGTTTTCCCCCTTCATCGGTATCGCGTAGTAGTGCGTTAGAACACCCCTAGCTCTGCCTGTAGTCGTGTCATGCATCTGCTTGCTTCTATTTATTATTTCTTCCCCCTCTTCTCTTAGGTTGGCCCCGAGACCGATGCTGCCCCTGTGATCGACTATGTCATCGATGACCCTTCTTCCTTTTCAGCAGAGCTTCCAGGCAAGCAACCCCCCCTTGATCATTCTGATATCGCTCATTCCATCCTGTCGGTGTCAAAACCGGCGGATCTCGGGTAGGGGGTCCCAAACTGTGCGTCTAGGCGGATGGTAACAGGAGACAAGGGACACGATGTTTTACCCAGGTTCGGGCCCTCTTGATGGAGGTAAAACCCTATGTCCTGCTTGATTAATATTGATGATATGGGTAGTACAAGAGTGGATCCACCACGAGATCAAGGAGGCTAAACCCTAGAGCTAGGCTATGGTATGATTGTTATGATGTATGTTGTGTCCTACGGACTAAAGCCCTCTGGTTTATATAGACACCGGAGGAGGCTAGGGTTACACAGAGTCGGTTACAATGGTAGGAGACCTACATATCCGTATTGCCAAGCTTGCCTTCCACGCCAAGGAAAGTCCCATCCGGACACGGGACGGAGTCTTCAATCTTGTATCTTCGTAGTCTTGGAGTCCGGCGGACGATGATAGTCCGACTGTCCGGACGCCCCCTAGTCCAGGACTCCCACAGTAGCCCCTGAACCAGGCTTCAATGACGATAAGTCCAGCGCGCATAATGTTCGGCATTGCAAGGCGGGTTCCTCCCTTGAATAATCTAGAGAAGATCATGAACACCAGGATAGTGTCCGGCTCTGCAAAATAAATTCCACATTCCACCATAGAGAGAATAAAATGTACACAAGTCCAATCTGCTGACGTATTATGCGGCATGACATCACACCGCTACCAGGCTTTTACTTGAATTGTTTTTTATTATACCACCTTAGCACATTTAGCGAAGCGGTTTCCTTGGCACGTCTTGTCGAAGCAGAGATCGTGTTCACCTTATTCCGGGATTCTCATCAATACGGACGTGGGTAACCCAACCGCGCCATTGATGGTGGCGCTTGGGCGATAAGCGAGTTTTACCAGGCTGGCGGGGGACGCATAGTCCTCGTCCGCCTATATATAAGGGATATGGATTTACCTTCTCACCTACGCCTTCTTCCTCCTTTGCTTATCCATCTCCGCGCACTCAAGCTCCAACGCCCAAGCTCGCGCATCTCGCCTCGACCTTATCCGATCATGTCCAGAGCGGGAGGCAAATGGTTGGCCTCCTCCGTTAAGGAGGAGCACATCACCAAGCTGCGCAGTGCCGGATACCTTTCCGGCGATATCGCGCATCGGCTGCCCAACGAGGGGCAGCTCATCCCTACCCCTGGGCCCCATGAGAGGGTCGTCTTCCTTCCCCACTTCCTCCGCGGACTGGGCTTTCCAGTACACCCTTTCATCCGGGGGTTCATGTTCTATTACGGCCTGGATTTCCACGATCTGGCGCCGAACTTCATCCTCAACATCTCAGCGTTTATCGTCGTGTGCGAGGCCTTCCTCTGCATCTAGCCCCACTTCGGCCTGTGGCTCAAGACCTTCAACGTCAAGCCAAAGGTTGTGAAGGGAACGCAAGCGGAATGCGGAGGCGCCATGTTGGGCAAGTTGCCCAACGTCCTTTTGCTCGAAGGGGCCTTCGTGGACTTCGTTAAGGGGTGGTTCTACATCACTGAGCCGCGCGAACCCACGTGGGCGGCAGCCCCCGAGTTCAGATCTGGCATCCCCACGCAGCTCACCTCCTGGAAAGTGAAGGGTTTGTTGTGGGGCAATTCGAAGGAGCTGATGGGACTCCGAGCCTGTATCCAGAAGCTGGTGAGCAATAAGCTCAGGCTCGTCGACGTGGTCCAAGTCATGCTCATCCGCCGGATTCTCCCATGCCAAGAACGGGCATTCAATTTTTGGGAGTTCAATCCGGAACAGCACCATGCGCTAAGCGGGCTCTTCGACACAACGTATGAAGGCGCCTGGAGGGTGCTGTTTAAGGGCGCCGAAGCCCCCGCATCCGCGACGGAAGATCGCGGATTTCGCTCGCAGCATCCAGCTGACGAGGTAAGTGATTCGACCCCTTTACGGGACACTTGTGATAAACAGATTGATTCTAAGAGGGTTTCAATCTCTCTTTTACTTTGGCAAGAATGGATGGAGAAGGCCGAGTAGCTCATCTGTCCGGCTCCCATGCCAGAAGACCTAGTGAATGCCCGTCTAGCAGGGCTGCTGGTTCCGGCACCGCACGTGGTGCCGGAGAAGAAGGCCAAGAAGGTGGCCACGGGGACTCGAAAGAGTTCCCGCAATCAAGCGTTCGACGACGAGGCGGACTCCTCCCCCGAAGACGAGGAGGAGGAAGAAGACTCTCTCCCGGAGGAGGGAGAGAGGAAGAGGAAGGCTTCCCCAATAGGGGAGGCCGAAGGGTCCAAGAGGGGGAGAACTATTCCCCCGGACAGTTCCTCCAACACCATCGTTGGCGAGGAGGAGTGGCCTTCAAGGGCCAGGCCTCCGGCGAGATCGTAAGTATCCGGATCCCTGATATGCAATTTCTTTCGTGTCACCTAGTGTCCTACTAATGCCGCGTACTGTCCGCAGTCCGGCCGATGATGATCTCCCCGCTTCATCGAGCGGGTCGTTGGCCCCGTCGGATGTGGATTCACTTCCGACTGCCTCTACCCCCCGTGCCGATGAGGACGCCGAGGTGGGATCCCAGAGAGGGACCCATCAGGAGGAGGCCCCGGAGGCGCCGCCAGGCAGCCTCCCGAACTTTACGCCGGACTCCACATCGGAACCTGCAGCTGTTCCAGAGTCCGGCGGGCGGCCCCTTCGAAAGAAGGGCAAGACTATGACACCGGCGGCCTCCGTCCAACCGGAGGCGCCGGACAACTTATTGGAGGCGCTTAAGGGCGCTTCCATCGAGGAAGAACACCGCACTATCATGAGTGCGGTGATTCAGAAGGTTCAACTCGCCAAGAGCGGGCTGACCGAAGCCTGCAGCAGCCTTCTAACAGGCTTTGAGGTAAGAAGTTATAATTATGTAATGTAATACCGCATAGACAGTAGCCCCTGATGCTCAGTTCGGTATTCGGAAACAAAAGCCGGACTGAGGATCTAAGAAGATATATGCAGGGTTGCTTAAAATATGTCAATATGGGTTTGCAGGCTGCGCTGCTGACCTCTGCCGCACTGACTGCGGAGGTTGGTGCGTTGAAGCAGGATCTCGAGCGGTCCGAGCAAGAGCTCGGCCATGCCAAGAAGCAACTCGAGGACAAAGAAGGTGAGTAACACCACATTGAATAGTTACCTTACAGAAAAGGATTTTGGTTGCAATAAAATTAACAAGGATAATATGGGTATTGTAGGGGCCACGAACTAGGTGGCAGCCCTGAAGGAGGCTGTGTCCGCGGCCGAACGCAGTGCGGCCGCGGAACGGGCGGAGCGAGAAAAGCAAGAGGCACAGGTGGTGGAAGTACGGCAAGAGCTCCAGGCTCTCATGGAGAAGCATGAGAGCTTGGAGCGTGACTCCAAGACTCGAGAGTCCGAGCTTGCCTCGGCTCTCAAAAGTGCCAAGTCCGCCAATGCCGAGGCCCGTAAGGCCCTTCAGGAGGTTGAAGATGTAAAGAAGATAGCGGCGGGTAAGGCATTTTTCATGCAAAGCAAGCATGTTAATGTAAACTACTTGACACTTACCCGCATTCGGAGCTCCCCAGGGGCGTTTGCAGATCTGCCGCGTAGTGTGTCCGATGCCACCGCATTCTATCGTGGCGAGGAGGGGAGCTCGACGGAGAAGGTCTTCTGGTCTCAGTACGCTGAGGCCGGCCATCCGGTGCCCCCAAGCGACCAGCTGAAGCAGCTGGTCGAACTCCACAAGGTAGCTGAGGAGGCCATGAAGGGCCTGATAGTCCGGCTATGGCCTGGACAGGCCATGCCTGGGAGCTACTTCGGCCTCGTGTGGCGGCTGGTGGATGCGTGCCCCTGGGTGGAGGTCGTCAAGCGCTCCGCCTGTATTGAAGGTGCTCGTCAGGCCCTTGCCCGCACAAAGGTACACTGGGGCAGGCTGGATGCGGAGAAGCTTCTTACGGACCCGCCGCCACCGGGCAAGGAGTATCGTATGCCCGAAATGTATTATAAAACTGTCCTGAAGGGGGCCCGTGATATTGCGGATGAATGCCCCAAAGATGTAATTTTGGAGTAAACTCGCTATGTATTATCCTGTGCGCTGAAAACTTTGTTCATATGCGCATTAAGCAACGCTTGTTTAATTTAAAATATTACCTTCTGTGCGGCCGTTTATAAAATCTGAGAGATGGCAAGTCGTTGGCTTCAGCCCCCGAGCCGCGAGTGCTGGGGTGTTCGGGATAAACTTGAGCACTCTTGTTCCCATTTTTGGGTCCATCTAGGGAGGCGCTCAACACAACGAACAAGGCAACCGGACTTATAGTGCTTGAACACTCTCACTTAGCCATAGAATTCTATAATTTTAAATTTCGGCGAAGCCCCTGGTATTCGGAAGACCGAATCCGGGGCGCTATCCACACCTTCGTCGGACATTATCCGGAACTTCGCTCGAAGCAGCGTGAGTCTTTAAGGACTCGAAAAGACCTCTCGAACAGCGACCAGTCTCTCGCCTTATCATGCCGGTCAGTTTTAGCTTTCTCCACTGAGGCGCTCGCCCGGCTCAACCGGGGCGCAATCGCAGTGGTTCTCCCAGTGCCACCTTAGCTGACAGAACGGAACATAAGGCACCAAAACGTGGGAGCCGGGCAAACCCAACTATTGACCCAAGACAAGATTCGGAGCCGATTCATATAATGCTAAAAGTTCGGGGTGCCGCACTTATGAAAGTGTTCGGACTTATCACACCATAATGTGGGGAACATAAGCCCCCGGTGTATTAGACCGTACCAAAATATACGGGTGCAAGATGTCCTGTGATGAACATATATATAAAAAAAGTAATGTAGTTGCAGTCGAAAAGTGCTGCATTATTTATTAAAGGAAGTCTGCTATGAGTGCGGACTGATACAAATAGCGCGGTAAGCAAGGGATTTGGACTAATTAAACATGTCCCCCTCCATGGATGAGCTGCGGACTTGGTGTATATAATCGAATTTAATGCTCGTAATTGAGACCACCTGAGTGTTCGTCGCGGCCTTCTTTCTTCCCTGGCTGTTGCATCGTGAGTTCGGCAGGTTCACCGCCGGACAGGGCCTCTGGTTAACAGAGTCCTGTCTATACAAAGAAGGAAAATAATAATAAAAAAACGGTGGCACACTTGCGAGCCCCTGGTGTGGTCGAGCCGCACTCTGGGTCCATTGTGATCGTGCCCCTTCCCCTACGCCCATGGTATCTCCAAAGCGTAATGATGTACGCGGAGGGTTGTTCTTGCGATCATGCGAGGGTGGGTGTCGGTGTCAAAACCGGCGGATCTCAGGTAGGGGGTCCCGAACTGTGCGTCTAGGCGGATGGTAACAAGAGACGAGGGACACAATGTTTTTACCCAGGTTCGGGCCCTCTCGATGGAGGTAAAACCCTACGTCCTGCTTGATTAATATTGATGATATGGGTAGTACAAGAGTAGATCTACCACGAGATCAAGGAGGCTAAACCCTAGAAGCTAGCCTATGGTATGATTGTTGAGATGTATGTTCATCCTACGGACTAAGGCCCTCCGGTTTATATAGACACCGGAGAGGCTAGGGTTACACAGAGTCGGTTACAATGGTAGGAGATCTACATATCCGTATTGCCAAGCTTGCCTTCCACGCCAAGGAAAGTACCATCCGGACACGAGCCGGAGTCTTCAATCTTGTATCTTCGTAGTCTGGGTGTCCGGCGGATATTGATAGTCCGGCTGTCCGGACACCCCCTAGTCCAGGACTCCCTCAGTAGCCCCCGAACCAGGCTTCAATGACGATAAGTCCAGCGTGCTTGTAGTCTTCGGCGTTGCAAGGCGGGTTCTCCCTTCAAATCCCATGTACCTGCCGAATAGTGTCCGGCTTCATCTCGAATACTGTGCTCCTCGGCTTCTACGCCAAATTATGGCCCTCTTCCACGCGTCGCACGAATGCGAAAAGCTAGGGTGTCTTTTACATTTCACCCCCTAATTGTGCGGGTCGTCCGCTTATAAAAGAGGCAGGAATCCAGATCCAAACCGCACCGTCTTCCTCCCCCGTATACTCCATCGAAGCGCCTCTGACCTAGAAATCCATTCCACCATGGATCGTCAACGCGGCTCTTCCTCACGCGCTCCTAGCCCATCGCCAGGGAATTGGAGGAGGTGCTCTATTTCGCACAATGAGCTAGTGAAGCTCCAAACGGAGGGGTTTCTTCCTCCGGCCTTCATGGTTCCAGTCCGAGCCAGACTGGTTACTTATCAAGGTGGGAGGCAGGCGGAGGACACCCCAAGCCCCAACAAGGGGGAGCGAGTGTGCTTCGTCCCCTATCTGATAAGGGGGCTCGGATTTCCAATACATCCGTTCCTTCGCGGGCTCCTGAAGTTCTACGGACTCCAGCTCCACCACCTCACGCCCGCCTCTGTGCTGCATATCGCGGGCTACGTAGCTCTTTGCGAGCTATTCCTGGGCATCGAGCCCCATTTCGCATTGTGGAAGAGGCTGTTTTGCCTCGTACCCCGTTCTCACCAGGGGTCCATATATCAAGTGGGCGGCGCCGAAATATGGCGCATCGCTGGGACCGGATACCTATCCGGCACTCCCAAGAAGGTGTCCGAAGACTGGCCCTCGGAGTGGTTTTATATAGTAGACGCTCCGTTGCCCGACCCAGTCCGGATCGGCCTCCCGGAGTTTGAGGCTGCTCCCTTGAAGAAACGCCTCAGCTGGCGCCCGCGGAGCCCCCGTTTGGAGGAAGACAAGAGCGTCCATTACTTGATGGGCCGGATAAGATTAATGGCTCATTCCGGCTTGACCATGATTGGAGTCATGGCGACGTGCATCAAGCGGGGGGTGCAGCCGCTACAATACAGAGGCCACCCCATGTGGGATTTCAACGGGGAAGACGATGCTACCCGGCACGGCCGCAAAGGGCCGGATTCGACCGAGGATCTGGTGAAGATCCTGTCCGGCCTGTACAAGGGGGAGAAGGAGGACTTCCTTCGCCCGAACCCTTTGGATGGGTTTTCCATGATCAACCCCAGAGGATGGGTAAGCGAACACCTCGAAGGGTTCTACCCGTGCTTTCGGAGTTTAAGCTTCTTACATTATGTCTTCGGCGCAGGGTCTACGCCGGACTGTGGAGGACATGGTGAGTCCTGCTCCACAACCCGAGGACCCAGAAGGATCCCTGGGCCCGGCCTCCGAAGAGGATCCGGACATCCAGGTGGAGCTGATCGACGGGGTGTATCACCAGCTCAGCATTGACAATGCTTTGGTCGCCATTACGGCGGACTACCCCGGACTAAGTTCGGCTTCCCAGGTGACCACGACCGAAGTCCGGACACCGTTATCTCATCCCTGCCTATTTCTGACCTTCGTGAACGATGGTATTTTGCAGGAAGCGCCTTTACGGCGGGAAGCCGAGCCTGCGACGGCCGACCTACAGAGGTCAGTCAGAACTAGCAGGAGGAAAAGGAGCGCCGTGCAGACGGAAACGTCACCGCAAAGGTATAGCTCGTGTTTGAATTTTTAGAGCAACGTTCCGAGGAAACGTCTAAGTGCTCATGATCTTTGTAGGAGAAAGAGCGCTCGCCGGACTGCGAGCGCAGGAATTGCCGATCCGACCAACACCGGCCAGGCTCCAGCGCCCGGACTGGAGGGGGAGGCAAGCGCAAGACGCGAGCCGGATCCTTCTCCAACGGAGGATACCGACAGGCTGTCCGCCACCAAGTCTGAAGTGGAGAGCGCCATGAACCATAGGCGCCGCCGGACAGTATTTCAAGAAGCATGCTTTTCCCCTGAGGCATTGGACGCCTTCAACGCAGGGGACGCGCATATCCGTGCTGCTCAAAATGGTTTTACCAGAGCCACGGAGCAGTATGTGAAAGACATACGGGTAAGGGAATTTTAATGGTTGTATATACCAGTAGCCCCCGAAACTTAAATTAGTTATGCTAACTGATTTAAGGATCATTTGCAATTTCAGGCACTTAACGAGAAGAATGCCCAGCTGTCTCGGGAGCTGCAAGATTGCAAGGCCCAACTTGAGGCCGCACTTGCTGCCGCAGGAGGAGACGGAAAGACCCCTCCTGGTAACACATTTGTATAAATTAATATAAGCGCTGTGCGGCGTGCGCGCGAGTCTAATAATGACATTGCAGGTGCCGCCGGACAAGATCCGGACAGGCAAGCATTGCTGCGCCAGCTAAAGGCTGGCGAGAGTGTGCTGAATAGGGTTCAGCAGGAAAGGAACAAGCTCCAAGATGCCAACGCCAAGCTCGGAGAAGAGCTGAAAGGCGCACAGGCCGAGCTGTCCGGCTCCGTCAAGGAGAATCATCGGCTTCGTCGCGGCATATATAGTAAGTGCTTGAGCGAACTCTTTAGGAAAGAAGAGTTCGGCGAGGAAGCAATTTGACATGATATGTCTTGTAGGTATACTCACGGGTCGTCCTGCAGAGGAGATGCCCATATCAATGGGTGATCAACTTCTCGAACTGTTGCAGCTACTCAAACGAGTTCGGCAGGCAATGAGCGGCGTCGTTCATGCTTTATGGCCAGCCCTCACCCTGCCCGAGGGTCTCGAGGAGCTTGCGGAGAAGCTGCAGGGAGTGCGGCAGCGCTTCCGGTTGTGGAAGATATCTGCTTGCCGTCAAGGTGCCAGGGAGGCTTGGGCCATGGTGAAGACGCGGTACAAGAAGGCGGACCCCAACCACATGGCCAAAGTTGGACCGGTGGGGCCCGATGGGAAGGAGATCCCTGTGAGTTTAGTGTACAGCCAAGTAGAGTTGGCTGCTAAGTTTTTCCAACGGGAATGTAAACTAGACAGCCTGTTAGACGGGATTGAGGAGGAATACAATCAATAAATTTGACAATGTATGTTATCCTTTAAAATGACATGTGAAATGCCTTCTAGCCGGATTGTAGATCGTTTGTCTTTGCCGACCTTTTTGCTTCGACCTCGGGACCCTAGAGTCCGGAGTGTGTTCGAATACCTTTTTGGTTAAGAAACAACCATGGTATGCATGGAGACCAGACGTAGGGGTCATTAGTGCTTTATCAGACAAGTGCCCAACTAGTTATGTTATATTACATGGTTAGTAAGAAACATCTTCCAGGGAGAATAGTTCCGTTAAGGGTTCCTTTCGCTGGGGAGGCATGCCCTAAAGTGCATGTCCGGACTGCAAAGAGAGTAGTAAAACATCTGGGGGCAGATAGGTAAATAAGCAAAAAGTCATCTTTTAAATCACCGACTGAATATTCCCTTAAGAACGCTAGCTTTCGGCTTCACCCAGTCTGAGGTACACATCCGGCTGACCCGGCAGTAACAATCGCAGAGGTGCTCCCTTTACCTCCTAGCCGAACAATCGGGAACGTAGGGGTAAGCACAGGAGCCAGGCAACCCAGCTTGGCCAAAACTTAAGTCATATCGATGCATATAATGGCGAGTAAAAGGTACATGTGGAAGCTTGACACATGTGTTGGGTATAAAACCCGTATAGTTGAGCTTCTGTAAAAGAAGCCCCCAGGAATAACGAGTGCGTATGGCACATCGTGCGTATGCAAAGAATGCGAAAATAGGCCCCGAAGGGCTTTTAAGTTAAAAGGATAAAAAGAGAAACAAAAGACAGCCGAAATATAAAAGGTTGGACGAGGGAAGGGGACGAACTCTTAGTCCGGCGCTAGGCATAGAATCGTCGGAGTCGGGCTGCGTTCCATGGGTTCGGCTCGAGTCGGTTGTCCGACGCATTTCGTAGACGGTATGCTCCGCCGGTCAGTACTTGATCAATAATGAAGGGGCCTTCCCATCTGGGCTTGAGCTTGTCCTTTTTCTTGTCCGGCAGGCGTAGAACTAGTTCGCCAACTTTGTAAGTCTTGGCCCGTACTTCTCTGCTTTGATATCTTCGGGCCTGCTGCTGATAGAATGCGGAACGAGCCTTCGCGACGTCACGTTCTTCCTCCAATGTGTCCAAGTTGTCCTGCCGATCTAGCTTGGCCTCTCTTTCCTCATACATGCGCACTCGAGGTGAGTCATGAATAATGTCGCAGGGCAAGACTGCCTTTGCGCCGTATACCATAAAAAATGGTGTGAATCCGGTAGTACGGTTAGGCGTTGTCCGCAGCCCCCAGAGTACGGAGTCGAGCTCCTCGACCCATTGGGTGTCGGATTTAGTGAGTGACCTCACTAGTCTGGGTTTGATGCCGCTCATGATTAGACCATTTGCTCTTTCCACTTGACCGTTGGTTTGAGGGTGATAGACTGACGCATAGTCGAGCTTGATGCCCATATTTTTGCACCATGACTTAACCTCATCGGCCGTGAAGTTCGTGCTGTTGTCGGTGATGATGCTGTGGGGGACTCCGTAACGGTGTACCACCTCTGATATAAAGTCTATCACTGGTCTGGACTCTGCCGTTTTGACCGGTTTGGCCTCTATCCATTTGGTGAACTTATCCACCATGACCAATAGGTACTTTTTCTTGTGGGTTCCCCCTTTAAGGGGTCCAACCATGTCGAGCCCCTAGACCGCGAACGGCCAGGTAATGGGTATGGTTTTGAGGGCGGTGGGTGGCATATGGCTCTGATTAGCAAAGAGCTGACAACCAACGCATCGCTGGACCAAGTCCTGTGCGTCTGCCCGAGCCGTCGGCCAATAAAATCCTGTACGGAATGCCTTTCCTACCAGGGCCCGGGCTGCTGCGTGGTGTCCGCCTAGTCCGGCATGAATTTCAGCCAGGAGGTTTCGCCCCTCTTCTTCGGAGATACACCTTTGAAGGACTCCGGTAGTACTTTTCTTATAAAGTTCTCCCTCATGGACCTTGTAGGCCTTCGATCGCCGGACTATGCAGCGGGCCTCATTTTGGTCTTCGGGAAGTTCCTGCCTAAGTAAGTAGGCTAGGAAAGGTTCTGTCCACGCGGCGATTACTGCCATTATGTCGTGGGCGGAGGGTGTTATGTCATCTGCCGAATCACCGATTGGTGCGGTTTTCTCCGGTTTGTCGCTGCTGGGCTCCTCTTCCCATAGTACGGATGGCTTGAAAAGCCGTTCCAGGAAGATATTTGGAGGGACAGCATCACGTTTCGCCCCGATGTGTGCCAGGACGTCAGCCGCTTGGTTATTGTCTTGGGCTATGTGATGGAATTCGAGTCCTTCAAACCGAGCTGACATTTTTAGGACAGCGTTACGATATGCTGCCATTTTCGGATCCTTGGCGTCGAATTCTCCGTTTATTTGGGATATTGCGAGGTTTGAGTCCCCGCGCACCTCTAGGCGTAGAATGCCCATGGAGACCGCCATCCGGAGACCATGTAGTAGGGCCTCGTATTCGGCTGCATTGTTGGAGTCCGTGTACATTATTTGAAGTACATACTGGACTGTATCTCCGGTGGGGGACGTCAGTACGACGCCAGCCCCCAGTCGGGCCAACATTTTGGAACCGTCGAAGTGCATAGTCCAATTGGAGTATGCGCCGTACTCTTTAGGGAGTTCGGCTTCAGTCCATTCGGCGACGAAGTCAGCCAAAACTTGTGACTTTATAGCTCGTCGAGGTTTGTAAGTGATGTCGAATGGTAAGAGCTCGATGGCCCATTTTGCTATCCTACCCGTTGCGTCGCGGTTGTTTATAATGTCGTTGAGTGGTACTTCAGAGGCCACTGTTATCGAGCACTCTTGAAAGTAGTGCCGAAGCTTTCGAGACGCCATGAACACTGCGTATGCTATATTTTGATAGTGCGGGTAGCGGGATTTGCAGGGGGTTAACACAGTGGATACATAATACACTGGTTTTTGAAGAGGGAATTTATGCCCTTCTGTTGCTCGTTCGACGACGAGAACTGCGCTTACAACTTGATGTGTTGCTGCGATGTATAACAACATTGGTTCGCCCAGAGTGGGCGCAGCCAGGACCAGATTTGTTGCCAGTATGGCCTTTATTTCTTCGAGTCCGGCAGTGGCAGCATCCGTCCACTTGAAGTGTTCGGTGCGCCTTAGGAGGCGATAGAGGGGCAACGCCTTTTCTCCTAAACGGGAGATAAAGCGGCTTAAAGCTGCCACGCATCCTGTTAATTTTTGTATTTGCTTGAGGTCTTTGGGAATATCCAACTGTGACAGAGCCCGGATTTTGGCCGGATTTGCTTCAATTCCTCTACCGGATACGATGAAGCCCAGCAACTTTCCGGCTGGTACGCTGAAAACACATTTTTTCGGATTCAGCTTGATGTCATACGCTCTGAGGTTGTCGAATGTGAGCCTCAAATCGTCTACTAAAGTTTCGACGTGTTTTGTTTTAACGACTACGTCGTCTACGTATGCCTCGACTGTTTTACCGATCTGGGTGGCCAGACATGTTTGAATCATGCGCTGATATGTTGCGCCGGCGTTTTTGAGTCCGAAGGGCATCGTGTTGAAGCAGAATGGTCCGTATGGAGTGATAAATGCCGTTGCGGCTTGATCTGCTTCCGCCATCTTGATTTGATGATAGCCAGAGTATGCGTCCAGGAAGCACAACGAATCGTGCCCTGCTGTGGCATCGATAATTTGATCAATGCGGGGGAGAGGGAAGGGATCCTTTGGGCAGGCTTTATTGAGGTCTTTAAAATCGACGCAAAGGCGCCAGGATTTATCCTTCTTTGGTACCATCACCAAATTTGCTAGCCAGTCCGGATGTTTGATATCTCTAATGAATCCGGCTTCCAATAGCTTGGCTAGCTCTTCTCCCATTGCCTGTCTTTTGGGCTCGGAAAAGCGTCGAAGAGCCTGTTTGACTGGCTTAAATCCTTTTAGGATGTTTAGGCTGTGTTCTGCCAACCTGCGAGGGATTCCGGGCATGTCCGAGGGATGCTAGGCGAAAATATCTCAATTTTCCCGAAGGAATTCGCGCAGTGCGGCGTCAACTTCGGGGTTCAACTGTGCCCCGATGGAGGCCGTCTTTGTTGGGTCCGTTGGGTGGACCTGGAATTTTATTATCTCATCTGCTGGTTTGAAGGAGGTGGACTTGGATCTTTTATCAAGTATCACATCGTCCCTGTTAACCGTAGAGCGCAGTGCGGTGAGTTCCTCTGCCGCTAAGGCTTCGGATAGTGCCTCGAGGGCTAGTGCGGCTGTCTTGTTTTCGGCGCGGAGTGCTGTGTCCGAATCACTAACGAGAGTGATTATTCCGCTGGGCCCAGGCATTTTGAGCTTCATGTACCTGTAATGAGGTATTGCTTGAAAAATTGTGAATGCCTCTCGTCCTAATATGGCGTGATAGCCACTGCTGAACGGGGCCACCTGGAACGTGACTTCTTCGGATCTGTAATTGTCCGAAGAGCCGAACACCACATCGAGTGTGATTTTTCTGGTGCAGCGCGCTTCCTGGCTAGGGATTATTCCTCTAAAGGTTGTGCTGCTTCGCTCAATACGGCTCCAATCGATTTCCATTTTCCGCAGAGTTTCCTCGTAAATGAGGTTTAGTCCGCTGCCGCCATCCATGAGGACTTTTGTTAGTCGAAAGCCGTCCACTATGGGACTAAGTACCAGTGCGGCTGGCGCTCTGGTAGTTCGAGATGTGGGCTCGTCGCTGGCGTTGAAGGTAATAGCTGTGTCACTCCATGGATTTGCTGTTGCTACTAGGTAGACTTCGGCGAGTTCGCGGATTGTTCGTTTTCGCATATTATTCGATGCGAAAGTCTCGAAGACTGCTGATACCGTGCTGGTATTGTTGGAGTGGTTTCCTGGAGCTAGAAGCTCTTCGCCACTTTTGGCCACCTGCCGTAATATCCAACATGCTCGAAGGCTATGTATTGGGACGGCTCCCTCTGTACTATGAAGTTTACAGGGTCCATCGAGCCATCCTTCCAGTACGGTTCTATTTCCCTTGTTGGGTTTTTGTTTTTTCGTTTTTGCGTCTGGGGCCTGATTGTAAGGCGCCCTTTTACTGCGGACTGGGTTTGGGGCCGGATTGTCCCAAAATTGATTTTCGGTTTTCCGGAAACTCTCCATCGCACAGTACTTTTGTACAATGGATGCCAGAT
Organism: Triticum timopheevii; assembly: GCA_963921465.1. Lineage (NCBI taxonomy): Eukaryota > Viridiplantae > Streptophyta > Magnoliopsida > Poales > Poaceae > Triticum > Triticum timopheevii. The sequence goes on along the minus strand of OY997274.1, from coordinate 129,120,952 downwards.
CGGTGAAGCGCGTAATTTTGCGACGATCAATGGCGTTTAGTATTCCCTTGTCCGTGCAGTTATTGCAGAAGATTGATATTGCGTTTTCCTCTTGGCAATCCTTTATCCTATCCATAACTAGGAGGAATCTGGCCCATTAGTGATGTACTGTTTCAGTAGGCTCTTGCCGTATTAGAGTTAGATCGCATATGTCTGGGCGGGTGGGTGGAGCAAAATCCGGATCCCTGCCCATCTTGAGGCTCAGAGGCCAAGGAGTTTCCGAATTCGGAAGCTTGGTTTGCTGGGCGCAATCCAGCGAGTCCAGGGCGATGCGTGATTTTAAGTTCCACGCTCGATTGAAGTCTGTCCCTCCGTGGGGATCCGGCATGGAGGGTTCGGGAATCCGGACATGAATTGTCTTCAATATTGGCAAAGAGTTGCCGTACTGTTCCTCCACCACGGAGACGTGGTGGGTGGCCTGGGGAGAGTTGATCTCTCTCAGATCGGTTTTAAGCCCAATCTGGATGTAGTCTGTAGCGACTCCCAGGGCGGCGATGCGATCCAAGAGCTCGTTAACAGACGAGAGCTCGATTGGATCTAACTGTTCGGCAGCTTTAGGGCTGACGTGAAGATTGCTTCCGACGACTTGAGAAGTCATTGCCGAAGCGGCGGCCGGACAGGCAGTCATGAGAAAACCACCAAGCCGGATAGTTTGGCCGACGGCCAAGGCCCCTCCGGCGAAAACACCGTCTTTGAAGACAGGTGGAGGCATCCGATCTATCGGCGACGACACAGAGGAACTCTCAATGAAAGCACCAATGTCGGTGTCTAAACCGGCGGATCTCGGGTAGGGGGTCCCGAACTGTGCGTCTAGGCGGATGGTAACAAGAGACGAGGGACACAATGTTTTTACCCAGGTTCGGGCCCTCTCGATGGAGGTAAAACCCTACGTCCTGCTTGATTAATATTGATGATATGGGTAGTACAAGAGTAGATCTACCACGAGATCAAGGAGGCTAAACCCTAGAAGCTAGCCTATGGTATGATTGTTGAGATGTATGTTCGTCCTACGGACTAAGGCCCTCCGGTTTATATAGACACCGGAGAGGCTAGGGATACACAGAGTCGGTTACAATGGTAGGAGATCTACATATCCGTATTGCCAAGCTTGCCTTCCACGCCAGGGAAAGTACCATCCGGACACGAGCCGGAGTCTTCAATCTTCTATCTTCGTAGTCTGGGAGTCCGGCGGATATTGATAGTCCGGCTGTCCGGACACCCCCTAGTCCAGGACTCCCTCAGTAGCCCCTGAACCAGTCTTCAATGACGATAAGTCCGGCGTGCATAATGTTCGGCATTGCAAGGCGGGTTCCTCCCTTGAATAATCCGGAGAAGATAATGAACACCAGGATAGTCCGGCTCTGCAAAATAAATTCCACATTCCACCATAGAGAGAATAAAATATACACTTAGCTCAATCTGCTGACGTATTATGTGGCGTGACATCACACCGCAGCCAAGCCTTTGTTTGAATTACTATACCACCTCAGCACGTTTAGCGAAGCGGTTTCCTTGGCACGTCCTGTCGAAGCAGAGATCGTGTTCCCCTTATTCCGGGATTCTCATCAATACGTGTGTGGGTAACCCAACCGCGCCATTGATGGTGGCGCTTGGGAGATAAGCGAGTTTTACCAGGCCGGTGAGGGACGCATAATTTTGTCCGCCTATATATAAGGGATAAGGATTTACCTTCCCACCTACGCCTTCTTCCTCCTTTGCTCATCCATCCCTGCGAACTCAAGCTCCAACGCCCAAGCTCGCGCATCTCGCCTCGACCTTTCTCCAAACATGTCCGGAGCGGGAGGTAAATGGATGGCCTCCACCGCTAAGGAGGAGGACATCACCAAGCTGCGCGACGCCGGATACCTTTCCGGCGATATTGCGCATCGGCTGCCCGACGCGGGGCAGCTCATCCCTACCCCAGGGCCTCATGAGAGGGTCGTCTTCCTCCCCCACTTCCTCCGCGGACTGGGCTTTCCGCTCCATCCATTTGTCTGGGGGCTCATGTTTTACTACGGCCTGGATTTCCACGATCTGGCGCCGAACTTCATCCTCAATATCTCGGCGTTTATCGTCGTGTGCGAGGCCTTTCTCTGCATCCGGCCCCACTTCGGCCTATGGCTCAAGACCTTCAACGTCAACCCGAAGGTTGTGAAGGGGACGCAAGCGGAATGCGGAGGCGCCATGTTGGGCAAGCTGCCCAACGTCCCTTGGCTAGAAGGGACCTTCGTGGACTCCATCAAGGGGTGGCAATCGGGGTGGTTCTACATCACCGAGCCGCGCAAGCCTACATGGGCGGCGGCCCCCGAATTTAGATCTGGAATCCCCACGCAGCTCACCTCCTGGAAAGAGAAGGGCTTGCAGTGGGGTGATCCAGTGGAGGTGACGGGACTCCAAGCCTGCATCAAGAAGATGGTGAGCAATAGGCTCCGGCTCGTCGACGTGGTCCAAGTCATGCTCCTCCGGCGGATTCTCCCATGCCAAGAACAGGCATTCAATCTGTGGAAGTTTAATCCGGAACAGCACCAGACGTTGAGCGGGCTCTTCGATACAACAGACGAAGGTGCCTAGAGGGTGCTGTTCAAGGGCGCCGAAGCCCCCGCATCCGTGACCGAAGACCGCGGATTCAGCTCGCAGTCTCCGACTGACGAGGTAAGTGATTCGACCCCATTACGAGACACTTGTGGTAATTAGATTGACTCTAGCGAGGTTTTTAATCTGCCTCTTCCTTTGACAGGAATGGATGGAGAAGGCCAGGCTGCTCATCAGCCTGGCTCCCATGCCAGAAGAACCAGTGGATGCCCGCTTAGCAGGGCTGCTGGTTCCGGCACCGCACGTGGTGCCGGAGAAGAAGGCCAAGAAGGTGGCCACGGGGACTCGAAAGAGTTCCCGTAATCAGGCGTCTGACGACGATGAGGACTCCTCCCCCGAAGACGAGGAGGAGGAGGAGCACTCTCTCCCGGAGGAGGGAGAGAAGAAGAGGAAGGCTTCCCCAATCGGGGCGGCCGAAGGGTCCAAGAGGGGGAGAACTATCCCCCCGGACAGTTTCGCCAACATCAGCGTTGGCGAGGATGAATGGCCTCCAAGGGCCAGGCGTCCGGCCGGATCGTAAGTATTCAGATAATTTATATGCCGTACCTTTTATGTCACGAAGTATCCTTCTAACGCCGCATTCTGTCCGTACTCCGGCCAGGGATGATCTTCCCGACTCGATGAGCGGGTCGTTGGCCTCGTCGGAAGTAAATTCCGCCCCGACCGCCTCTACCCCACGCTCCGACGAGGACGCCGAGGTGGGATCCCAAGAGGGGACCCATCAGGAGGAGGCTCCGGAGGCGCCGTCAGGCAACCTCCCGGACTTTGCGCCGGACTCTACATCGGAACCCGCAGTGGTTCCAGAGTCCGGCAAGCGGCCCCTTCGGAAGAAGGGCAGGACCGTGACGCCGGCGGCCTCCGTCCAACCGGGAGGCGCCGGATAACCTGCTGGAGGCGCTTAAAGGCGCTTCCATCGAGGAAGAACACCGCACTCTCATGAGTGCGGTGATTGAGAAGGTCCAGTTCGCCAAGAGCGGGCTGACCGAAGCCTGCAGCAGCCTTCTAACAGGCTTTGAGGTAAGAAGTTAAAATTATGTATTGTAATACCGCATAGACAGTAGCCCCTGATGCTTAGTTCGGTGTTCGGAAGGAAAAGCCGGACTAAGGATCTAACAAGATATATGCAGGGTTTCTAAAAATATGTCAATATGGGTTTGCAGGCTGCGCTGTTGACCTCTGCCGCATTAACGGCGGAGGTCGAGGCGCTGAAGAAGGACCTTGAGCGGTCGGAGCAAGAGCTCGGCCATGCTAAGAGGCAGCTCGAGGAAAAAGAAGGTGAATAACACCACTTTAAAGAAGTACCTTACAGAAAAGGGTTTTGGTTGCAAATAAGATTAACAAGGATAATATGTGTATTGCAGGGGCCACTAACGAGGTGGCAGCCCTAAAGGATGCCGTGTCCGTGGCCGAACGCAATGCGGCCACGGAACGGGCTGAGCGAGAAAAGCAAGCGGCACTGGTGGCGGAAGTTCGGCAAGAGCTCCAGGCTCTCATGGAAAAGCATGAGAGTTTGGAGCGTGACTCCAAGACTCGAGAGTCCGAGCTTGCCTCGGCTCTCGAAAGTGCCAAGTCCGCCAAGGCCGAGGCCCAGAAGGCCCTTCAGGAGGTAGAGGACATAAAGAAGATAGCGGCGGGTAAGGCCTTTTTCATGCAGAGCAGGCACGTTAATGTAAATTACCGGATACTTACCCGAATTCGGAGCTCTCCAGGGGCGTTTGCAGATCTGCCGCGTAGTGCGTCTGATGCCGCCGCATTCTATCGTGGCGAGGAGGGGAGCTCGACGGAGAAGGTCTTCTGGTCTCAGTATGCTGAGGCCGGCCATCCGGTGCCCCCAAGCGACCAGCTGAAGCAGCTGGTCGAACTCCACAGGGTAGCTGAGGAGGCCATGAAGGGCCTCATAGTCCGGCTGTGGCCTGGACAGGCCATGCCTGGCAGCTACTTTGGCCTAGTGCGGCGGCTGGTGGATGCATGCCCCAGGCTGGATGTAATCAAGCGCTCCGCCTGCATTGAAGGCGCTCGTCGGGCCCTTGCCCGCATAAAGGTGCAATGGGGCAAACTGGATGCGGAGAAGCTTCTCACGGATCTGCCGCCGCCGGGCAAGGAGCATCGTACGCCGGAGCGGTATTATAAAGTTGTCCTGAAGGGAGCCTGCGATATTGCAGATGAGTGCTCCCGAAATGTAATCTTTGAGTGAACTCGCTGTGTATTTATCCTGGGCGCTAAAAACTTCGTTTATATGCGCCATGAGCAACGCTTGTTTAATTTAAAATATTACCTTCTGTGCGGCCGTTTGTAAAATCTGAGAGATGGCAAGTCGTTGGCTTCAGCCCCCAAGCCACAAGTGCTGGGGTGTTCGGTGATAAACTTGAGCACTCTTGTTCCCATTATTGGGTCCATCTAGGGAGGCGCTCAACATGACGAACAAGGCAACCAGACTTATAATGCTTGAACACTCTCACTTAGCCATAGAATTCTATAATTTTAAATTTCGGCGAAGCCCCTGGTATTCGGAAGACCGAATCCGGGGCGCTATCCACGCCTTCGTCGGACATCATCCGGAACTTTGCTCGAAGCGGCATGAGTCTTTAAGGACCCGAAAGAACCTCTCGAACAGCGACCAGTCTCTCGCCTTATCATGCCAGTCAGTTTTAGCTTTCTCCACTGAGGCATTAACCCGGCTCAACCGGGGCGCAATCGCAGTGGTCCTCCCAGTGCTACCTTAGCCGACGGAACAGAACGTAAGGCACCAAAACATGGGAGCCGGGCAAATGATGAGGGGGTCTCGGGTAGGGGGTCCCGAACTGTGCGTCTAGGCGGATGGTAACAAGAGACGAGGGACACAATGTTTTTACCCAGGTTCGGGCCCTCTCGATGGAGGTAAAACCCTACGTCCTGCTTGATTAATATTGATGATATGGGTAGTACAAGAGTAGATCTACCACGAGATCAAGGAGGCTAAACCCTAGAAGCTAGCCTATGGTATGATTGTTGAGATGTATGTTCGTTCTACGGACTAAGGCCCTCCGGTTTATATAGACACCGGAGAGGCTAGGGTTACACAGAGTCGGTTACAATGGTAGGAGATCTACATATCCGTATTGCCAAGCTTGCCTTCCATGCCAAGGAAAGTACCATCCGGACACGAGCCAGAGTCTTCAATCTTGTATCTTCGTAGTCTGGGTGTCCGGCGGATATTGATAGTCCGGCTGTCCGAACACCCCCTAGTCCAGGACTCCCTCAGTAGCCCCCGAACCAGGCTTCAATGACGATAAGTCCAGTGTGCTTGTAGTCTTCGGCGTTGCAAGGCGGGTTCTCCCTTCAAATCCCATGTACCTGCCGAATAGTGTCCGGCTTCATCTCGAATACTGTGCTCCTCGGTTTCTACGCCAAATTATGGCCCTCTTCCACGCGTCGCACGAATGCGAAAAGCCAGGGTGTCTTTTACATTTCACCCCCTAATTGTGCGGGCCGTCCGCCTATAAAAGAGGCAGGAATCCAGATCCAAACCGCACCGTCTTCCTCCCCCGTATACTCCATCGAAGCGCCTATGACCTAGAAATCCATTCCACCATGGATCGTCAACGCGGCTCTTCCTCACGCGCTCCTAGCCCATCGCCAGGGAATTGGAGGAGGTGCTCTATTTCGCACAATGAGCTAGTGAAGCTCCAAACGGAGGGGTTTCTTCCTCCGGCCTTCATGGTTCCAGTCCGAGTCGGACTGGTTACTTATCAAGGTGGGAGGCAGGCGGAGGACACCCCAAGCCCCAACAAGGGGGAGCGAGTGTGCTTCGTCCCCTATCTGATAAGGGGGCTCGGATTTCCAATACATCCATTCCTTCGCGGGCTCCTGAAGTTCTACGGACTCCAGCTCCACCACCTCACGCCCGCCTCTGTGCTGCATATCGCGGGCTACGTAGCTCTTTGCGAGCTATTCCTGGGCATCGAGCCCCATTTCGCATTGTGGAAGAGGCTGTTTTGCCTCGTACCCCGTTCTCACCAGGGGTCCATATATCAAGTGGGCGGCGCCAAAATATGGCGCATCGCCGGGACCGGATACCTATCCGGCACTCCCAAGAAGGCGTCCGAAGACTGGCCCTCGGAGTGGTTTTATATAGTAGACGCTCCGTTGCCCGACCCAGTCCGGATCGGCCTCCCGGAGTTTGAGGCTGCTCCCTTGAAGAAACGCCTCAGCTGGCATCTTCAAGGGAGCAGCCTCAAACTCCGGGAGGCCGATCCGGACTGGGTCGGGCAACGGAGCGTCTACTATATAAAACCACTCCGAGGGCCAGTCTTCGGACGCCTTCTTGGGAGTGCCGGATAGGTATCCGGTCCCGGCGATGCGCCATATTTCGGCGCTGCCCACTTGATATATGGACCCCTGGTGAGAACGGGTTACGAGGCAAAACAGCCTCTTCCACAATGCGAAATGGGGCTCGATGCCCAGGAATAGCTCGCAAAGAGCTACGTAGCCCGCGATATGCAGCACAGAGGTGGGCGTGAGGTGGTGGAGCTGGAGTCCGTAGAACTTCAGGAGCCCGCGAAGGAACGGATGTATTGGAAATCCGAGCCCCCTTATCAGATAGGGGACGAAGCACACTCGCTCCCCCTTGTTGGGGCTTGGGGTGTCCTCCGCCTGCCTCCCACCTTGATAAGTAACCAGTCCGGCTCGGACTGGAACCATGAAGGCCGGAGGAAGAAACCCCTCCGTTTGGAGCTTCACTAGCTCATTGTGCGAAATAGAGCACCTCCTCCAATTCCCTGGCGATGGGCTAGGAGCGCGTGAGGAAGAGCCGCGTTGACGATCCATGGTGGAATGGATTTCTAGGTCATAGGCGCTTCGATGGAGTATACGAGGGAGGAAGACGGTGCGGTTTGGATCTGGATTCCTGCCTCTTTTATAGGCGGACGGCCCGCACAATTAGGGGGTGCAATGTAAAAGACACCCTGGCTTTTCGCATTCGTGCGACGCGTGGAAGAGGGCCATAATTTGGCGTAGAAGCCGAGGAGCACAGTATTCGAGATGAAGCCGGACACTATTCGGCAGGTACATGGGATTTGAAGGGAGAACCCGCCTTGCAACGCCGAAGACTACAAGCACGCTGGACTTATCGTCATTGAAGCCTGGTTCGGGGGCTACTGAGGGAGTCCTGGACTAGGGGGTGTCCGGACAGCCGGACTATCAATATCCGCCGGACACCCAGACTACGAAGATACAAGATTGAAGACTCCGGCTCGTGTCCGGATGGTACTTTCCTTGGCGTGGAAGGCAAGCTTGGCAATACGGATATGTAGATCTCCTACCATTGTAACCGACTCTGTGTAACCCTAGCCTCTCCGGTGTCTATATAAACCGGAGGGCCTTAGTCCGTAGAACGAACATACATCTCAACAATCATACCATATGCTAGCTTCTAGGGTTTAGCCTCCTTGATCTCGTGGTAGATCTACTCTTGTACTACCCATATCATCAATATTAATCAAGCAGGACGTAGGGTTTTACCTCCATCGAGAGGGCCCGAACCTGGGTAAAAACATTGTGTCCCTCGTCTCTTGTTACCATCCGCCTAGACGCACAGTTCGGGACCCCCTCGCGAGATCCCCGGGCAAATGATGATGGGACCCCCTACCTATCTCCAAAGCGTAATGATGTACGCGGAGGGTTGTTCTTGCAATCATGCGAGGGCGGGGGTTAGGGCCGCATTGCTATGCGTGCTCTGATCGTGCCAGGTTGTCTTGGTTGGTATTGCTTCGGGCGCGTTTTGCTGTATCCGGCCGTTTAATGGCCGGACTCGAAAATTGCCTTAGAAGGCTGCTCTGTACTTCTGCCGCGAGAGCCGCTGTATGTTCCTCCGTTCGGAGGGAGAGTTCCGTATTTCCGTTGACCGTGATGACTCCACAAGGTCCTGGCATCTTGAGCTTGAGGTATGCATAATGCGGCACCGCGTTGAACTTTGCAAACGCGGTTCGTCCGAGCAGAGTGTGATAGCCGCTGCGAAATGGGACTATGTCGAAGATTAACTCTTCGCTCCGGAAATTATCCGGGGATCCGAAGACCACTTCCAGTGTGACTGAGCCCGTACAATTGGCTTCCACACCTGGTATGACACCTTTAAAGGTTGTCTTTGTAGGTTTAATCCTTGAGGGGTCTATGCCCATCTTGCGCACTGTATCCTGATAAAGCAGGTTCAGGCTACTACCGCCGTCCATTAGGACTCTCGTGAGGTGAAATCCATCGACGATTGGGTCTAAAACCAATGCGGCGAATCCTCCATGGCGTATGCTGGTCGGATGGTCTCTTCGATCGAAAGTGATCGGACAAGAGGACCATGGATTGAACTTTGGGGCGACTGGCTCCATCGCATAGACGTCCCTTAGTGCGCGCTTCCTCTCCCTCTTGGGTATATGGGTTGCGTAAATCATGTTCACCGTCCGCACTTGTGGGGGGAAACCCTTCTGTCCTCTATTGTTCGGCGGTAGGGTCTCCTCCTCGTCGTCGCTGTTTAGCCCCTTGTCATTGTTTTCGGCAATTAACTTGCCTGCCTGCTTGAACACCCAACAATCTCTGTTGGTGTGATTGCCTGGCTTTTCGGGGGTGCCATGTATCTGGCATAAGCGGTCGAGTATTCGGTCCAAGTTGGACGGACCCGTAGTGGTTCTTTTGAATGGCTTCTTCCGCTGACCGGGTTTAGAGCCTCGGAATTCGGCGTTGACTGCCGTATCCTCCTTCTCATCGCCGTTAATGCGGCGTTTGTTTTTGTTTCGACGTGACCTGCCGTTGTGGTCCTTAGTATCCGGACTGCCAGAATTTTTATTGAGGTTGTTGCTGCGAGCTAGCCAGCTATCCCCCCCCCCCCGCGCAAAAGCGGGTCATTAATGATGTGAGTGCTGCCATGGATTTCGGCTTTTCCTGTCCCAGGTGCCAGGCTAGCCACTCGTCGCGGATGTTATGTTTGAAGGCTGCGAGGGCCTCTGCATCCGGACAGTCGACGATTTGGTTTTTCTTTGTCAAGAACCGTGTCCAGAATTGTCTGGCCGATTCCTCTGGCTGCTGAATTATGTGGCTTAGGTCATCGGCGTCTGGTGGCCGCACATATGTGCCCTGGAAATTGTCGAGGAATGCGGCTTCCAGGTCTTCCCAACACCCAATTGACTCTGCGGGCAAGCTGTTAAGCCAATGCCGAGCTGGTCCTTTAAGCTTGAGTGGGAGGTACTTGATGGCATGGAGATCGTCGCCGCGGGCCATATGGATGTGAAGGAGATAATCTTCAATCCAAACCGCGGGGTCTGTTGTGCCATCGTAGGATTCGATGTTTACGGGTTTAAACCCTTCAGGGATTTGATGAACCATTACTTCGTCAGTGAAGCATAGCGGGTGTGCGGCGCCTCTATATTGAGCAATATCACGACGCAGCTCAAGAGAGCGTTGTCTACTGTGTTCGGCTTGGCCAGGGTTATTGTATCCGGCGCGACGGTACTCGTCGTGGGTCGTGGGGCGCCCACGTGATCCGTAGATGGATCTGGATTGCCTTGCTTTGTCCTCCAATACATCTCGCAAGTCCGGCGCGTTCCCTCTTGGCTTCGTACTTTTGGAGCGATGCCGGGGTATGGTCTTGGTTGAGGGCCTGGATGCCTCTCTGTCGCGACCACGTGGTGGTCGGTCGGCCGTATCGTGCGCTGGTGATGGAGGTATGTATGCTTCCTCCTCTAATCGGGGGAGCAACTTGTGTCTGGGGTAGCTTTTGGAGGGGCGTTCGAGTTTAAACTCTTCGGCCGCGAGGACCTCGGTCCATCGATCGGCCAGCAGGTCCTGATCAGCTTGAAGCTGATGCTGCTTTTTCTTTAGGCTATTTGCCGTGGCGATAAGCCTGTGTTTAAAATGCTCTTGTTTGACAGGATCCTCGGGCACGACGAATTCGTCGTCGTTCAGGCTTGCCTCGTCTTCGGAGGGAGGTATATAGTTATAATCCTCGACCTCTTCGTCTGCCGCCCTCTCGTGGGGGCTTGCTTCTGCGTCCTCGTGCGCTGAGTCTTGCTGGAGGAGGTTATCTTCGGCACTCTCTGGGGTATTATTATCTCCTGTGCTGGAATCTCCATTCTTGCTGTGGCGGGATTTAGAGCGGCGCCGCTGACGCCGGCGCTTGGGCTGGTTCTTTAAGGAATCTGCCTCCGCTACTTCTTCGCTGTCCCCGTCCTTTGGGGTGTCCACCATGTATATGTCATATGACGAGGTGGTCTTCCAGTGCCCTGTAGGTGCTGGTTCCTGTTCGTCTCCGGCATCGTCGTCCATAGCGTCGATGTCTTCGGAGTCATAGTCTAGCATGTCGGTAAGATCATCGACAGTGGCTATAAAGTGGGTGGTGGGTGGGCTCTGAATTTCTTCGTCGTCCGTATCACAACCATCCTGGCCATAGTCCGGCCAGGACTCTTCCGATAGCGAGAGATGCTTTAGCGAATTTAGGATGTCGCCAAAGGGCGAGTATTGGAAGATGTCCGCGGCGGTGAATTCCATAACCGGCGCCCAATCCGATTCGATTGGTAGGGGCGTGGGAGGTCCGGAGTCCGGCAAGGGGTCCGGCACCTTGGAATCACGAATTTCGCGAGGGACAAGGTTAGTGTTCGGCTCCATCGCCATGGAAGTAGAAGCCCCCGAGGTGGTGTCCATCCACTGGTCCTTGATCTGGGCGATCGGCTCCGGACTAAGGGCCGGAGCGGACTCGTGTGTGTCCACCAAAGCACTGTTCGGCGGTAGAGCTAGATCATGCCCGTCGTAACAGTGCGGCGCGCTTGGCTGTGGTTCGAGCCCGTCGAAGATCAAGTCTCTGCGGACGTTGGCCGTGAAGTTTAAGCTTCCGAATCTGGCCTGATGGCTAGGGGTGTAGCTTTCGATCTGCTCCACATGGCCAAGTGAATTAGCCCGCAGTGCGAAGCCGCCGAATACGAAGATCTGTCCAGGGAGAAAAGTCTCACCCTGGACAGTGTTGTTGATTGAAGATGCCATCGAGCCTATCGGTGATGACACAGAGGAACTCTCAATGAAAGCACCAACGTCGGTGTCAAAACCGGCGGATCTCGGGTAGGGGGTCCCGAACTATGCGTCTAGGCGGATGGTAACAGGAGACAAGGGACACGATGTTTTACCCAGGTTCGGGCCCTCTTGATGGAGGTAAAACCCTACGTCCTGCTTGATTAATATTGATGATATGGGTAGTACAAGAGTGGATCTACCACGATATCAAGGAGGCTAAACCCTAAAGCTAGCCTATGGTATGATTGTTATGATGTATGTTGTGTCCTACGGACTAAAGCCCTCCGGTTTATATAGACATCGGAGGAGGCTAGGGTTACACAGAGTCGGTTACAATGGTAGGAGATCTACATATCCGTATTGCCAAGCTTGCCTTCCACGCCAAGGAAAGTCCCATCCGGACACGGGACGGAGTCTTCAATCTTGTATCTTCATAGTCTTGGAGTCCGGCGGACGATGATAGTCCGGCTGTCTGGACACCCCCTAGTCCAGGACTCCCTCACATCCTCTCTCATGCTTGCATTAGATTTTGCTACTATAATTGATTGATCCTATTCTGATGCATAGCATGCTTTTTAACCTATTGTTGTACCTTACCTGCTTATCCTAAACTGCTTAGTATAGGTTGGTTACTGATCCATCAGTGACCCCTCACCTTGTCCTAGTTGCCCCGACTTGATGACCGATGACTCGATCATCGTGATCGACGTCCAGAGCGTGACACATCACCGCACACCCCCTTAGTTGTACGACTTTGCAGAGTTGCTATCGAGTGTCGAGAGTGATACCTCGTACAACACTTCTGATGAGAACTCTATAGTGTAGCTAATCGGTCATGGTCTATTGGGGGTGATTCCTCCTTCACCACTCCCGATACGACTCTGTCGTGCAACACCTCAAGTGTGAAACTCAAGGGTGGTTCCTCATATGTTCACCTTAACGATTACTTTAAGTGGATTCCATCGAGGGTGATTCCTTGGATTCCCCCTTGATGTTATGGACACACGGTTACCTTGTCTTTACTCTACGCCCATGTTAAAGTCGGGTTGGCCCCGAGGGGTACCCGCGAGATATGTGAAGTCAGGTTAACCATGGGGGTACCTGTAAGTGCATCTAGTGCCACCCCTAGTTGGTTTTGGAGTATTGACGACAAAGTTGGTTGAGGGACTAATGCGTTTGTGAGAATTGCAGGATAACGCAGGTAGTGTCCCTCATTGATTCGGTTTACCTACCGGAGACGACCCCTAAAAATGTATGAAGACATTGAAGACAATGGTGGTATGAGAAGATATTCATATTGAAGACTATGACATGAGAAGACATTGCGTGAAGACTTTGGAGCGCGAAGACTGTGTGTTTTCGTTGTTTCCTTTTCTTCCTTGTTGAGTCATAGGAACCACCGTACTGTTAAGTGGGGTCCAAGTGAACTAAGTCAGAGTGACTGAAGTGATGCTCAACTCAAATCCTATGTCTTCGAGCGAAGACAATGAGACCAAATCTTATCCAGAGCTGGATGAGTCAGCTTTGCTTGTAGCCCAAGTAAAGTTGCCGCGTGTGTTTGAAATCTAACCATTGGAACACGTGTCAGTTCCTTAGTGACCCAGGGTCATTTTGGACAAATCAGGTCGGGTTGCCAAGCGGCTATAAATAGCCCACCCCCTACACCATAAATTGGTGGCTGCTCAGAGTTTGTGCACGGCTTTTGTCGTTTGAGAGCAACCCACCTCGAAGCATTTGAGATAGAGAAATCCTTGCGAGGACAAAGCCCAAACACCCAGAGCCAAAGAGTGTTAGGCATCACTGAAGTCTTTCTGTCTGTGTGACCTTAAGACTTATTACACTTGAGGACTATGAATCCTCCAGCCGGTTAGGCGTCGCGTTCTGAGCATCCAAGAGTCATTGTGGATTGCCGGTGAACGAAGTCTATGAAGGTTTGGAAGTCTCCCTTGAAGACTTACCAGAGTGATTGGGCGAGGACTGGGTGTCCTTAGCTCAAGGGGAATAAGGTGAAGACACGGTCTTCTGAGTTAAATCTCAGCCTCCCTAACCAGACGTACAGTTGTCACAGCAACTGGAACTGGTCCAACAAATCATGTGTCCTCAACAAACAACTGGTTCTATCCCTTCCAATCTTACTTAAGTTTGTCTTCATGAAGTCATTGCTTATCTGTTCATCTGTTTGACTTCATAGCTTGACTACTATTGTTGATTGGCTTCATACTATCTTCCATCTTGATCCTTACTACCTAACTGCTATTGGTCCTGTACTTTCATATCATGACATGCTTGACTATGGCTTGTTTAGGGTAGTTTATCTTTCGCTGCATATCAATTAGGTTGTTTCTGTGGTTTGTCTTTGAAACTTCCAAGTTTTGAAGACTTTCATAAAAATCGCCTATTCACCCCCCTCTAGTCGATACTAGCACTTTCAATTGGTATCAGAGCAAGGTACTCCCTTGTTCTGTGTGATTCGGTTTAACCACCTGGAGTTTCAGCTATGTCGACTGCAGGATTGAGGAACATATCGTGTCCCACTTTTGACGGTCATGAGTGTCCCCGATGGAAGGCCATGATGAAGAAGCTACTCATGTCCATGGATAGCGAACTATGGACCGTCACTGAGATTGGACTCACTGATCTATGCAAGATGGCAGAAGCTGATGACATTCGCAAGTACACTCTATTGAACCTCACAGCGAAGGACGTCATCTGCTGTCATCTGTCCCAAAATCAGTTCAGGAATGTTATGCACCTCAATCACGCGAAGCTAATCTGGGACCGGCTTTCTGATGTATACGAAGTTCATCATACTCGTCATGATCAGCCGTTTGAGGACTACAAGGAATCTCTCAAGAAAATGACCTTTACACCTGAACCATCATCATCCTCATCATGCCACATGGCAAGGGGTGATAAGGTAACTGAATGCTATCTCTCTGAATCCAGTGATGATGAATCAGGTGATGAATTTGGCCCCAGTTATGATAAGCTTGCCTCCCTTGCCACTAAACAACAAAGAATCTTGGAAAAGGTTCAAGACATGCTTAGTAAGAGCGATGATATGTTGGGTGCAGAAATGGATCAGTCAAAAGCTTTGGCTGATAGTCTTCAGAGACTCCATGCTAAGTTTGACGCCCTTCAAGATCAACATAATGCTCTCTTATCTGATCATGAGAAGCTTTCTTCTGAATGTCTTCAAAGAAAGCTAGACCTTGAAAAGATAAGAGTGGATTATGAAGATCTTCAGAAGGAGCGAGATTCACTTCGCGCTCAACAGATCAGTTCCGCTCAGGATGGATTTGAACCACCATGTCTAAAATGCATTGAGTGTGATAACGCTACATCTGTTGCTGAATGTTCCACTGCTGCTACTGTTTCATTGTCTTCACCTACTGATGTGGTTACTAACCCCTCTGCGGAGGATACCACTGCTGTTGCTGATGAAAATGCTATGTTAAAGACATTGCTTGAAACAGGGATGTACAAAAGTTTGAAGGGACATCAGACTCTCTGCGATGTCCTCAAAAAGCAGATTCTGAACCGAAACCCAAGGAAAGAGGTTGTTCGGTTCGAGAGGAAAATGAATGTTGATGGCTCGTACGGGAAGCCTGAGCAGTACCCCAAAACCACATGGGTTGCTGCAAAGGAACCTTCAGTAGATCCATCTACCTTATCTGGCTTTACCTGTGCTAATCCTATTATCATTGATGAATCCTTTGATGCAAACTATAAGCTGTTCAAAAATCAGAATGGTGAAGTGTTTGCCAGGTATATTGGTACTAACTGCAGGAATGGACCACCTATGAAGAAGATCTGGGTACCTAAGCGGTACATTGAGAATCTTGCTGTGAACGTCGTCATGACACCACCTAGGAAGAATACAAACCCCAGACCTATAGCTTCATATGGCCCAAAGGCTTCATACAGATACAGGACTCACATGAGTCACCCTAACGCCAATGATTTGCAGGGAAATCATGCTCAGACTTATGAATATGAGCATGTATCTTCGAGCCGCTATGTTCATAGGACTAAGAACTTTTCTGCTTATTCATATGAGTATCATTCATCTCCTGCAAGGCTATTTGCTAGGGCTTCAAAGCCAAAATTCTCAGATGCTGCACTTAGACTCATTGCTTCTAAGCCCCCACTGAAGATGTGGGCGGCGAAGAAGAACTAACTCTCTTTTGCAGAAAATGGTCTCCAGCCAGCAATCAATGGCGTCCGATACTATTGCTGGGGACCTAAAACTTGTTGAGGACGCACCATGAAATGTCATTCTATATGCTTCACATCCGAATTTCATATCAGTCATACTATGTCCTAACCTTGATATAAGATGTGACTATACCTATATGTGTCAAATGCTTATGCTTCACAACACTCGTGTGAAGCCTATCCTCCTAACTGCACTATAGGGTACATCACCAAAAGCTTCAGAGTGGATTATGGACAGTGGATGCACAAATCATATGACTGGTGATCGAAGTCTTCTCATGGACTCAACCTTACGTCCATCCGACAAGAGTCTCATCACATTTGCTGACACTGGTAAAAGCAAAGTATTGGTTCTAGGTAGAGTTGCAATCTCAAAGGATCAACACATGGATAAAGTGATGCTTGTTGAATCCCTTGGTTTCAACTTAATGTCTGTCTCAATGCTTTGTGACTTGAACATGATTGTGATATTTGGCAAATATCGTTGCCTTGTACTAATGGAATCTGACAAATCTCTAGTCTTTGAAGGGTATCAAAAAGATGATCTATACATGGTAGATTTCTCAGCAGGTCCACAGCTTGCCGTATGTCTTCTCACAAAAGCTTCAGAATGCTGGCTCTGGCATCGAAGGCTGGGACATGCTGGCATGAGGAACTTACACTCACTCGTCAAGAAGAAGCATGTCATTGGCATCGAAGATGTTAAGTTCAAGAAGGATCATCTGTGTGGTGCCTGTGAAGCTGGAAAGATGACAAGGGAAAGCACCCCTCGAAGACAATCATGACAACATCTCAACCCTTCGAGCTGTTACACATGGACTTATTTGGACCTACTCACTACTCCACCCTCACAACAACTGCCTGTCTCTATGGCTTCGTCATTGTTGATGACTACTCAAGATACACATGGGTTCATATAATTCTTTACAAGACTGAAGTGCAAGATGTCTTCAGGCGCTTCGCAACTCGAGCAATGAATAATTATGGTGTGAAGATCAAGCACATCAGAAGTGACAATGGCACTGAATTCAAGAAGACCGGGCTTGATCTGTATCTGGATACAATGGGAATCACTCATGAGTTCTCTGCTCCATACACACCTCAGCAAAATGGCATCGTTGAGCACAAGAACAGAACCCTCATTGAGATGGCTCGAACAATGCTAGATGAGTACAAGACACCAAGAAAGTTCTGGCCTGAAGCTATTGATACAGCATGTCATATCATCAACCGTGTATACATTCATAAGCTTCTGAACAAAACATCATATGAACTACTTACTGGCAAGAAGCCAAACGTCAGTTACTTTAGAGTATTTGGAGCAAGATGTTGGATCAAGGATCCCCATCACAAGTCAAAATTTGCACCTAAGGCTCACGAAGGCTTCATGCTTGGCTATGGAAAGGATTCACACTCCTACAGAGTCTTCAACCTTTATCTCTACAAGATCGTTGAAACTGTGGATGTGGAATTTGATGAAACCAATGGTTCACAGAGAGAGATTCTGCCAAGCACACTGGATGAAGCCCCTTCAAACGAGGCAATCAAGCTGATGGGAACTGGTGAAATCATGCCCTCTGAAGCACAACCTGAAGAGGAACTTATCATCTCTGCACCAAATCAACCTGAAGACAATGCTCAGTCCGAAGACAATCCTCCCAATGATGACAATGAACAGCCAGAGCAAAATCTTCGTCCTGTTCATCCACGTGTTTCAAATGAAGTTCAAATAGAGAAGATAATTGACAGCATTAATGCACCTGGTCCGCTCACTCGATCAAGAGCAACACAGCTAGCAAACTTCTGTGGGCACTTTTCATTTGTGTCAATATCAGAACCCAAGAAAGTTGCTGAAGCTTTTATGGAACCTGAATGGATTCAAGCCATGCAAGAAGAACTTCAACAGTTCAAACTGAATAATGTCTGGGAACTTGTCAAGCGACCTGATCCTCGCAAGCATAACATTATTGGAATAAAATGGATATATCGAAACAAGCAAGATGAGCATGGTCAAGTCGTCAGAAACAAAGCGCGTCTTGTGGATCAAGGATATATTCAAGTTGAAGGAATAGACTTCGATGAAACATTTGCTCCTGTTGCTAGGCTTGAAGCCATTCGCATACTGCTAGCCTACGCAAATCATCACAATATCTTGCTATATCAAATGGATGTGAAGAGTGCATTTCTCAATGGCAAGATTGAAGAAGAAGTATATGTCGCACAACCACCTGGCTTTGAAGATCCAGAACATCCTGATATGTTGTACAAGCTAAACAAGGCACTGTATGGCCTCAAACAAGCCCCTCATGCCTGGTATGATACAATCAAAGACTTCCTGAAGAGAAAAGGCTTCAAACTCGGATCCCTCGATCCCACTCTCTTCATGAAGACATATGATGGTGAACTGTTCGTGTGCCAAATATATGTGGATGACATAATCTTCGGATGCACCAACCAGAAGTACAGTGATGAGTTTGGGTACATGATGCAAGAGCAATATCAAATGTCCATGATGGGTGAGCTGAAGTTCTTCCTTGGTCTTCAAATTCGTCAGCAGAGGAATGTCATCTTCATATCTCAAGAGAAATACCTCAAAGACTGTCTGAAGAAGTTTGGAATGGAAGACTGCAAAGGCTACACGACGCCAATGCCAGCCAAACACCATCTTGGTCCCGACGACAATGGTAAAGAGTTCGATCAAAAGGTATACCGCTCCATGATTGGTTCTTTGCTTTATTTATGTGCATCTAGGCCAGATATTATGCTTAGTGTTTGCATGTGTGCTCGATACCAAGCGGCACCAAAGGAATCGCATCACTTAGCTGTGAAGCGAATTCTTCGATATTTGGCTTACACCCCAACACTCGGATTATGGTATCCCAAGGGCTCAAGATTCGATTTGGTTGGATTCTCGGATGCTGATTATGCTGGTGACAAGGTGGATCGCAAGTCTACATCTGGCAGATGCCATTTTCTTGGACGATCACTTGTCTGTTGGTCTTTGAAGAAGCAAAACTGTGTATCACTCTCAACTGCTGAATCTGAATACATTGCTGCTGGATCCTGTTGTGCTCAGCTTCTATGGATGAAGCAAACTCTCAAGGACTATGGCATCAACGTGAAACAAGTACCTCTCTTCTGCGACAATGAGAGTGCCATCAAGATAGCCAACAATCCAGTCCAACACTCGAAGACAAAGCACATTGAAATTCGTCATCACTTTCTCAGAGATCATGTTATGAAGAAAGATATCGATATCATTCACGTCAACACTGAAGAGCAACTGGCAGATATCTTCACAAAGCCCTTGGATGAGAAAAGGTTTTGCAAGTTACGGTGTGAGCTAAATATCTTGGAATCCTCTAATGTCCTGTGATCAGGCACACATCCTAACACTTATGCATGTTGATGACTTAGATGTGCAACACACAAAGTAATGTATATCTTCAATCAATGAAGATTTACACTCTGAGTGTGAACATATTAACATGGAATTTGACTTCGGAGCGCCACGATAATTGTGCGCCGTGTCTGGGTCTAATACTTCCTATACGGTGGGTAACGCCACCACCAACTTTTCTTGTTTGAAGTGTTTCACTCAAGGCGTTATATTGCAATGACTTCGAATTTGGTTTGTCTTCAGTTTCAATTTGTCTTCATGACTTTCTGCACTATGATGATTTGATTGCTTTCTGATATATATATATATGTGTATATATATATATATATATATATATATATATATATATATATATATACACTAGTGTTCTGTCCTCTACAGCATTCACTTATAGCTATGTCTTCAAGATTGGATCTTTTGAACTTAGTGAATGTGATCGGACCCTAACCTCTCTATGCTTACTATCTCAAAATCTATCTGTCCAAATCATATGCATTCTGTTGAAACTGTCGAATGTCTTCTCTTCGTCCTAGTCAGCAGAAAGCAAAGAGACAAACAGTAAATCTGTTCTTAATGGCTTATCTTTACTGTTGAAATCCGGAGAAGCCGGAACAACTCTCCGACATGCCTGGCGGGCGTGGGAACGTGGGACAACCCTGAGGGTGTTGCATGCTTGCCACGTGCCCCTCAGATGTGAATCGCCAGGGGCACTAGCGTAATTGCGATGTGTCTCTCACCTACTTATAAATACCTGCCCCCCTGCGGTAAAGAAATACTTCTTCCACCTCTCCACCTCCGTCAAAACCCTAGCGCCACCGCTAGCTCGCGACGACGCCGGCGACGAAGCGCTTAGCTGCCGCGACTTCTCCGACGCCGTCCTCACACCAGCCGCGGACATCGTCCTCTCCGCCATCGCCGTAGGTGTCCTCCGTCGCCAAATTAGGGCACGGTGGGCTAAACTGCTCGGTCTCCTATTCTTCTCCATCTAGCAGTTCTTCGTGCGGTAATTATAACTCTATTTTTACCACCTTTTTGATCTTCAAGATTCATCCTGTTTACCGAAAGTAGTTTCTGTCTATTCAAAGCTAGATCTATTCCGTCTGCATCTCATACTGCTTAGTCAATTCACTTAGATTTCTTCTAGTTTGATTCCTCACTTGTACTTATTCACGGATTGGTACAAATCTGGAACCAACTCACCTATATAAGTGAATGTCTTTGCAACATGAGGTCAATGTCTTCAAACTGATTTATCTTCAAAATCTTCTGAGAATGCATATGACCTCTTCCCCTTCCCTCGCATCTCTAATGCTATCACAGGTACATGTCCGTGGGTGAATCCCTTGGTTCTCATAGTCTGCATTCGTTTGTAGAATACTTACAGCATCATATAAATTCTCCTGAAGCCAGTTCCTGCCTGACCAGCAAGCGCAAATCTCTGAAGCCTTTGAATGTATTGAAGCCTTTCAGCTTGAAGTTCATGGCAACAGAAAAATCAGCAAGGAAGGGTGGTAGACAACACAGAGAAGGAACATCTAAAGATCTACCTAATGATTTAGCAGAACTATACAAGACAGATCCAGAAGAAAATTATCATCAGAGGAAGACGCGAAGCCAATGGATTCGACGCTATTGGGCTGAGGAGTGGTTCAAGTATAAGTTTGTCACAAAGGAATATGCAGAGAAGCATGCCATCAAGAGACCTTGGGGTGATATCCTCTATCGAGGGCTTCAACCCAAGAGCCGAGCTGAAGCCATTGAACAAGGCTTCTATCCTTGTATGGTCCGTGGGCCACAGCCAGTGAACGCAGATCCCACTTCACTACTCTGGTGTCGTGACGATTCGCTCTTCAAGCGCAACTACCAGTTTGCTGTGGCTTCGACAAAGAAGAACAAGAAGTCCTTGGGTTTGGACTTCAATCCAGGTCCCTCTGCTCCCCGTGCTGACGGCTCCCGTGAAGCTAATCCCAATGTCATTGGCCCCTACGCCAACCTTGACGGCCTCATCACTTACATCATGGTCCAAGGCGCCAGATTAGATCATTCTGACAATGGTGCTGACTCTGATGAAGCCCCTGCTCCTCCTCCAAGGCCGCGGAAGCAAAATAAGTCAAAGGCTTCAACCTCAGCTGCACCTTCGAAGACTTTGCGTGCGAAGCCACTGGCCACTGCACCTCCTGAAGCCAGTGTGCAATCTGAAGATCTGTCCCGTGTCTCCAAGAGAACGGACAAGAAAAAGCAACTTGTTAGACCAGCTGATCAAAGAGCTTTGACTCCTGCCACAATTCTACGTGAAGAACCCATCGATCTATCAAGTGATGAAGATCTTGCTGATGATGCTCTTGAGCAGCTGATAAAGAGCAAAGAAGAAGCAGAAATCTTTAGCAACCTACCTCTCTTTGATGTGGCCATCATTCACAATTTCATTGATGAGTGGTTCGACACCCCCAACGTCAGCTTTGAAGATTTACAGCTCCCAATTGGCCTGAGTGTCGCCTTCAATGGCGCCATTGCTTCTGAGCTAGCTCTCGCTCAGCGCATCGTTGAGCTCAAAAACAAGATTGATTTTGAGAAGGCTCAATTCAAGAAGCATGTGGCCAATCTGAGTGTTCAAGACGTCCGCAACTTCAAGGTCATGCTACATGAGCTTAAAGAAGCTTTTCTGAAGAAACGCCAAGAAGCTCAGGGATCTCGAGAACGCATGAAGCTTTTGGCTGATAAGTGTGTGCTCGCCTACAATGAGGCTGAGAAGCGCAAGTCCCTTGGCCGTCCTGGCATTGACCCCAGGATGGCTGCAAAGAGGAAGAAGAAGCACCCTGAACATCCTGAACCCTCAAGCCAAGAAGCCGCTCGCATTATCTTCCCGAGCAGCATGACTGGCTCGAAGCCAAAGGTCACCACAACCACTTCAGAACAGAAGAAGACAAAGGCTCCCGAGGCTGACGCTAGAAAGAGAAAGCATACTGAAGCCTCTAATGCCGCTCCCTCCAAGAAGAAGCGCAAGACCAAGAAGACTAGGGCTGCTTCCACAGAGCCCTTAGTCGTTGAACCCATTTCCGTGGTTCGCCCTGTGTCAGTTCATCAAGAACGAAGAATGGTTGTCCATGAGCCTGCTACCACAGAGGCTCATGAGTCTGACGATATTCCAGCAGCTGAACACACCGCTGCTAAAGACATTGGTCAAGATGACAATGTAAATGATGATGAAGTTCTTCCTCAGATCGAACATCAAGTGGTATCATCGCCTATTCATACGAACAGCGAACTCATCAGCATTGGTCGTCTATTGACGCCAATTGCTCAGGATGCTTCGTGGGCTGATCACCCACAACAACAACAAGACTCCCCCAGTACTCCCCAACAACAACAAACAAGCCACCCCCAATGTGCAAGAAGAGGATGAAGACTTTCAGGCTCACCCAACTCCATCTCCCAACTTGAAGCCAGCTCTTCGCAGGCTTCGCAGAGGACAAAGGCCTGAAGTCCCTCTATCGAGCATTCCTGAAGGAGAAGTGCAACGTTCACCTGTTGCACGACAAGTATTTTCTGAACCAGCTCCAACAGTGAACGTCTCCGTGTCTGAAGCACATGCTGCTGAAGACATTCCGGCTGCATCAGCCAAAGAAAATGAAGAAGAAGAAGTTCGTGTACCAACTTCCCCAGCGATTGAAGAAGAAGCAGTTCATGATTTGAACGTGCCTGTGCCCGACCCTCCTGTTCGTCAAGAGGAGGTTGAAAATGTTGAGGCTGCCACCACCAACGCCAATGAAGCCAGTGACGTAGTCATGGCTGACGCCAATGTGGAGCCTGCACCAACCAGTGTGCCTGAAACCAATGAGGCCACTGTGCCTGAAGCAAATATGGCCACTGAATCTGAAGCCAATGAGGATGCTGCACCTGAAGCCAATGAGGATGCTGCACCTGAAGCCAACATGACAACTGCACCTGAAACACCTGTTGTGCAGCCTGACTCCTCTGATGTTGCCCCTGCTCCTGTTCCGCCACCAAGGCCTCACACTATTGAGCAAGCATACGATCACGGTCAGCTTGTCACTGTCCGATGGCCCATTCTAGTGCCTCCGCCTTCTGCCTCAGGACCCCAATTTGACTATCATGTTGAGCATCGGCCTCAGGTCCAGAAGCCAACGCCAAGATTGCCAAGGTTTCCAGGTACTGCCAACTCCCCCGGGTCCTTCAATGCTAATGGCTTCAAAAGCCACAATACCTTCTTCGACAACGCCAAGAACCCCTACTCCAAGCCAAGGATTCCATCAGATCGGTTCTGGAGCTATCAACAGAGAAGCTATTACTCATGCGTGCTATATGATCAAGAGCGCATTTTCCCTCATATGTGTCTTGACACTGAAGCTATTGCTAGATTGCCGTGCTTAGAAGAAGCACTTGACTGCTTTCGTGATGCTAGTTTGCTCCATTTTGTGACAGACAAAGAACATTGGAATAAAGAGCTATTGCTTCAATTCTATGCCACTCTGCACATTCGCGACTACTACAGAGACATCAAGACATGGGTTCTCGAGTGGATGACTAGAAATGTTCATCATGAAGCCAAAGCTATGGATATCATCGAGCTTACTGGGCTAGCCACTCCTGGAGAACTGTATGAGCCTGACTGTCAGCTACACCGCAATGCTGTGGAGAGCATCTTTCATAAGCCAGAACCCAACATGAGCCAGATGCTGAGCATGATGAAGCCTTTTCCATCTGACGCTGAGTATCCCACACATTTCTTTGTTGAAGACCTTGAGTATCTGCCTCGCACCATATACCATATCATCAGGCAAACTCTATGGCCAGTCAAGGGACACTCATCATCGGCCAAGCTTGAAGGAGCCATGAAGACTTTGGTCTTCTATATTCTTAATGGCATCAGCTTCAACACTCAGGAATTCTTCATCAGGCAACTTGCTGCTTCCGGCTCTGACCTATTTGGTCTGAAGTTTTATGCTCCATGGGTCATGCGCCTCATCAAATGACACTCATCTGTCAATTATCAGCCCTCTGCTCGCAATCACATAATATTTCTGCCCGAGGTTGATATGTCAGTTGATGCTGTATACTCTGACCCTGCCAAGACGCCACTTTGTCTTCAGAACATTGAGCACCAAAGCTTCACTCAGCCTATTGAAGGTGTTCAAGTAGCAACAAGATTCTACCCACTAGCTGGTAACACCCGTCTGCCTCACAGAGCGCCAACTGAAGCCACTGAAAGCACCATTGCGCAAAGGCCTCGGAAGCGTTCTCGTGTTCTTAATGACCGAGAGCTTCTTGTGGCTCTTCATCAGAAGCAGGATAAGCATCATTTCTGGCTCAAGCACCAAATGCAAAGCCTCTTGGTGGATGTCAATCGCATTCGCAACCTTGCCACCAAGAATGCCTTTGTTTCTCATGAAACTTGCCAAAGATCATGGAAGAGTTTGACCCTGCTCAGTGCTGAAGCTGACCTTCAAGATGATGGCTTCAATGAATGATTCCAGTTCGACTCCACTCCTCCAAGGACTGTTACCCTACGTCGAGCTCCATCTCTTGAAGACTCTGAATATTCCTCTTCCGCGGCAATAGTTAATGCCAGAGTGATCGATGATGAAGATGATGCTACTTCACCACCTCCAACTACTACTGCGCGCATCGACACTGCACCAAGCTCGTCTGCACCGCCAACCAACGACGACAACCCTGCTGCCTCACCTACTCCTGACGAGTAGATGCTTTATGTCTTCAAACCTTTTTGGTCATTACTGACAAAAGGGGGAGAAGCATATGAGTTGATAGTCTTCAAGCGGGTTCATATGGGCGGTTGCTTTATATTTTATTGCGTGCTTACAACTCTTGCGTTTTGAAACATTTGGTTCTTTGAGTTGTAACACCTAAACTTGATGGTCGTCTTCTACTTCTGCTACTTATTTGCTTTGCGATGATAAATTCCGCATGTGCGATGATAACTTCCGCACTTAGATCATTCTGCAGACGTCCATTTTTCATTATGCATGTCATTTTACTTGCCATATCATTTCATGCATGATGAATTAGCTTCATAAATTGAAGTGGATCTCCACAAGTACAACCTGCCATGTGCATTTGCATTCCAAAAGCAAATTACTTATATGCACATCTTCAGGGGAAGCCCTTGCAACTTATGAAGACAAATTCCTATCCTTACAATTTCACATACTTTACCCCCGTTGAAAACTTCAACCAGTTTGTCATCAATCGCCAAAAAGGGGGAGATTGTAAGTGCATCTAGTGCCACCCCTAGTTGGTTTTGGAGTATTGACGACAAAGTTGGTTGAGGGACTAATGCATTTGTGAGAATTGCAGGATAACGCAGGTAGTGTCCCTCATTGATTCGGTTTACCTACCGGAGACGACCCCTAAAAATGTATGAAGACATTGAAGACAATGGTGGTATGAGAAGATATTCATATTGAAGACTATGACATGAGAAGACATTGCATGAAGACTTTGGAGCGCGAAGACTGTGTGTTTTTATTGTTTCCTTTTCTTCTTTGTTGAGTCATAGGAACCACCGTACTGTTAAGTGGGGTCCAAGTAAACTAAGTCAGAGTGACTGAAGTGATGCTCAACTCAAATCCTATGTCTTCGAGCGAAGACAATGAGAGCAAATCTTATCCAGAGCTGGATGAGTCAGCTTTGCTTGTAGCCCAAGTAAAGTTGCCGCGTGTGTTTGAAATCTGACCGTTGGAACACGTGTCGGTTCCTTA
Source organism: Triticum timopheevii (assembly GCA_963921465.1). NCBI lineage: Eukaryota > Viridiplantae > Streptophyta > Magnoliopsida > Poales > Poaceae > Triticum > Triticum timopheevii. Next base: position 129,094,939 of record OY997274.1, on the reverse strand, counting down.
GTGACACAGGGTCATTTTGGACAAATCAGGTCGGGTTGCCTAGTGGCTATAAATAGCCCACCCCCTACACCATAAGTTGGTGGCTGCTCAGAGTTTGTGCATGGCTTTTGTCGTTTGAGAGCAACCCACCTCGAAGCATTTGAGAGAGAGAAATCCTTGCGAGGACAAAGCCCAAACACCCAGAGCCAAAGAGTGTTAGGCATCACTGAAGTCTTTCTGTCTGTGTGACCTGAAGACTTATTACACTTGAGGACTGTGAATCCTCCAGCCGGTTAGGCGTCGCGTTCTAAGCATCCAAGAATCATTGTGGATTGCCGGTGAATGAAGTTTGTGAAGGTTTGGAAGTCTCCCTTGAAGACTTACCAGAGTGATTGGGCGAGGACTGGGTGTCCTTAGCTCAAGGGGAATAAGGTGAAGACACGGTCTTCTGAGTTAAATCTCAGCCTCCCTAACCAGACGTACAGTTGTCACAGCAACTGGAACTGGTCCAACAAATCCTGTGTCTTCAACAAGCAACTGGTTCTATCCCTTCCAATCTTACTTAAGTTTGTCTTCATGAAGTCATTGCTTATCTGTTCATCTGTTTGACTTCATTGCTTGACTACTATTGTTGATTGGCTTCATACTATCTTCCATCTTGATCCTTACTACCTAACTGCTATTGGTCCTGTACTTTCATATCATGACATGCTTGACTATGGCTTGTTTAGGGTAGTTTATCTTCCGCTGCATATCAATTAGGTTGTTTATGTGGTTTGTCTTCGAAACTTCCAAGTCTTGAAGACTTCCATAAAAATCGCCTATTCACCCCCCTCTAGTCGATACTAGCACTTTCAGTACCCGCAAGAGTTAATGTTACTTCACGACTGCAGGGACAGGCGGTACCAGCCCGGTAGAGGTGGACCTGAGTTCCCGACAGTCTCTGGTTAGTCGGGTTGACCTAGAGGGTACCCACGAGATAAAAGATGAGGCAAGACAGGGCAGGTAGACCGCCCTAGTGAGAGGGTCGGGCCTGGCCCTTGTCGTATTTCCTCGAGACGGGGCGACGGGGTCACACGATCCTGAGTCTTTGCTTGCCACCGTGAGCTCCCAATACACTAAGGGTTTGGTTATTTGATATGAGTTGGCCACTGGCCTATACGCACTAACCACCATGCGGGAATAGTTATGGGAACTCGGCATCATACGTTTCTTCTGAAAACTCTATCAGACATCTAGTTCAGCATTATCGGCCTGTCGGGCCAGTGCCATCCAGGATGAGGTGGTGCTCATCGTGGCTCGTCGCATAATGACCCAGAGTGCAAAGGGCGATGGGTCTAAGACCCTGGAGCGCTTAGAATGTAGACCGGTGGGGACCTCTCTGCGGAGCCTAGGTAGGACTATGACGTGTTGATCTTCCGAGGTCAGGCATGACCCAGGAAAATGTGTCCTGCGAGAGTAATCAAGCGTGTTGGGTAATGTGGTGCACCCCTGTAAGGAAGTTTATCTATTTGAATAGCCATGTCCACGGTAACAGACGCTCGGAGTTGTATCCCGATCTATTACAACTAGAAATGGATACTTGAGACATGAGATGGATTCATTGGCTCCGGGATTGCTTTCTCGTAGAGAGTGGAGGAAGGATCTCTGGGCATTATTACTACAACATGCTTGTTATTTATAAAATGCTACTCTATACTCTTTTGAATGCTGCAAGATGCTTGGAGGTGCTAGTCTTTGGTAGGCTAGTCTTTCCCCTCTCGTCTGGCATTCTGCAGTTCAGTCCATAGATACAACTCATCCATTTGATACTGATGCATACTTAGTATAGTTTTGATATATGTCTTGCGAGTATTGGATGAGTACTCATGGTTGCTTTGCTACCTCTTTTCCCCTATACCAGGTTGCTATGATCAGATGGTGGATCCCAGGAGCCAGATGCCCCACGCCAACGTCTACTACTACCCCAACGGAGCCTACTACTACGTGGAGACTGTCGACGACCAGGAGTAGTTAGGAGGTCCCAGGCAGGAGGCCTTGCCTCTTCGATCGTTGTTGCTTTTGTGCTTGAATTCTTAACGCGGTCTTGTTTAACATATGTTTGTACTCAGATATTGTTGCTTCCGCTGACTCTTGTGTATCGAGCTTATGTATATGATCCCTTGAGGCCCTGGCTTGTAATATAAAGCTTGTATTATTTTAATTTGTGTCTAGAGTTGCGTTGTGATATCTTCCTGTGAGTCCCTGATCATGATCATACACATTTGCGTGTATGTTTAGTGTACGATTGAATCGGGGGTGTCACAATATGTGTTTTCCTTGGAGCATCTTTTCGTTTTTGTTTGTTGTTTCAATAAAATACTTGGATTTGAAAATCTTTATTGGGATAGACTCTTTACACAACTACCTATTTAGTTAACTACTTGATATGTCTCCAACTTATCTATAATTTCTGATGGTTTCACGCTATTATATTATCAATCTTGGATACTTTATATGCATTTTATGCTATTTTATATCATTTTGGGAACTAATCTATTAGCCAAGTGCCTAGTGCCAGTTGCCATTTTATGCTTCTTTTTGGTTTTCCAGAAAATCAGTACCAAACGGAGTCCAAATGCTATGAAACTTTTTGACGATATTTTTCTGGACATAAGAGACCCTAGAAGCTTTGAGGGGAGATCAGAGGACGAATGAGGAGACGACAAGGCAACAGGGCGTGCATAGGGGAGCGTGTCCTATTACCTTATGGGCCCCATGTGGCTCCGTCTGACCTAATTCCACTTCTATAAATTCTCAAATATTGGGAAACCCCCAGAGAGCCACCTGAAACACTTTTTCTGCCGCCGCAAGATCCTGTTGTTCCACGGTCCCATCTGGAGGCCTTTTTGGTACTTTGCCGGAGGGGGATCGATCATGGAAGGCTTCTCAATCATCCTTGTCGCCTTCCGATGACGCATCAGTAGTTTACCATAGACCTATGGGTCAATAGCTAGTAGCTAGATGGCTTCTTTTCTCTCTTTGATCTTTAATACAATGTTCTCTTCGATCTTGTTGGAGTTCTATTTGATGTAATTTTTCTGTTGTGCATTCGTTGGGATCCAATGAATTGTTGGTTTTATGATCAGATTATTCATTGAAAGTAATTGAGTCTTTTTTGAACTTTATTATGCATGATCATGATAGCTTTGTATCTCTCTCCGATCTATCCGTTTGGTTTGGGAAACTAGATTGATTTTTCTTCAGTGGGAGGGGTGCTTTGTAGTGGGTTAAATCTTGTGATGTCCTCACCTTTTAACAGAAGTGGTAGCAAGGCATGTATTGTATTGTTGCTACTAAGGATAAAACGACGAGGTTTATTCATATTGATTGGGTTTAGTTTTTCTACATCATGTCATCTTGCTCAAGGTATTACTTTGTTTGTCATGAACTTAATACCATAGATGCATGTTGGATAGCGATCGATTGGTGGAGTAATAGCAGTAGATGCAGGCAGGAGTTGGTCTACTTGTCATAGATGTGATGCCTATATGTGTGATTATTACCATGAATAATGTCATAACTATGCGCTTTTCTATCTATTGCCCAACTCTAATTTGTTAACCAACCATATGCTATGTGTTCGGAAGAGACGCCTCAGTGAAAGCTATGCCCCCCCCCCGGGTCTACTTTTGCCATATTATAAAAACCAAAAAAATACTTTGCTGCAGTTTATTTAGTTTTATTTTATTTTGCAATATATCTATCTACCTATATAAGATTTGGTCCTTGGAAGTAACAAGTTCAAGGGGATTGACAACCCTCTTGCCTGCGTTGGGTGCAAGTATTTGCTTTTATGTGTGCACGTGCTGACAAGGAGAGTTTTCTTGGTTCTGCTATTGGTTCGATAACCATGGTTCTCACTGAGGGAAATACTTATCTCTATCGTACTGCATCTCCTCTCCTCTTCAGGGAAAATCCCAACGCAGTTTACAAGTCGCAGGAAGAATTTTTGGCACCGTTGCCAGGGGGCATCATCAAATTCTTATTAGGTTCCTGCACACAAACTATCATCTACTTGCTCTAATTTTTATTTGCCTCTCTTTTTCATCTCCTTCCACTTCTCATAAAAATTAAAAACACAAAAGTACTTTACTTTGTCAGTTTGCTTGCTTGTCACTATGTCTCAAGAAAACAGCAAGTTGTGTGAATTTCCAAATACTAATAATAAGGATTTTATTAGTACTCCAATTGCTTCTCCCCCCACTAGTGCGGAGTCGTATGATATTAATGTTGCATTGCTAAATGTTGTTATGAAAGAACAATTTTCTAGAAATCCTAATGAAGATGCTGCATCCCATCATAATACTTTCTTTGAATTATGTTATATGCAAAAGAGAAAAGATGTGAATAATGACATTATTAAGTTGAAATTATTTCTTTTCTTACTAAGAGATCATGCCAAAACTTGGTTTCATCCTTGCCTCACAATAGTATTGGTTCATGTGATAAGTGTATGGATGCTTTTATTGCCAAGTATTTTCCTCCCGCTAAGATTATCTATCTTAGAAATCAAATTATAAATTTTAAGCAACTTGAGCATGAACATGTTGCATAATCTTGGGAGAGAATGAAACTAATGATTAGACATTGTCCCACTCATGGTTTAAGCTTATGGTTGATTATACAAAATTTCTGTGCAATACTAAACTTTGCGTCGAGAAATGTTCTAGACTCTGCTGCAGGTGGTACTTTTATGAAAATCACATTGGGAGAAGCTACAAAACTCCTTGATAACATAATGGCATATTATTCTCATGGCACACCGAACAGCTCCAGCTGGTAAGAAGGTAAACTCTGTTGAAGAAGTATGTACTTTGAGATAAAATGGATGCTCTTATGAAAATGATTGCTAGTAAAAACACTCATGTTGATCCTAATGATGTGCCATTATATACTTTAATTGAGCAAAATAATGATGCTATTGATGCGAATTTTGTCTCTAGAAATAATTTCAACAACAATGCTTATAGAGGTAATTTCAATCCTAGACCGTAACCCAAAAATTCCTGTAATAATTATGGTAATTCTTATGGTTATTCATACAATAATAATAGGATACCTGCTGATCTTGAGAACCAAATTATAGAATTTATTAGTTCTTAATAGATTTTCAATGCTATGGTAGAAGAAAATTTTCATAAGGTTGATGGTATGGCTAGAAACATGGATAGAATTGCTCATGATGGGAAAACCTTAAAATTAAAAATTTGCCACCTAAGCATTATAATAATGAGTCAATAAAGTCTAATGAAGTCTCCATTAATGAAAGTAAAGAGAGATCCACTAGGTTGAGATCTAAGCGAGAATTCCTAGAAAAACTATTCTACCCATTATTTATCATAATCATGATGAAGATATTGGTGTCTCACCTATTGGATCCTTGTGTGGTAATACAGAAATTGATGAAAAAGGGGCTAAAGATGAGTCAACTTTAGCTAGAAGGTGTCCCAATTGTTTGGAGGGTGATTATCTTAAAGATAAGAATGATAAAAGTGGGTTTGGAGAGGTCAAGACTTTAAATAGTGATGTGCCCACTACTTTGGATTACAATGACTTTAATTATGATAGATTTTCTTTAGCTGAATGTATTTCCTTGTTGTAATCCATGATAAATTCACCCAATGCTTATGAACAAACTAAAGCTTTTACTAAACATATTGTAGAAGCTATGATAAAAGCTCATGAAGAAAAGAGAGTTGGAGGTTTCTAAACCAAGGAAACTACATGATGAATGGGAACCTACTATTAAAGTTAAAATTAAAGAATATGAATGTAATGCTTTATGTGATTTAGGTGCTAGCGTCTCTACGATTCAAAAATCTTTATGTGACATGCTAGGTCTCACTAATATGGACGCATGTTCCCTTAATTTGCATTTAGCGGATTCAACTATTATGAAACCATTGGGTAGAATAAAATATGTTTTCGTACTTGCTAATATAAATTATGTACCCTTGGAGTTCATTGTGTTTGATATTGAATGCAATCCGTCTTGCCCTATAATACTTGGTAGGCCTTTTTCGGAAGTTATTGGTAGGCCTTTTCTATGAACCATAGGTGCTATTAGTGATATGAAAGAAGGAAATATAAGGTTCAAATTTCCATTAAAGAAAGGAATGGAACACTTTGCAAGGAAGAGAATTAAACCACCATATGAATCTATTATGAGGGCCACCTATGGAATTAATTTGAAGGATGATAACACTTGAAACTTTGCCTTATGCCTAGCCAGGGGCGTAAAAAAATAATGCTTGTTGGGAGGCACCCCAATAGTTATCTTAAACTTTTTGCTTTTACTTTCCATTCTTGTGTGTTCACAAAATTATTGCTATTGTAATGATTGTGTTTTTATGTTTTAATTATTTTTCATGCCAAGTAAAGCCTTTGGGATGATTTGGATAATAGTTGACTTGACTCTGTGAAAAAACAAAAACTTTTGTGCCCAGTGCTGGAATTACTATAATTCACTGGAACATGATAAAATCCTGAAATTTTGACATGCAATTGATATTCAAATTTCCCACATTGTCCTAATTTTTCAGAAGTTTTGCAGTCACAGAAGTACAGTTTATGTTCATATCATCAACCGACTGTTTTGTTTTAGACAAATTCTATTTTTATTGCATAGTTTACCTATTTTAATGAGGCTATGGATTATATCGAGGGGTATAAATCATGGAGAAGTTATAATACATTAGATATTATGCAATAATAAATTATGAATGCGTTTATAATAGTACCTAAAATTTATTATTTGTCTATTTTATACTAACGGATCCCACGAGGTTTCTGTTGAGTTTTGTGTGCTGAAGTTTGCAAATTTTGGGTGAGATCATGATGGATGAAGGAATAAGGAGCAGAAAGACCATAAGCTTGGGGATGCCCAAGGTAACCCCAAGGTAATTAATATTCAAGGAAGACCCAAGCGTCTAAGCTTGGGAATGCCCCGGATGGCATCCCCTCTATCGTTTACAAACTATCGGTATGTTACTTGGGGCTACATTTTTATTCATCACATGATATGAGTTTTGCTTGGAGCGTCTTGTACCACAGTTTTTTGTTTGCTTTTTAGTTTTCCACAATCATTGTTTATTGGACACACCTTTTGAGGGGGACATGCATTTATCGTAACTTGTTAGAATACTCTATGTGCTTCACTTATATCTTTCGATCTAGGCAGTTGCTCTAGTGCTTTACTTATATACTTTAGAGCATGGCGGTGGTTATATTTTATAGAAATGATTGCACTCTCATGCTTCACTTAAATTTTTTTTAGAGTCTAAATAGTAGTTGGCAATGTGCATCTGTTATAAGACTAGTTAAAAAAGATAGGTATTCAAGGGGGGCCTGATCAAAACTTCCATGTAGATCACTAAATAAAAAATGTATGGTTTAATTATATTGATGTCGTAATATGAAAGGATATTGGTTCATGATCATTGGTTAGTAGAAATATTGATATTGAAGCTTGTTATTGACTTCTCATCTAAGTGTTGGTCATGGCATGGTGGGGAGGTTTGATAGTATTTCTAATTGAAATCCTTGAGTGCTGTTATAATCGGATGCACGTGGTGGTTAACTCCTACCAACCAATTCCCTAGGGGCATGCGAGTAGTACTTTTCTTTGAGGGCTAATAAACTTTCACAATAAGTATATGAGTTCTTTATGACTAATGTCAGTCCATGGATTATACGCACTCCTACCTTTCTATAATTTGTTAGCCTCTTCGGAATCATGCATTGCCCTTTCTCACATCGAGAGTTGGTCCAAACATTGCCGGTGCATCCAAACCCCGTGATATGATACGCTCTATCACACATAATCCTCCTTATTGTTCCTCAAAATAGCCACCATACCTACCTATTATGGCATTTCCATAGACATTCCGAGATATATTGCCATGCAACATCCACTGTTCCCTTTTCATGACATATGTATTTATTGTCATATTGCTTTGCATGATCATATAACTGACATAGTATTTGTGGCTCAACCACCATTCATCATTATTATACATGTTATGCTAGAACCATTGCACATCCTGGTACACTACCAGACGCATTCATATAGTCATATTGTTCTAGTTATCGAGTTGTAAGTAAATAAAAGTATGATGATCATTATTATTAGAGCATTGTCCTAGTGAGGAAAGGATGATGGAGAGTATGATTCACCCACAAGTCGGGATGAGAATCTGGATGAAGAAACGAGGCCAAAAAAATACCAACCAAAAAATGAGAGAAAAAGAGAGAAGGGTCAATGTTACTATCCTTTACCACACTTGTGCTTCAGAGTAGAACCATGTTCTTCATATTGAGTCTCCTGAGTTGTCACTTTTATATACTAGTGGGAATTTTTTGTTATAGAACTTGGCTTGTATATTTCAATGATGGGCTTCCTCAAATGCCCGAGGTCTTCATGAGCAAGGAAATTGGATGCACACCCACTTAGTTTCCGCCGAGCTTTCGTACACTTATAGCTCTTAGTGCATCCGTTGCATGGCAATACCTACTCCTCGTATTAACATTGTGGGCATCTCCATAGCCCATATTAGCTGCGTCGATGCGAGACTTTCTTCCTTTTTTTACTTATCCTTATTGATCTCAATCACCACATTCTATTCCACATATAGTGTTACATCCATGGCTCACACTCATGTATTGCGTGGGGTTGAAAATGCTGAAGCACGTTAGAAGTATGATCCAATTGCCTGGTTTGACATAGGGGTCCTCATGATTTATATTTATGCGGTGAAGGCAAAGTCATGCCATGCTAACATGAGAAAATGAGTGGGGATAACATTCGTCAAGGTCTTATATTTCGAAAAAGTAACAATTATGTTTCTTATATTCATGGATATTATTATGTTGATATTATTACTTCATCGTTTCTCAATGATTATACCGTAAAGAGATTACATGATACACATGTTAGGTAGGATCACTACCGCGGGATGCTACTAACGCGACACTACAATCAGAGACCCTTCGACAAAACTGTGTGCGATGCATTAATCACAAACGGTGATTTAAAAAACCGTAAAAAAGATGCAAAACATTTGCGATGTCGGATACATCAAACACGATTCAGATTTTAGTTGCGTGTGCGATTAGGGGCATACGATTTAGTTCAATGAACTGTTTGTGATGAGGCAGAACAACAGAAACGGGTAGCCAGATGAAGGCGTGTGCGATATATGGCATAGAGTTCACTTGGATAAACTGGTTGTGATGAGGCGGAACAACGGAAACGGGCAGCCAGATGAAAGTGTGTGAGATATACAGCATACAGTTCACTCGGATGAACTGTTTGTGATTAGGCAACACAAAAGAAACGGCCAGCCAGATCAAGGTGTGTACGATATACGGCATACGGTTCACTCGGATGAACTGTTTTTGGTTAGGCAACACAACAGAAACAGTTCAGCCAGAGCAAGGTGTGTGCAATGGAGGGCATATAGTTCATTTCGATAAACTATTTGTATTGAGCAAAGAGAGCAGAAACGTTTCGTATAAACGAGATGTGTGTGATACGCGGCACATCCAATTACATAGGTGTCTAGTACACACATGACATTTCCACACACCAAAGTAAACTATTACATGCATAATTAACTAGGATAAATGATCATCTAATAATCATCTACTTCTTGTGACGCTTGTCCACCACTGCTCTATTAGGATAAACAGAACAATATTCTTTACTGTGAATAGTGTGCTCTGTTGGGCACACAAGTATATGGATCATAGCCTTGGGCGAGCAATGTGCCCGCACATGTCATGCTAACTCGATGTTCCTTCTATTGCGCGTGGCGCGCGACACACGTAGGCAACAAGCGCCGCCTGTAGCACATCAACCATTTCCAAGCATGCCAACCCACCAAAGCGCCGCCTCTGCCATCAACCTCCTCGACAAGGAAGACGAGAAGGCGCCACGGATCGTCGAGGCCGAGGCGCTCCCCGGCAACACGATGGATGACGTCGTGATGCATTTCATCACCAGGGTTGAGTAGACCCTTGGCGCATGGCGCTTTAGCATCGCGGGTAAAGATAGGCATGTCAACGTCGAGAGGCTGCAGCTCGCTGCACAACATGATCGATGGCGCACCATAGAGCAAGCTAGGCGCGGCCATGCTGATAGGCTGCGCCTCACCACAGAGCGAGACCGTTGGAGCGTCGTAGAGCAAGAGGCACAACACGCCAAACAGCAAGAGCAGATCCATCAGCGCTTGCTTTCTGTCGCCAGGGCATCGCAGCTGGGTACACGTCTCGTCAGTACCCCCATTCCTCGCCAGGAGTGGGCAGAGGCCTTGTGCGCTGTACACCAGAGGCCGCCCGCGCCGTACTTGCACCAGACGCTCACCGCGCCATTCACATGGGCCGCACCGTTCGCCTTATCCACGGCCCGCTCAATACCAACGCGCTGGTCGCTAGGCTTGACCGCCTCCTTGGCCCAGGTGTCCACCCGGGCGCAGTAGAGGATTATGGCCGTCGCATCCTCGAGATGGTGATCTTCGATGAAATAGCCAACTTGGAGCTCCAGATCGCGCTCCAGATGTATCGCGAGCGTGTCGACCGCCTGGCCAAACACATGCACGAGTTCAGGCAGAGCCAAGAGCTACCGTAGGCAATGGCTACTAGTCATGGTCTCATGGACACATTTTATTTGTTGAGTCATTTCGACGTGGATCGCTATGTATTCACAACAATCATAATATTGCTCTGTTTATTGCTCTGTTTCAATGGGTGTATTCTATTTTCTGTTCTTATATGTTCTGTTTCAATGTGAGTATATATGCTTTCCATTCTGTATATGTGTATGATAACAGCTCAATACAAATTAGTATATGAAAACAGATAGAAAATGGAATTCATAATATATATTAATTGTTCATTAGTTCATCATATAATATATATAATATCATCACAGATACGTCATGATACTTAATTAACCACTAGGTACAATGCATAAAATTGAAAACGGACAATACTAAAACTAATAATCCCTCTTGGGGGCAGTATTCTAGCATCCCCTCTCTAGCAGCTCCCTGGTGCGCGGTGTCTTCCCAGCGCAGCCGTAGTACTCCGCCTCCTCCGCCTCGTAGCGCTTGACGTACTTATCTGCCTCTTGCTGGCGGACAAGCGCGAACGATCTTGCCATTTCGTTGGGCGCCCACTGGAGCTCCTCATCAGTGGCACGCTGGAGCTTACCGGCCCTCCTCCATGCAGCGATGAGGTGCCTAGCACCTTTGACCTTCCTCACGAAGTACCCGTCTTCATACACCTCCATGCATGTGTCCAAGCCGTGACAACAATATGTTTGAAAATTCGTTCCAATTTACTGCACATGGAATTAACTCGCACACAAGTACACATTTTTTCTTCAAACCGTTATGGTTAGCCGCTGCATGTAGATGTAGTTCAAATTTGGATTACAGTCATTAAATGGCTAGAATATCACTTAAATGTCTTAAAAAGGTCAGATGACCCCTAAAATTTTCCAAATTTTGACATGACAATTGTATTAGTGCATGTTAACTGCAGAAAATTTCTGAAGGCCATAAGAGGAAGCTATCATTGATTCATCATCAAACATGCATTGTTCACTATTAGAACCATGAGACTTCTAGTGAGTTGCTCTGGTTTGTGAGGGGTGTGTGTCCAAACTTTCGTCAAATAGGCCAATTTTTTTACCACATCATCTTGGTGGCATGACATTACGTCAAGCAAGATTTTATGTGTTTCTGATCATTTTTTTATTTTTTTTTAGAATTGAAATGGCATGGCACTCCATGCATGTGTCCAGGCCATGACACCAATATGTTTGAAAATTCCTTCCAATTTACTACACATGGAATTAACTCGCACACAAGTACACAAATATGATTTTTCAGACTATTATGGTTAGTCGTTGCCTGTAGATGTAGTTCAAATTTGGATTATGGTCATTAAATGGCTAGAAAATTACTTAAATGTCTATAAAAGGTCAAATGACCCCACAAATTTTCCAAATTTTCACATGACAATTGTATTAGTGCACATTAAATGTAGAAAATTGTTGAAGGCCATAAGAGGAAGGTATCTCCCGTTTGTCATCAAACACGCATTGTTCCCTCTCAGAACCAAGAGCCTTGTTGTGAGTTGCTCCGGTTTATGAGGGATGTGTGTCCAAACTTTCGTCAAACATGCCAATTTTTTTAGCACACCATCTTGATGGCATGACATTACGTCAAGCATGGTTTCATGTGTTTCTGATCTTTTTTTTATTTTTTTTGGAATTTAAATGCCATGGCACTCCATGCATGTGTCTGATGTCTACTACACAACCTTCTTCTTGTAGACGTTGTTGGGCCTGCAAGTGCACAGGTTTGTAGGACAGTAGCAAATTTCCCTCAAGTGGATGACCTAAGGTTTATCAATCCGTAGGAGGCATAGGATGAAGATGGTCTCTCTCAAGCAACCCTGCAAGCAAATAACAAAGAGTCTCTTGTGTCCCCAACACACCCAATACAATGGTAAATGGTATAGGTGCACTAGTTCGGCAAAGAGATGGTGATACAAGTGCAATATGGATGGTAGATAAAGGTATTTGTAATCTGAAATAATAAAAACAGCAAGGTAACTAATGATAAAAGTGAGGGTAAACGGTATTGCAATGATAGGAAACAAGGCCTAGGGTTCATAATTTCACTAGTGCAAGTTCTCCCAACAATAATAACATAGATAGATCATATAACAAGCCCTCAACATGCAACAAAGAGTCACTCCAAAGCCACTAATAGCGGAGAACAAACATAGAGATTATGGTAGGGTACGAAACCACCTCAAAGTTATTCTTTCGGATCAATCTATAAAAGAGTCCGTACTAGAATAACACCTTAAGACACAAATCAACCAAAACCCTAATGTCACCTAGATACTCCATTGTCACCTCAAGTATCCGTGAGCATGATTATATGATATGCATCACACAATCTCAGATTCATCCAACCAACATAAAAGTACTTCAAAGAGTGCCCCAAAGTTTCTATCGGAGAGTCAAGAACGTGTGCCAACCCCTATGCATAGGTTCCCAATGTCACGAAACCCGCAAGTTGATCACCAAAACATACATCAAGTGGCACATGATATCCCATTGTCACTACAGATAATCACGGCAAGACATACATCAAGTGTCTCCTAAAAGACTCAATCCGATAAGATAACTTCAAAGGGGAAACTCAATTCATCACAAGAGAGTAGAGGGGGAGAAACATCATAAGATCCAACTACAATAGCAAAGCTCGGGATACATCAAGATCGTGCCATAGATGGAACACGAGAGAGAACATGAGAGAGAACACGAGAGAGAGAGAGATCAAACACATAGCTACTGGTACATACCCTCAGCCCCGAGGGTGAACTACTCCCTCCTCGTCATGGATAGCGCCGGGATGATGAAGATGGCCACCGGTGATGGGTTCCCCCTCCGGCAGGGCGCCGGAACGGGCTCCCGAGAGGTTTTTGGTGGCTACAGGGGCTTGCGGCGGCGGAACTCCCGATCTATCTTCTGTTCTGGAAGTTTTAGGATACGTGGGTATATATGGGTGCAGGGAGTACGTCGGTGGAGCTACGGGGGCCCCAGGTAGGGGGGCACGCCCGGGGGGGGGGGGGGGGTTGGCGCGCCCCCCACCCTCGTGGGCAGCCCGTATCTCCCTTGACGTGCACTCGAAGTTCCCTGGGTTGCTTTCCTTCCAAAAATAACTTCTCCAGTTGATTTCGTTCCGTTTTGACTCCGTCTGATATTCCTTTTCCTCGAAACACTGAAATAGGCATAAAACAGCAAATCTGGGCTGGGCCTCCGGTTAATAGGTTTATCCCAAAAATAATATAAAAGTGGATAATAAAGCCCAATATTGCCTAAAACAGTAGATGAAGTAGCATGGAGCAATCAAAAATTATAGATATGTTGGAGACGTATCAGTGTCCAGGCCGTGACACCATGATATATTTGAAAATTCCTTCCAATTTACTGCACATGAAGTTAACTCTCACACAAGTACACAAATATGATTTTTCAAACCGTTATGGTTAGCTATTGCATGTAGATGTAGTTCAAATTTGAATTACAGTCATTAAATGGCTATAAAAGCACTTAAATGTCTATTAAAGGTCAAATGACCCCAAGAATTTTCCAAATTTTCACATGATAGTTGTATTAGTGTATCTTAATTAAATGTAGAAAATTGTTTAAGGCCATAAGAGCAAGCTATCTCCCGTTCATCATCAAACATGCATTATTCCCTCTCGTAACCAAGATCCTTGTAGTGAGTTGCTCCGGTTTGTGAGGAGTGTGTGTCCAGACTTTCATCAAACATGACAATTTTTTTAGGAAACTGTTTACATCTGGCGGGCCAGCTGAAACTTCGGCCGGTCGCACGCCCACGCGTCACGTGCTCGCGGTCCCACCCCTTCTCCACCACTCATTCCTCCACGTAGCAATGCCTTATCCCCATCCTCTTTAGACAAGGCTCCTTCTTCCTTCTTCATCCTCTGCTCTCAGCTGACGGCACACGCCGTAGTACATGGCCAGCGTCCCGGCTCGGCTATCACCACATGCTTGCACCTGCGCGACAACCAAGAGTGGGCTATGACACATGGATGAACACGGGCAATCTAGTTGCTACAACCATGTCAAGGGGGTGCTACAACCGCAACACTGGCTGCTACCATCCACGATGACCATGAACAATGGCAAGCAGGAGTGAGAGCATGCTCCAACCATGTTTGTGGTGAGCTGAAACCACCATGGCGAATTCTACAACTGGCATGGCTAAATGCTACTAGCGGCTAGGCGAGAGCTCAGCGGCGAGCTTCAATGACCGGTGTTGCAGCCGACAGTGAGTTTTGCTGGAAGCGTCGAAGAGTTTTGCTGGACCGACGGCCAATTTTGTCGCACAAATAGAACACGTGATGACGAATGCTATAACTGGCGACGTGATTTGCTGGATACGACGACATGATTTGTTGCGTTAGTAGACAGGCTATGGCGCGACTGCGACGACACTAGGGACACCGGTGAGACGGTGAGCGGAAAATTTTGGGACAGTAGGCGTGGGGTGCTACTACTGGCACCACAAATTGCTGGAACCAGCCATAGGCACACGCGCGAACAACATCACACCTTTTCTAGAACCAGTTCGTCAGCGTTTCGCGCCGACGACATTTTTGCCTGCAACTTTTTTATAAACAACGAGCTGGAACCGGCATCCAGAGATGTTCGAACCGAGAGCGCAGAATGCTACAACCAACATGCGGCACGACGAACGTCGGCCTGCTGGTGCTCTGACGAACGATGGCCTGGTGCCATGACGGTCGTGACCTACGAAGACGATGGGGTGGAGGTCCGCGGTTTTCCGATTAGCGGTGAGTGGAGAGCGAGGCGAGGAGGGGACGCCACGTTGTGCTCGCAGCCGTGATGCGAGGGATACAGGAGGCCCATGGAGGAAGACATGGCTCGGGGTATGTGCGCTAGCATGTGGCGGAGGTAGGGCGGAGGCTACGCGAGGAGGACTAAATGTAATGGGTGCCTCATCTGACGGCTGCGAATCGCTGCATCGGAGGGCTGGGAGGCAACCGGCCGAAACTTCGGCCGGTGCGCTGGAGCCTAACAGTCGCCATTTTTTTACCACATCATCTTTGTGGCATTACATCAAGCAAGGTCTCATGTGTTTCTGATCTTTTTCTTTTAGTTTTTTGAAATTTAAATGCCATGGCACTCGATGCATGTGTCCAGACCGTGACACCAATATGTTTGAAAATTCCTTCCAATTTACTGCACATGGAATTAACTCACACACAAGTACACAAATAAGATTTTGGAAACAGTTATGGTTAGCTGTTGCATTTCGATGTAGTTCAAATTTGAATTACGGTCATTAAATGTCTAGAAAATCACTTAAATGTCTTTAAAAGGTCAAATGACCCCTGGAATTTTCCAAATTTTCAAATGACAGTTGTATTAGTGCACGTTAACTGTAGACATTTTTTGAAGCCCGTAAGAGTAGCTATCGCCCGTTCATCATAAAACATGCATTGTTCCCTCTCAGAACCACGAGACCTCTAGTGCGTTGCTCCGGTTTATGACGGGTGTGTGTCCAAAATTTCGTCAAACTTCCCAATTTGTAACCACATCATCTTGGTTCCCTGACATTACATCAACCATGGTTTCATGTGTGTCTGATTTTTTTTTTAATTTTTTGGAATTTAAATGCCATGGCACTCCATGCATGTGACCAGGCCGTGACACCTTGATATGTTTGGAACTTCCTTCCAATTTACTGCACATGGAGTTAACTCGCACATAAGTACACAGATATGATTTTTCAAACCGTTATGGTTAGCCATTGCACATAGATGTAGTTCAAATTTGAATTACGGTCATTAACTGGCTAGAAAATCACTTAAATGTCTATAAAAGGACAAATGACCCCTAGAATTTTCCAATTTTTCACATGACAGTTGTATTAGTGCATCTTAATTAAATGTAGAAAATTGTTTAAGGCCATAAGAGCAATCTATCTCCCGTTCGTCATCAAACATGCATTGTTCACTCTTGGAACCAGGATCCTTGTAGTGAGTTGCTCCGGTTTGTTCGGGATGTGTGTCCAAACTTTCGTCAAACACGCCAATTTTTTAGGAAACTGTTTACATCCGGCGTGCCGGCCGAAACTTCAGCCGGTCGCACGCCCACACGTCACGTGCCCGTAGTCCCACCCCTTCTCCACCACTCATTCCTCCACGTAGCAAAGCCTTATCCCCATCTTTTTTAGACAAGTCTCCTTCTTCCTTCATCCTCTGCTCTCAACTGACGGCACACGCCGTAGTACATGCCCGCGTCCGGGCTCGTCTGTCGCCACATGCTTGCACCTGCACGACAACCACGAGTGGGCTATGACACATGGATGAACACGGGCAATCTAGTTGCTACAACCGTGTCATGGGGATGCTACAACCGCAACACCGACTGCTACCATCCACGATGAGCATGAACAACGACAAGCAGGAGCGAGAGCACGCTCCAACCATGTTTGTGGCGAGCTGCAACCACCATGGTGAATGCTATAACTAGCATGGCTAAATGCTACTAGCGGCGAGGCGAGAGCTTAGCGGCAAGCTTCAATGGAGGAGACCGATGTTGCAACCAACAGTGAGTTTTGCTGGAAGCGTCAAAGAGTTTTGCTGGAACTGACGACCAGTTTTGTCGCACAAATAGAACACGTGATGATGAATGCTACAACCGCGACGTGATTTGCTGGATACGACGAAATGATTTTTTGGGTTGGTAGACATGCTATGGCGCGACTGCGACGACATGAGGGACACCGACGAAACGGTGAGCGGCAAATGTTGGGATAGTAGGCGTGGGGTGCTACTATCGGCACCACAAATTGCTGGAACCAGCCATCGGCACATGCGCGGACAACATCACACCTTTTCTAGAAACAGTTTGTCAGTGTTTTGCGCCGGCGGCGTTTTTGCCTGCAACTTTTTTGCAAACGGCATGCTGGAACCGGCATCCGGAGATGTTCGAACCGAGAGCGCAGAATGCTGCAACCAACATGCGGCACGACGAACGTCGGCCTGCTGTTGCTCTGACGAATGACGGCCTGGTGTCGTGATGGTCGTGACCTACGAAGACGATGGGGTGGAGGTCCGTGGTTTTCGGATGAGCGGCGAGTGGAGAGCAAGGGGAGGAGGGGCGCCGTGTTGAGATCGCAGCCGTGATGCGAGGGATACGGAAGGCCCAAGGAGGAATACATGGCTCGGGGGATGTGCGCTGGCGTGTGGCGGCAGGAGGGTGGAGGCTACACGAGGAGGATGAAAGGTAATGGGTGCTGAGGGAGTCCTGGACTAGGGGGTGTCCGGATAGCCAAACTATCATCATTGGCCGGACTCCAAGACTATGAAGATACAAGATTGAAGACTTCGTCCCGTGTCCGGATGGGACTTTCCTTGGCCTGGAAGGCAAGCTTGGCGATACAGATATGTAGATCTCCTACCATTGTAACCGACTCTGTGTAACCCTAGCTGTCGGTGTCAAAACCGGCGGATCTCGGGTAGGGGGTCCTGAACTGTGCGTCTAGGCGGATGGTAACAGGAGAAGAGGGACACGATGTTTTACCCAGGTTCGGGCCCTCTCGATGGAGGTAAAACCCTACGTCCTGCTTGATTAATATTGATGATATGGGTAGTACAAGAGTGGATCTACCACGAGATCAAGGAGGCTAAACCCTAAAGCTAGCCTATGGTATGATTGTTGTAATGTATGTTGTCCTACGGACTACAGCCCTCCGGTTTATATAGACACCGGGGGAAGCTAGGGTTACACAGAGTCGGTTACAATGGTAGGAGATCTACATATCCGTATCGCCAAGCTTGCCTTCCACGCCAAGGAAAGTCCCATCCGGACACGGGACGGAGTCTTCAATCTTGTATCTTCGTAGTCTTGGAGTCCGGCGGACGATGATAGTCCGGCTGTCCGGACACCCCCTAGTCCAGGACTCCCTCAGTAGCCCCTGAACCAGGCTTCAATGATGATAAGTCCGGCGCGCATAATGTCCGGCATTGCAAGGCGGGTTCCTCCCTTGAATAATCCAGAGAAGATCATGAACACCAGGATAGTGTCCGGCTCTGCAAAATAAATTCCACATTCCACCATAGAGAGAATAAAATGTACACCAGTCCAATCTGCTGACGTATTACGCGGCGTGACATCGCACCGCTACCAAGCCTTTGTTTGAATCGTTTTTACTATACCACCTCAGCATGTTTAGCGAGGCGGTTTCCTTGGCACGTCTTGTCGAAGAAGAGATCGTGTTCCCCTTATTCCGGGATTCTCATCAATACGGACATGGGTAACCCAACCGCGCCATTGATGGTGGCGCTTGGGAGATAAGCGAGTTTTATCAGGCCGGTGGGGACGCATAGTTTTCGTCCGCCTATATATAAGGGATAAGGATTTACCTTCTCACCTACGCCTTCTTCCTCCATTGCTTATCCATCTCCGCGTACTCAAGCTCGCGCATCTCGCCTCGACCTTCTCCAAATATGTCCGGAGCGGGAGGCAAATGGTTGGCCTCCACCGTTAAGGAGGAGCACATCACCAAACTGCGCAGCGCCGGATACCTTTCTGGCGATATCGCGCATCGGCTGCCCGACGAGGGGCAGCTCATCCCTACCCCTGGGCCCCATGAGAGGGTCGTCTTCCTTCCCCATTTCCTCCGCGGACTGGGCTTTCCATTGCACCCATTTGTCCGGGGGATCATGTTTTACTACGGCCTGGATTTCCACGATCTGGCGCCGAACTTCATCCTCAACATCTCGGCGTTTATCGTCGTGTGCGAGGCCTTCCTCTGCATCCGGCCCCACTTCGGCCTGTGGCTCAAGACCTTCAACGTCAAGCCGAAGGTTGTGAAGGGCACGCAAGCGGAATGCGGAGGCGCCATGTTGGGCAAGTTGCCCAACGTCCTTTGGCTCGAAGGGGCCTTCGTGGACTCCGTCAAGGGGTGGCAATCGGGGTGGTTCTACATCACCGAGCCGCGCAAGCCCACATGGGCGGCGGCCCCCGAATTTAGATCTGGCGTCCCCACGCAGCTCACCTCCTGGAAAGAGAAGGGCTTGCAGTGGGGCAATCCGAAGGAGGTGACGGGACTCCGAGCCTGCATCCAGAAGATGGTGAGCAATAAGCTCAGGCTCGTCGACGTGGTCCAAGTCATGCTCATCCGCCGGATTCTCCCATGCCAAGAACGGGCATTCAACCTGTGGGAGTTCAATCCGGAATAGCACCAGGCGCTGAGCGGGCTCTTCGATACGACATACGAAGGCGCCTGGAGGGTGCTATTTAAGGGCGCCGAAGCCCCCGTATCCGCGACGGAGGATCGCGGATTTCGCTCGCAGCATCCAGCTGACGAGGTAAGTGATTCAACTCCGTTACGGGACACTTGTGGTAATTAAATCGATTTTAAGAGGGTTTCAATCTTCTCTTTTCCTTTGACAGGAATGGATGGAGAAGGCCAAGCAGGTCATCAGCCCGGCTCCCATGCCAGAAGACCCAGAGAACGCCCGTTTAGCAGGGCTGCTGGTTCCGGCACTGCACGTGGTGCCGGAGAAGAAGGCCAAGAAGGTGGCCGCGGGGACTCGAAAGAGTTCCCGCAATCAGGCGTCCGACGATGAGGCAGATTCCTCCCCCGAAGACGAGGAGGAGGAGAACTCTCTCCCGGAGGAGGGAGAGAAGAAGAGGAAGGCTTCCCCAATAGAGGAGGCCGAAGGGTCCAAGAGGGGGAGGACTATCCCCCCGGACAGTTTCGCCAACACCACCGTTGGCGAGGATGAGTGGCCTCCAAGGGCCAGGCGTCCGGCAAGATCGTAAGTATCCGGATCTTTGATGTGTGATTTCTTTCGTGTCGCGTAGTGTCCTTCTAATGCCGCGTTCTGTCCGTAGCCCGGCCGATGATGATCTTCCCGCTTCATCGAGCGGGTCGTTGGCCCCGTCGGATGTGGATTCACTTCCGACCGCTTCTACCCCCCGTGCCAACGAGGACACCGAGGTGGGATCCCAGAGAAGGACCCATCAGGAGGAGGCTCCGGAGGCGCCGTCAGGCCGCCTCCCGGACTTTGTGCCGGACTCTACATCGGAACCCGCAGTGGTTCCAGAGTCCGGCGGGCGGCCCCTTCGAAAGAAGGGCAAGACCGTGACACCGGCGACCTCCGTCCAACCGGAGGCGCCGGATAACTTGCTGGAGGCGCTTAAAGGCGCTTCCATCGAGGAAGAACACCACACTATCATGAGTGCGGTGATTCAAAAGGTTTAGCTCGCCAAAAGCGGGCTGACCGAAGCCTGCAGCAGCCTTCTAACAGGCTTTGAGGTAAGAAGTTAAAATTATGTAATGTAATACCGCATAGACAGTAGCCCCTGATGCTCAGTTCGGTGTTCGGAAAGAAAAGCCGGACTGAGGATCTAACAAGATATACGCAGGGTTGCTTAAAATATGTCAATATGGGTTTGCAGGCTGCGCTGCTGACCTCTGCCGCACTATCGGCGGAGGTCGATGTGTTGAAGAAGGATCTCGAGTGGTCCGAGCAAGAGCTCGGCCATGCCAAGAAGCAGCTCGAGGACAAAGAAGGTGAGTTACACCACTTTGAATAGTTACCTTACAGAAAAGGATTTTGGTTGCAATAAAATTAACAAGGATAATATTGGAATTGAAGGGGCCACGAACGAGGTGGCGGCCCTGAAGGAGGCTGTGTCTGTGGCCGAACGTAGTGCGGCCGCGGAGCGGGAGGAGCGAGAGAAGCAGGAGGCACGGGTGGCGGAAGTACGGCAAGAGCTCCAGGCTCTCATGGAGAAGCATGAGAGTTTGGAGCGTGACTCCAAGACTCGAGAGTCCGAGCTTGCCTCGGCTCTCGAAAGTGCCAAGTCCGCCAAGGGCGAGGCCCATAAGGCCCTTCAGGAGGTTGAAGATGTGAAGAAGATAGTGGCGGGTAAGGCATTTTTCATGCAAAGCAAGCATGTTAATGTAAAATACCTGACACTTACCCGCATTCGGAGCTCTCCAGGGGCGTTTGCAGATCTGCCGTGTAGTGCGTCCGATGCCGCCGCATTCTATCGTGGCGAGGAGGGTAGCTCGACGGAGAAAGTTTTTTGGTCTCAGTACGCTGAGGCCGGACACCCAGTGCCTCCAAGCGACCAGCTGAAGCAGCTGGTCGAACTCCACAAGGTAGTTGAGGAGGCCATGAAGGGCCTTATAGACCGGCTGTGGCCTGGACAGGCCATGCCTGGGAGCTACTTTGGCCTCATGCGGCGGCTGGTGGATGCGTGCCCCTGGGTGGAGGTCGTCAAGCGCTCCGCCTGTATTGAAGGTGCTCGCCGGGCCCTTGCCCGCACAAAGGTGCATTGGGGCAAGTTGGATGCGGAGAAGCTTCTCACGGACCCACCACCACCGGGCAAGGAGTATCGCACACCTGAAATGTATTATAAAACTGTCCTGAAGGGAGCCCGCGATATTGCGGATGAGTGCCCCAGAAATGTAATCTTTGAGTAAACTCGCTGTGTATTATCCTGTGCGCTGAAAACTGCGTTCATATGCACCTTGAGCAACGCTTGTTTTAATTTAAAATATTACCTTCTGTTCAGCCATTTATAAAATCTGAGAGATGGCAAGTCGTTGGCTTCAGCCCCCGAGCCGCGAGTGCTGGGGTGTTCGGGATAACCTTGAGCACTCTTGTTCCCATTTTTGGGTCCATCTAGGGAGGCGCTCAACACAACGAACAAGGCGACCGGACTTATAATGCTTGAACACTCTCACTTAGCCATAGAATTCTATAATTTTAAATTTCGGCGAAGCCCCTGGTATTCGGAAGGCCGAATCCGGGGCGCTATCCACGCCTTCGTCGGACATGGTCCGGAACTTCGCTCGAAGCGGCGTGAGTCTTTAAGGACCCGAAGAAACCTCCCGAACAGCGACCAGTCTCTCGCCTTATCATGCCGGTCAGTTTTAGCTTTCTCCACCGAGGCGCTCGCCCGGCTCAACCGGGGCGCAATCGCAGTGGTTCTCCCAGTGCCACCTTAGCCGACACTACGGATCGTAAGGCACCAAAACGTGGGAGCTGGGCAAACCCAACTATTGACCCAAGACATGATTCGGAGCTGATTCATATAATGCTATAAGTTCGGGGTGCCGCACTTATGAAAGTGTTCGGACTTATCACACCACAATGTGGGGAACATAAGCCCCTGGTGTATCAGGCCGTACCAAAATATACGGGTGCAAGATGTCATGTAATGAACATATATAAAAGGTAATGTAATTGCAGTCGGAAAGTGCTGCATTATTTATTAAAGAAAGTCTGTTGTGAGTGCGGACTGATACAAATAGTGCGGAAGCAAGGGATTTGGACTAAGTAAACATGTCCCCCTCCAGGGATGAGCTGCGGACTTGGTGTATATAATCGAATTTAATGCTCGTAATTGAGACCACCTGAGTGTTCGTCGCAGCCTTCTTTCGTCCCTGACTGTTGCATCATGAGTTCGACAGGTTCGCTGCCGGACAGGGCCTCTGGTTACCAGAGTCCTGTGTACAAAAAAGGAAAATAATAAATGAAAACAAAAAAATGGGGGGCACACTTGCGAGCCCCTGGTGTGGTCGAACCGCACTCTGGGTCCATTGCGATCGTGCCCCTTCCCCTGCGCCCATGGTATCTCCAAAGCATAATGATGTACGCGGAGTGTTATTCTTGCGATCATGCGCGGGCGGGGGTTGGGGCCGCATTGCTACGCGTGCTCTGATCGCGCCAGGTGGTCTTGGTTGGTATTGCTTCGGGCGCGTTTTGCTGTATCCGGCCGTTTAACGGCCGGACTCGAGAATTGCCTTAAGAGGTTGCTCTGTACTTCTGTTGCGAGAGCCGCTGTATGTTCCTCCGTTCGGAGGGAGTGTTCCGTATTCCCGTTGACCGTGATGACTCCTCGAGGGCCTGGCATCTTGAGCTTGAGGTATGCATAATGCGGCACCGCGTTGAATTTTGCAAACGCGGTTCGTCCGAGCAGAGCGTGATAGCTGCTGCGAAAGGGGACTATGTCGAAGATTAACTCCTCGCTCCAAAAATTGTCCGGGGATCCGAAGACCACTTCCAGTGTTACTGAGCCTGTACAGTTGGCTTCCACACCTGGTATGACACCTTTAAAGGTTGTCTTTGTGGGTTTAATCCTTGAGGGGTCTATGCCCATTTTGCGCACTGTATCCTGATAAAGCAGGTTCAGGCTACTACCGCCGTCCATCAGGACTCTCGTGAGGTGAAATCCATCGACGATTGGGTCTAAAACCAATGCGGCGAATCCGCCATGGCGTATGCTGGTCGGATGGTCTCTTCGATCGAAAGTGATCGGACAAGAGGACCATGGATTGAACTTCGGGGCGACTGGCTCCATCGCATAGACGTCCCTTAGTGCGTGCTTCCTCTCCCTCTTGGGTATATGGGTTGCGTAAATCATGTTCACCGTCCTCACTTGTGGGGGAAAGCCCTTTTGTCCTCTATTGTTCGGCGGTCGGGTCTCCTCCTCGTCGTCGCTGTTTAGCCCCTTGTCGCTGTTTTCGGCAATTAACTTGCCTGCCTGCTTGAACACCCAGCAATCTCTGTTAGTGTGATTGGCTGGTTTTTCAGGGGTGCCATGTATCTGGCATAAGCGGTCGAGTATTCGGTCCAAATTGGACGGACCCGGAGTGGTTCTTTTGAATGGCTTCTTCCTTTGACCGGGTTTAGAGCCTCGGAATCCGGCGTTGACCGCCGTATCCTCCTTGTCGTCGCCGTTAATGCGGCGTTTGTTTTTGTTTCGACGTGACCTGCCGTTGTTGTCCTTAGTATCCGGACTGCCAGAATTTTTACGGAGATTGTTGCTGCGAGCTAGCCAGCTATCCTCTCCCGCGCAGAAGCGGGTCATTAATGATGTGAGGGCTGCCATAGATTTTGGCTTTTCCTGTCCCAGGTGCCGGGCTAGCCATTCGTCGCGGATGTTATGCTTGAAGGATGCAAGGGCCTCTGCATCCGGACAGTCGATGATTTGATTTTTCTTCGTCAAGAACCATGTCCAGAATTGTCTGGCCAATTCGTCTGGCTGCTGAATGATGTGGCTTAGGTCATCGGCGTCTGGTGGTCGCACATACGTGCCTTGGAAGTTATCGAGGAATGCGGCCTCCAGGTCTTCCCAACACCCAATTGACCCTGCGGGCAAGCTGTCAAGCCAATGCCGAGCTGGTCCTTTAAGCTTGAGTGGGAGATACTTGTTGGCGTGGAGATCGTCGCCGCGGGCCATATGGATGTGGAAAAGATAATCTTCTATCCAAACCGCGGGGTCTGTTGTGCCATCGTAGGATTCAATGTTTACGGGTTTAAACTCTTCAGGGATTTGATGATCCATTACTTCGTCAGTGAAGCATAGTGGGTGTGCGGCGCCTCTGTATTGCGCAATATCGCGATGCAGCTCGAGAGTGCGCTGTCTGCCGTGTTCGGCCCGACCGGGGTTATTATATCCGGTACGACGGTATTCGTCATGGGTCGTGGGGCGCCCGCGTGATCCGTAGATGTATCTGGATTGCCTTGCTTTGTCCTCCAATATATCTCGCAAGTCCGGCGCGTTCCCTCTTGGCTTCGTACTCTTGAAGCGATGCCTGGGTACGGTCTTGGTTGGGGGCCTGGAAGCCTCTCTGTCACGACCGCGGGGTGGTCGGTCAGCCGTATCGTGTGCTGGTGATGGAGGTATGTATGCTTCCTCCTCTAATCGGGGGAGCAGCTTGCGTCTTGGATAGCTTTTGGAGGGGCGTTCGAGTTTATACTCTTCGGCCGCGAGGACCTCGGTCCATCGATCGGCCAGCAGGTCCTGATCAGCTTGAAGCTGCTGCTGCTTTTTCTTTAGGCTATTTGCCGTGGCGAAAAGCCTGCATTTAAAACGCTCTTGTTCGACGGGATCCTCGGGCACGACGAATTCGTCATCGTTGAGGCTTGCCTCGTCTTCGGAGGGAGGCATATAGTTGTAATCCTCAACCTCTTCGTCTGCCGCCCTCTCGTGAGGGCTTGCTTCTGCGTCCTCCTGCGCTGAGTCTTGCTGGAGGGGGTTGTCTTCGGCACTTTCTGGGGTATTATTATCTCCTGTGCCGGAATCTCCATTCTTGCTGTGGCGGGATTTAGAGCGGCGCCGCTGACGCCGGCGCTTGGGCTGTTTCTTTAAAGAATCTGCCTCCGCTGTTTCTTCGCCGTCCCCGTCTTTCGGGGTATCCACCATGTATATGTCATATGACGAGGTGGTCTTCCAGTGCCCTGTAGGCGCTGGTTCCTGCTCGTCTCCGGCATCGTCATCCATAGCATCGATGTCCTCGGAGTCGTAGTCTAGCATGTCGGTTAGATCGTCGACAGTGGCTACAAAGTGGGTGGTGGGTTTGCTCTGAATTTCATCGTCGTCCGTATCCCAACCATCCTGGCCATAGTCCGGCCAGGGCTCTCCTGATAACGAGAGATGCTTTAGTGAATTCAGGATGTCGCCAAAAGGCGAGTATTGGAAGATGTCCGTGGCGGTGAATTCCATAACCGGCGCCCAATCCGATTTGGTTGATAGGAGTGCGGGAGGTTCGGAGTCCGGTAGGGAGTCCGGCACCTCGGAATCACGAGTTTTGCGAGGGACAAGATTAGTGTTCGGCTCCATCGCCGTGGTGGTTGAAGCCCCCGAGGCGGTGTCCATCCACCAATCCTCTATCTGGGCAATCGGCTCCGGTCTAATAGCCGGGGCGGATTCGTGTGCGGCCACCAAGGCACTGTTCGGCGGCAGAGTTAGATCATACCCATCGCAACAGTGCGGCGCGCTCGGCTGTGGCTCGGGTCCGTCGAAGATCAAGTCTCCGCGGACATCGGCCGTGAAGTTTAGGCTTCCGAATCTGACCTGACGGCCAGGGGCATAGCTTTCGATCTGCTCCAGATGGCCAAGCGAATTAGCCCGCAGTGCGAAGCCGCCGAATACGAAGATCTGTCCGGGGAGAAAAGTCTCACCCTGGACAGCGTCGTTGGTTGCAGATGCCATCAAGCCTATCGGTGACGACACAGAGTAACTCTCAATGAAAGCACCAATGTCGGTGTCAAAACCGGCGGATCTCGGGTAGGGGGTCCCGAACTGTGCGTCTAGGCGGATGGTAACAGGAGACGAGGGACACGATGTTTTACCCAGGTTCGGGCCCTCTCGATGGAGGTAAAACCCTACGTCCT
This sequence comes from Triticum timopheevii, assembly GCA_963921465.1. NCBI lineage: Eukaryota > Viridiplantae > Streptophyta > Magnoliopsida > Poales > Poaceae > Triticum > Triticum timopheevii. The sequence continues at coordinate 129,068,134 of OY997274.1, read as the reverse complement.
GCTTGATTAATATTGATGATATGGGTAGTACAAGAGTGGATCTACCACGAGATCAAGGAGGGTAAACCCTAAAGCTAGCCTATGGTATGATTGTTGTAATGTATGTTGTCCTACGGACTACAGCCCTCCGGTTTATATAGACACCGGGGGAAGCTAGGGTTACACAGAGTCGGTTACAATGGTAGGAGATCTACATATCCGTATCGCCAAGCTTGCCTTCCACGCCAAGGAAAGTCCCATCCGGACACGGGACGGAGTCTTCAATCTTGTATCTTCGTAGTCTTGGAGTCCAGCGGACGATGATAGTCCGGCTGTCCGGACACCCCCTAGTCCAGGACTCCCTCACTAGCCCTCTCCGGTGTCTATATAAACCGGAGGGTTTTAGTCCGTAGGACGAACAACAATCATACCATAGGCTAGCTTCTAGGGTTTAGCCTCCTTGATCTCGTGGTAGATCTACTCTTGTATTACCCATATCATCAATATTAATCAAGCAGGAGTAGGGTTTTACCTCCACCGAGAGGGCCGGAACCTGGGTAAAAACATCGTGTCCCTTGTCTCCTATTACCATCCGCCTAGACGCACAGTTCGGGACCCCCTACCCGAGATCCGCTGGTTTTGACACCGACATTGGTGCTTTCATTGAGAGTTCCTCTGTGTCATCACCTATAGGCCCGATGGCTCCTTCGATCGTCAACAACAACGCGGTCCGGGGCGAGACTTTTCTCCCCGGATAGATCTTCGTATTCGGCGGCTTCGCACTGCGGGCCAATTCACTTGGCCATCTGGAGCAGATCGAAAACTACGCCCCTGGCCATCAGGTCAGATTCGGAAGTTTGAATTATACGACCGACATCCGCGGAGACTTTATCTTTGACGGATTCGAGCCGCAGTCAAGTGCGCCACACTGTCACGATGGGCATGATTTAGCTCTGCCGCCAGACAGTGCCCTGGAGGCCGCACAAGAGTCCGCTCTGACCTTTAGCTCGGAGCTGACTGCGTCTATCGAGGATGGGTGGCTGGACGCCGCCTCGGAGGCTGCTACCTCTACGGCGATAGAGCCGAATACCGATCCTGTCCCTTGTGAAGCTCGTGACTCCAAGGTGCCGGACTCCTCTCCAGACCCCAAACCTTCCACGCCCCTGCCAGTCGAACCCGATGGGGCGCCAATCATGGAGTTCACCACTGCGGACATCTTTCAGCACTCGCCTTTCGGCGACATCCTGAATTCGCTAAAGTGTCTCTCTTTATCAGGAGAGCCTTGGCCGGATTATGCCCAGGATGGTTGGGATGCGGACGACAAAGAAATTCAAAGCCCACCCACCACCCACTTCGTAGCCACTGTCGATGACTTAACCGACATGCTAGATTTCGACTCCAAAGACATCGACGGTATGGACGACGATGCCGGAGACGACCAAGAACCAGCGCCTACAGGGCACTGGAAAGCCACCTCGTCATACGACATATACATGATGGACATCCCAAAGGATGGGAATGGCGATGGAACAGCAGAGGATGACCCCTCCAAAAAACAGCCTAAGCGCCGGCGTCAGCGGTGCCGCTCCAAACCCCGCCACAGCAAGAATGGAGATTCCGGCACCGGAGATAATAACACCCCGGACAGTGCCGAAGACAACCCCCTCCAGCAAGATTTAGCACAGGAGGATGGAGAAGCCAGCCCTCGTGAGAGAGCGGCAGACAAAGAGGTAGAGGACAATAATTACATGCCTCCCTCCGGAGACGAGGCAAGCCTTGACGACGACGAATTTGTCGTGCCTGAGGATCCCGTCGAACAAGAGCGTTTTAAACGCAGGCTTATGGCCACGACAAGCAGCCTCAAGAAAAAGCAGCAATAGCTTAGAGCTGACCAAGATTTGCTATCCGACAGATGGACTGAAGTCCTTGCGGCCGAAGAGTATGAACTCGAACGCCCCTCCAAAAGCTACCCCAAATGCAAGCTGCTACCCCGATTAGAGGAGGAAGCACATAAACCTACATCACCAGCGCACAATACGGCCGACCGGCCACCTCATGGCCGCGACAGAGAGGCCTCTAGGCCCTCCACTAAAGCCATACCCCGGCGCCGCTCGAAAAGTACAAAGTCACGGGGGAACGCACCGGACTTGCGAGACATATTGGAGCATAAGGCAAGACAAACAAGATCGATCTACGGATCGCGTGGGCGCCGCACGATACGCGACGACAACTGTCACGCCGGATATAGCAATCCCGGCCAGGCCGAACACAATAGACAAAGCTCGTTTGAGCTGCGTCGTGATATAGCCCAATACAGAGGCGCCGCACACCCACTATGCTTCACAGATGAAGTAAAGGATCATCAAATCCCCGAAGGGTTCAAACCCGTGAACTTTGAATCCTACGATGGCACAATAGATCCTGTGGTTTGGATCGAAGACTATCTCCTTCATATCCACATGGCCCGCGGTGATGATCTTCACGCCATCAAATACCTCCCACTCAAGCTTAAAGGACCAGCTCGGCATTGGCTTAACAGCCTGCCAACAGAATCAATTGGGTGTTGGGAGGACCTGGAAGCCGCATTCCTCGATAACTTCCAGGGCACATATGTGCGAGCACCAGACGCCGATGACCTAAGCCACATAATTCAGCAGCCAGACGAATCGGCCAGACAATTCTGGACACGGTTCTTAACCAAGAAAAATCAAATCGTCGATTGTCCGGATGCTGAGGCCCTTGCAGCCTTCAAACACAACATTCGCGACGAATGGCTTGCCCGGCACCTAGGACAGGAAAAGCCGAAATCAATGGTAGCCCTCACATCACTCATGACCCGCTTTTGTCGGGAGAAGACAGCTGGCTAGCCCGCAGTAACAACCTAACCAAAAACTCTAGTAGTTCGGATACCAAAGACAGCAATGGTAGGTCGCGTCACAATAAGCACAAGCGCCGCATTAACGGCGATAATACTGAAGATACGGCAGTCAACGCCGGATTCAGAGGCTCTAAACCCGGTCAGCGAAAAAAGCCATTCAAAAGAACCACTCCGGGCCCATCCAATTTGGACCGGATACTCGATCGCTAGTGCCAGATACACGGCACCCCCGAAAAGCCAGCTAATCACACCAACAGGGATTGTTGGGTGTTCAAGCAGGCAGGCAAGTTAATCGCCGAAAGCAATGACAAGGGGCTGCATAGCGATCACAAGGAGGAGACACGGCCGCCGAACAATAGAGGACAGAAGGGTTTCCCCCCACAAGTCCGGACGGTGAACATGATATACGCAACCCACATACCCAAAAGGGAACGGAAGCGTGCGCTCAGGGACGTATACGCGATGGAGCCAGTCGCCCCAAAGTTCAATCCGTGGTCCTCCTGCCCGATCACTTTTGATCGAAGGGACCACTCCAGCAGCATCCGCCAGGGCGGATTCGCCGCGTTGGTTTTAGACCCAATCATCGACGGATTTCACCTCACCAGAGTCCTGATGGACGGCGGCAGAAGCCTGAACCTGCTTTATCAGGATACAGTACGCAAGATGGGCATAGAACCCTCAAGGATTAAACCCACAAAGACAACCTTCCAAGGCGTAATACCAGGTGTAGAGGCCAATTGTACAGGCTCAGTTACACTTGAAGTGGTCTTCAGATCCCCGGATAACTTCCGAAGCAAGGAGTTAATCTTCGACATAGTCCCGTTCCGCAGCGGCTATCATGCACTGCTTGGACGAACCGCATTTGCAAAGTTCAATGCGGTGCCGCACTATGCATACCTCAAGCTCAAGATGCCAGGCCCTCGAGGAGTCATCATGGTCAACGGAAACACCGAACGCTCTCTCCGAACGGAGGAGCATACAGTGGCTCTCGCGGCGGAAGTGCAGAGTAGCCTCTTAAGGCAATTCTCAAGTCCGGCTGTTAAGCGACCGGACACCGTCAAGCGCGCCAGAAGTAACCTACAACAAGACCACTTGGCACGTTTCGAGCACGCCTAGCAATGCGGCCCCAACCCCAGCCCTCGCGAAATCGCGAGACCAGTACCACGCGTACATCACTACGCTATGGAGATACCATGGGCATAGGGGGAGGGGCACGACCACGGCATGCCCAGAGCGCAGATCAACCACACCAGGGGCTCCCAAATTTGTCATTCTTTTTTTTTTCTTATTCTCAGGACTCTGTTTTCCTGCCGCACTCACGATGCAACAGCCAGGGAAGCAGAAAGGCTACGACGAGTATCCAGGTGGTCTCCATTACGAGCATTATACGTGTTTTACATACCATTCCGCAGCCTACCCCTGGAGTGGGACATGTTAAATAGTCCCATCCCTTGCTTATAGCACTATTTGTATCGTTCTGCCTCCATTGCAGTATTTTTTGAATAAACAATGCATCATTTTTTGCCTATCATTGCATTCCTTTTTATATATGTTCACTTACGACATGTTGCACCCGTACGCTTTGGTACGGCCAAATACACCAGGGGCTTAAGTTCCCCAAATTATGGTGTGATAAGTCCGAACACTTTCACAAGTGCGGCACCCCGAACTTATAGCATTATATGCATCGGCTCTGAATCATGTCTTGGGTCAATAGTTGGGTTTGCCCGGCTCCCATGTTTTGGTACCTTATGTTCCATTATATCGACTAAGGTAGCGCTGGGAGAACCACTACGATTGTGCCCCAGTTGAGCTGGGTCGAGCACCTCAGTGGAGAAAGCTAAAACTGGCCGTCATGATAAGGCGAGAGCTGGTCGCTGTTCGAGAGGTCTTTTCGAGTTCCTAAAGACTTATGCCGCTTAGAGCGAGGAGCCGGCTTTGTCCGGCCCCAGGCGTGGATAGCGCCCCGAATTCGGCCTTCCGAACACTAGGGGCTTCGCCGAAATTTAAAAATGTAGAATTCTATGGCTAAGTGAGAGTGTTCAAACATTATAAGTCCGATTGCCTCGTTCGTTGTGTTGAGCGCCTCCCTAGAAGGACCCAAAAATGGGAACAAGAGCGCTCATGTTTATCCCGAACACCCCAGCACTCGTGGCATGGGGGCAGAAGCCAACGACTTGCCATCTCTCAGATTTGATAAACGGCCGCATAGAAGGTAATATTTTAAATTAACAACCGTTGCTTAGCGCATATGAACAAAGTTTTCAGCGCACAGGATAACAAAATGCGAGTCTACTAAAAAATTACATCTCTGGAGCATTCACCCGCAATAAGGCGGGCACCCTTCAGGACACCCTTATAATACATCTTGGGCGTGCGATACTCCTTGCCCGGCGGTGGCGCGTCCATCACAAGCTTCTCGACGTCCATCTTGCCCTAGTGTACCTTAGCGCGGGCAAGCGCCCGACGGGCACCTTCGATGCAGGCGGAGTGCTTGATGACGTCAACCCATGGACAGGCGTCCACCAGTCACCGCACCAGACAGAAGTAGCTCCCAGGCATGGCTTCTTTGGGCCACAGCCGAACTATGAGGCCCTTCATGGCCAGTTCGGCCACCTTGTGGAGATCGACCAGCTGCTTCAGCTGGTCGCTCAGGGGCACCGGATGTCCGGCCTCAGCATACTAAGACCAGAACACCTTTTCCGTCGAGCCCCCCTCCTCGGCTCTGTAGAACGCGGCAGCATCAGACACGCTGCGGGGTAGATCTGCGAAGGCTCTTGGAGAGCTCCGAATTCGGGTAAGTGTTGACATCGGATTTTGGCAAGGTACAAAAGGCAAGTAAGATAGCTTCAAGTGAAAGAGTTTTCAGCATGCAAAGTTTCAGGTCGCCGAGTGGAATAACTTTGATGTTTAATTTATCGCCATTCGACCTTATCTCGGTGGCCGAAGTTATACTCCGAGTGACAAAATTCAACATTCCGAGTGGTTTTCGGCCGATCATGCCTTCAAGACGACCTCAGATGAAGGAGTATTCTAAAGGAATTGTCTTCGTCTCGTCGAGGCAATCGATTTTGATATATAAATCATCTCAATCTGAGTTCATATGCAAAAGTTAGAGGCAATACACTGCAGGCCGAAGCTGAATGGGAATATGGCGCGAAGTACCAGACAGCCTGTCTGATGGGTCGCACGAGCAATTCGGCATTCAAGACGGCATTGAATCGAAAAAACTTCAACACGAAAAAGTTTCGTCTCATCGAGCCGATCGATATTCATATAAAATTCGTCTCAATCCGAGGTCGTATGCAACCTGGAGAGGCAAATCAAGATCAGGCTGTCTTTTCAGTCGGGAAATCCTAGTGGAAAGTTTTACCATCCGAGTGAAAACCTACCGATCGAGTAAAAGGTCGAGTGAAAACCTACCGATCAAGTAAAAGGTCGAGTGAAAACCTACCGATCGAGTAAAAGGTCAAAAACCTACCAATCGAGTAAAAGGTCGAGTGAAAATTACCGATCGAGTAAAAGGTCGAGTGAAAACTTATCGATCGAGTAAGAGATTGTCTTCCGACTGAAAATGTGGTCATCATCCAAGTGAAAGATTGTCTTCCGAGTGAAAATATAGTCATCCGAGCGGAAAATTCTAAACATCCTAGTGAAAAAGTCCAGTCAAACCATCCGAGTGAAAGACTCTAATATCCGAGTGAATGAGCTCGAATCCGAGTGAAACTGAACATGTGCCCGAAAGTTTATCAAGATGACCTCGGATGAAGAAGTGTTCAATACAGAAGTTATGCGTATCATCAAGACGTTAAACTTTGGTTTTGGAGTCATCATCATAAAAGATAGTATATGGCCGACAAATTCACTACGAGACTCGGATAATTCAGTCTACCGCAAGATCGAGTCCGACTGGAAGATAAAGACGACCTCGAAAAGTATTCAAGATGGCCTTATTTGAAAAAGTGATCAACATGAGAGTTGTTTGTATCGTCGAGGCGCACAAGTTTGATATTTGGGCCATCTTGATCGGAGGTCATATGGAGGCTCGGCGGCCTGCACAAGGAGGAAGACAGAAGTTGGACCAGATTCAGACTGAATCCGAGTTGGAATAGAACTAGGACTCTAGGACGCGAATTGATGTAATTTTTCTTGTAAGGAAAGCCTAGATGAATCCTTTACTTGTACGGGAAGTCCAGCCGCCTCTTATATAGGTTGGGGGTGATGGCCGATTGAAAAACACACAATCGAACAAATCAATATAATACTTTTTCCTGTCTACTTTTTATCTCTCCACCGTTTTTCTCTCTTGTTCTTCGTTGTTCTTCGTGTTTGAGAGCTGCGAATCCCGAGGCTCTAGGGCGAGCGAATCGACCTAGGGCAGCCCATAGCCGCTTCAATCCCTGACGGGGTCCCTCCTGGGTGTGCGGGGTTTCGGGTCTGCAAAAGCACCCGCCGACTGTGTTGCGTATCGCACTGTCGGTCGGGTCTCTTTCGATGTGAGCTGCGGTGCATCACCCCCGGCGTCGAGGGTACACATGACGTGTTCATGTGTCAACACACTTTTTGGCGACTCCGCTGGGGATCGAAGATCAATCATCATCATCCACCATGTTCGATCTTCCCAAGCCATCTGAGGTAGACGCCGATAACATCATTAAGCCCAGTCTTGATGAGATATCGGCCGATCATCGCCAAGTCTATGAGGAGTACAAGAAGGCGCGCGAGGAGAAGGACTTGCAGGAGTTCCTTGCAAAGTTCAAGAAGGATCGCCAAGGCAACATCACTCCGATTGAAGAAATCAAGTTCCCTCCTCTTCAAGCCGAGCAGGTTAAACCCTCTATAAGTACTACCTTTTCTCCTGAGCAGTGGGCTGAGATTGAAAGTCGTATTGCTGATGGTAACAATCTAGTCTATCAAACTTTCATAGAAAATACTAATGCTCAGAAGAATACATCTCAATCGACTAGTGGTAATAATGGTGTAGCTGATAGTGTGCAAAACCCTAATCTAGCTTTACCTATCTCATTGGCACCCCCCGTGCCGATGACTTATTACCCAAACAAATCAGATTGTGGCTGCACCCATTAATCCTATTATGAGCATGCCAGGTTCGGTGGCAACGCCGAACCCAACCTTACCTACAGCTACAACCATTCGACCACTAGCAAATTATGGGTCGACATACCTGCCACAATTCCTACCTACAGCTAGTAACCCTACTCCTCCTATGCCACTGCCACCAGCTTCATCGTCTACTATGGATGATGGTTTAGCTAATCTTAGAGAGGAGACGGCTAAGATGCTTCAAGAGAATTTTGGAGTTGAGTTACCTCAGAATCGGATTTACCAAAAGCCGTACCCCGAGTACTTTGATGCCATCCAGTGCCCTCCAGGATATAAAATTCCAGATTTTGTTAAGTTTAATGGAGAAGGCACAAAAACCACATGGGAGCATGTTAGTCAATACTTAGCACAATTGGGTGAGGCAGGCTTACTGAATGAGTTGAAAGTGCGTTTATTTCCTTTGTCATTAACTGGTACCGCATTTTCATGGTTCTCTTCTTTACCACATGGTTCCATTCGAGTTTGGTCGCAGCTAGAGCAGAAATTTCATGATCACTTTTGTAGCGGCGACAATGAACTCAAGTTGTCACATCTAACATCGGTTAAGCAGAAGCATGATGAATTGGTCTCTGATTACGTCAAGAGATTCAGAGAAACGAAAAACCGGTGTTTTAGTTTGGTGATAACCGAGAGAGACTTGGCAGACCTAGTGCTGAGTGGTTTGAGAACTCCCATTAGAGAAAAGCTAGAAGGCTATGAGTTCCTAAATATCAACCAAGTCTTACAAAGGGCCTTGGCTCAGGAAAGCCGAAGCAAAGATCTCAAAGAAGTGCATAGATACAAAGCCGATCGACCAAAGATGAATATGGTGGAATATGATAGTGATCACTCGGACGATGAGGGTGATGTTTTTGCTACTGAATTTGTTTGGCCATCTAAGGCCAAACCCTTTACTTGCAATGATCTGAAACCGATTCATAAGAATCGTGATGAAGAGATGAAGTTTACTTTTAACATTGCTAAGTGTGATAGAATATTTGATGCTTTGCTGCAGGCTAAGATTATTAGAATATCTCATACTTTACCGCCGTTTGAAGAGCTGAAACGGCGTGCTTATTGCAAGTATCATAACTCTTTTTCTCATGCTACTAACGATTGCAATGTTTTTCGACGACAGATACAATCGGCCATTAATGATGGACGATTGAACTTTTCTGAGATGCAAGTTGATAAACAGCCCTATCCAATGAACACCATGGATTTAGAAGGGAAGAAGCTGCTCATTCGGCCGGAGGTAGCCGAATCTGCTAATAAAGCTAATGTCATTGTTGGTGAGCCCAGGAAAGACGAGGGTGACAAGGTCTTGGGGAGACATGTTGTGCTTGATAAGCAACCCGATGGCAAGGAAGTGATCAAGATCACCATCAAGAATCCTACACTCGGGGGGCAAACATAGGTGCAGCAGGACACTCGAGTTAAATTTGTCAAGCCCAAGAGTCCAGAAGTTGGCAAATGGAAGAGGAATGAAGCTAAAGTGCAACGCAAGCGGATCAAGCCAACTTTTGATATGTTGCTGTCCAAATATGCTAATCAGTCGGCTGGTCCCAGCTCTAACCGGCCATCACACTTGAAGCGACCAAGGTCACCATCAGATGATATGTTCAGTCGGTATGCAAAACCGAGTGGACCAAAGACACGGTTTCTAGAAGAGCAGAGGCAAACTGTTTGGGACCGACTTGAATACTCATATAATGGCCGACTGAACATTGGCGACTATCAGTCGGCTGGTCAAAATATGCGACTGAGTGGAAACTATCCTAGTGTAAGAATGCACCCAGGTGGAAGCTACCCAAATGAAAAAATATGGATGGGTAGATTCCATCAGAGTGACTTCCATCCGAGTAAAAAGGTGCGCCCGAGTGGAAATTTCATGCATCTGGAAAGTCGAAAAGAATGGCGTGTTAAGTCACCAAGTGTTGCAGCAGTTGAGTCGGGAAAAGGCAAGGAGAAAATGGATGTCGACTCACTTATCTTGGGCACCGAAACATTCCCCATATAGCAGCCGACTGTGCATAATCACTCAACTGAGACGATACTTGCTATCGCGCCAAAGCACTCGGTTAATGACCATGAAGCAAGCACCAGCCAAGTAAAGGTGAGAGATCCTAAATACACTCAGCCAAAGTGGTGTCCTCCAGGGCTAACAAAGACACAGAAGAGGAAACTACAGAGGTTAAGGAGTCAAGAGATGGCAGAGCAGGAGGCCGAGAAGCAAAGGGATAAGTTGTTCAATGACACTCGGCCCATGGTTCCAGCAAAACAAGTGTGGAGGCCTAAACAAATACAAGATACATCAGCTTCTACATCTATCACAGAAGTGCCTACACCACCCAAGGAGGACGATGCGACAGCTATTACATCGTCTGTGACACTTCTTACCTCTCCTTCACTCGGACAGATTTCAGAATCGGTCGATCCACTTGAAGAAGAGGTTGATATGTTGGACTATGAGTCTACGCCGGTTCATGAAGGCATGGATATCAATATGGTGTATTACTTACCTGCTGAGTTTCGTGCTGTAGATGAGGAAGGGGAGGTGGCTTAGCTGGATTTTGGCCCTAAAAATGCAATATTTGAGAAGCCAAAAGAACTAGTAACGCATTTGAAACCGTTGTATCTCAGAGGTCATATCAATGGATCGCCACTCAGTCGAATGCTTGTTGATGGTGGTGCTGTGGTGAATCTTATGCCCTATTCGGTCTTCAAGAAATTGGGTTTGCCTGATGAAGAATTAATCAAGACCAATATGGTGCTCAACGGATTTGAAGGCAAAGAAAAAACTAAGGCCAAAGGTGTGATGTATGTGGAGCTTACAGTCGGAAGCAAAACTTTGGCTACTACATTCTTTGTCTCTTATGTGCAAGGTAACTACAACGTTATACTAGGCCGTGATTGGGTTCATGCAAACCAGTGCGTGCCATCCACTATGCACCAGTTTTTGATTCAGTGGGTTGATGATGAAGTGGAAGTCATTCACGCGGATAACTCGGCCTGTGTTGCTTTGGCCGATGCATCGGTGGATTGGCAACATCCCAATGCTACTTGCTTGACGGGACGTGACTTATCAGAGTTTGATTTCTCAGCGCGACCAAGAATGGTTTTGTGCCCGTGTCTTTAAAGCCGACTGAATGCAATCGGCTCTAAGGTATGATATGTTTAAATGGATTCTAATTCCGAGTGGTTACAAAAACGTCTTGTAAAATATCGATCCAGTGAGGATGATATGTATGAGTCTATAGAGGAGTTGGATGACATGGATAAACTTGGACAAGGTTTTACATCGGCTGATCCATTAGAAGAGATAGATATTGGACATGGTTTAGTCACTCGACCGACATTTATAAACAAAAATTTGAAAGCCGATTGTAAGGCTAAATTAATCGAGCTATTGAAAGAATATGTTTGTTGCTTTGCATGGGAATATCATGAGATGCCAAGGTTGAGCCGAGAGCTAGTGGAGCATCGGTTGCCTATAAAAGCCGGTTTTAGGCCTTATAAACAGTCGGCCAGAAAGTTTAATCCGAAAACATATGACCGGATCAAGGAAGAGATCGGTCGACTGCTTGAAGCTAATTTCATTCGACCTTGGAGGTATGCCGAGTGGATTTCTAACATTGTCCTAGTGGAGAAGAAGGGATCCGGCAAGTTGAGGGTGTGCATTGACTTCAGAGATTTGAATAGGGCTACACCCAAAGATGAGTATCCCATGCCAATAGCCAATTTGCTTATTAATGATGCTTCCGGACATAAGGTTATTAGCTTTCTAGATGGTAATGCCGGATACAATCAAAATTTTATGGCCAAAGAGGACATGTACAAAACAACTTTCCGATGTCCTGGTTTCCTTGGTTTATTCGAGTGGACAGTGATGACATTCAGATTGAAAAATGCTAGGGCCACATATCAAAGGGCTATGAATTTGATTTTTCATGATTTACTCGGTATCATACTTGAAGTTTATATTGATGATATTGTTGTCAAATCGGATGCTTTTGAATCTCACTTGGCCGATTTGCGTTTAGCTTTTGAAAGAATGAAAAAGTATGGACTGAAGATGAATCCTTTGAAGTGTGCATTCGGCGTGTCAGCTGACAAATTTTTGGGTTTCATTATTCATGAAGATGGCATCAAAATCGATCCCAAAAAGATAGAGGCCATACAGAAAGTGGAGGCTCCAACATGCAAGAGAGATATGCAAAAGTTCCTTGGCAAGGTCAATTATTTGAGAAGGTTCATAGCTAATCTGTCAGGGAAAGTTGATGCATTTAGTCCTATCCTTCGGTTAAAGAATGATGTTGATTTCACTTGGGGGGCAAAACAGCAAGAAGCCTTTGATATGATCAAGAATTATTTGTGCACTCCTCCGGTGATGAAAGCACCCAAGCATAGAGAGCCTTTTAAACTTTATATCGCAGCAAAGGAAGGTGTTATTGGTGCTGTTTTGACTCAAGATACTGAAGGAAAAGAGCATGCCATTACATATTTGAGCAGACGTTTATTGGACGCCGAGACAAGGTATACATTTATTGAAAAACTATGTCTATGCTTATATTACGCTTGCACAAAATTGAGACATTACCTAGTGCTGAGTGCTTGTGTAGTAACTTGTCAAACCGATGTCATTAAGTACATGTTGCACAGGCCAATTCTTAGTGGTAGAATTGGCAAGTGGGCTTATGCTTTGATTGAGTATGATTTGTCTTATGAATCTCTAAAATCCATGAAAGGCCAAATTGTTGCTAATTTCATTGTTGAACATCGGATTAATGACAAGCATGATGTTGATATGAACCTTGTTTCATTAGTGCCATGGAGATTGTACTTTGATGGTTCAGTTTGTAGCAATGGCCAAGGTGTTGGTATTGTTTATATATCTCCTCATGGGGCTGTTTTTGAAGCCTCATGCCGCTTAGAATATTTTTGCACAAACAATCAAGCCGAATATGAAGCATTGTTATTCGGTCTAGAGATGTTACTTGCTATAGGTGTTACACAGATTGAGGCTTACGGTGATTCGTTACTAGTGGTGCAGCAAATATCCAGAGTCTTCCAGTGTTTTGACGAATCACTTAATGTTTATCTTGATAAATGTCTAGATATAATTTCTACTTTGGATTGTTTTAGCATTGCACATATATCTAGACATGACAACTGGAAAGCAAATGAGTTGGCACAGCAAGCATCTGGATATCATGTTGATCATGGCATGTTTCATATCTCTCAAAGACTGATGTCTTGTCTTGCCAATATGGGAGAGGCCGAACCTGAACCCACTAATTCGGCCATTAACAAAAAATCTAGTGCAGGTGATAATTCCGACTGGAGAAAGCCCATTGTTGATTACTTGTGCAATCCGAGTGAAAGGGTGGACAGGGCTGTTCGGCGTATGGCTTTCAAATATACAATGAGAGATCGCCGAACAGTCGATGATGTTCTTCTAAAGTGTTTGGATGAAGACCAGGCAAGAGTTGTTATGGGAGAAGTACATGAAGGTATTTGTGGCACTCACCAGTCGGCTCCCAAAATGAAATGGTTATTGCGACGTGCTGGGTTTTATTGGCCGACTATGATTAATGATTGCTTCAGATATTATAAAGGGTGTGAAGCTTGTCAAAAGTTTGGTGATATTCAATTGGCTCCTGCTGCTATGTTACATCCTATTATCAAACAGTGGCCTTTTAGGGGTTGGGGTTTAGATTTCATTGGACAAATCCACCCGTCTTCCTCAAAAGGGCATCGGTTCGTATTGGTGGCAACTGATTATTTCACTAAATGGTCTGAAGCAGTACCTCTCAAGAACATGACACATACGGAGGTAATTCAATTCATAACTGAACATATTATTCATAGATTCGGTATTCCTCAAACGTTAACTACAGATCAAGGTTCATCTTTTATGTCACACCAAGTCAGAGAGTTTGCCGAATCTTATAATATAAAGTTGCTCAATTCCTCTCCATATTATGCCCAAGCTAATGGACAAGCCGAGTCTAGCAATAAAATTTTAATCAAGCTCATCAAGAAGAAGATTGAGGATAATCCGAGGAGATGGCATGAGTTGTTGTCTGAAGCTTTATGGGCACATAGAATTTCAAGGCATGTTGCTACGAAGGTAACTCCATATGAGCTAGTATATGGTCAAGAGGCTGTTTTACCAGTAGAAGTAAATTTGAATGCTTTGAGAATAGCCAAACAAAATGATTTATCGGCAGTAGACTTTTATAACTTGATGATGGACAATATTGATGAAGTTGCCGATAAACGTTTGGTTGCTTTGGAATCCATAGAGAGAGACAAGTTGAGGGTTGCAAGAGCTTACAATAAGAAAGTTAAGTTGAAGAATTTTGAAGTTGGTGAACTCGTCTGGAAAGTGATTCTGCCGATTGGTTCAAGAGATAGAAAATTCGGGAAGTGGTCTCCAAGTTGGGAAGGTCCTTTTAGGATTACAAGGGTTGTTCCTGGAAATTCATATTTGGTAGAATCAATACAAGGGGCATTGTTACCCCGAGCTCTCAACGGAAAATATTTGAAGAAGTACCACCCGAGTGTGTGGCAGGAAGCCTGAGTAGGCAATGGCCGATATACGATTATCGCCCTTAGCACAAACATGGCCGATACATAATTATCGCCCTGAGGAAAATAAATGGCCGATGGAGTGTTGACATCGTCCTTAGAACAAACACCGTGCATATTATTTTTCGACGTGCAAGCTTTGCCGAAAAACAGGGGGGCATGTGTTAACATCGGATTTTGGCAAGGTACAAAAGGCAAGTAAGATGGCTTCAAGTGAAAGAGTTTTCAGCATGCAAAGTTTCAGGTCGCCGAGTGTAATAACTTTGATGTTTAATTTATCGCCATTCGACCTTATCTCGGTGGCCGAAGTTGTACTCCGAGTGACAAAATTCAACATTCCGAGTGGTTTTCGGCCGATCATGCCTTCAAGACGACCTCGGATGAAGGAGTATTCTAAAGGAATTGTCTTCGTCTCGTTGAGGCAATCGATTTTGATATATAAATCATCTCAATCCGAGTTCATATGCAAAATTTAGAGGCAATACACTGCAGGCCGAAGCTGAATGCGAATATGGCGCGAAGTACTAGACGCCCTGTCTGATGGGTCGCGTGAGCAATTCGGCCTTCAAGACGGCATTGAATCGAAAAAACTTCAACATGAAAAAGTTTCGTCTCGTCGAGCCGATTGATTTTCATATAAAATTCGGCTCAATCCGAGGTCGTATGCAACCTGGAGAGGCAAATCAAGATCAGGCTGTCTTTTCAGTCGGGAAATCCGAGTGGAAAGTTTTACCATCCGAGTGAAAACCTACCGATCGAGTAAAAGGTCGAGTGAAAACCTACCTATCGAGTAAAAGGTCGAGTGAAAACCTACCGATCGAGTAAAAGGTCAAAAACCAACCAATCGAGTAAAAGGTCGAGTGAAAACTTACCGATGGAGTAAAAGGTCGAGTGAAAACTTATCGATCGAGTAAGAGATTGTCTTCCGACTGAAAATGTGGTCATCATCCAAGTGAAAGATTGTCTTCCGAGTGAAAATATAGTCATCCGAGTGGAAAATTCTAAACATCCGAGTGAAAAAGTCCACTCGAACCATCCGAGTGAAAGACTCTAATATCCGAGTGAATGAGCTCGAATCCGAATGAAACTGAACATGTGCCCGAAAGTTTATCAAGATGACATCGGATGAAGAAGTGTTCAATACAGAAGTTGTGCGTATCATCAGGACGGTAAACTTTGGTTTTGGAGTCATCATCATCAAAGATACTATATGGCCGGCAAATTCACTACGAGACTCGGATAATTCAGTCTACCGCAAGACCGAGTCCGACTGGAAGGTAAAGACGACCTCGAAAAGTATTCAAGATGGCCTTATTTGAAAAAGTGATCAACATGAGAGTTTTTTGTATCGTCGAGGCGCACAAGTTTGATATTTGGGCCATCTTGATCGGAGGTCATATGGAGGCTCGGCGGCCTGCACAAGGAGGAAGACAGAAGTTGGACCAGATTTAGACTGAATCCGAGTTGGAATAGAACTAGGACTCTAGGACGCGAATTGATGTAATTTTTCTTGTAAGGAAAGCCTAGATGAATCCTTTACTTGTACAGGAAGTCCAGCCGCCTCTTATATATGTTGGGGGTGACGGCCGATTGAAAAACACACAATCGAACAAATCAATATACTACTTTTTCCTGTCTACTTTTTATCTCTCCACCGTTTTTCTCTCTCGTTCTTCGCGGTTCTTCGTGTTTGAGAGCTGCGAATCCCGAGGCTCTAGGGGCGAGCGAATCGACCTAGTGCAGCCCATAGCCGCCGCAATCCCTGACGGGGTCCCTCTCGGGTGCGCGGGGTTTCGGGTCTGCAAAAGCACCTGCCGACTGTCTTGCGTATCGCGCTGTCGGTCGGGTCTCCTTCGACGTGAGCTGCGGTGCATCACCCCCGGCGTCGAGGGTACACGTGACGTGTTCGTGTGTCAACAGTAAGTAACAGGTAATTCACTTTTACATGCTTGCTTTGCATGAAGAATGCCTTACCCGCCGCTATCTTCTTTACTGCCTCGATTCCCTGGAGGGCCTTTTGGGCTTCGGCCTTAGCGGCTTTGGCACTCTCAAGAGCCGACGCGAGCTCGGACTCACGAGTCTTCGAGTCACGCTCCAAACTCTCGTGTTTTTCCACGAGAGCCTGGAGCTCACCTCCGCCACCCGCGCCTCCTGCTTCTCTCGCTCGGTGCGTTCCGCGGCCGCATTGCGTTCGGCCGCGGACACCGCCTCCTTCAGGGTCGCCACCTCGTTCGTAGCCCCTGGAGTACCCACGTTATTCCTGTCATTTTTTGCAACCAAAATCCTTTTCTATAAGGTACAACTTTAATAAGGTGTTACTTACCTTCCTTGTCCTCGAGCTGCTTCTTGGCACGGCCGAGCTTGATCTCGGACGGCTCGAGGCTCTGCTTCAAGGCATTGACCTCTGCAGTCAGTGCGGTAGAGGTCAGCAGCGCAGCTTGCATTCCCATATTGACATATTTGTGTTAGACGCCTACGTATATCTTTTTAGATCCTCAGTTCGGCTTTTCTTTCCGAACACCGAACCGAGCATCAGGGGCTACTGTCTATGCGGTACTATTTTTACATATCTTAATCACATACCTCAAAGCCTGTTAGAAGGCTGGTGCAGGCTTCGGTTAGCCCGCTGTTGGCGGACTGAACCTTCTGAATCACCACACTCATGACAGTGCGGTGCTCCTCGTCGATGGAAGCGCCGTTGAGCACCTCCAGCAAGTTATCTGGCGCCTCCGGTTGGACGGAGGCCACCGGCGTAGCTGTCTCGCCCTTCTCACGAAGGGGCCGCCCGCCGGACTCCGGAACCACCAAAGGTTCCGGTGCGGAGTCCGGTCCAAAGTTCGGGAGGTTGCCATGCGGCACCTCCGGGGCCTCCTCCTCCTGGCTGGTCCCCTTATGGGACCCCACCTCGGCGTCGTCTGCGTCACGGGGGGAGGAGGCGGTCGTAAGTGAAGCGCTATTCACATCCGACGAACCAGGGACCCGCTCGACGAAGTGGGGAGATCGTCCTTGGGCGGACTACATGGTTGTATTCGGCGTTAGAAGACACTATGCGAGAAAGAAAAAACATGAGTTATTCTGGAATCCGGACACTTACGATCTCGCCAGGGGCTTGGCCCTCGAGGGCCACTCCTCTTCGCCGTCGTCGGTGTTGGTGGAACAGTCCGGAGGAAGGGTCCTTCCCTTCTTGGACCCTTCGGCCTCCCCCGTTGGGGAAGCCTTCCTCTTCTTCTCTCCCCCCCGCTGGGGGAGAGGCCTCTTTCTTCTCCTCCTCGTCTTCGTGGGAGGAGTCCGCCTCGGAGTCATCGGACGATGAGTCCGATAACACCTGGCGCCGGGAACTCCTCCGGGTTCCTGTGGCCTTCTTCTTGGCCTTCTTCTCCGGCACCACGTAGGGCGCCGGAACCAGCAGCCCCGTCAAACGGGCGTCCGCTGGGTCTTCTAGAAGGGGAGCCGGACAGTTAACCTGCCCGAATGTCTTCTGCCAGGCCTGTTAAAGGTAATGGGAGTATAGATCCCGCATAGAGTCAAACTATGGAAAACAAGTGTCCCGTAAAGGGTAATATAGCTTACCTCGCCAGCTTGACACTGCAAACTGAATCCGCGATCTTCGGTAGCGGATGCGGGAGCCTCGGCGCCCTTGAACAGCACCCTCCAGGCCTCTTCATACGTAGTGACGAAGAGCCTGCTCAAGGTCTGGTGCTGTGCCGGATCAAACTCCCACAAGTTGAAATCCCGCTGTTGGCATGGGAGAATCCGGCGGATGAGCATGACCTGGACTACGTTGACAAGCTTGAGCTTCTTGTTCACCAGGGTTTGGAGATAGAATTGGAGTCCGGTCAGCTCCTCCGAATCGCCCCACGACAGGCCCTTCTCTTTCCAGGAGGTGAGCCGTGTGGGGATGCCAGATCTGAATTCGGGGGCCGCTACCCATTCAGGGTCACGCGGCTCGGTGACGTAGAACCACCCCGATTGCCACCCTTTGATGGTTTCCACGAAGGCGCCCTCGAGCCAGGTGACGTTGGGCATCTTGCCCACCATGGCGCCTCCGCACTCCACTTGGCGGCCACCCACTACCTTCGGCTTGACATTAAAAGTCTTTAGCCATAAGCCGAAGTGGGGCTGGATGCAGAGGAAGGCCTCGCACACGATGATAAACGCCGAGATGTTGAGGATAAAATTCGGGGCCAGATCATGGAAATCCAGGCCATAGTAGAACATGAGCCCCCGGACAAATGGGTGGAGTGGGAAGCCCGGTCCGCGGAGGAAATGGGGAAGGAACACCACCCTCTCATGGGACCTGGGGGTGGGGATGAGCTGCCCCTCGTCGGGGAGCCGGTGCGCGATATCGCTGGACAAATATCCGGCCTTGCGCAGCTTTTTGATGTGCCCCTCCGTGACGGAGGAGGCCATCCACTTGCCTCCCGCTCCGGACATGGTTGGAGAAGGTTGAGGTGAGATGTGCGGACTTGGGCGCTGGAGTTCGAGTGCGCGGAGATGGATAAGCAAAGGAGGAAGAAGGCGTAGGTAAAAAGGTGGATCATTGTCCCCTTATATATGGGCGGGCGAAACTATGCGTCCCCACCAGCCCGATAAAACTCGCTTATCTCCAAAGCGCTGCAATTGATGGCGCGGTTGGGTTACCCACGTCCGTATTGATGAGAATCCCGGAATAAGGGGACACGATCTCTGCTTTGACAAGACATGCCAAGGAAACCGCTTCGCTAAACGCGCTGAGGTGGAAAAATAAAAATGATTCGAGTAAAGGCTTGGCCGTGGTGTGACTCATGCCACGAAATACATCAGCAGATTGAACTTGTGTGAATAGGGGTGTCCAGATAGCCGAACTATCATCATTGGCCGGACTCCAAGACTATGAAGATACAAGATTGAAGACTCCGTCCCGTGTCCGGATGGGACTTTCCTTGGCGTGGAAGGCAAGCTTGGCGATACGGATATGTAGATCTCCTACCATTGTAACCGACTCTGTGTAACCCTAGCCCTCTCCGGTGTCTATATAAACCAGAAGGTTTTAGTCCGTAGGACGAACAACAATCATACCATAGGCTAGCTTCTAGGGTTTAGCCTCCTTGATCTCGTGGTAGATCTACTCTTGTACTATCCATATCATCAATATTAATCAAGCAGGAGTAGGGTTTTACCTCCACCGAGAGGGCCCGAACCTGGGTAAAAACATCGTGTCCCTTGTCTCCTATTACCATCCGCCTAGACGCACAGTTCGGGACCCCCTACCCGAGATCCGCCGGTTTTGACACTGACAGGTGCCTCATCTGACGGGTGCGAATCACTGCATCGGAGGGCTGGGAGTTTTGGCCGGTGCGCCGGCGCCTAACAGTCACCATTTTTTTACCACATCATCTTGGTGGCATTACATCAAGCAAGGTATCATGTGTTTCTGATCTTTTTCTTTTAATTTTTTGGAATTTAAATGCCATGGCACTTGATGCATGTGTCTAGGCCGTGACACCAATATATTTGAAAATTCCTTCCAATTAACTCACACACAAGTACACAAATATGATTTTGGAAACCGTTATGGTTAGCTATTGCATTTAGATGTAGTTCAAATTTGAATTACAGTCATTAAATGGCTAGAAAATCACTTAAATGTCTTTAAAAGGTCAAATGACCCCTGGAATTCTCCAAATTTCAAATTACCGTTGTATTAGTGCATGTTAACTGTAGAAATTTTTTGAAGGCCCTAAGAGGGAGCTATCGCCCCTTAGTCATCAAACATGCATTGCCCCCTCTCAGAGCCACGAGAGTTCTAGTGAGTTGATCCGGTTTGTGAGGGATGTGTCCAAACTTTCGTCAAACATGCCAATTTTTTTTACCACATAATCTTGGTGGCATGACGTTATATCAAGCAAGGTTTCGTGTGTTTCTGATCTTTTTTTAGTTTTTTGGAATTTAAATGCCATGACACTCCATGCATGTGTCGAAGCCGTGACACCAATATGTTTGAAAATTCATTCCAATTTACCGCACATGGAATTAACTCGCACACAAGTACAAATTTTTTTTCAAACCATTATGGTTAGCCTTTGCATGTAGATGTAGTTCAAATTTGCATTACGGTCTTTAAATTGCTAGAAAATCACTTAAATGTCTTAAAAAAGGTCAAATGACCCCTGAATTTTCAAATTTTGACCTGACTGTTGTATTAGTACTACAAATTTTCTCATACATTTATAACACCATCCATTGCCACTTTACTCCAAATTCGTCTTCCACAGCTAATAAAAAATATCAACAACATCAAACATAGTTTGTTTGAAGGAACCGTTTGCGATGAAAATTCGTGGGTCTATTTAAGTCTTCATCCTTAAGCTTCGCCGACTCGTCTGCTCCAGTGCCGGTAATACCCGAATGCACAAATCCCGATCCCCATTTCCGCAACCCCTTCTTGCAAAGACGACACCGTGGGAACGCTTCGTGAGGGCCCGTACGGTGGCCGCGTCCTCCCCGAGCGCCGCCGCCTGCGCCGAGAGCATGGCCGCCTATGCCGAGAGTGTCGCCGCATCCACATTGAGCGCGGCCGCATGCGCCAAGATGGCATCCATGGCAGCCGACAGGGAAGCTCCAATAGTCGAGACAGCGGCTGTAAACGCCGAGAGCGCTCGAGCTGCCGTCCATGCAGCTGATGTCGCCCTAGCCCAGGTCGAGGCCATCCACGCCAAGATCGAGGACACACACACCAAGATAGTCTAGGCCACCTCGGAATCCAGCATGCAACCCATGTCCGAAAAGGCAACGGTGGCCATGGAGAACCTGCTTCCTCATGAGATTGCCGAGCGGGAGCTAGAGATGCAGGAGGCAGCGGAGATCGAGGAGCACTGGGAGGAGTTGCACGTGGCCGAGGTCGAGGTAGAGAAGAGTCTGTCCGTCGAGGAATCGGCAGTGGAGTACCAACGTGAGCTCTGGCGCAACCACTACTACGAGTACTACAACCTTGAGGGTGGCGCCGAGGACGAGGACGAGGACTAGGACCTGGTCGAGTTCGGCAGGGGGATGCGGAGTCCAACGGCGGCATGTCGCCAGGAAGTCATCGACTCCTCATCTCACACCGATGATGCATAGGCCGGCGTGACGGCAGTTTGTTAAAATTATGCGTACTCAGGCTTTATTTTTTAATGTCGGTCTTTTGTTAGAGCAATGTTTAGGTCAACTGGCTCTGTTTAATTACTAAAATTGCTCGATTTAGTAAGTGTGGTATGTGTGCTGTACGCTCTTTTTTGTGCCCAAATTAGCAAGCGATGTTAAATTATGCAATGACATGGATGAGGACAGTGTAAGTGCATCTAGTGCCCCTTAATGATTTTGGTGTATTGAAGACTTATAGGTTAAGGGACTGATGTGTTTGTGAGTGTACATAGGACTATAAGTCTATGAGGAGTTTGATATTTACAGAGAAAGTCAACCCCTAAAAATGAAGTTCTTCAACTGAAGACTTTGGATTTCTGAAGACTTTCTGAAGACTTTGAAAGTGAAGAAATTGGTGTGACCTTTGAAGACTTGGCAATCATTCGAGGAACATGAAGCGTGAAGACTTTTGTTTTCGTAGTTTCATTTTCTCTTTCTTGAGTCATAGGAAACACCGTACTGTTAAAGGGGGTCGAAGAAATACTAAGGAAAAATTTCCATGTGATGCTCAACTCAAAATCCTACACCTACCAATCCCTTCGAGTGAAACCATTGGAAATCTGTAACACCCCAAAAATTTAGCCAGGTTTTAGTTATTAAAATTTTGCCAAGAGTTAAAATTTTTGCCTGCAAGAATATTTCTGTTGATTTCAAAACCTTTCTTTTTAAGGATTTATTTTTCCCAAGTGGATCCTTCCAAACATATTGAACTTCTATGCCATCTCATTAAAACAATTTCCTAAGCAGCAGGTTTATTTATTAAATTATTTCACCCTGAGCTTTGTTCATTAAATGACTTGTGTTAAGTTTGGAGCTCTTTTTGTACTACAACCATTTGATAAATTTAACTAAAAATTCCACCAAAATTTGGAGATGTCATGTGATGCCTCTAAATCACTTTTATGCAATAATATAGTTCATTCATTGCGTATTTTGAGTGCTACACATTTTTTCTTCTCTGGTCCAGTAGGCATTTTTGCACTGCAACCCTTTTAAATATTTGTTTCTAGCTTCCACCAAAATTATGGGATGTCAGTAGGAGCATATGATTCCATTATATGCAATAATCCAGGGATGATCTTTGAAATTTTTGAGAGAACCAACCTCATCTTCATTCTGGTCCATCATGATAGTTTGTACAGCAAACTTATTCTTACTTGCCCTCTGGCCCTTGATTCTTTATCCTACTTGTAGACCACCCTACTAAACCCCTAAGTCCAGGAGCATACACTCATTTGATCATTTTTGGTTCATGAAATGATACCATTCACTCCCTGCCCAGAAGTGTAGTTTTGCAAAACTTGCACTAGCAAGTTTCTCCCTTTTGCAAACTAACTTCACCACCCTCTTATGCATCCAAAGAGACTTCAATCTGGAAGATTTGGCCACTCCAAGAAAATCCTAAGTGCCTGTGGCATTTTGCCAAACACCTGGAGTGCATGATCAGATTTGACATAAATTGTTGTTGGCATTGTGAACTCGGTCTCCTGACCAAACCACCTTGTCCTCTGAGCTTCACTCTATCAACAACTTAGCTCTGTTGCTTGCCACCCTCACCTGTGACCTGTAGCATGCCACGACATTATGTCGAACACCTTCCGTGCGTGCACTGGACGCGCCCAGAGCGCGCGTATTGCACGAGCAGTACCCGAGTCACCGCGTCACGCCCCGCACTCACCCCAGCCCGTGACCGACCGCAGCCGACACGCCATGTCCCCTTGCGCGCTACGTGCTCCCCCTCTCCGCAACGCGCCAAGCAAAGCCTCGCCGCGTCCCCGGCAAGCCAAGGACTAGCCGCCACGGCCGCCCGACAGCCCTGCTCAGGCCAGCGCCGCCAAAGCCACCCCGGCTTGCCACCTGCCCCTGGAACAGTGCGAGCTCATCCGCAACCTCGTTCTCTAGCGCTCGTCGCCGCCACGTCGCCCAAGCTACAGGGAGGCGGTTCGCCGTCGTCCTTATCGCAGGCTGCCCCGGAACCGACCTCCACCGCGTATATAAAGACCCTGGAGCTCAAACGAGACCTCGAGCAACCTCATGTGATCCTCCAAGTGTTGCCTTGGCCAGCAGTCGAGCAAGGGAAGGCCTTCTTCCCCGAGTCCGGCCGGTTCGGTCGCCGCCAAGCCCCGGCCGATTCCATCGCAACTAGTGCCTCTCCCTCTCGACTCTCTCCACCAAGAACTCTCCCTTCCTCTCGCGAGTGCAACCCCTCGATCAATTTTGGTCGGAGACCACCGCAGCCCAAAAATCACTTTGTTCCCCGAAGCCCCCTCCGCCGCGGAGCTCGCCGCCGGCGACTCCCTCCACCTCCGGCGACCCTGCGACCACCGGAAGGACCGCCTAGGAGTGGCAGATCCATACCTGCACTCGGATGCCCGCGAGGAGCCGCCTAACGCCGGCGAAGATCGCCGGAGCCCCCGCCTCTGTTCGGCCAGAGGAAGGGGAGGGAGGGCGACCGGTCAAACCTGACCAGTGGGCCAGGCGGGCCCACTGTCAGTGACCCACCCGCGTCCACGCTGGAGTAAGTGGAGGCGTATAGTCGGAATACGTCTTCGACGTATACGTGTTTTCGAATCGCTTTCTTTTATTTCTGTTTAAAAAAAATAGATTTTGACCAAATGTTTGACTGGCTATAACTTTTTAAATACAACTCCAAATGAAATGATTCTTTTTCCCATCTCTCTCAAATTTGATCTAGTTTATTTTAAGATTTATTTCAAAAAAATTCAGACAACCTTTTGGTACTATTTTAAAACTATATATTGATTCAAAAATACTTTTAATTAGGATTTTGGAGAGAGGAGAAAGCATTCAAATGTTTTGGAGTGCACCCTGCCTTTCCACACATCGAAGGCAAGCATTATGAACCGTGGCATTTCTTTTAAAGCCCTTTATGTGGTGTCTCTCAGACGCCCGACTGTGGCATTTCTTTTAAAGCCCTTTATGTGGTGTCGCTCAAACGCCCGACTGTGTCATTCCTTTTAAAGCCCTTTATGTGGTGTCGCTCAGACGCCCGAGTGTGGCATTTCTTTTAAAGCCCTTTATGTGGTGTCGCTGAGACGCCCGACTGTGGCATTTCTTTTAAAGCCCTTTACGTGGTGTCGCTCAGACGCCCGATTGTGGTATTTCTTTTAAAGCCCTTAATGTGGTGTCGCTCAGACGCCCGACTGTGGCATTTCTTTTAAAGCCCTTTATGTGGTGTCGCTAAGACGCCCGACTGTAGCATTGCTCATTATTTATTTCATAAATTTTAATACTACTATGTTATTGCATTTTTATAAATAACTTGCTTACACGCATCAGAGTTTTATTTATTTTTTGTGGCTGACGTCATGAGCATAAAATATTGTCAGCACATCATTGTTATATTATACCTGTGTTCATAATGTTTGCGAGTACATTCAAAGTACTCACTGGCTTGTCCCTGGCTATTGTCTTGGCCAGATTTTCTTGCACGGAGAGGAGCGACGCGATGACAGCCCCGGAACCTGAGCAACGGAGATAGCAGCCTCGCGGAGATAGGAGTTAACCTGGTCAGCTGTTCCTATGGGAATTGGAGTCCCATAGACACTGATGATCCACAAACCGCTTCCGCCATCAACCACTAGAAACCATTTGTTGTACTCACAGGCCAGAATGGTCTTGTACTGCATATTTTGTATTTTGCTTGGAATTTTTGTATCAAGTTGGAGCCTCATCAGCTAACAGTAATCCTGGGGCTGATGAGCACGACGGTCTTTTTCTGGAAATTTATACCCGGAAAAACCGGTCGTGACAGACTTGGTATCAGAGCCAGACTGACCATTGGCTAATCCTATCTTAGCCAGGTCAATAAACTTAGGCAAACTAACCCACCAGACCTTAACCAAACCCCAGCCAAGCTTCTCGTGCAAGATAGCCACACAATGACCCAACACTTTTGGCAGTCGGTGCCCAACCTACCAACCTAGCTTGTCGATCACGCGCCAGTAACCAGCGCCCAAGATGTCTCATTCGCAAGCGTGCGAAGGAAGACTCCGTCCCCTTTTTTTCTATAAAAAGGGCACGCTAGCCTCAACCCAGCACAGCACAGCCTCTTCCCCAACCTAGCCACAATGCCTAGCCCCATAGTGCACAATGAGACCACAGCAACCAATCTTGGAGGTTTTGTGACCATACTCGCAAACCTCACCCGTCGTGCCTATGCGTTAGAAGAGCCCGCTGAATATGTTGTGTACCAAGGACCCATGAGCGGTGAGGACCGTCAATTTTGGGCCACTGTGCACATCTACGGTAGGGGTCTGTCCCCAGAACGCCCCTACAGGTTCACCGGAAGAACAACTTCCTTCGAGCCACAAGCCATCCAGCTAGCTGCTCGAGAGGCTATAGTTCATCTCAGGCACTTGTCGCCCAGAGTTAACTGTCGCTCGTTCTACTACTACACCAGACATGAAGGGTATGGTAGACCACCCCAAGTTGCCAACGGAGATCACGAGACGGATCCCGCATTATTGCACCTAGTGCGCTATGTAAGTGCACTAGAGGCACTGTTCGACCAAATCACCATTGATCTGATCGCAGCTCGAGGAGAGCTGGTTCGTCGAACCCCAGCCAGAAGAGAAGACGAGCCCGATGTCGACAACCCAGTCGTGCTGTTCGGACAACCGATCGAGACCCCGAGTTCAGCTCCAGCCGCCAACCAAGATGCTTTGATGACCCCAGAAGTGCTTCGTCGCCTTTTGGGAGCACACTCCAACGGGGTTGTGGCCAACAATCCCCGCAATGGTCATCATCGCTACACCGACCCTGTAGTTCCTCCGCCATCTCCTACTAATCCCGGCAGTGAGACACGTGGAGAAGCCTCGACATCCACCAGGCACGCCCGTTTAGACATAAACGAGGTAGACTAAGCCGTACGAGTAGTACCGATTCTCAGTGTATCCTCGCTTTATAATCGTGCGACCGTGTATATTAACGCAGCCTGTCTTTGTGCCTCTGCTTTAATGGTAGCCTTGCGTATTTTCTTTGTCAGCGCATAGTTGCACATTTTCCGGGCACAACTACCAAAACCAACCCCGACGACACCTACAGTGACACGTCTCTTTATGAGATATGTGTATCTCTCTCACTGACCCCGACCTTTGGAGGTAATCTGGCAGTTTTATTACCTTTCACCACGGTAAATAAACCAGCCCAGATGCTATATAAGAAGGCCACCTTGTGACCTTACCCAGCAACCCTCACCTCGTGCACCACTCTCACAACCATTTCTTGTCATGCCGAGCCCTAGTATTTATCGGAGAACCCCAGATGCAACCCCAGGTAGCTTTGTCAAAATATTGTGGGACTTTACCTGCAGTACCATGGGTTCTACCCAGCCACCCCAGTACGAGCTGTTCAAATCAAGAATCACCCCATCCACCTCGGAATATTGGGCAGTAGTACACATTCCTCCCGTAGACCCCAACCAAGATCCAACAGAAGTTTCCTTCATGGGGAAATCTATGCCAACCCCACACCTGGCTATAGAAGCTGCTGCGAAAGAAGCGATTGCTCGTCTTCGATCCGCAGTACCTTATGCCCGCGAACGAGGATATTATTATTTTCCAAGCCGTGCAACACCCGGAGGAGTGACATCTTTTCCCGGTGGACGGATTGAGAGAGACCCAGTTCTAGCCAACCTTATCCAGTACATCATCACTCAAGAGCATTTGAACCAGCGAGTGATGGATTATCTCCAGAGTCTCGCTGATTTGAACCCTCAGATTGCCATTGGCAGACCACTGAGGCCCGACCCGGAGAGACGCATACATCGACTGGAAAATCCACTCCCTCCGATAGAAGAAGAGTGTATCCCTTTACCAGAGACATTTTATCGGGACCTTGTCCAGTTACCTTTCCCATTTTAGATGTCACTGCTGTGTTTGTTATCTCAGCATTTATTATTACGTGTATCTTATGCATGGTACCTCAAATTTGTGCGACGAGTCGAGTGTTCAGTTTCTACTGGTATGAGTAATTTTCTTCGTGAATAATTTGTGTAACCGCGAAAATCCTAGTATGAAATTTCTTTTCCCTGAATTGCTGCATCGATTATCCCCACACTACATGGATTACTTTTATTTACGCAGCACCACGGCAACAGATTCACCGCCGGTTGAACATATAAGGAGTATTTGTTTTTCTCAACGACTCTTAGCAAATCTCGAGGACGAGATTTTTTCTTAAGGGGGGTAGTAATTGTAACACCCCAAAAATTTAGCCAGGTTTTAGTTATTAAAATTTTGCCAAGAGTTAAAATTTTTGCCTGCAAGAATATTTCTGTTGATTTCAAAACCTTTCTTTTTAAGGATTTATTTTTCCCAAGTGGATCCTTCCAAACATATTGAACTTCTATGCCATCTCATTAAAACAATTTCCTAAGCAGCAGGTTTATTTATTAAATTATTTCACCCTGAGCTTTGTTCATTAAATGACTTGTGTTAAGTTTGGAGCTCTTTTTGTACTACAACCATTTGATAAATTTAACTAAAAATTCCACCAAAATTTGGAGATGTCATGTGATGCCTCTAAATCACTTTTATGCAATAATATAGTTCATTCATTGCATATTTTGAGTGCTACACATGTTTTCTTCTCTGGTCCAGTAGGCATTTTTGCACTGCAACCCTTTTAAATATTTGTTTCTAGCTTCCACCAAAATTATGGGATGTCAGTAGGAGCATATGATTCCATTATATGCAATAATCCAGGGATGATCTTTGAAATTTTTGAGAGAACCAACCTCATCTTCATTTTGGTCCATCATGATAGTTTGTACAACAACCTTAGTCTTACTTGCCCTCTGGCCCTTGATTCTTTATCCTACTTGTAGACCACCCTACTAAACCCCTAATTCCAGGAGCATACACTCATTTGATCATTTTTGGTTCATGAAATGATACCATTCACTCCCTGCCAAGAAGTGTAGTTTTGCAAAACTTGCACTAGCAAGTTTCTCCCTTTTGCAAACTAACTTCACCACCCTCTTATGCATCCAAAGAGACTTCAATCTGGAAGATTTGGCCACTCCAAGAAAAGCCTAAGTGCCTGTGGCATTTTGTCAAACACCTGGAGTGCATGATCAGATTTGACATGAATTGTTGTTGGCATTGTGAACTCGGTCTCCTGACCAAACCACCTTGTCCTCTGAGCTTCACTCTGTATATCAACAACCTAGCTCTGTTGCTTGCCACCCTCACCTGTGACCTGTAGCATGCCACGGCATTATGTCGAACACCTTCCGTGCGTGCACTGGACGCGCCCAGAGTGCGCGTATTGCACGAGCAGCACCCGAGTCGCCGCGTCACGCCCCACACTCACCCCAGCCCGTGACCGACCGCAGCCGACACGCCGTGTCCCCTTGCGTGCTAAGTGCTCCCCCTCACCGCAACGCGCCAAGCAGAGCCTCGCCGTGTCCCCGGCAAGCCAAGGACTAGCCGCCACGGCCGCCCGACAGCCCTGCTCAGGCCAGCGCCGCCAAAGCCACCCCGGCTTGCCACCTGCCCCTGGAACAGTGCGAGCTCATCCGCAGCCTCGTTCTCTAGCGCTTGTCGCCGCCATGTCGCCCAAGCTACAGGGAGGCGGTTCGCCGTCGTCCTTATCGCCGGCCGCCCCGGAACCGACCTCCACCGCGTATATAAAGACCCCGGAGCTCAAACGAGACCTCGAGCAACATCATGTGATCCTCCAAGTGTTGCCTTGGCCAGCAGTCGAGCAAGGGAAGGCCTTCTTCCCCGAGTCCGGCCGGTTCGGTCGCCGCCAAGCCCCGGCCGATTCCATCGCCACCAGTGCCTCTCCCTCTAAACTCTCTCCACCAAGAACTCTCCCTTCCTCTCGCGAGTGCAACCCCTCGATCAATTTTG
This sequence comes from Triticum timopheevii, assembly GCA_963921465.1. Classification (NCBI taxonomy): domain Eukaryota; kingdom Viridiplantae; phylum Streptophyta; class Magnoliopsida; order Poales; family Poaceae; genus Triticum; species Triticum timopheevii. The sequence continues at coordinate 129,038,539 of OY997274.1, read as the reverse complement.
GTCGGAGACCACCGCAGCCCAAAAATCACTTTGTTCCCCGAAGCCCCCTCCGCCGCGGAGGTCGCCGCCGGCGACTCCCTCCACCTCCGGCGACCCTGCGACCACCGGAAGGACCGCCTAGCAGTGGCAGATCCATACCTGCACTCGGATGCCCGCGAGGAGCCGCCTAACACCGACGAAGATCGTCGGAGCCCCCGCCTCTGTTCGGCAGAGGAAGGGGAGGGAGGGCGACTGGTCAAACCTGACCAGTGGGCCAGGCGGGCCCACTGTCGGTGACCATCCGCGTCCACGCTGGAGTAAGTGGAGGCGTATAGTCGGAATACGTCTTCGACGTATACGTGTTTTCGAATCGTTTTCTTTTATTTCTGTTTTTTTTAAACTTATTTTGACCAAATGTTTGACTGGCTATAACTTTTTAAATACAACTCCAAATGAAATGATTCTTTTTCCCATCTCTCTCAAATTTGATCTAGTTTATTTTAAGATTTATTTCAAAAAAATTCAGACAACCTTTTGGTACTGTTTTAAAACTATATATTGATTCAAAAATACTTTTAATTAGGATTTTGGAGAGAGGAGAAAGCATTCAAATGTTTTGGAGTGCACCCTGCCTTTCCACACATCGAAGGCAAGCATTCTGAACCCCGGAATAATATTTTTGTGTGTTCGATGACACGTTTATAACATCACCTCACTTTGGAGAAACTTGTTATTTCATGTGACATGATCATATGCATGGGTGCATGTTATTGAATTCCATGCTGTTGGAAATGAACACACTTGTGATGATAATCATCCTCATGTGCCTTGCATGCATACCGGCAGGAACCCGGGAAAACCTCTGCCTTGGGTAGGCATGAGTTTGTCGCCGGTCTCCGTCGGGATGGTTATGTCTGCTATGGCATGGTAAGGTGATATGAGCAGTGACTCTGTTGGTTGAAATATATTCGTTATGCTAATCATGCAGGGAATACTTAAACCTCCTGAGTCGACCGTAAATCGAGTCTTATTCCAGTAACCCCCATACTTGTTTCGTACTACCACTCGTCTCTACAGCAAGTAGAGTACGGTTCAGTAAGTTGTCAACCTCTTTCTAGCACACACCATACAGAGAGGCCATGGTGGAAGATATCGGTTGTAGCTGGTAGGCAGGCCACCTAGTCCGGGGGCATGGGTGTTTCCGGTTGGGACCGAGAGGGGAGGCCACCCCTTAGAGCGCGTGATATAAATTTGATCCCATGCTACGCGAGGTTGTAGCCTCCCCAGTTAGAGTTTGCTTGATAGGTGTCGTGGGTGATTCCAGACACGTGTGAGTTAAGCTGGTGTGTGCAAGTTAGGTGTGTTTTCAACAAAAAGACCGTAGACGGAATTAGTCCCGATGGACTAAAGAAATCCGTTACTCGTGAGTAAAGAGTACACCCTCTGCAGAGATTAAACCTATTCGAATAGCCGTGTCCATGGTTAAGGATTACAGTCTGGGACGGGTCAAGTGTCGGTCTTAGTGTCGGTCTTCGGAGGTGATAACTGTTAAACCAGAACTGGAATACTACTGGTGACTTGTGATAATTATGATTATTATTATTGTTAACTAACCCGTGATATTATTGTTATTATCGAGTATCTCTAGGATGGTTCTACCTCCGGGATATTCACTATGATTGTTTATTTTAAAGCCCTTTATGTGGTGTCGCTCAGACGCCCGACTGTGGCATTTCTTTTAAAGCCCTTTATGTGGTGTCGCTCAGACGCCCGACTGTGGCATTTCTTTTAAAGCCCTTTATGTGGTGTTGCTCAGACGCCTGACTGTGGCATTTCTTTTAAATCCCTTTATGTGGTGTCGCTCAGACGCCCGACTGTGGCATTTCTTTTAAAGCCCTTTATGTGGTGTCGCTCAGACGCCCGACTGTGGCATTTCTTTTAAAGCCCTTTATGTGGTGTCGCTTAGACGCCTGAATGTGGCATTTCTTTTAAAGACCTTTACGTGGTGTCGCTCAGACGCCCACTGTGGCATTTCTTTTAAAGCCCTTTATGTGGTGTCGCTCAGACGCCCGACTGTGGCATTTCTTTTAAAGCCCTTTATGTGGTGTCGCTAAGACGCCCGACTGTGGCATTGCTCGTTATTTATTTCATAAATTTTAATACTACTATGTTATTGCATTTTTATAAATAACTTGCTTGCACGCATCAGAGTTTTATTTATTTTTTGTGGCTGACGTCATGAGCATAAAATATTGTCAGCACATCATTGTTATATTATACCTGTGTTCATAATGTTTGCAAGTACATTCAAAGTACTCACTGGCTTGTCCCTGGCTATTGTCTTGGCCAGATTTTCTTGCACGGAGAGGAGCCACGCGATGACAGCCCCGGAACCTAAGCAACGGAGATAGAAGCCTTGCGGAGATAGGAGTTAACCTGGTTAGCTGTTCCTGTGGGAATTGGAGTCCCATAGACATTCATGATCCACAAACCGCTTCCGCCATCAACCACTAGAAACCATTTGTTATACTCACAGGCCAGAATGGTCTTGTACTGCATATTTTGTATTTTTCTTGGAATTTCTGTATCAAGTTGGAGCCTCATCAGCTAACAGTAATCCTGGGGCTGATGAGCACGACGGTCTTTTTCTGGAAATTTATACCCGGAAAAACCGGTCGTGACAAAATCTCATACAGTTCAGTCACATTCTTCAGTGACAGAGACGAAGTTCTTCTGGTCCCTGAGGAATTTTTTCTGACCGAGGAGTTAGGAATTCACCAGTGTGAATTGCCTACACAGTGAGGAACATGATAGCCCTGAGGATTTTGATAGTCAAAATTCCGACCGTTGTTGTGCTATGCGCCAGCAGTTCCAAAATATCTACCCACCTAACGGTCATATCAGACAAGGGCATTTATGTCTTATCATGTTGGGTTGTTCCCTAGGCTATAAATAGCCGCCCCCTTCAACCACTAGCTGGTTGGCTGCTCCGAGAGAAACTGACACTTGTCAATTGAGAGCATCCCATCCTCCGAGGACTTTGAGCGAAAATCATCAAGTGAGGAAAACCCAAACCCAACACCTACAAACCCAAAGTGATTGATCATCACTGAAGAGATTGATCTTGCGTGGATTCGATGCTTGTTTCCTTTGAAGACTATGCTTCTTCCAGACGGTTAGGCGTCAAGGTCTAGAGCATCCAAGAGGAATTGTGGATCGCCGAGTGACCGAGTTTGTGAAGGTTCGGAAGTCACTTGAAGACTTACCACGAGTGATTGGGCGAGGTCTGTGTGACCTTAGCTCAAGGAGAATACGGTGAGGACTATGTGTCCGGGACTGGGTGTCCTCGAGTTTAAATACTCAGCCGCTCCAACCAGATGTACAACTGAGACAGCAATTGGAACTGGTCTACCAAATCATTGTCTTCACCAAGCTAATTGGTTCTATTTCCTCAACTTTTACATTTCCTCATGTCTGTTGTTGTGTGCCTGTTCATATCTGTTTGAAGACTTTGACTGAAGACTTTCTCAATTTCCTCAGTTCAATTTCTTCAGTCTGTCCATCTTCTTTCTTGTGTTATCCTGTGTTTACGCTTTCTGTACTCTGTGCTTGTCTCAATTTTATCGTGATGACTTTGCTTGTGTTCTGTTATGTTCACTTCTGAGTACTTATTTCGCTGCAAGTAGTTCTTCATTTAGGAATTTCCTCACCAGCGAATTCCTCAGTGAAGAATTCATAAAAATCACCTATTCACCCCCTGACGGAGTCCTGGACTAGTGGGTGTCCGGATAGCCGAACTATCACCGCCGGCCGGACTCCAAGACTATGAAGATACATGATTGAAGACTTCGTCCCGTGTCCGGATGGGACTTTCCTTGGCGTGGAAGGCAAGCTTGGCGATACGGATATGTAGATCTCCTACCATTGTAACCGACTCTATGTAACCCTAGCCCTATCCGGTGTCTATATAAACCGGAGGGTTTTAGTCCGTAGGACACACAACAATCATACCATAGGCTAGCTTCTAGGGTTTAGCCTCCTTGATCTCGTGGTAGATCTACTCTTGTACTACCCATATCATCAATATTAATCAAGCAGGAGTAGGGTTTTACCTCCATCGAGAGGGCCCGAACCTCGGTAAAAACATCGCGTCCCTTGTCTCCTGTTACCATCCACCTAGACGCACAGTTCGGGACTCCCTACCCGAGATCCGCCGGTTTTGACACCGACATTGGTGCTTTCATTGAGAGTTCCTCTGTGTCGTCACCTATAGGTCCGATGGCTCCTTCGATCATCAACAACAACGCGGTCCAGGGTGAGATTTTTCTCCCCGAACAGACCTTCGTATTCGGCAGCATTGCACTGCGGGCCAATTCACTTGGCCATCTGGAGCAGATCGAAAGCTACGCCCCTGGCCATCAGGTCAGATTCGGGAGTTTGAACTATATGGTCGACATCCACGGAGACTTGATCTTCGACGGATTCGAGCCACAGCCAGGCGTGTCGCACTGTCTCGATGGGCATGATTTAGCTCTGCTGCCGGACAGTGCCCTGGAGGCCACACAAGAGTCCGCTCCGACCCTTGGTTCGGAGTCGACGACGCCAATCGAGGATGGGTGGTTGGACACCGCCTCGGGGGCTGCTGCCTCTACGGCGATAGAGCTGAATATCGACCCCGTCCCTCGTGAAGCTCGTGACTCCGAGGTGCCGGACTCTTCGCTGGACTCCGAACCTCCCGCGCCCCTACCAACCGAATCCGATTGGGTGCCGATCATGGAGTTCACCGCTGCGGACGTCTTTCAGCACTCACCTTTTGGTGACATCCTGAATTCGCTAAAGTACCTCTCTTTGTCAGGAGAGCCCTGGCCAGATTACGGTCAGGACGGTTGGGATGCGGACAACGAAGAAATTCAAATCCCACCCACCACCCACTTTATAGCCACTGTCGATGACTTAACCGATATGCTAGACTTCGACTCCGAAGACATCGACGGTATGGACGACGATGCCGGAGACGACCAAGAACCAGCACCCACAGGGTACTTGAAGGCCACCTCAACTCACGATGTATATATGGTGGATACACCTAAAGGAAGCGATAACGAGGAACAACGGGATGCTGTGAAGGATAATTCCCCCGAAAAACAGCCGAAACGGCGACGCAAGCGCCGCCAAAAGTCCCGCCTCGACAACGATAGCACCCACGTAGACCCAGCCATAGAGCAGGGCAAACCAGTGGACGACGAACATGCCCCTGAGCAACTATCCGAACAGGACGAATTAAACAAGTAGTCCACCCCCGGCGAAAACAACAGTCCGGATGATCTCACACCGGACACATCGTTGGAGCAGAAGAACCTCAACAAAAGGCTCGTCGCCACTGCACGAAGCCTGAAGAAGCAGAAGCGGAAGCTCAAAACAATGGAAGACGTACTCAGAATGAGATGAAGCAAAGTACTCAAGACCGCAGACAAATACGGCAATAGTCACCAAGCAAAAATTTACCCGAAGCGTAAACTACTGCCCGAATTTGATGAGGAGGCCGTAGAGCCCCCACAATCAAAAAACAAAGAGGCCGCCTGGTCGGACGGACGACCACATGGCAAACAAAGAGCGGCAAGCGGCTCCGCACACAAGCCGGCACGTGATCCATATAAGAATCCTCGTAAAGAGGACGGCCCGGTCAGGTCCATTTATGGGTCCAGAAAGCAAGTTTCAGAAAGCAAAACAACACGTCGAGTATTCGAAAATCACGGCACACCCAAATACAGGGGCGCTGCACACCTCTTATGTTTCACCGATGAGGTGCTGGATCATGAATTCCCAGTGGGATTCAAACCCGTAAACATAGAGGCATACGACGAAACAACAGACCCTGGAGTCTGAATTGATGATTACATCCTGCACATACATATGGCCAGAGGAGACAACCTCCATGCCATAAAATACCTACCCCTCAAGCTTGAGGGGCCAGCCTGGCATTGGCTCAAAGGCCTCCCAGAAAATACCATTGGAAGTTGGGAAGAGCTCGAGGATGCGTTTCGGGCAAATTTTCAGGGGACTTATGTCCGCCCTCCGGATGCAGACGATTTAAGTCACATAACTCAACAGCCCGGAGAGTCAGCCCGCAAATTCTGGAACAGGTTTCTCACCAAAAAGAACCAAATAGTCGACTGTCCAGACGCCGAAGCCTTAGTAGCCTTCAAACATAACGTCCAAGACGAATGGCTCGCCAGACACCTCGGCTAGGAAAAGCCAAGGACAATGGCCGCACTAACAAGCCTCATGACCCGCTTTTGCGCAGGAGAGGATAGCTGGCTGGCAAGATGCAGCACCAGCGACCCAAGTACATCCGAAGTCAGGGATGGAAATGGGAAACCACGACGCAAAAAGGACCAGCGCCGAACTAAGGGAAACGGCCCAAAGAGCACGGCAGTCAACGCCGGGTTCAAAAGCTCTCAATAGAACAACAAAACACTGCCTCTTAAGGACAGCAGCGACGAGCTATCCAACCTAAACAAAATCTTGGACAAGATATGCCAAATCCACAGCACCTCCGGGAAGCCTGTAAATCCAAATCCACAGAGATTGTTGGGTCTTCAAACAGTCCAGCCGACTTAATGCCGAACACAAGGGGCTCGAAACACCAAGTGAGGACGATGACGATCTCCACAAGCAGAGCACCGGCAAACAAAGGAATTTCCCACAAGAAGTCAAAACAGTAAATTCACTTCATGTGACAACAGGCAAAAATAGAGCGGCGCCCACTAAAATGCGCGCCGCACGATCCACCCCAGCGGAGTCCAGAAACTGGATGTCAAAACCAATCACCTTCGACCATCAGGACTACTCCGGAAGTATCCGGAACGCAGGATGGACTGCCCTGATATTAGATCCTATAATCGACGGACTGCAATTTACACAAGTCCTAATGGACGGCGACAGTGATCTAAACCTGCTATATCAGGACACAATCCATAGAATGGGGATAGACCCAACCAAAATACGCCATAGCAACACTTCCTTTAAAGGAGTGATGCCAGGCCCATATGCCCATTGTACGGGCTCTCTGCCACTAGAAGTTGTGTTCGGCTCATCCGACAACTCCATTCGCGAAAAGCTAGTCTTCCACATCGCCCCATTTAAAAGTAGCTATCAAGCATTATTGGGACGCGAAGCTTTCGCCCGCTTTAACGCAATACCGCACTATGCATCTCTTACACTCAAAATGCCCGGTCCACGCGGCATAATCTCATTAAAGGGAAACCTCGAGTGTTCCTCGAATAAGGAAGAAAGTGAGACTGCCTTGACAGCCACACATTAATCCGGCTTTGTCAATCAAAGCCCCCAAATAGGTCACCCAGACCCCGGACACGGTTAGGCGAGTCCGGCACAAATAAACAAGGGGCTTACCAGCCGCGTACCCCCTTACAAGGGGCTGCACGCATGTACCATAAGAGACAATAAAGCTCAATTTTATTCACTTTTTGAATTACTAGGAAATATGCCCGTGCGTTGCAACGGGAGAAAAAACTTATGACATGCCCATCCACTACCTATCTTACATCGACCATAACTTACATGAAAACAAACGTTGCCCACTATGAACACCACCGCATCCCTGTGGCCCATGCAAGTCCTTTGACACAACGTTGAGCATGTGATGCAACCTCCACTCTACGCCCACAAACCACAGCGTCATCCAATAGCAATGCACAATGCTGCTTTACAGGGATTCAAGGATCATGGGGGAGTTCTTGTCCAAATCGGGATTCAAGACGCTAATAAGCTTCAATGAAACCAGGATATTAGTAGCTCTCGGTTTCTCTCTTTAGCAAAGCCTATAAAGCAGATTTAATAATTGATTTCCGATTCACCTTGCTTTCTACTGGGTAACTGGAATTTGTTACTCCAATAGGTACCAAACCACCAACTCCATCTAAAATTTTCATAGCCACACTTAAGTTATACTGGTTCCAAGTTCTATTCGGCTACCCCAAGTAATCATCAACCAAACATGCATATTATATTTTGTAAATTGGCATTTCCATTCCTGTGTAGCACAAATTTCACATACCATGTTTACGTATGGATCCTTGTAGCCACCAGTTGCCTACATGACATAAGCCACTCTACTGCTTCAGCAACCTGCAAATTCCCAACAGAGATATGGACACAGATGAGGCAGTCAGGCAATAAATTTTAGAACATCTTAATCCAATAGTTCGATTGGATTTGGAGAAAGATCTACTCACCAGTGCAGAGCCATGCTTGTTACAACATTGTTATTGATGGTGGCACAAATGGATGGCTGTCTCTGTTGCTAGCGTCGCCTTCTGCAGCGATAGCCACTCCATGATCGAGTAGGCCTTCCTCGGCAAACTCTCACAACCACCGCTCATCCACGGAGGTTGTCGACATCTTCTCGACGTTGCCTTCTATTAACACAGCTCCCGTGATGGTGCTCCCCTCACTGGCCACTCCGCTACCCCTCTCGCACTCGCTGACAACAACTTCTATAGTATGAATATTGGAATGATATACCTGTAACCGACAAACTGAAACACCAATGACAAAATAATGCTTGATATTCTTACTACAACAGAAAAGTTCAATATTGTCAGCTATATGATTCTATAGTACGTACAAGGACATTTGTGTGTGAGCTTAATTATATATGAGAGGACCTTCAGAGCTGTTAAAAAAACTACATGGTCGGAAAAGAAAAAAATACAACTGAATTTCATCAGCTTGATTCATGTTGTTTTGAACTCTACCGAGAGAATAAGATGTCAGTATCCACTGTCAGTAGTTGCAGTGTGGCAACTAATTAGTGGTAAGGCAATTAGTCGGATATTCATATATGTAAGCTGAGCTCCTCCTACAGCTTTATAAATGATTTATGTAGAGAAGAAAGGCATGGTACTAAGGCAGTAATAAGTAATATTGAAATCTTCTCTGCATATCATCTATAGTATTTGCAGGTTGCAGGATGGTTACATCAGATTCCCGTGAAAGGTCAAGGAGACGTAGACAATACTAACGGAAATAGCTTCAATTCAGTTCCACTTTTTTTTGCTATCACTTCTAATTTCTAAAGGATCGTGGATACCTCTAGTAAACAACTACTGGGAACCGCAAATGATATCTTGGGTTTTAACCAGCTGATTCAAAAACCAAGGGAGACAGATTAGAGATGCTTCAGTTATGTTCCACTGTATGTTTCCTGCATACAGTTCGTATGCAGCTCTACTACCCTGTATTTTTGAGAAACACCTTGTACTACACCCCTTCTTCATGAATGAAAAGCCAATCTGGCATTTTCATCAAAAAAAAGAACTCTTGGTTCCTAAGGAAACAATCTAAATCCAGTATGTAATTTGAAGTTCGAATTTCGTTTTTACTCAACAATAGTATCCACTAAATGTACGCAGTATAATTATGTTTCAAGTAATACAGGCAAGCTATGCAACTGAATAAAAGATAAATAAGGTGTGCCATAATGAGAACAAATAGTCATACAACAAATAATAATATCAAACCTAACCCTCTAACTCTTGTCAGCAGCTTGTATCAAGTTGCGGAAGGCCCGTGTCTGAATTATTGGAAAATAAAACACATCAAGTCCTATTACATAAGAACATGGAATCATAAAGAGCATTTACTCGGGCATGTTCGCATGGATCTGGAGCATTGCCCGTAAGCTAATGGTGGACAGAAACAAACCAGTGTCATCCATATCCTCAAATTCCATATGAATCAAAAAGTGATAACTATTCTTTTGAACAAGCCATATACTTGTATTTAGTATCGATCAGTGAGCAGCATCATAGAAGTGTTATTTGTTTGGTTTCTGGCAGAGAGCAGCAATATATATAATGGGGTCAACGCCTTCTTCCGAACTCCCAGATATGCATTCTCATGTTCCTGCCTGCAAGTAACAAACGACTAAGCACTTAGCTTAGAATTCAATGTAAAAAATGTAAATAAAGAACATGTAAAGGGGATAAGTACACCATTGATTATTTCTCACTGGAGCGCTACACTGGATCCATGGCATAGGAGGAAACTCTTTCAGATGTATACTGCTACAGCACACAGTACTGTTGAAATGCTAGCGGAAGAAAAAATTCATGGTAGAACGATTATCATTAAAATCATGAGGCCAAATGGCCAACAATTTAGTGGGGCCCTGTGATTTTGGGCCAATAGTGTTCATATATTTTCCAGTGCATATATCCCAAAGAACTTGCATCACTTTCTTGCTTTTATTGTAACACCAGTTGATTAATTGACCACAAACTGATAAAATATTCCTAAGCAAAATTTCTTCTAGTTAGAACTGAAGCCTTTTGATGTTAGCAACTCATCTAGAGTGTCTTGCCCAACATCAAGAAATTAGGATGAGAATGAGGAATGAAGGATTCAACCTGGGCAGATAAAAGTTAATGTATTCCAAAATTGTTTTGGTGGACAGAGCAGCAGACGCAGCTTGATCTCATCCTTGTTTAAGTCGTTGATGAAGAGGTCCAGATTTTAACACATAGATGAGCAAACAATTCCCCTATGCATCGCTGGCTGAGAACAATGATAACAACTTTTGAGATTGATCTTAGGCTTCCTCCTCTGTGTCCACGAGCTGCAAGTCAGCCTCTGCCTCTGAATCGGTGTGCTAACGACGGGGGACAGGAGCCTGAGAGTGTGGCATGCTGCTGTAAACTGAGAAGGGGAGAAGAGGCCTACTGCCATGTTACTGACGGTGACGGGCTAGGCTGCTGTCTGCGCTCCCCCTCGCCGACGAGCGTGGACCTGCAAGGTCCCCAGCAGCATACATGGCTAGAGATCCGGAGAGGCAGGGCTCGGCAAGCAGGGGCGGGGCATAGAGCGCGGTGGCCGCGGCCAGAGCATCCCCGTCCGTGTCGCCGTAACCATCGGCCGGATCCAACGCGCGCGATTCTGACACCGCCCTGCCTCCTGCGCATCCTCCTCCTCCTCCCGGCCGTTTACCGTGGCGGCGCGGAGCGTGTTGAGCAGCCCGTCGCGGTCGGCGGCGCGTGCTCGAGCCCGCCGATGCAGGCCCGGAGCGCGGCGGCCTGGGCCTCGGCATCGGCGAACCGCGCGAGGACTTGGACGTCGCGGGGAGGAGGGCGCGGCAGAGAGGAGGCATGCCGGGGTGCGGGGAGGACGGCAGCACGGCGCGGTGGAGGATGCGGGCCGGCGGCGGCGAGGCAGCGGATCCAGATGGGGTGGGAGACGCAGTCGCTCGATTCGGGGGTGGGTTTTTATTTTTCTTTTTCATTTTCAAGCGCGTCCGTGGGGCAGACACACGAAACGTTTTCCCCACTTATTTACTGGACTGCGGGTTTATTTTCATAAAAGTCAAGGGGTTTTCTGTAAAAATGCTGATGACGGACGACCAGAAGCATTAGCTGGTTTATTAGTAGGTAAAGATACTCTGTTTCTACATTTTTCGCACGATCCTTTTTCAAACTAAGTTCTTCTCTTTTACAGATGAACACCATGCTACGCCCGTCCAGGATACAGCACAACGGAGACACAGGCGCAGACGTGCAGTAGGGACCCGTTACAAGGATTCTTTTCAGATTAAGACCCTGCGTAAACCTTTCTTACTGTCTCTTGTTGATACACATCGCCCAGTTCCTCACTATAACCGAGGAGGAGGCTGGCGTTTTGGCATCGGCCGCATCAGAAATTTTGCGTGTACCCGGACACCAGGGGCTTAGGGCATCGTTCTGCCCGCTTTCATAAAGACCAAATACCGTAGGGAGTGTTCGGCGTCTCGAGTTAGGCCTTATGTGCATCAGCTCCGAATCATGTCTTTGGTCAAATGTTGGGTTTGCCCGGCTCCTGTGTTTTGCTGCCTTACGTTCCGCTCTATCGGCTAACGCGGCACCAGGAGAACTACTGCGATTGTGCCCCGGTTCGTCCAGGTGAGTACCTCAGTAGAGAAAGCCGAAAACTGACTGTCATGATATAGGGAGAGACTGGTCAACCACTCGATCGACCACCGGAATGTTTAGAATTCCTCCGCTTTAACGAAGGATAGTTTCCCGGTCAGGCACATACGCGCCCCGAAATTCGGAGAGCGCAGTGCCCCTAGGGGCTATATAGTAGCCCCACCATTGAACTCCTATGGCTAAGTGAAAGTGATAAAGCATTATAGTCTGGTTGCCTAGTTTGCTACGCTATCACCTCCTTCACAGGACCAAGACGTTGGATTAAGTGTGAAAATGCGCTATTTCTTGCAAACACCCCCGCACTATGTGCGTGGGGGCCGAAGCCGAAGACTGCCATCTTTCAGGTTATATACACATATACGTTAACGGCCGCACAGGAGGGATTTCAACACTTGAATGCACAAGTATAAAAAGCCCTTATATTATAATTGAAGCATGGCTTCACAAATCTTACATGTCATTTGAACATAACATTTTTCGAGCACTGCGTCTTTATTAAACGAGCACCCTGCAGGACTTCCCCAAAATAGTGCTCGGCTGGTAATCGGCTCCTGTCCGAGTCATGGGAAGCAACGTCGGTGGCCTCCATCTCTTCCCAGTATGTTTTGACACGGGCGAGCGCCATCTATGCACCCTCTATACATGCTGACCGCTTCATCGCCTTGATATGCGGCACCGCATCAAGGAACTGCTGCACCAAGCCAAAATAACTCTTCGGCTCGGGCCTTTCTAGCCACAGATGAGCCACGACACCCTTCATGGCAAGTCCGGACAACCTATTCAGCTCGGCCCACTCGGCTAACCGATCGGTCAATGGAAGTGGACGCTCCGGACTATGGAATTGCGACCAAAAAAGCTCTTCCATTCCGTGATCCTTCTAGCTACGGAAGTGTGCAATCGCGTTCGCGGCACTCGCCGCCAAATTCAGATAGGCATCCTCCGCACCTCACAACTAGCCCAACTGAGCATACTTCGGATCCGTGAACTTCCTACGCAGCAGAAAGGGCTTCCCAGCCGCAATATCCCCGGCCTGACGTAGCTCCTCCTTTATAGCTCTCATCGCGGAGCGGGCATCATTGGCTTCGGCGATGGCCTTCTTCAGGCCCTCTTGCTCCGCTCGGCATTCTCTTTCAAGAAACTCATAGCGGTCGGTAGCATCCTTCAGCTTTACGGCCATTTCGGCCATTTCCTCCCTGCTTCGGCAGTGAGCAGCCTGTTCGGCTTTTAGCTCTTCGGCCGCCTTCAAGGCAGCCGCATTACTTTTTCTGGCTTGCTCCTTGGCTCGGGCAAGCTCTACCTGAAGGTCCTCCATAGCAGCGGCACCATCTGCATTAAAGCATACATGTAGTAAGGCATGGGCGTCAAGCTACCTTACCAGGTGTTCGCGGAAAAGCCACATACCTTGAGACTCGTCAAGTCACTTATTGACCAGCGCGATGTCCGCATCCGCAACGTCCAGTTGCCGCTTCAGTTCGGCAACTCTATCAGTCCGGCTGGCCACCAAACGCTCCGCCCCCTGAATAGGAAGGGTGAAATCTTATACCTGAGATTATGATCCTCGGCACGCCGTCACTTTTGACAACATACCGAGTCTCAGGGGCTACTATCTATACAGGGCGCATTCTATATGCAAAACTGTCAGAAGATACATCATTCTTGCGTACCTCAAAACCTGTCAGTAAACTTCTGACGGCTTCATGCAATCCGCTCTCAGCGGATGAAATCCTTTCAATCACCGTACCCATTAACGCACGGTGATCTTCTCAGATAGATGCTCGCCCGAGTAGATCCTTCAGCTCCTCCGACCGCACACCAGTTGGTGCCGGACCTCCCGGCCTTGCCGGACTCGGGAAAACCCTCCGCGACGACACCTCAGGGTCGTCCGCCCCGCCTGAGGGCGCGGCAGATGGAGGCGTTTCGCTCTCCATCATCTCCGGACGAAGATCCCCCGAGGATGAGCTCTGCTGAGAAGGGCTGAGATCCGAACTACAAGGTAAAAACTTCGGTCATCCTCAGAAATAAAAACAGGGATGTCTCTTATTACAAAACTCCCCTTTTCTACTTACAGCTTGCTGGAGGGATGATTCCCTTGGGGAAATGGTGCAGCCGGGGCCTCCCCTGGCGCAGGACCCTCTGGCGAAGATTTCTTCCCCCGTTTGGAGGCCTTGACCTCCAGATCTTCAGAAGCGGTCCTCTTCTCCCCTTGGAGGGAGGGATTCTCGATCCCCCCTTCCTTAAAGGCCTCCTTAGCGGAGGCGGTAGCTTTCTTGTTCCCCCCTTCGCCCTCTTCCAAAGGCACAGTCTCCAGCATCTTGGTTAACACAGGATCCGGCGTGGTCTCAGGGAGGGGGACCGGACACCTTATTAGCTTTGCTTTTGCTATCCATTCCTGTTTAAGGGACCGCTCTTTAAAGGGCAAGTATTATGATGAATGTACGGATAGCACGTCCGGGCACAGGAACTACTTACTTGAGTATCCGGGCGATTGCAGCTCAGACCTGCGTCCTCGGTTAAGTCCGGACACATCTCTTGTGATCCGAAGAACAGTTTATACATCTCCACGGGCGTCGCACCCATGAAGTGGTGGAGAGCTCGCGGTCCCTCCGGATTGAATTCCCACAGGCGGAGAGGGCGACGTTTGCAGGGCAGAAGGCGCCGAATCAGCATAACATGCGCCACTACGACCAGATTGATCTCCCTCTATCGGAGGTCTCGAATCCGGCCCTGCAATATTGGTACGTCCTTGGACGGCCCCCAGTCAACCCTTTGTTGACCCATGACGCCAGCCGTTGTGGAGGGCACAAGCAAAAGGCGGGTGGCGCCACCTGTCTGGTGCCCCTGGGAGCGGTGATGTAGAACCACTCCTGTTGCCACAAACCAAGCTCCTCTTGAAAAGAGCCCTCGGGCCATGGAGCATCGACCCTCTTGCTTATAACTGCCCCTCCGCACTCTGCCCGTCGCCCCTCGATCATCTTCGGCTCCACGTTGAAGGTCTTGAGCCACAATCCGAAGTGAGGGGTAGTGCGGAGGAAGGCTTCGCAGACAACAATGAACGATGAGATATGGAGGATGGACTCCGGAGCCAAGTCATGGAATTCCAGCCCATAATAAAACATGAGCCCCCTCATGAAGGGGTCCATCGGGAAGCCTAAACCCCGACGGAAGTGAGACACGAACACCACACTCTCACCAGGCCCGGGAGAGGGAATGACTTGCCCTTGGGCGGGCAGCCTATGCGAGATCTCGCCGGTTAGATACCTGGCATCTCTCAGCTTTCGCACGTCTTCTTCCATAACGGAGGAGGGCATCCACCGGCCCTGTAGGTTGGAGCCGGACATTGTCAAAGGTCTGAAGCACCCGAATCTGGAACCTTGGGTGTTGGAACTCGAGGCGAGGGGCGGATTCGATTTAGATTGAAGAAAAGGAACGAGCCTTGGTCTCATTATAAAGGGGTAGAATACCGAGAGCCGTCCCCGTGACCGTTTGGGACTCGCCTTCGATGGAGGGGGCGTGCCAATGGGCGCGGTTGGGTTACCCACGTCCGTATTAATGAGAATCCCGGAATAAGGGGACACGATTTCTGCTTTGACAAGACATGCCAAGGAAACCGCTTCGCTAAACGCGCTGAGGTGGAACAATAAAAAACAATTCGAATAAAGGCTTGGCCATGGCATGACGTCATGCCACAAAATACGTCAGCAGATTGAACCTGTGTAAATATTATTCTCTCTACGGTGGTATGTGGAATTTATTTTGCAGAGCCGGACACTATCCTGGTTTTCAAAATCTTCTATGAATTATTCGGAGGAGGAACCCTCCTTGCAATTCCGAAGACAATATGCGCGCCGGACTCGCCGTCATTGAAGCCTGGTTCAGGGGCTACTGAGGGAGTCCTGGACTAGGGGGTGTCCGGATAGCCGAACTATCACCGTCGGCCGGACTCCAAGACTATGAAGATACAAGACTGAAGATTTCGTCCCGTGTCCGGATGGGACTTTCCTTGGCGTGGAAGGCAAGCTTGGCGATACAGATATGTAGATCTCCTACCATTGTAACCGACTCTGTGTAACCCTAGCCCTATCCGGTGTCTATATAAACCAGAGGGTTTTAGTCCATAGGACACACAACAATCATACCATAGGCTAGCTTCTAGGGTTTAGCCTTCTTGATCTCGTGGTAGATCTACTCTTGTACTACCCATATCATCAATATTAATCAAGAAGGAGTAGGGTTTTACCTCCATCGAGAGGGCCCGAACCTGGGTAAAAACATCATCTCCCTTGTCTCCTGTTACCATCCGCCTAGACACACAGTTCGGGACCCCCTACCCGAGATCTGCCGGTTTTGACACCGACACCCCCCTCTAGTCGATATAACTCACTTTCAATTGGTATTAGAGCAAAGTACACCCTTATTCTGTGTGATTTTGGTTTAACCACCTGGAGTTTTAGTTATGTCGACTGCAGGATTGAGGAACGTATCCTGCCCCATCTTTGACGGTCATGAGTATCCTCGGTGGAAGGTCATGATGAAGAAGCGACTCATGGCTATGGACAGCGAACTGTGGACCGTCACTGAGATTGGTCTAACTGATCTATGCAAGATGGCCGAGGCTGATGACATTCACAAGTACACTCTACTGAACCTCACGGTGAAGAATGTCATCTGCTCCTGTCTGTCCCGAAATCAATTCAGGAACGGCATGCACCTCAATCATGCGAAGCTAATCTGGGACCGACTTTCTGAGGTCTATGAAGGTCATCGTACTCATCATGATCCTTGGTTTGAGGATTACAAGGATTCTCTCAAGGAGATGACTTTCGCACCTGAATCGTCATCCTCTTCACCATGTTTCATGGCAGAGGGTGACAAGGTAACTGAATGCTACCTTTCCGAATCTAGTGATGATGAATCAGGTGATGAATTTGGCCCCAGCTATGTCAAACTTGCTTCCCTTGCCACTAAACAACAAAGAGCTTTGGAAAAAGTTCAATACATGCTTAATAAGAGCGATGATATGTTGGGTGAAGAAATGGATCAGTCAAAAGCATTGGCTGAGAGTCTTCAGAGACTTCAGTACAAGTTTGACGCCCTTCAAGATCATCATAATATTCTCTTGTCTGATCACAAGAAGCTTTCTTTTGGATCTCTTCAAAGAAAGCAAGATTTGAAAAGCTAAGAGTGGATTATGAAGATCTTTAGAAGGAGCACGATTCATTACTTGCTCAACAAATCAGCGCTACCCAGGAAGAATTTGTTCCTCCATGTCTGAAGTGCATTAAACTTGAAAATGTTAATTCTTCACCTGAATGTTCAAATGCTTCTAATTCTACAAATTCTTCATATGTCTCTGCTATCACTAATTCCTCATCTGAGGACAATGCCAATATCACTGATGATGCAGGGCTGAAGGAATTGTACATGACAGGCATGTACAAAAGCCTCAAAGGGCATCAGACTCTTTGTGATATGCTCAAAAAGCAGATCCTCAACAGAAACCCTAGGAAAGAGGGTATTGCCTTTGAGAGGAAACTCAATGCTGATGGAACATATTGGAAGCCTGAGCAGTACCCCAAAACCTCATGGGTTGCTGCAAAGGGACCTCTAGTTGATCCATCCAACTTATCTCCTTTACATGTGAATCTTCTCATTCTTCTGATGAGTCATTTGACTCTAACTATAAACTGTTCAAAAATCAGAATGGTGAAGTATTTGCTAAATATGCTGGGACTAACTGCAGGAACGGTTCCCCTATGAAGAAAATCTGGGTTCCCAAGAGTTGCCTTGAATATCGTCAGGTGAATGTCCTCATGACACCACCTGTGAAGAATAGGAACTCTAGATCAAATTCTTCATATGAACCAAATTCTTCATATGGATCCAAGTCCTCACATGGATCAAGTTCCTCAAAAGGATCAAAGTCCTCATACGATCATCATCGTGCTAACCCTTTTGTTTCGCAGGGTAGAGCTAAGGGCTATGAATATGTGCATTATTCTTCAAATCATTATGTTCATAAGTCCTCGAAGAATTTCTCTGCTTATTCATATGCTTACCCTAACCCCTCTTATGTGAAACGAAGTGGACTGGCGTCCATGCCACCTTTCTCATATGGTGCTCGTAGAGTGATGAATTCTTTGCCACCCCTTCAGATGTGGGTGGTGAAGAAAAAGAACTAATCTCTTATGCAGGGTCACGTCTCCAGTCGTGCTCAAAACGACTGAAGAATTTGCTGGAGACATGAACACTGCCTGATAGGATGCAGGCTAAACATGATGAAATGAACCTTCATTTCTCACATCCTCATATTGATTATCTGTTCTAATTGCTTGATGAAATTGACCTGATGATATTGATGTCATATTCTTCACTAATGAAGTATATGAGTTTGTAAGCTGCACTAATTCATCTGCAGGATGATCAACCCAAAGCCAATGAGTGGGTCCTCGATAGTGGATGTACAAATCACATGACTGGTGACAAGAATCTATTGATGGATGCTCCCTTATCACCATCACATCTGAAGCATATCATCATCCTGACAAAGGCAAAAGTCAAGTATTGAGTCTAGGTAAGGTTGCGATCTCTAAGGACATACACATGGACAAAGTCATGCTTGTCGAGTCCTTAGGATACAACCTCATGTGTGTCTCAATGCTTTGTGATCTTGATATGGTTGTTGTCTTTGGCAAGTATCATTGTGTTGTGATCATGGAAGCTGACAATTCCAAAGTCTTCGAAGGCTTTAGGAGAGGAGACTTGTACATTGTTGATTTCTCTACAGGACCACAACCCGCCGTGTGCTTACTTGCAAAAGCTTCAGAAGGGTGGCTATGGCATCGATGACTTGGTCATGCTGGCATGAGGAATCTGCACATGCTCGCGAAGAAGAAGCATGTCATTGGCATTGAGAATGTCAAATTCCTGAAGGATCACTTATGCGGAGCCTGTGAAGCTGGGAAGATGACAAAGGCCAAGCATCCAGCGAAGACTATCATGACTACCACTCGACCATTTGAATTGCTACACATGGATCTCTTCGGTCCTAATCATTATTCTGCTGTTACAAATGATGCATCTCTATATGGCTTTGTTATTGTTGATGATTACTCTCGTTACACATGGGTACACATTGTCACTTACAAACATGAGGTGCAGGAAGTCTTCAAACGATTTTCCTCGAGGGCTTCAACCAACTTTGGTGTGAAGATCAAGCACATCAGGAGTGACAATGGAACTGAGTTCAAGAATTCCGGTCTTGATGACTATCTTGATGAACTTGGTATTACTCATGAGTTATCTGCTCCTTATACTCCTCAACAGAATGGCGTCGTGGAGCGCAAGAACAGAACTCTTGTTGAGATAGCTCGCACTATGCTTGATGAATACAAGACGCCTCATCGTTTCTGGAGTGAGGCAATTGATACTGCCTGCCACATCATCAACAGAGTATATCTTCACAAATTCTTCAAGAAGACTGCCTATGAACTCCTCACTGACAAGAAACCCAATGTGAGTTACTTCAAAGTCTTCGGTGCTAAATGTTGGATTAGAGATCGTCATCACAATTCTAAATTTGCACCGAAAGCACATGAGGGTTTCATGCTTGGTTATGGAAAGGACTCACACACCTACAAAGTCTTCAACAATGTTCTTCACAAGGTTGTTGAAACTGTGGATGTGCAGTTCGATGAAACTAATGGCTCGCAAAGAGAGCACCTACCTTCTGTGATAGATGAACCAGCACCTGAGGATTCTATCAAATTCAAAGCCACTGAGGATGTCATTCCTACTAAAGAATCTGCTGAAGAATTCATTCCAGAACGTGATGAACATCGAGCTGGCGCTCCTGAAGAAAATGGTGCTGAGGAAAATGCTCCTGAAGAAAATGCAGAACAAATTCCTCGAAGACAACCCGCTCATCCTCGTATTGCAAACGAAGTGCAAATCGAGAACATCATCGATGACATTGAAGCACCAGGTCCTCTCACACGCTCAAAAGCTTCACATTTGTCTAACTTTTGTGGGCACTTTATGTTTGTCTCTATCACAGAGCCCACTAAGGTAGATGAAGCATTTCTGGAGCCTGAGTGGATTCAAGCTATGCAAGAAGAATTACATCAGTTCGAGCTCAACAACGTCTGGGAACTGGTCAAACGTCCAGATCCTTGCAAGCACAACATTATTGGCACAAAGTGGATCTACTGCAACAAGCAAGATGAAAATGGCCTTGTGGTGAGGAATAAGGCACGGCTTGTAGCTCAAGGCTACACACAGGTTGAAGGAATTGACTTCGATGAAACTTTTGCACCTGTTGCTAGACTTGAGGCTATTCGCATATTACTTGCTTATGCTAACCATCATGATATTATCTTACAACAAATGGATGTGAAAAGTGCATTCCTCAATGGTAAGCTTGAGGAAGAAGTATATGTTGCTCAACCCCCAGGTTTTGAAGATCCAAAGAATCCCGACAAAGTCTTCAAGCTCCTCGGGCGTGGTATGATACTTTGAAGGAATTCCTCATGAAGAAAGGCTTCAAACCCGGTTCACTCGACCCAACTCTTTTCACTAAGTCTTATGATGGTGAATTCTTTGTGTGTCAAATATATGTTGATGATATCATTTTCGGCTGTACTGACCAACGATATAGTGATGAATTTGCCTATATGATGAGTGAAGAATATCAAATGTCTATGATGGGGGAGTTGAAATTCTTTTTAGGTCTTCATATTCGTCAATAGCTCAATGGAATATTCATATCTTAGGAGAAATACCTCAAGGACGTTTTGAGGAAATTCAGCATGCAAGATTGCAAAGGGGTCAAAAGTCCAATGCCCACAAATGTCCATCTATGCACGGATGAAAATGGTAAAGACTTCGTTCAAAAGGTATACCGCTCCATGATTGGTTCTTTATTGTATCTATGTGCATCTAGGCCGGATATTATGCTTAGTGTTTGCATGTGTGCCCGATTTCAAGCTACACCGAAGGAATCACACCATAAGGCTGTGAAGCATATTCTTCGATACTTAGGTCACACACCAACACTTGGATTATGGTATCCCAAGGGCTCTACTTTTGATCTCATTGGATATTCAGACTCTGACTATGCTGGCGATCGTGTGGACCGCAAGTCAACATCTGGCACATGTCATTTCCTCGGACGGTCTTTGGTCTGTTGGTCATCGAAGAAACAGAATTGCGTATCACTCTCCACTGCAGAAGCTGAGTACATTGCTGCTGGACCGTGCTATGCTCAACTACTATGGATGAAGCAAACACTCAAGGACTATGGCGTCAACGTGAAGAATGTGCCTCTCTACTGTGACAATGAGAGTGCCATCAAGATTTCTCATAACCCAGTTCAGCACTCGAAGACCAAGCACATCCAGATTCGTCATCATTTTCTTCGTGATCATGTGTTGAAGGGCGACATCTCCATCGACCACGTCAGCACTGAAGATCAGCTGGACGATATCTTCACTAAGCCCTTGGATGAGAAGAGATTTAGCAAGTTGCGGTGTGAGCTAAATATCCTAGAATCTTCGAATGTCCTCTGAAATGGACACACATCCTAACACTTATGCTGACTTGATGACTTTGATGCGCAACACACGAAGTAACGTTTTTTTTTTCAATCAATGAAGACTAACCCTCTAAGTGTGAAGAAATTAATGAAGAAATTGATTCTCAGAGCCCTACGAAAATTGTACGCGGTGTCTGAAATCAGCTTTCTTATACGGTGGGTTACACCACCAACCCAAGTTGAAAATCTTCAATACGAGTTTTTCTTCGTTTTTGAAATTCCTCAGTTTTTCAAATTCTTCAACTTTGCATTGTCTTCACTCTTTCCGGTGTTGTTCTTCATTTGAGTATATATATTTATAAGTTTAATGTCCTCTACAGCATTCACTTATTGTTATTTCTTTGAGTTGATTTCTTCTAAGTGAATGTGATCAGACCCTTCCCCCTCTATGCTAAACTCAACCCATTCTATTAACAAATTCCTCATATGCATTCTATTTGAAACTCGTTCAAATTCTTCACTGTGTCCTTGACAGCCGAAGAAATTGCGAACAGAACTTTTAACTTATCTTATCTGAATTTTCGGCTTTGCCGCTCAAACTATTCCACTTCTCACGACAAATACTTATCTATTCACCCACGATCCTACACGATCGCCACCTCTTAGTACGTGGGTGACACATGTCAAGCGAATGGGAAGGGGCCAGGGGCATGTTCGTCCGATTTCCTCGGTTGAACAGTTTTTCACTCCCTCTATAAATACCCCTATCTCTTCCTCACTTCACTTTCACCTCGCTCGCGCTCTCTCTCCCGCTCGAGCTTCCCAAAACCCTAGCGCCGCCGCTACTTCATCGTCGCCGGTGAGGAAGAGCTTCACTGCCTCGACCTCGTCACTGTCGTACTCACGCCGGTTGCGGATTTCTTCACTCCGCCGCCGTTGTAGCCGTCTTCCTCTGCCAAGTTAGGGCATGGAAGATCTGACCTGATGAACTTCACATCTGTTCTTCCCAGTTCGTCGTGTTCTTCACTTCGGGTAATTAAAAGTTACTTTTACTACTCACTTTGATTCTCAAGTTTTCCTGAAAATCTTCAAAGGTGTTTATTCTTCAAACCTTCACACACATGAACACCTCACACGTCATCGGCTCTTGATTCATTTCTCTAAGCAATGATTTTCTTCAAGATTCCTCAATTGTGTGGATTCTCAATCTATACGACTCTGGAACCTAAGACAAAGAACGCTTAGTGAAATTCCTCAAGACTCATCTGGTCAAATTCCTCAAAACCTATTCTTTTTGAAAAACCTTCTGAGAACGCATATGACCTCTCTAAATTCCTTGCAACTACACTATTCACAGGTACAAATGTCCGCTGCTGAATCACTAGGTTCTCATCAACTTAACTCATTTGCAGCGTTCCTCGAAGAAAAGTTGCATACCTCTTCAGAAACTTCAGTTGTTCATATTCCTCAGCTGAAGAAAATGGGTGACAAAAGGCCACAGAAGGGAGGAAAGAGGCCTGAGATCAATACTGCATTGGAAATCCCTGAGGACATATACAAGGACTATTGCACTCTTGATGAAGCCAAATTCGGCAAAGAGGATAAGAATCAGCGCAAGGTGCGCATACAAAGGATCGAGAGGAGATGGGCACGAGAATGGAGGGAGTACAGATATGTCACTCCCAAGTACATGAAGAAATTCGCACTCAACCCTCCATGCCCAAGACCTCCATTGGCACCAGGACAGTTGGCAGATCCCACCAGCCTCAAGCGCGGTGAGGATTATCCTGATGAATGGGCAAAGCGCCAAGCCAAACTAGCTAAGCAAGCAAAGGAAGTAGTGAAGAAATTCAAAGCCGACTCTGCTGCTGCAGCTGCCTCTGCTGAGGCCTCTGCTAGTCAGCCAAAGAAGGCAATGCATAAGAAGCCTGCACATAAGTCCAATGCTTCACCTTTAATGCCCTCACGGACAAGCTCCTCTGCTATGCCATCAAGGCCAGATTCCTCAAGGCCCTCACGGCAAATTCCTCAGACTGCTCCTTCAAAGTCCTTAGCTCCTCCGTCAAAGTCTTCAGCTGCTCCGACAAAATCCTCGGCACCTGTGCATCTCGCCACGTGCCAAAGGACTCAACGCTTCTCTATTGCCTCAGGAGCATCTGCAAGCTCCTCAGCTGGTCGAAATTCCTTAGTTGGTCCCTCTCTGCTGAAGAAAAAGGCCACTGCTGGATGAGGCACTCGACCAAGTCCTCACAAGAAGCAGGTCGCTTTTGATGTACCCTCTGATGATGATGGGGCTGATGATGAAGAACTTGCCGAAATCATCAGAGACAGCCAAGCCAGGGCCGCTAGAGCCAAAGGCAGCAATGTGCCGCTGATGCTGGATCCAAAGTTGATCCTCGACTACATTGACCTGTGGCACAAGGATCCTAACACGCCTTTGCCAGAGATGAACCTCACTCCTGGTCAAAGTCATGTTCTTACTGCTTTCATTGAACAAGAAAAATGGAAATTTGAACAAGGCAGGAGTTTGAAGAAAGTGCAGTACAAGAAACAACGCAACCTCAAGGACAATGTCCTCACTCTGACTCCTGATCAGCTCCTTGCCTTGCAAGTTGAAATCAAACAGCTGAGTGATGAATTTGATCGCTACCATGCTGATTGGAAGGGCGCCAAGGTGTGTTTCGTCAATCTGACAAAGAAATTCACTTCAAGTGCTGCTCCACTTGTGCACGTTGAAGTTACTCAGGCTGAGGCATCTGCTCAGCCTACTGAAGAACATGCCAGCACCGCTGATGACATTCAGGCTGCTGAGGAAAATGAGAGTGCCAGGGCTGATGACTCTATTCCAGCCGCTGAAGATATTGCCAGGGCATCCACTAGTGATGCGCCTGAGGAAAGTGAACACGTCAGGACAACTGCATCAGTTGTGCCTGAGGAAAATGAACCAAAGTCCTCTGCACCTCCTGCGCCTACACCAACTCCAATCCTTCCATCTGCATCAGATGTGAAGAAGACCAAGGCAGCAGAACGTGCAGCTATGAAGAAAAGGAGGGCATCAACTTCTTCAAATTCTTCAGCTCCGAAGAAGATGAAGACTCTGATCAGTTCAATTGACAATCCAAGCCGTTCCAGTCTCATCAATGCCATCAAAGGACCTTGCTCCTTTTGGTGAAGAGTATGTGATTCCTGATGAATCTGATGAAGAAACTCCTTCTACTGCTTCGTCAGAGCAGTTGGACGAAGAAATTGAAGTGGATAAGATCCCTTCAACCCAGTCATTTCCTCACCTATGCCTCGGTTTACTGCTGAAGAGGCAGGTGTTGAAGAAATTGAAGATGAGGATGTGGACATTGGGTGTACCCCTCCTGTGCTCAATGATGAATTTTGGGACAGTCAACATCCAAACTCTCCAATGTTCACTCCACTCCAAGCTATTCCTCAGTCCCCTGCTGCCACTGAAGTGCAAATGGGATCTGAAGAACCTCATGCAACCCCAGGTGTTCATGAAGAAATTCCAGCCACTTGTGCTGAAGAAATTGTCAATGAAGAATTGACGACCCAGGCTGAAGCTACTGAAGAGCCTGAAATTCCTCAGCCTGAGGAACGTGAGATTGCGATTCCTGAAGTGGTGCTGCAATTTACTGACACTCCTCAGCCCAAGCCAAAGGATCCTTTCTCCAAGAAGAAAAAATTCAAGGCTGATGATTTCTTTGGTGAGCACGTATTCTTCACTGACTTCAACCCCTATGACAATGCTCGTCTTAGAAGGAAGCGTTTCTGGACTGCCAGCCAGGCCAACTTCTATTCCTCAGTGCTCTTCAACTAGGACAAAGTCTTCGATCATGAGCATATTCCTCATGTGGACATGGAATCCATGCCTTGCTTCTCTCAAGTCCTCAGCATGATTCATGACGCTGGCTTGCTCAATTTCTGCTCTGACATAGTTGATTGGAATGAAGAGCTTATTCTTCAGTTCTACGCAACTTTGCATATCATAGGCGATGCTGCTGACGTCAACTCGTGGGTGTTGGACTGGATGACTGAAAACACTCATTACAAGGCACCAGCCTCTGAATTGCTTTGTGCCTTACCAATCAGTCCTCCACCTGATGGTGCTCGTTGTCTGTATGTTGAGCCTGAACTCACTGATCGCTATATGCAAGTGCTCATGAAGCCGCTGAAGCCAGGTCAAGCTCCAAGGACCAAATTCCTCGTGAAGGAATTGATCTATGTGCCAAGAACAATCTACCGCATTCTGACGAAGACCATGAGTCCCATCAAAGGCCATGACTCATCCCATGAAGAAATTATTGGAATGATGAAGAATATGCTTTTCAACATCATGTATGGCATCCCCATAAATTATCATGATTTCTTCATGAGGACTCTGGCGAATGTTGCACTTTCTCCATTTGAGCTGAAGCCTTACGCGCCGTGGATCATGAGATTCCTCAGAACAAGGTCTCACTCAACTACAAGGCTGATTTTCAGAATCACCTCAGCTACTTGCCCCCTATTGAAGTCCTCAAGCGGACAATTTTCTCATCTGATGAGAAGGGCAAGTCACCAGTCGTTATCGATGAAGGCATTCGTCCATTGGATGCTCAGTTCCGCAAAGCTGCATCTTACTCCACCAATGATGACTCTACCACTCATGATACTGCTACCAATGCTACTAAGACAAGTCCTCAAGCTACTGCTCCTCGTGTGTTGACTGATCATGAACTACTGATAAGTCTTCATCAGAAGGTGGATCGAAACCACAAGTGGGTTAAGTGTCAGTTTGGCTCTATTCTTCACAACATGACTTATACACATAATGCAGTGAAGAAAAACCACTACTACCTCCATGAAGTGTTTGATCGCACCTGGGCTATTCTGTATCATCTATATGGTGAAGAAGATCTAAATCAAATGGGCTTCAAGGAGGACTTTGACTGGTCTGCACCTCCACCGAAGAGATTCAAGAAGGTCAAGGTTCCTTCCTTGGTGGCCATCTCATATTCTTCATCACGAGCCACAGACGAGCATGAAGACTTGGACGACATTGCAGCAGGCCCTACAACAACTCAAGACCCTGACAATGCTGGCGCTCCTCCATCTTCATGATATTCTTCAGGGGCGTTAGTCCTCAGTTTCAGCCCTTTTGGTCATTCGATGACAAAGGGGGGGAAATTTGAGTTAGTCTTCAAGCGGGTCTATCTTATATGGGCGTTTTTGCTAAGTTACAACTCTCGTTCTTTTGATGACTTTGCTGGATCGAGTTGTAATCTTAAACTCTATGGTGACCTGATACTTTTGCTGTGTTCTTTTGCATGCTTATTCCTCATTAATGTTAATGCACGCATGCTGAATTACATCAGTCACCATATTTCATCATGCATTTCAAATTCTTCATATTATATATCAAATGCGTGTATAAATTACAAGATATAGGGGGAGATCTCCATGATTATACTCTTCAAGTGTGCATTGCTTCAAAAGCAAATTCCTCACTATGCACATCTTCAGGGGGAGTTCTTCTATATCTTGCAATCAAATTCCTCAACATCAGTATTCACACTTCATATGTTTATCCCCGTTGAAAACTTAACCTATATTGTCATCAATCACCAAAAAGGGGGAGATTGTAAGTGCATCTAGTGCCCCTTAGTGATTTTGGTGTATTGAAGACTTATAGGTTAAGGGACCGATGCGTTTGTGAGTGTACACAGGACTATAAGTCTATGAGGAGTTTGATATTTACAGAGAAAGTCGACCCCTAAAAATGAAGTTCTTCAACTGAAGACTTTGGATTTCTGAAGACTTTCTGAAGACTTTGAAATTGAAGAAATTGGTGACCTTCGAAGACTTGGCAATCATTCGAGGGACATGAAGCGAGAAGACTTTCGTTTTCGTAGTTTCATTTTCTCTCTCTTGAGTCATAGGAAACACCGTACTGTTAAAGGGGGTCGAGGAAATACTAAGGAAAAAATTTCCATGTGATGCTCAACTCAAAATCCTACACCTACCAATCCCTTCGAGTGAAGCCATTGGAAATCTCATACAGTTCAGTCACATTCTTCAGTGACAGAGACGAAGTTCTTCTGGTCCCTGAGGAATTTGTTCTGACTGAGGAGTTAGGAATTCACCAGTGTGAATTGCCTATACAGTGAGGAACATGATAGCCCTGAGGATTCTGATAGTCAAAATTCCGACCGTTGCTGTGCTATGCGCCAGCCATTCCAAAATATCTACCCACCTAACGGTCATATCAGACAAGGGCATTTATGTCTTATCATGTCGGGCTGCTCCCTAGGCTATAAATAGCCGCCCCCTTCAACCACTAGCTGGTTGGCTGCCCCGAGAGAAACTGTCACTTGTCAATTGAGAGCATCCCATCCTCCGAGGACTTTGAGCGAAAATCATCAAGTGAGGAAAACCCAAACCCAACACCTACAAACCCAAAGTGATTGAGCATCACTGAAGAGATTGATCCTGCGTGGATCCGACGCTTGTTTCCTTTGAAGACTGTGCTTCTTCCAGACGGTTAGGCGTCAAGGTCTAGAGCATCCAAGAGGAATTGTGGATCGCCGAGTGACCGAGTTTGTGAAGGTTCGGAAGTCACCTGAAGACTTATCACGAGTGATTGGGCGAGGTCTGTGTGACCTTAGCTCAAGGAGAATACAGTGAGGACTGTGTGTCCGGGACTGGGTGTCCTCGAGTTTAAATACTGAGCTGCTCCAACCAGATGTACAACTGAGACAACAGTTGGAACTGGTCTACCAAATCATTGTCTTCACCAAGCTAACTGGTTCTATTTCCTCAACTCTTACATTTCCTCATGTCTGTTGTTGTGTGCCTGTTCATATCTGTTTGAAGACTTTGACTGAAGACTTTCTCAATTTCTTTAGTCTGTCCGTCTTCTTTCTTGTGTTATCCTGTATTTACGCTTTCTGTACTCTGTGCTTGTCTTCATTTTATCATGATGACTTTGCTTGTGTTCTGTTATCTTTACTTCTGAGTACTTATTCCGCTACAAGTAGTTCTTCATTTTGGAATTTCCTCACCAGCAAATTCCTCAGTGAAGAATTCATAAAAATTGCCTATTCACCCCCCCCCCTCTAGTCGATATAACGCACTTTCAGACAGTACCCAAGGGAAATTTCTACCAAAATTTGAAGGGATTTTTACATCTGTGCCCCTGGTTCCTTAGCCATACTCATTCATCCCCACACTATTAACATTTGCTCACTTTTCCCCACTCTCTTGTCCGAAACACTCAGAGTTGGTCACAAACGGTGGATGCCACCGGGTCAGTGCTTTGACCGTTAACTCTGATGAGTGGGGCCGCGCTGGACTGTGTCTCCCGTGGACCTGACAATTGGGGCCGTGTCAGACAGTGCCGTTGTTCGCCCGTTGGGCCGTGGTTAGACTGTTGGGCCCTGCGCGCGCCGTAACGATAGAAGCCTGCTATGCATGCATGACATTTCAAGCTAGCCTGCTATGCATGCATGTAGCTTAGCCTGCCTGCATGCGCCACTGCCCGCCATCAGGATGCACTGACCAGCCTCTTTCTACACGTGAGCCACCATGGACACTGACCGGCCTCTTTCTTCACGCGAGCCGCCACAGACACAGGGACGGTCGCTGTCACTGGTTCGTCTCATCTCGCATGCTTGTCTCCTCAATGTAGAGCATCATTTCAGACTTTTCGATCCACTCGCATCTATTCAACGTGGCAATTAAGACATGTTGGCAATTAAAGTGGCATATCGATCGACGCGGCTCATTTGAATGTAGCAAATCCGAAGCGCGGCCGGTGCCACTCCCCTTCCCTTTCCCTTTCCCCATTTAAACTACATACCCCTCCATCTATTATCCACACATCCAGTTGCGCCGCTCCCTTCCCTTCTTCACTCAAACCCAGAGCACTCTCAAAGCAAGGCGAGGATGCAGTACAACGGCCCCACCTTCGAGCTCCCATCGACCGTGCCAGAGAGATGGTATCTGGCCGGCATCGTCATGGAGATGATGCTCCGTGTGTGGGTGTTCTCACGCTGGAGGGGTGCAAAGGAGTTTGCCTAGTGGTTCCTCGGTGCGGGCTACTCCCACCTTCCGGCGGGCTCGCCAGTGATGTTCCGACTGGAGGAAGTGCGTCCAAACTCCAGCACTACACCGATAGGGCTCATGGTCAACTTCACCAATAGATTTGATGCGTACTACTGATAACCCACAGGTATAGGGGATCGCAATAGTTTTTGACAGTAGAGTATTCAACCCAAATTTATTGATTCGACACAAGGGGATCCAAAGAATATTCTCAAGTATTAGCAGCTGAGTTGTCTATTCAACCACAAATAAAAGACTTAATATCTGCATCAAATAATTTAGTAGCAAAGTAGTATGGAAGTAACGATAACAGTGGCAAAAGTAATAATAGCAGTTTTGTAGCAATCGTAACAGTGGCAACAGAAAAAGTAACTAAGCAAAGATCAATATGAAACGAGCTCGTAGGAAATGGATCAATGATGGATAATTATGTTGGATGGCATTCATCTGGCAACAGTTATAACATAGGTGACATAGAACTAGCTCCAATTCATCAATATAATGTAGGCATATATTCTGAATATAGTCATACATGCTTATGGAAAAGAACTTGCATGACATCTTTTGTCCTACCCTCCCGTGGCAGCGGGGTCCTATTGGAAACTAAGGGATATTAAGGCCTCCTTTTAATAGAGTATCGGACCAAACCATTAGCACTCAGAGAATACATGAACTCCTCAAACTACGGTCATCACCGGGAAGTGTCCCGACTATTGTCACTCCAGGGTTGCCGGATCGTAACACGTAGTAGGTGACTATAACTTGCAAGATATGATCAACAACACAAATATATTCATGAAACTATAATAGGTTCAGATATGAAATCACGGCACTCGGGCCCTAGTGACAAGCATTAAGCATAGCAAAGTCATAGCAACATCAATCATAGAACATAATGTATACTAGGGATCAAACCCTAACAAAACTAACTCGATTACATGGTAAATTTCATCCAACCCATCACTGTCCAGCAAGCCTATGATGGAATTACTCATGCACGACGGTGAGCATCATGAAATTGGTGATGGAGGATGGTTGATGATGATGACGACGATGATTTATCCTCTCCGGAGCCCCGAATGGACTCCAGATCTGCACTCCCGAGGAAGAACAGGAGGTGGCGGCGGCTCCATATCGTAAAACGCGATGAATCCTTCTCTCTGATTTTTTTCTCCCCGAACGTGAATATATGGAGTTGGAGTTGAGGTCGGTGGAGGTCCAGGGGGCCCACAAGACCAGAGGGCACGCCCTCCACCCTTGTGGACAGGGCGTGTGAGGGAGTCCTGGACTAGGGGGTGTCCAGACAGCCGGGCTATCATCGTCCGCCGGACTCCAAGACTACGAAGATACAAGATTGAAGACTCCGTCCCGTGTCCGATGGGACTTTCCTTGGCGTGGAAGGCAAGCTTGGCGATACGGATATGTAGATCTCCTACCATTGTAACCGACTCTGTGTAACCCTAGCCCTCTCCGGTGTCTATATAAACCAGAGGGCTTTAGTCCGTAGGACACAACATCCATTACAACAATCATACCATAGGCTAGATTCTAGAGTTTAGCCTCCTTGATCTCGTGGTAGATCCACTCTTGTACTACCCATATCATCAATATTAATCAAGTAGGACGTAGTGTTTTACCTCCATCAAGAGGGCCCGAACCTGGGTAAAACATCGTGTCCCTCGTCTCCTGTTACCATCCGCCTAGACGCATAGTTCGGGACCCCCTACCCGAGATCCGCCGGTTTTGACACCGACATTGGTGCTTTCATTGAGAGTTCCTCTGTGTCGTCACCGATAGGCTCGATGGCTTCTTCAATCAACAAACAACGTCGTCCAGGGTGAGACTTTTCTCCCCGGACAGATCTTTGTATTCGGCGGCTTCGCACTGCGGGCCAATTCACTTGGCCATCTGGAGCAGATCGAAAGCTACGCCCCTGGCCGTCAGGTCAGGTTCGGAAGCCTAAACTTCACGGCCGATATCCGCGGGGACTTGATCTTCGACGGACTCGAGCGCTGTCACGATGTGAATGATTTGGCTCTGCCGCCGGACAGTGCCTTGGTGGCCGCGCACGAATCCGCTCCGGCCCTTGGTCCAGAGCCGATCGCGCAGATCGAGGACCGGTGGCTGGACACCGCCTCGGGGGCTGCAACTTCCACGGCGATGGAGCCGAACACTGACCTTGTCCCCTATAAAACTCGTGACTCCGAGGTGCCGGACTCCGAACCTCCTGCGCCCCTGCCAATCGGATCCGATTGGGTGCCGATCATGGAGTTCACCGCCGCGGACATCCTTCAGCACTCGCCCTTTGGCGATATCCTAAATTCACTAAAACATCTCTCGCTATCCGGAGAGACCTGGCCGGACTACGACCAGGATTGTTGGGATGCGGACAACAAAGAAATTCAAAGCCCACCGACCACCCACTTTGTAGCCACTGTCGATGATCTAACAGACATGCTAAACTATGACTCCGAAGACATCGACGGCATGGATGACGATGCTGGAGACGATCAAGAACCAGCGCCCACAGGACACTGGAAGACCACCCCAACACATGATATATATATGGTGGATACCCCAAAAGGAAGCGATAACGAGGACCAACGGGGCGCGGCAAAGGATAATCCCTCCGATAAACAACCAAAACGGCGACGCAGACGCCGCCCTAAGTCCCGCCTCGACAACAACAGCACTCGTAATGACCCAGCAATAGAGCAGGGCAAACCAGTGGACGACGAACATGCAGCCAAGCAACCGTCCGAACAGGACGAGTCGGATAATCAATCCATGCCCGGCGAAACCAACAGTCCAGATGACCTCACGCCAGACACACCACCGGAGAATAAGAACCTTCGGAAAAGACTCGTCGCCACTGCAAGAAGTTTGAAGAAGGAAAAACGGAAGCTCAAAACAGCGGAAGACATACTCAGAATGAGGTGGAGCAAAGTGCTCAAAACCGCAGACAAATACGGCAATGGCCATCAATCAAAGAGCTATCCGAAGCGCAAGCTGCTCCCAGAATTTGACGAGGAAGCCATAGAGCCCCCACTGTCAAAAAACAAAGAGGCCGCCTGGCCGGATAGACGGCCAGATGATAGGCCAAAATCTACAAGCAGCGCTGCATACAAGCCGACTCACGACCCTGGGAAAACAGATGGCCCAGCCAGGTCCATTTATGGGCCAAAAAATAGGGCCCCATGAAGCAACAAAACACGTCAAGTGTTCGAAGACAGCGGTACACCCAGATACAGGGGCGCCGCACACCCACTATGTTTCGCCAATGAGGTGTTGGATCATGAATTCCTAGCAGGGTTTAAACCCATAAACATAGAGGCTTACGACGGAACAACAGACCCTGGAGTCTGGATAGAGGATTATATACTAGACATACACATGGCTAGAGGAGATGATCTCCACGCCATAAAATATTTACCCCTCAAGCTCAAAGGGCCAGCCCGTCATTGACTCAAAAGCCTCCCAGAAAACACTGTTGGAAGTTGGGAAGAGCTTGAGGACGCGTTTAGAGCAAATTTTCAAGGGACTTATGTCCGCCCTCCGGATGCAGACGATCTAAGTCATATCACTCAACAGCCCGGAGAGTCAGCGTGCAAATTCTGGAACAGGTTCCTTACTAAAAAGAACCAAATAGTCGACTGTCCGGACGCCGAAGCCTTAGCAGCTTTTAAACACAACATCCGAGACAAATGGCTCGCCAGACACCTCGGCCAAGAGAAGCCGAGGACAATGTCCGCGCTAACAAGCCTAATGACCCGCTTTTGCGCGGGGGAAGATAGCTGGTTGGCAAGATGCAGCACCAGTGACCCAAGTACATCCGAGATTAGAGATGGAAATGGAAAATCACGGCGCAGAAAGGATCAGCGCCGGAATAAAGAGAAAAACCCAAAGAACACGGCGGTCAACGCCGGATTCAAAAGCTCGCGGCCAAACAACAAAACACTGCCTCTTAAGGATAGCAGTGATGAGCTATCCAACTTAAACAAAATTTTGGATCGGATATGTCAAATCCACAGTACCCCCAGAAGGCCTGCAAACCACACTCACCGAGATTGTTGGGTTTTCAAACAGTCCGGCCGACTCAACGCCGAACACAAGGGGCTCGACGCATCAAGCGAGGACGATGATAAACCCCACCAGCAGAGCACCGGAAAACAAAAGACTTTCCCACAAAAAGTCAAAGCAGTAAACTCACTTCATGTGATAATACGGAAAAACAATGCGGCACCCGCTAAAATGGGTCTCGCACGGTCCAACCCAGCGGAACATCGAGATTGGATATCAAAACCAATCACTTTCGACCACCTGGATTATTCCAGAAGCGTTCGAAATGCAGGATGGACTGCCCTCATATTGGATCCTATAATCGACGGACTACAATTTACACAAGTCCTGATAGACGGAGGCAGCGATTTAAACCTGCTATATCCAAACACAATCCGCAAGTTGGGGATAGACCTTACTAAAATTCGACATAGCCGCACTTCCGTTAAAGGAGTGACGCCAGGCCCTTACGCCAAGTGCACAGGCTCCTTATTACTAGAAGTTGTGTTCGGGTCACCGAACAACTTCCGACGCGAAAAACTAATCTTTCATGTCGTCCCATTCAAAAGTAGCTATCAAGCACTATTGGGACGCGAAGCTTTTGTCTGCTTCAACGCCATACCACATTACGCGTCTCTTACACTTAAAATGCCCGGTCCACGTGGCATCATTTCATTACGAGGGTCATTTAAAGACCCCGGACACGGCTAGACGAGTCCGGCATAAGTAAGCTAGGGGCTCCCTAGCCGCACACCCCTTCGCAAGGGGCTGTGCGTACAAGCAACAATGAGCTAATATAGACTCTGCTTTACTTATTTATTAATATTTTTCATATACCTTTTTTCGCACGATTTCCTTTCAAACTAAGTTCCTCTCTTTTTATAGATGAACAACATGCACACCCGTCCAGGATAACGGCACAACGGAGACACAGGCGCAGACATGCAGTAGGGACCCGTCGCAAGGATTATTTTCAGATTAAGACCCTACGTAAACCTTTTTTTACTGTCTCTTGTTGCTATAATCCCCTGGTTTCTCATTATAACCAGGGTGGAGCCTGACGTTTTGGCATCGGCCGCGTCAGAGGACCCTGCCCGTACCTGGACACTAGGGGCTTAGGGCATTGTTCTGCCCATTATCATAAAGACCGAACACCTTAGGGAGTGTTCGGCGTCTCGAGTTAGGCCTTATATGCATCAGCTCCGAATCATGTCTTTGGTCAAATGTTGGGTTTGCCCGGCTCTTGTGTTTTGCTGCCTTACGTTCCGTATCATCGGCTAATGCGGCACCAGGAGAACTACTGCGATTGTGCCCCAGTTCGGCTGGGCGAAGCACCTCAGTAGAGAAAGCCGAAAACTGACTGTCATGATACAGCGAGAGACTGGTCAACCACTCGATCGACCACCGGAATGTTTAGAATTCCCCCGCTTTGACGAAGGACCGTTTCCCGGTCAGGCACACACGCGCCCCGAATTCGGAGAGCGCGGTGCCCCCAGGGGCTATGTCGTAGCCCCACCCTCGAACTCCAATGGCTAAGTGAAAGTGATAAAGCATCATAGTCCGGTTGCCTCGTTTGCTACGCTACCACCTCCTCAACAGGACCGAGACGTCGGATTAAGTGTGACAATGCGCTATTTTTGCGAACACCCCCGCACCTTGTGCGTGGGGGCTGAAGCCAAAGACTGCCATCTTTCAGGTTATATACACGTATACATAAACGGTCGCATAGGAGATATTTCAATACTTGGAACGCACAAGTATAAAAAGCGATTACATCATAACCATTGTTTTCCAAAATACAACGTTCATTTGAACGTGACATTTTTCGAGCACTGCGACTCTATTACACGAGCACCACGCATAACTTCCCCAAAATAATGCTCGGCGAGTAACCGGCTTTCGTCCGAACCCTGGGTTGCAACAGCGGTGGCATCCATCTCTGTCCAATGTGTCTTCACACGGGCAAGGGCCATCCGCGCACCCTCTATGCAGGCCGACCGCTTCATCTCCTTGATATGCGGCACCGCCCCAAGAAATTGCTGCAATAAGCCAAAATAGCTCGTCGCCTTGGGCCTCTCTGGCCAGACATGAGTCACGATATCCGTCATGGCAAGTCCGGACAACCTGTTCAGCTCAGCCCATTTGGCCAACCGATCGGTCAGCGGAAGTGAACGATCCGGACTATGGAATTGAGACCAAAATAGCTCTTCCGTCTTGTGATCCTTCTGACTCCGGAAGTGCCCAACGGCATTCGCCGCACTTGCCGCCAAGTCCATATATGGATCCTCCGAACCCCATAGCTGGCCAAGCTGGGCATAATTTGGATCGGTAAACCGGTGACGCAGCAGAAAAGGCTTGCCAGCCACAATGTCTCCGGCTTGGCGCAGCTCCTCCTTCATAGCCCGCATTGCAGAACGGGCATCCTTGGCCTCGGTGGTGGCCTTCCCCAGGTCTTCTCGCTCCGATAGGCGCTCCTTTTCAAGAGCCTCATTGCGGTCGGTAGCATCCTTCAATTTAACGACCAATTCGGCCATCTCTTCCCTGCTTCGGCAGTGCGCAGCCCTTTTGGCTTCTAACTCTTCGGCCGCCCTCGAGGCAGCCGCATCACTCCTTCTGGCCTGCTCCTTGGCTTGAGCAAGTTCTGCCCGAAGGCTCTCCACAGTAGCAGCACCATCTGCGTCAAGCATAAATATTATAAGAGGTGGGCTTTGACTCACTTAAATAGGTGACTGCAGAGAGACAACTTACCTTGCGACTCGTCAAGTCGCTTGTTGACTAGCGCGATGTCTGCATCCGCAACATCGAGTTGCCGCATTAATTCAGCAACTCCATCAGTCCGGCTAGCCCCCGGACTATCCGCCACCTGCACAGGAAAGGCGACACTCAATACCTGCGATTTTGATCCTCGGCAGGCTGTCGCTTTCGACAACCTACCGAGTCTCAGGGGCTACTATCTATACAGGGCGCACTTTCATGTGCAAAACTGTCAAAAAGGTGCGTCGTTTTTACGTACCTCAAACCCCGCCAGCAAACTCCTGACGGCATTATGCAACCCGCTTTCAGCGGACAAAATCCTTCCAATCACCATGCTCATCAATGCACGGTGATCTTCTGAGATGGACGCCCTCTCAAGCAGATCCTTCAGCTCCCCCGGCCGAACACTAGTCGGCGCCGAACTCTTCGGCTCTGCCGGGCTCAGGGACACCCTCCGTGACGACACTTCAGGCTCGTCCGCCCTATCCGACGGCGCAGCAGACGGAGGCGTCTCGCTCTCCATCATCTCCGGACAAAGATCCCCCGAAGACGAGCTCATCTGAGAAGGTCGCAGATCCGAACTACAAGGTAAAAATTTCGGTTATCCTCAGAAGCATAAATAGGGATGTTTCTTATTAATGAACTCCCCTTTTTCTACTCATGGCTCGCTGGAGAGCTGATTCTTTGGAAAAGATGTGCGGTCGGGACCTCCCCGGATGCAGGACCCTCCGGTGAAGATTTCTTCCCCCGCTTAGGGGCTTTGGCCTCCGGGTCTTCGGAGGCGGTCCTCTTCTCCCCCTGGAGGGAGGGATTCTCGATCCCCCCTTCTTCAAGCGCCCCCTTGGGCGAGGTGATAGCTCTTCTGTTTTCCCCTTCGCCTTCTTCTGAAGGCGCGACCTCCAACATTCTGACCAGCACGGACTCTGGTGCGGTCTCTGGGAGGGGGGCCGGACACCTTATCAGCTTTGCTTGCGCTATCCACTCCTGTTGAAGGATAACGGGTTAAAAGGCGAAATTGTAGAAAGGCAAACGAACGGTGCGTCTGAACACTGACCTACTTACTTGAGTATCCGGGCGATTGCAGCTTAGGCTGGCATCCTCGGTCAATTCCGGACACGCCGCCTGCGGTCCGAAGAATAACTTGTACATCTCCACGGGTGTCGCACCCATGAAGTGTTGGAGAATCCGTGGTCCCTCCGGATTGAACTCCCATAGCCGGAGAGGATGGCGTTTGCAGGGCAGGAGACACCTAATCAGCATAACCTGCATCACCACAACCAGATCAACCTCCCTCGCCTGGAGGTCTCGAATCCGGCCCTGCAATAGGGGCACGTCTTTTGACGGCCCCCAATTGAGCCCTTGGTTGACCCACGACATCAACTGTCGTGGAGGTCCAGAGCAGAATGGAGGCGGCGGCTTCTGCCTGTTGCCCTTTGGAGCGGTGATATAGAACCACTCCTGCTGCCACAAGCCGAGCTCCTCTTGGAAGGAGCCCACGGGCCACGGGGCATCGGCCCTCCTGCTTACGGCCGCCCCGCCGCGCTCTGCTTGACGCCCCCCGATCATCTTCGGCTCCATATTGAAGGTCTTCAGCCACAGGCCGAAGTGAGGGGTGACGCGGAGGAAGGCTTCGCAGACGACGATGAATGCGGAGATTTGGAGGATGGACTCCAGAGCCAAGTCGTGGAATTCCAACCCATAGTAAAACATGAGCCCTCTCACAAAAGGATCCGTCGGGAAGCCTAAACCCCGACAGAGGTGGGATACAAAGACGACATACTCGCCGGGCTTGGGGGTGGGGATGGCCTGCCCTTCGGCGGGCAACCTGTGCGAAATCTCGTAGGACAGGTACTTGGCTTCTCGCAGCTTTAGCACGTCCTCCTCCGTAACGGAGGAGGGCATCCACCGGCCCTGAAGGTCGGAGCCGGACATTGTTGAAGGTCCGAAGCACTCGAATCTGGGGCTCTGGGTGTTGGAACTTGGAGCGAGGAGAAGATTCGGTGGAAGATTGAAGAAAAGAAACGAGCCTTGGTCCTATTATAAAGAAGGAGAATACCAAGAGCCGTCTCCGTGACCGTTCGGGACTCGCCTTCAATAGAGGAGGCGTGGCGACGGGCACGGTTGGGTTACCCACGCCCGTATTGATGAGAATCCCGGAATAAGGGGAACACAATCTCTGCTTCGACAAGACGTGCCAAGGAAACCGCTTCGCTAAACGCGCTGAGGTGGTATAATAAAAAATGATTCAAGTAAAGGCTTGGTAGTGGTGTGACGTCATGTCGCAAAATACGTCAGCAGATTGAACTTGTGTACATTTTATTCTCTCTACGGTGGAATGTGGAATTTATTTTGCAGAGCCGGACACTATCCTGGTGTTCATGATCTTCTATGGATTATTTAAGGGAGGAACCCGCCTTGCAATGCCGAACATTATGCGCGCCGGACTCATCGTCATTGAAGCCAGGTTCAGGGGCTACTGAGGGAGTCCTGGACTGGGGGGTGTCCGGACAGCCGGGCTATCATTGTCCGCCGGACTCCAAGACTACGAAGATACAAGATTGAAGACTCCATCCCGTGTCCGGATGGGACTTTCCTTGGCGTGGAAGGCAAGCTTGGCGATACGGATATGTAGATCTCCTACCATTGTAACCGACTCTGTGTAACCCTAGCCCTCTCCGGTGTCTATATAAACCGGAGGGCTTTAGTCCATAGGACAAAACATCCATTACAACAATCATACCATAGGCTAGCTTCTAGGGTTTAGCCTCCTTGATCTCGCGGTAGATCCACTCTTGTACTACCCATATCATCAATATTAATCAAGCAGGACGTAGGGTTTTACCTCCATCAAGAGGGCCCGAACCTGGGTAAAACATCGTGTCCCTCGTCTCCTGTTACCATCCGCCTAGACGCACAGTTCGGGACCCCCTACCCGAGATCCGCCAGTTTTGACACCGACAGCGTGGTTCCCCTTCGGTTGATTCTTTCGCCAATATTTTTTATTCATTCCAAAATTGATCTCCGTGAAGTTTCAGGTCATTCCGAGAACTTTTATTTCTACACAAAAATAACACCATGGCAATTCTGCTAAAAACAGCGTCAGTACGAGTTAGTTCCATTCAAATCATGCAAATTAGAGTCCAAAACAAGGGCAAAAGAGTTTGGAAAAGTAGATACGACGGAGACGTATCAACTACCTCCTCGACAAGGTGTTTTGGTGTGGATGCGAATTCATCGCATTCACAACCCACAACATCTTCACAAACTTTGACACCATCTTCCCCACCCGCAATGGTATGGACAGCCTCTACCTCGGCGAGGACGGCATGGAGGAGGAGCAGTGAAGAGGAGTGGTGAAGAGGAGGCGCAGTGAAGATGGTGGTGAAGGCCCGATCTCGTGAAGCTTGTCTTGCCCTAGGGTGTTAGGGCTTTTATCTCTTATTTATTTCTACCTTAATTATGTCATTGGTTGTACCGTGAACTTTTTATCTCTGTCGTGTTATATCATGTTGGGAACCCTAAGAACTATGTTATGCTTGCTACCCTTATTTGATATGTCGTTGGTTGTACCCTTATATGTGTTTTGCTTGCTACTTTTATATGTCGTTGGTTGTACCCTTATTGGACGTGAGATATCGGTAGATGGATATGGTGCTGTAGTTGAGCCCTTATGCTAAATCAATCAACGAAAGGGTATCCCTCAATGAAAACCAGCAAGTTTTGGGATTAGCCTTGTAAACATGGTTGGAGGGTAGCCCATTTGTCTTGTTACATTCATGTTGTGTAATATTTGTATTTTGGCCCTTATACTTTAGGGTCAAGTTTTTGCACGCGTGGCTAATGGACTAGTTGAAGTGCCAAAAAGGAAACTGAAGCTAGAAAAAGGAGCTTTGTTGATGTTGAAAAGGAGAAAAGCTAATTTTTTGAATTGTTGGTGGCCCTATTCTGTATATCGTATGAACAAAAACAAGCTAATTTTTTGAATAGTTTGTGGCCATTTGGCATGATGAAATTAATTTTGGCCCTTATATTATAGGTTTTATTAGTTCCAAGTTTTGGCATGGGCGGCTAATGGACAAGTTGAGGTGTCAAAAAGCTAATTTTTTTGAATGTTTGTGCCCATATATATTGTATGAACGGTAATTGTTGACTTCTTGGTGGCAATATCAATTGTTGTGTAATTTCAAATGATGTAACCTATTCTTGTAATGTAATCAACATGCACTCAATCTCTGTAGGTGCAATCGAAACAATAAAGCAAAAAAACAAAGGAAAAACAGAGCCAACGCATGCACTACTTTTCTAGGCCTCTTTAATCTTTGTGGGCCTTCAAACGTCAACGCAATGTGACGGCCCAACCAGAGCTTGGTTTCATTTTGGGCCCAATAACTACGTTTTTTTCTCTTGCCCTTGGTGTTGTCCGATGAAACTAAAAGTGCCAAAAAGGGACACCTACAGAGATTCAGAGATGGAGATAGAGACATAGTTTAAGCAACACAGAGAGCACATGATCCACAAATTAAGAAACACAGAGAGCACATGATCCACATGACACGACACAAATAACATCTCTAACTAGTGATGACCAGCAAGTAAGCAAATCCTAGAGCAACTATACAGAAATAAAATTATAAAGCTATCAGATTCGCCTGCTTGTTCAACTGAATCATCTGCCTCAAGTTCTTGTTCGTCTTCTTTAATTCCCCCTTCAGATCCTCATCCCAACTGTGGGAGCAGAACTTTCAAAGACCAAATTCCAAGTGGCTGACGGCAGATTGACCTCCCGGGTTGCGGCCCCATTGAACTGAAGCAAGCCCTCCCCTTGAAGCGTCCAAATGTTGGCATCCATCCATTCAAAATGTGTGCATTTCTTCACGATCTGAAACGAAATCATGAACCCTAAATCTCAGATCCAACAAAAAAGAAATAGAAGGAAAGAGAAAAAGAAAGGGTCAAAGAAAAATCATGAGACCTAACCTGCCCCTCAGGCTTGCTCTCGCATTTCACAAACTCGCGCCCAAAGTTGCCATTCTTGTCCTCCCTCGAAGTCAACCTTTTTAGTGGCACGGTGCATGGGCAGTCAGGGTATCGCTCCATGGGCACTAGACCATACTGGGGCCACGAGGGGTGGGAGGCTGAAGTGGAGATTGACATATCTAGTCGTCGGAGAAGAAGAAGCAGGGGATCCCAAGAAGCAAACGAATGGCTCCTTTGGTCGCCGCAGAAGAAGAAGGAGGGGGGAAGAAGACAGGGGAGGTAATGGTGGGCGAGCAGAACCAACGTCTCCCAGATCGCCCAAGGATCCAATGATGCGGAGCCATTCTTGCGATCCAAGTCGCGGAGTATGGCCTCAGAATCCTTCTAGAAGACCATATCTGAGGGTTGTCGCTTGGCGCTAGGGTATGAACGGACGGCTGATGTTTAGAGCTAGGGTTAGGAGAAACCTCGCGGGGTTTAGAGGGGTTTTGAGTTGGTCAACGGGGTTATCTAGTGTTTGGCCAATATTCAACTAAGCATAACTAATTTAAAAGAAATCCAAAAAATATGAAACCTTCGCGAATCATCGTTTTATAAGACACACTAACGAGGAAAAATACTAAGCTTGGTCTACGGTCATTTTAAAAAAAAGAACTAGTTGGCATGATCATGGTTAAATGAGCACCATTAATTTACAAAAATTGAAAAAAATATAAAACATGCGCACAATGTTCTCTTATGTGACATGTTACCAAAAAAAATCTTAAACTTGTTCTATGGGAATTTTCATGAAAAAACATTCACAAATATTAGCTATCACGTACAAAGTTGCAGAGAGTTCAAGGAATGGAGGTAGGTTTTTTGAAAAAAATAGAAAAATAAAAAAAATCACCAAAGCTTCATTTCAAAGTGAATAAGAAGGATCTGAACTTAGTTTTCCTTTTTCATATTTTAAACGTGTTTTTGATGGTTTTCTATTAAATCACATTATTTCAAAAAATGTAAAAATATGAAGATTAATTCAATAAATAGTGAGACATCAAATCTACACTATATAGGTTGAATAGGTGTTAATATAAAATATTTGGCTCATTTAGAGTAGGTCCAAAAAATACTTGATTACGAATGGGGCAGTTTAGCCTAGCTGCGGAGCACATTTCCCATGACTATAAGTTTTACCATGCAAAAGAGATCGGATTGATCACCTAACGTTTACAATAGTTCAGAAAATTTTGCAACATCGCACCACAGATCGGAGTTCAAGTGTTGGTTCAAATTCAAAATTTTGCCTAAAATTCAAATTCTGGCTAAAATTCAAAATTTGTCTCAAATTTTGTATCAAAGTACGAATAGCATTATTAAACCTTACAAGTTTTCACGGTTGTTCAAATTGACGACATAAACCTTTGTACAAATCCTTAAAGTTCAAAGTTTACAACTTGCATTCAATGTTCGAAGTTCACATCTTTGCCTTACTCCTTGTGTTCTGAGACGGCTTAACATCCTTGCTCCTGGTTTCCCTAGGTGGGATATCCACCTTTTTATTCTTCCTTCTGATCTTCACTTTGGGCAGTGGCTGTCGAGGTACTGACGGAGAACTTGCACTGGCCAGTTGACGGGGTTCAAAACCTTCATAAGCCATGGCTTCATATTCTAATTCTTTCTCTCTTGGCCTTTTCTCTCCTTTTCCTCTACTTTTCCTAGAGCTAGGCCAAACACAAAAAAGATTATAAGCCATCGATAGAAAGAGAAGAAATGCATAAAAAAGGGAAGGTTGTTGCACACATACCAAGCTGCTGGCAGTGCTAATTCAGTTGCTTCATTCTCATCTGAATTAGCTTTAATCTGCTTTGCTACTTCATTCTCCTCTGTATTAGCTTCAATCTGCTCTAATGCTGCATTCTCCTCTGCATTTGTCACTGCCCATTGTTCCTCTTCTCCAAATGAAGCACCCACTGGATTGGTACATTTCCTACCAATGTGCCCTAGGGTTCCACATTTTTTGCACTTACGATGTCTTTTTACACGACCCTCTTCACCTCTTCCTTGGTCTTCCTGGTGGTCTAGTCAGTATAGGAAAATGTAGTTTGAACCCTGGATCTACTATGTTCCATTGGTCTTTTTCCAAAGAGTGCAGGCATATTGGAAGCATAAGCAGCCCTAAATTTGGCAAAAAATATATATTCAGAGATGTATTGATCAACTTCACCA
Organism: Triticum timopheevii; assembly: GCA_963921465.1. Classification (NCBI taxonomy): domain Eukaryota; kingdom Viridiplantae; phylum Streptophyta; class Magnoliopsida; order Poales; family Poaceae; genus Triticum; species Triticum timopheevii. The sequence continues at coordinate 128,994,961 of OY997274.1, read as the reverse complement.
TCTTCACCACCTATAACAGTCAATCAGATGTAGGGCATGTATGCATGGCTTCCCACGGAGCTGCCATTGCCTACAACTGCATTCCCTAGTTGCTAGGTTAACTGGATATCTCCATTCCATGTTTTTACTGTCAGTATATGTTACCTTAGCCTCGTGTGTCGCCGCTCGAATGCATTTCATGTTCAGTCCTCTTGCCTTGGCATGCAATGCCTTAATAGGAGTTGGGAGCAAAAGATGGTCGACATATTCTATTTCTGCAATTCTTTTGCGAAGAGCCATCTTTATCATGATCATCTGCCGAATCTTATCAAATATTTGCCATATCAGAAGCCCTTTCAATGACTTGATATTTGCATTGAAACACTCTGCCAGGTTACTGGTCACATAGTCTACTTTGCAGATTTCATTGAATTTGCTTCTTGACCACAACATTCCATGATGTGCATCTAAGTACTCCTTCACTAGAGGATTGTGACCATACGACACTCTCAAATGATGATCATGCTTCCTCTCACTGCATGTGTATGATGCTGGCCATAAGTTCTCATCATAAACTTTACCTTTGAATTTGTTTCTAAAATTCTGCGCTAGGTGTCGCATGCATTCCCTATGCTCTACTCCAGGGAATACAATTTCCACAGCACTCTCCAAACCCTTGCAAGCATCTTTGTGTATAGCTAAACCTAGGGGTGTACCTATAAGGTTGCACAACTGTTGCTGAAACCAGACCCAACTTTCCTCAGAACCTGCCTCCACCACACAAAATGCAACTGGGAATAGCCAGTTGTTACCATCAACTGCAGAAGCTGCCACTAGTTGTCCTCTCCACCTTCCATTCAAAGTAGTTGCATCAACAACCAAATAGGGCCTGCAACCATCAAGAAACTCCTGCCAAAAAGCCTTGAAACAAACAAAAGCCCTCCTAAAGCACTCCTTATGAAATGACTTCCCTTCTATTTTGTATGTAACTGTATGCTTGTCAATCTCTACAACACTCCCTGGACTAGCAGCTTCCACTTCAGATTTAAATGTGTAGAGCAACCGAAAGCTCTCATTTCGAGGACCATTAATCCTGTCAAGAGCCATTTCCTTAGCATAGAAAATCCTCATGTAAGGTATATCAATCTTGTACTTCTCAAATAGCTTCCCATGGAGTGCTGTTGGACCAAGTGTTGGTGTTTCTCTCAACCAATCCAAAATTGCATCTGCCACCCACCTAGTCTTTCTTTGTTTTAGCCTTCCCTCCTCCCCCTCCAGGTGCAAGTGTGCTGGTGTGGGTTCTTTTTTATCTAAAACAAAATGGGACCCAAACAAAATAGGGATATTGTTAGAAAACATTACACATTAATCTGAAAATAAAATGAACCAGTATAAACTGAAATACACAAACCTGAATAAACTTGCTCCTCAACATATGTGATGCATGCAACCTCCATCTACACCTATCATATGGGCAATGAACAATGAACCTTGTTGGCTCACTCCTATCAATCACATATGTATTTTCAGTGAGAATGCAATATGTAGTCACTACATTACAATAGTCCACCATCGACTGGAATATGGTGTCGACAGCTAGCTGAGGATCTTCCCTGATCCACTCAATTGTTGGCATGTCCTCACCATCATATTCATCTAAAACTAGGTTGTCGATGTTCTCCTGCCTCTCTTCATCGTTAGTGTCATCAAATCTAGCACAGCTGATAGGTTCCTCCTGATATTCATCTTCTATTGCTTGTTTACTGATAATATCTACAAGATCAGGGAACATATTCTCATTATCATTTTGAGGCACCTCTTCGTCTGGCTCTGCATCTTGCTCTACATCGCCTGCAACAGCGACAGGAGAAGCGGCAGCAGACATATTGTGACTTTCAGAACCACTAGCTTTGCTTGGTTTTGACCAACAAGGTGTGCCGGGGCACTCACTATTAGTAGAGATAGAAGATTTCTCAACAACCTTCCCTTGTCATGTTCATTGCATGGATGAAGCACATCGATAAGGATTTTACCGAAGCGTCTTTCAGCATTCAAACTAAAGAGCAATCCAAGATGCTCATTGCAAGTTAGTGCGAGAAATTTTGGCTTTGTACTGCCGAAAAATTTCAATTCAACAACATCGGTAGGGCTCCTCCCATATGAAGAATGTTGGAGCGCCGCGAGCAAATCTTTGAACGACATACTTGTTTCTACCACCTTTGGATAGAAAAATCCTGTGATCATATGCAGTTTTCTACCATGCAGCACACTAACTTCAATCCTAACTGCCAGCCGGAAAGCAAGCACAAGATCAATCCTATTCGATTCAAATAGGGAAAATTACAGTTAGGCTGAGAACAATTCAGCAAAATTTGATCGATTCACGTGACTAGCTATCAAATAGGGCCAAATTTATGAATGAGTAAATTAGTCTGAGGGGAAACGACGCTTACCCAGGTGTAATCCATGAATTATCCGTCGCCGATTCAACCCGATCCTCTCCACGATCGATGGGCTTGAGAACCTACTCCTGCGACATCGCTGCTAAATCCAGGGGGATGTGGGGGTAGATCTAGCAGAGGGCACGACGGCGGTGGAGGCGAATAGGGTTAGTGGCTGGAGGGCATGATAGCGGCGGAGGCTGCACGACGGCGGCGGCGGGGGGGCAGAGCGGTGTGGTGTTGTAGTGGCTAAAGGTTCAGACAAGGGGATCCCTCAGAGAAGCTCATCTGACGTGTCTCAATGCGACCCTACTCGTCAGGTCCAACGGGCGACAGTGTCCAGCGTTGCCCCACTCGTCAGAGTTAACGGTCAATGGTTTGACCCGACGACATCCTCCGTTGTGACCATTTATGAGGGTTTCGGACAAGGGAGTGGGGAAAAGTGAGCAAAAGTTAAGAGCGTGGGGATGACAAAGTAGAGCTAAGGAACCAGGGGCACAAATATAAAAATCCGAAATTTGAATTATCAAACTCATCCCATGCACGTAAAGCAGAAGAATCATTTGCGATGCACACAATCGTTCAAAGTGAATGGTGTCCCGTGGCACCACGCGCAAAGTTTCCCTCCACATTTCGAAATTTTTGACCTACCGGCTAACGCCAAAATATCTACCCCACCCCCCTTCCCACCCCCTATTGTCCCTGACCACAAGTCACATTTCGCCTGTTTCCTCCTTCCTTCCTTCTGAAGCTATAGTCGCTTCCTCGCTTGCTTCCTCGCTCTCGTCGTCTCGCATCCTACCGCCGGGGTCGCCATGGTATTCTTCAATGACCTCTCCAGCGGTTCTTCCTCCGACGACAACTCTTTCACCACCCGGGTATGCCTCTCTTCTCTCTCTCTCTCTCTCTCTCTGTCTCTCTCTCTCTCGGGTTATGACTTGGAATGAAGGATTTTAACCCCTCGGCCGATTTCAGTCAGTTCTTCCTCTTGTAGCTCCCTAGGACCATCAGTTGCAATGAATGGAGCAGGGTGGCTGAAGATCTGCCTGCTCATTGCGTTTGAATCTGTGGACATTGGGATGAAGTTTCTGGCATGTGCAGAGAAGGTTAGCCCCACTTTCGTTGTTAAAAATCATTTGTTAGATGTGATTCAGACACTGTCACTGTGCTATGTTATTCTGGATGTTAAGGGCCTGTTCGGCAGCCCTCTGCTCCTTACTTGTCAACTCCCTGCTCCACGTAGAAGCGGAGCGCGCGGAGCGTCACTTCGGCCCCTCGGAGAAAATGGCCTGCTGGCCGCTCCGCTCTGCTTCGAGGAAAGAATGAAGCTAACGCGTTCGGTGCCACACTGGCTGCTCCAGGAGTGATGTTGCGGAGCTGAGGGCTGCCGAACACGCTCTAAAATAGTGTCACAGTTTGTACCTAGTATCTAAAAATGTTGCCATCTCATCAGCGGTGCCATTAGAAAATTATTTGGCACCACTTCAGCAGTTTGTGCAGCCAACTTTGGTCCACACATCCGAGCAAACAAGCAGTAAAATACTAAATTTTTATGGCACGAATGAACTGGGCATCGGAGCAACTAGGTGCTCCGGAGTCCGGTTCCCTGATTTTTTCTGCTGCATCGGCTCGCCAGTGCAAGGCACCGGTGCCAAATGTAGCAATAGTTGTCTTGACACCGGTTTTGGCATACATAGTGGACGGCCTTAGTGTTATTAGTTCTATGTTACTAAATATGTGCATGTACACACCTGTTGGATCAATTTGATGTCATCCAAACACTGTCGCTATGCTGTTGCAGTTATATTTAGCTTCCTCATAAAATGTTCAATTTCTTATTCACAGTACATGACTAAGAACTTGTAGCGTGTTGTAGTTAATTATAGCTTCTGATATTTCAGAATTTGGTTGTTGTCTCAATAGCAATTAATTCATTTGCACATTGATCTTTTTTAGAAGATATGTCATAATTAACCTGTTTCTTCAGCTTTTCAAAATATGTATTTGGTGATTTTCTATGTTGCTAGAAACTCATTTCCCCCACAATTGTTACTGATCTAGTTTTAAATATTATAGGATGAACAGAAGTGTTCTTACCTGGAGTGGGTTGATCAAGAGTGGCCATAGTCTTTGAAGATGTGCCCAGCAAAGCTCTGGAGCATGTATGAGGAAGAGAACAGAGGTAGCCTTAGAGAAAGTGCTGTCAACGCTGAAGAATATTTCAAGATGCGGGGAAAATAGAAGAAGATGGATAATGAGCTCAGATTTTTTAAATTAGACTTTGCTAAGATGGTGTTGGCGAAGGAGGAGGCACTTTCTCAGTTGGTCAGTGCAAAACAGGTTCTTACTGAACTGAAACCAGAGGTGGATAAGACGAGCCTGAATGATCTCGATTAGCAAAATGTATGTATTGTTCTAATATTGTTCTTATGAAGGTGAACTGGCTATATAATGTATTGTGTTGTTTTCAGGTAGCTAGCGTATTGTGATGTTAAAATATATTTATGTGCCTAATATGAAATTGGGAAACAGCTGTTCAATATGAAATGTGAATTTGCGTAATACTAGAATTATTAATTGTAAACTAATAAACCTGCTAAATGGGTCATGGAACTTTGCAAACAATTCTAGCAGTAAAAGCGGTTGTGATGGATAGCCCAATGCCATACAGTTTTCTTCATCAAATCATGTGTGATGCAGTTGAATAAAAGCAAACGGTTAACCGAGGCAGAGCGTGTGTGATAGTAACACCTATCACACATGAGGCTATACATAAAATTGTGTGGGATATATATATATATATATATATATATATATATATATATATATATATATATATGAACAAAAAACGTTTTCCCTCGATTGACTGTGTGGGATGTACATACGAATGGAAACGTACTTCTTGGATTGACTATGTGGGATGTACATAAGAACGGGAACGTATTCCTTGGATTAACTGTGTGGAATGTGCATAACAAATGGAAAGGTTTGTCTGGCACTGACTGTGTGGGATGTAATTTGATACGTCTCCATCGTATCTACTTTTCCAAACTCTTTTGCCCTTGTTTTGGACTCTAATTTGCATGATTTGAATGGAACTAACCCAGACCGACGCTGTTTTCGGCAAAATTGCCATGGTGTTATTTTTGTGCAGAAATCAAAGTTCTCGGGTTGACCTGAAAATTCACGGAGAATTTTTGTGGAATAAATAAAAATTACTGACGCAAGAAGTTACCAGAGGGGGCCACCAAGAGTCCACAAGCCCTGGGAGCGCGCCTCCCAGGCTTGTGGGCCCCCTGGACCTCCCCCGACCTCAACTCGATCTCTATATAACCCTATTCGGGGAGAAAAAAATCAAGGAGAAGGATTCGTCATGTTTTACGATACGGAGCCGCCGCTGCCTCTTGTTCTTCATCGGTAGGGCTGATCTAGAGTCCGTTCGGGGCTCCAGAGAGGGGGTTCATCGCCATCATCATCACAAACCTTCCTCCATCACCAATTTCATGATGCTCACCGCCGTGCGTGAGTAATTCCATCGTAGGATTGTTGGACGGTGATGGGTTGGATGAGATTTATCATGTAATCGAGTTAGTTTTGTTAGGGTTTGCTCCCTAGTATCCACTATGTTCTGAGATTGATGTTGCTATGACTTTGCTATGCTTAATGCTTGTCACTACGGCCCGAGTGCCATGATTTCAGATCTGAACCTATTATGTTTTCATGAATATATGTGTGTTCTTGATCCTATCATGCAAGTTGTAGACACCTATTATGAGTTATATATGATCCGCATACCCCAAGGTGACAATAATTGGGATTCTTTCCAGTGTTTTCCGTAGTTTGAGGAGTTCATGTATTCACTAAGTGCTAATGCTTTGGTACGTTTCTCTATTAAAAGTGGGCCGTAATATTCCTTAGTTTCCATTAGGATCCCGCTACCACGGGAGCGTAGGACAAAAGATGTCATGCAAGTTCTATTCCATAAGCATGTATGACTATATACGGCATACTGATATGTCTCCAACCTATCTATAATTTATGAAGCATTCATGCTATTTTATTATCTGTTTTGAATGTTTGTGGGCTTTATTATACACTTTTGTATTATTTTTGGGACTAACCTATTAACTGGAGGCCCGGCCCATATTGTTGTTTTCTTGCCTCTTTCAGTGTTTCGAAGAAAAGGAATATCAAATGGAGTCCAAATGGAATGAAACCTTCGGAAAAATTATTTTTGGAATAGAAGCAATCCAGGGAACTTGGAGTGCAAGCCAGGGAAGCTTCGAGGAGGCCACGAGATAGGGGGGCGCGCCCACCCCCCTGGGCGCACCATCCACCCTCGTGGGCCCCTCATGGCTCCCCCGACCGACTTCTTTCACCTATATATTCCCATATACCCTAAAAACATCGAGGAACAAGATAGATCGGGAGTTCTGCCGCCGCAAGCCTCTGTAGCCACCAAAAACGCCTCAGGAGCCCGTTCTGGCACCCTGTCAGAGGGGGGATCCCTCACCGGTGGCCATCTTCATCATCCCGATGCTCTCCATGATGAGGAGGGAGTAGTTCACCCTCGAGGCTGAGGGTATGTACCAGTAGCTATGTGTTTGATCTCTCTCTCTCGTGTTCTCTCTATGGCACGATCTTGATGTATCGCGAGCTTTGCTATTATAGTTGGATCTTATGATGTTTCTCCCCCTCTACTCTCTTGTGATGAATAGAGTTTTCCTCTTGAAGTTATCTTATCAGATTGAGTTTTTAATGATTTGAGAACACTTGATGTATGTCTTGCCGTGCTTATCTGTGGTGACAATGGGATATCACGTGATCCACTTGATGTATGTTTTGGTGATCAACTTGTGGGTTCCGCCCATGAACCTTTGCATAGGGGTTGGCACACGTTTTCCTCTTGACTCTTTGGTAGAAACTTTGGGGCACTCTTTGAAGTACTTTGTGTTGGTTGGATAGATGAACCTGAGATTGTGTGATGCATATCGTATAATCATGCCCACGGATACTTGAGGTGACAATGGAGTATCTAGGTGACATTAGGGTTTTGGTTGATTTGTATTTTAAGGTGTTATTCTAGTATGAACTCTATGATAGATCGAACGGAAAGAATAGCTTCATGTTATTTTACTACGGACTCTTGAATAGATAGAACAAAAAGGGTAACTTTGAGGTGGTTTCGTACCCTACCGTAATCTCTTCGTTTGTTCTCTGCTATTAGTGGCTTTGGAGTGACTCTTTGTTGCATGTTGAGGGATTGTTATATGATCTATCTATGTTATTATTGTTGAGAGAACTTGCACTAGTGAAAGTATGAACCCTATGCCTTGTTACCTACCATTGCAATACTGTTTACACTCACTTTTATCATTAGTACCTTGCTGTTTTCATATTTTCATATTACAAAAACCTATATCTGCCATCCATATTGCACTTGTATCACCATCTCTTCGCCGAACTAGTGCACCTATACAATTTGCCATTGTATTGAGTGTGTTGGGGACACAAGAGACTCTTTGTTATTTGGTTGCAGGGTTGTTTGAGAGAGACCATCTTCATCCTATGCCTCCCACGGATTGATAAACCTTAGGTCATCCACTTGAGGGAAATTTGCTACTGTCCTACAAACCTCTGCACTTGGAGGCCCAACAACGTCTACAAGAAGAAGGTTGTGTAGTAGACATCAAGCTCTTTTCTGGCACCGTTGCCGGGGAGGTGATTGCTTGAAGGTATATCTTTAGATCTTACAATCGAATCTTTTTGTTTCTTGTTTTATCACTAGTTTAGTTTATAAAAGAAAACTACAAAAAAATGGAATTGAGTTTGCCTCATACGCTTCATCTTTTTAATATCTTTCGTAAGTTTGATGAAAAGGAAAATTGTGCTCAAGTGCTAGAAGAAGAATGCATTAAAATGCTTGGTACTAAATCTTTGAATGATGAGCATGATTGCAATGTTGTTAGTATGAACTCTATGAATATCCATAGTACTAATGATGATTGCACTAGTTATGATGAAAATATCTCTTATAAGCATGTCGATTTTTGTGGAGTAGATTGGATTTGCAAGTACACACCAAATAGGGAAAATAGATATTGCAAGAGGCATAAGTATTTAGAAACTAAAGGGTTGCAAGAAAGTCTTGATGTTTGTGCTGAAAAATTCAATATTTTTCGCGCTCTTTGTGAACTTTGCAATGAACGTGGTCATTTAAATCTCCAATGCAAATTGTTTCATGATCGAATCATGTCCAAAAATTGTGATAACTTGATTACCCCTGAGCATCATAAAGAGCTTAGTCTTCTTTTGGGGTATGAAGAAATGAAAGTATAACTGAGGGTATTCCAAAATTTAATCTTGATAGATGTCTTGATTTTGATCTAGAGAAGATTTATTTGTATTGTGCGGTGAATTGCATTGAAAATCCTTATATTGCCAATTACCTAAAGAAAAGAAAGCAATTAGAAGATGAAGAGAATACTAATGAAAGGGAAGAGACTTTCCAATATCCTCCTATTATTTCTTATGATGAATCAGGTAACGAGGAGGAGCTTTCTATTCAACCAATCTCATCAATAAGGGGCTCAAAGAAGAAGGTTGAACCCACACATAATGTGAAGAATAAAAAGAAAAGAAGGAGCAACAAAGGTAAAAAGGTATCTCTCTCAAATGAAGTTGCTCCTACTACTCATTGTGATGATGATAATTGCTATACTATTGGTGCTATCCATACTATTAATGATGAGAGTGACTATGCTTATGATATGAAAAGGCCCAAGCTTGGGGAAGCTATGTTTGATGAGGATGACATATTTGAGAATATATTTGCTGAAATTAATGTTTGTCCCAAGCTTGGGGATGCTACGTTTAATGAAGATGATATTTTTAGTACCCCAAGTTTTGATATGCAAAGTTGTTATGATGATAGCAGGCCTCTTACCTATGATGATTATATTGATGAAAGTGGGTTTGGAAGAGTGTCAACTTTAGGAAGTAGTGATCCCACTATTTTGCAGGATGTTGAATCTTATAATATTTATGAAAGTGAATTTGGAAGAGTGTCAACTTTATTCAGTGATGATTCCACTATCTTGGAAGAGGTTTCAATCGATTATGATGAGAACAAAGTCGCTACTTATGATGATTATTGTGAAGAAACTTATGATATAAAAAGTAGTGATGATTATATTTATAAAACTTGTCATGATTATGATTACCCTTTTTCTGAACATTACTCTTTTAATGTGGAGACAATTTATAGTATTCAAGTATTTTATGATACTCCCACTATTCCGAATGAGAATAATTTTACTTGTGTGGAGAGTAGTAAATTTTTTATGCTTGGAGATCATGAAAAGAATGCTTTAGGTGCTGGTTATATTGTGAATTAATTCATGATGCTACTGAAAATTATTATGAGGGGGGAACATATGCTTGTAGGAATTGCAATAATGTCAAGTTTCCTCTCTATGTGTTGAAAATGTTGAAGCTATGCTTGTTTTGCCTTCTTATGCTAGTTGATTATTGTTCCCATAAGTTGTTTTCTCACAAAATCCCTATGCATAGGAAGTGGATTAGGCTTAAATGTGCTAGTCATATGCTTCATGATGCTCCTGTTATGTTTCAATTCTTATCTTTTATGTGAGCATCATTGCCATCATCATGCCTAGCTAGAAAGGCATTAAAGAAAAGTGCTTGTTGGGACACAACCCAAAAATTACCTTTACTATTTTTGTGTGTTCACATGATTCTTCTACTGTAGTAATCATGTTTTATAGCTTTTGTTTCAATAAAGTGCCAAGTAAGACCTTTAAGATAGCTTACGGTGATAGTTGTGTTGATCCTGCTAAAAATCAGAAACTTTTGCACCCAGTAAATTAGTTTTGATAATTCACAGAAACGTGTTTCTGATCTTATTAATTTTTCTGTGGATTGGTACATAAATTTCTTAGGACTTCCTAATTTGTTAGGATTTGTGGAGTTCCAGATGTATACGTTTGATACAGATTACTACAGAGTGTTCTGTTTTTGACAGATTCTGTTTTCTATGTGTTGTTTGCTTATTTTGATGAATCTATGAGTAGTATCGGAGGGTATGAACCATAGAGAAGTTGTAATACAGTATATATTACACCAATATTAATTTAGAATGAGTTCATTACAGTACCTAAGTGGTGGTTTTATTTTCTTATACTAACGGAGCTTACGAGTTTTCTGTTGAGTTTTGTGTTGTGAAGCTTTCAAGTTTTAGGTAAAGACTCGATGGACTATGGAATAAGGAGTGGCAAGAGACTAAGCTTGGGGGTGCCCAAGGCACCCCAAGGTAATATTCAAGGACAACCAAGAGCCTAAGCTTGGGGATGCCCCGGATGGCATCCCCTCTTTCGTCTTCGTCCATCGGTAACTTTACTTGGAGTTATATTTTTATTCACCACATGATATGTGTTTTTCTTGGAGAGTCATTTTATCTTGTTAGTATTTACTTGCTGTTAGTTAGAATAATCTTCTTCATCTTTATTTTCAATAAAAATGTTAAGGACAGCCTTTGCCATGCTTATTTTGCTAGTATACATGTTGCTGTTTGAAAACAGAAAGTTTACCACTGTTGCAAAAATTCCCTAGAAAAGTCAGAGCATGATATAATGTTGAAACTTTTTTGCATAATGAGCTCTGATAAATCTTCTAAAGCGTAGTATTTTTCTCATAATTTTTGGAGTTAGGGAAGTATGATGAATCTTGCATTCTTTACAGACTATACTGTTTTGGCAGATTGTTGTTATGTTTGCATATGTTTGCTTGTTTAATGATTCTATTTGAGGATAAGAGTATATGCAGAGGCATTTAGTATGCAATGTTAAAAAATAATTTTAGTGATTTTTTACAGTAGAAAACGATAAGGTTTTGCATTGGTTTATCCTAACCTATCTCACGAGTTCTTGTTGAGTTTGTTCTGGATGAAGCTTTTGAAAAATAGAGAAACCATGATATGAGAGGAACTAAGGAGACACAATAGTTCGATCTTGGGGATGCCCAAGGCACCCCAAGATAATATTTCAAGAAGTCTCAAGCATCTAAGCTTGGCGATGCCCCATTGATAACCCACAAGTATAGGGGATCGCAACAGTTTTCGAGGGTAGAGTATTCAACCCAAATTTATTGATTCGACACAAGGGGAACCAAAGAATATTCTCAAGTATTAGCGGCTAAGTTGTCAATTCAACCACACCTGGAAACTTAGTATCTAGAGCAAAGTGTTTAGTAGCAAAGTAATATGATAGTAGTGGTAACGGTAACAAAAGTAAAGACAACAAAAGTAATGTTTTTGGTATTTTGTAGTTATTGTAACAGTAGCAACGGAAAAGTAAATAAGCGTAAACCAGTATATGGAAAACTCGTATGCACCGGATCAGCGATGGATAATTATGCCGGATGTGGTTCATCATGTAACAGTCATAACATAGGGTGACACAGAACTAGCTCCAGTTCATCAATGTAATGTAGGCATGTATTCCGTATATAGTCATACATGCTTATGGAAAAGAACTTGCATGACATCTTTTGTCCTACCCTCCCGTGGCAGCGGGGTCCTATTGGAAACTAAGGGATATTAAGGCCTCCTTTTAATAGAGAACCGGAACAAAGCATTAGCACATAGTGAATACATGAACTCCTCAAACTATGGTCATCATCGGGAGTGGTCCCGATTATTGTCACTTCGGGGTTGCCGGATCATAACACATAGTAGGTGACTATAGACTTGCAAGATAGGATCAAGAACACACATATATTCATGAAAACATAATAGGTTCAGATCTGAAATCATGGCACTCGGGCCCTAGTGACAAGCATTAAGCATAGCAAAGTCATAGCAACATCAATCTCAGAACATAATGGATACTAGAGATCAAACCCTAACAAAACTAACTCGATTACATGATAAATCTCATCCAACCCATCACCGTCCAGCAAGCCTAGGATGTAATTACTCACACACGGCGGTGAGCATCATGAAATTGGTGATGGAGGATGGTTGGTGATGACGACGGCGACGAATCCCCCTCTCCGGAGCCCCGAACGGACTCCAGATCAGCCCTCCCGAGAGAGATTAGGGCTTGGCGGCGGCTCCGTATCATAAAACGCGATGAAACTTTCTCTCTGATTTTTTTCTCCCCGAAAGCCAATATATGGAGTTGGAGCTGGCGTCGGAGGGCCACCAGGGGGCCCACGAGGTAGGGCGGCGCGTCCAGGGGGAGGGGCGCGCCCCCCACCCTCGTGGACAGGGTGTGGGCCCCCTGGTCTTCATCTTTGGCGAGGATTTTTTTTATTTATTCTAAGATATTCCGTGAAGTTTCAGGTCATCCCGAGAACTTTTGTTTTCTGCACATAAAACAACACCATGGCAATTCTGCTGAAAACAACGTCAGTCCAGGTTAGTTCCATCCAAATCATACAAGTTAGAGTCCAAAAAAAGGGCAAAAGTGTTTGGAAAAGTAGATACGACGGAGACGTATCAACTCCCCCAAGCTTAAACCATTGCTTGTCCTCAAGCAATTCAGTTGACAAACTGAAAGAGAAAAACAAAAACTTTTACAAACTCTGTTTGCTCTTGTTGTTGTAAACATGAAAAGCCAGCATTCAAGTTTCAGCAATTATTATGAACTAACCATACTCACAATAACACGTAGGTCTTACAATTACTCATATCAATAGCATAATCAGCTAGCGAGCCATAATAATAAAACTCGGATGACAACACTTTCTCAAACTAATCATAACATGATATAACAAAATGGTATCTCGCTAGCCCTTTCTGAGACTATAAAACATAAATGCAGAGCACCTTTAAAGATCAAGGACTGACTAAACATTGTAATTCATGGTAAAAAAGATCCAGTCAAGTCATACCCAATATAAACCAATTATAATGAATGCAAATGAACAGTGTGCTCTCCAGCGGGTGCTTTTTAATAAGAAGGGTGATGACTCAACATAAAAGTAAATAGATAGGCCCTTCGCAGAGGGAAGTAGGGATTTGTAGAGGTGCCGGAGCTCGATTTTGAAATAGAGATAAATTATATTTTGAGCGGCATACTTTCACTGTCAACGCAACAACTATGAGATGGCTGTATCTTCCATACTACATGCATTATAGGCAGTTCCCAAACAGAATGGTAAAGGTTTATACTCCCCCTCCTCCACAAGCATCAATCCATGGCTTGCTCGAAACAACGAGTGCCTCCAACATTCAACGGGTTGTCACGCCCCCGATTCAATTGTACACTAATCATGCACGCAAACGTGTATGATCAAGATCAGGGACTCATGGGAAGATATCACAACACAACTATATAAACATAAATAAGTCATACAAGCATCATATTACAAGCCAGGGGCCTTGAGGGCTCGAATACAAGTGCTCACTACTAGGGAAAAGCCTATACACAGAATCTTATCAGCAGCGCGCCTCAAAATAACTCGCTGCTGCTAACTAGCAGTAGCGCGGACCACTGAAACTCGCTGCTGATACAAATATAGCAGTAGCGCGTCCACCCAAAGACGCGCTGCTGCTATAATTCCTACGAGGCCGCCGCGAGTCTAGTTATAGCAGCAACGCGTTAATACGACGCGCGCTACTGCTACATAGCATAGTAGCAGCGCATTTCCCAGACAAGCGCTACTGCTAAGTTTCCTACAAAAATTTAGTCCCACCTCGCTCCGTGAAGAGAGTTTCTACCACCTTAAATATGTTACTTCTCACACTTTGACAAGCACTTGATCTTCATTGAACTCTATGTGTAGAATTTGTTGCTGCAATATGAGTCTTCACCTGTTCCTAAACCGGTGAGCACTCATATTGTCAAATCAGATTGTACACAAAAAGATCGTTGATGATCAATGTGTATTTTTGCATGCTGACATATAGCAGTAGCGCTTTATTGTGAAAAGCGCTGCTGCTAGATAGCTTAGCAGTAGCGTGTTTTGCTGAAGAGCGCTACTGCTAAGCCATCCATCTCCCTGATCTCCTCCCTTCGGATCCACTCACACACAGCCACTCAAAATCTGCGCCGCGCGCCCCCGTCGCCCCTCTCCTCCGCGCGTGTGCGCCGCGCGCCCCCGTCGCCGCTCCTCCCTCTGCGCCGCGCGCCGTCACCTCCTCCTCCTTGCTGGACTCGGTACCGGCCTCCTCCTCCGTCCTCCCTCTCCACTCGCCGCTGGCCAGCCCCTCCTCGCTCCGCCTTCCTCCTCCGTCCTCCCTCAACTGGTCGCGCCGGCCGGCCCCTCCTCGCTCCGCCTTCCTCCTCCATCCTACTCTCTTCTCCCTCCTCGAGTCGCCCTCCTTCTCCCTCCTACTCATATGCAACATTTTGATTTAGTTGATATAATTTAGTTGACTTAGTAGGCTAGTTGATTTAGTTGACTTAGAACATTTTGATTTAGTTGATTTAGTAGGCTAGTTGATTTAGTTGACTTAGAACATTTTGATTTAGTTGATTTAGTAGGCTAATTCATTTAGTTAATTTAGTTGACTTAGAACATTTTGATTTAGTTGATTTAGTAGGCTAATTCATTTAGTTAATTTAGTTGACTTAGAACATTTTGATTTAGTTGATTTAGTAGGCTAGTTGATTTAGTTGCCTTAGAATATTTTGATTTAGTTGACTTAGTAGGTTAGTTGATTTAGTTGACTTAGAACATTTTGATTTAGTTGATTTAGTAGGCTAATTCATTTAGTTAATTTAGTTGACTTAGAACATTTTGATTTAGTTGATTTAGTAGGCTAATTCATTTAGTTAATTTAGTTGACTTAGAACATTTTGATTTAGTTGATTTAGTAGGCTAGTTGATTTAGTTGCCTTAGAATATTTTGATTTAGTTGACTTAGTAGGTTAGTTGATTTAGTTGACTTAGAACATTTTGATTTAGTTGATTTAGTAGGCTAGTTGATTTAGTTGACTTAGGAACATTTTGATTTAGTTGATTTAGTAATCCTTTGCTCATATTGCTTTAGGAAGAATGGCGCCACCACCACCACCACTATGTCAACTGTGCAAGTCAAGATGCGCCAGCACCCTTGCAACTGGCAAGCTGTTCGGCATCTACTTCCAGCCGAGTTTTCGTCATGCGGCGGTAAGAAATTAGATGAAATGTAATAACTATTTTATTTTTAGTGTTGGCATTACTGCATTGTGTCATTTTGCTTAGTTTACACAGATCGTCCCATGCAATGTGAGGTTGAAATTCAACAAGCTGACAGGAGACACTGTGACATTTGAGGCTCCTGGGGGGCCGTACACTATTGACGTCGAGAAAGGACGCAATATGTCGCAGATTGGAGGAGATGGATGGGCCCGTTTCGTCGCTCGCATGCATCTTACTGGTGGTGAGTTGATCAGCTTCAACTTCCGAGCAGAAAGACACAAGCTAGCTGTCATTTATCTCAACCTGGTGGAAGATGATGAAGATCACGAAGATGATGAAGATGATGAAGATAATGAGGACCCACTCGATGAAGATGATGAGGACCCACTTCATGAAGCCATCGTAGCTCAAAGAACAAGGCTGAGTGAGGAGGAGGTGTCCAACCTGTGGGACATAATTCCGCCACGTGCTGACTTTGTCGGGGTGCCATTCGTGACCCGCTTGACAAATACCATGGTTGATTGACATGATATGGTATGTTATACTTACAAATGCAAATTAATAGTGTGAATTACTTAGTGTACAGTCCAATGATATGGTATGTTGTGTGGAATCTAGTCGATGATATATATGTTTTAGTGTAGAGTTCGATCACATGCTTATTAATTGATATGTTTTTCTTATTCAGAAATTGGCAAAGAGCATATCTGTGAGTTATGGTATCGAGCCTGATGAAGAAGGCTCAGCAAGACTACGCCTTACTGCAAGGGGCTCCGTCACAACCTGTACTTACCGCGTGGACACGGACGGTCACACACACTTAAGCTCGGTTGGGTGGAAGAAATTCCTCGATAGCAAGAATCTTCGTGTTGGACAGGCCATCCTAATAACTATCAGGAACACCAACCGCCCAGGCTTGAGGATGATGATTGTCTTCGATATCATCTAGAACTACATATGTGTGTGTGGCTATATCATCTAGAACTACATATGTGTGTGTGGCTATATCATCTAGCTAGAACTACATATGTGTGTGTGGCTATATCATCTAGAACTACATATGATGATCGTCGTCGATATCATCTAGAACTACATATGATGATGGCCGTTGATATGACCATGTACTGCTTGAGGATGCATGTTGGCTATGCATGAAATTGTTATCTTAGTACTCCCTTCGTTCCAAATTACTCGTCGTGGTTTGAACTAAAACCACGACGAGTAATTTGGAACGAAGGGAGTACTACCGTACCTAGTAATGGTTTATGAATTTGATATCTACTAGTAGTACCTAGTATCTAGCATCTGAAAGGAGAACTGAAAGTGAAAGGAGAACTGAAAGGGAAAATGATGAAAGATATAGCAGTAGCGTGGGATGAAGAAATCGCTACAGCTAGTTAATAGTAGCGCGTTCCTAAAAAGCGCTGCTGATATCGTTCAACAGTAGTAGCGCTGGTTGGGGCCGCGCTACTACTATGAGTTAGCTGTAGCACCTTATTAGTAGCGCGGCCACCCGCGCTGCTGCTAGCCTGAAAACCCGTGCTGCTACTAGCCTTTTCCCTAGTAGTGGCTGGATCATAGACGAGTCAGCGGAAGCAACAATATCTGAGTACAGACATAAGTTAAACAAGTTTGCCTTAAGAAGACTAGCACCAACTGGGATACAGATCAAAAGAGGCACAGGCCTCCTACCTGGGATCCGCCTAACTACTCCTGGTCATCGTCAGTAGGCTGCACGTAGTAGTAGGCACCTCCAGCGTAGTAGGAGTCGTCGTCGACGGTGGCGTCTGGCTCCTAGACTCCAGCATCTGGTTGCGACAACCAGAAAGAAAGGAAAGGGGGGAAAAGGGGGGAGAAAGCAACTGTGAGTACTCATCCAAAGTACTCGCAAGCAAGGAGCTACACTACATATGCATGGGTATATGTGTAAAGGGCCATATCAGTGGAGTGAACTGCAGAATGCCAGAATAAGAGGGGGATAACTAATCCTGTCGAAGACTACGCTTCTGGCACCCTCCGTCTTGCAGCGTGTAGAAGAGAGTAGACTGAAGTCCTCTAAGTAGCATCGCATAGCATAATCCTACCCGACGATCCTCCCCTCGTCGCCCTGTGGAAAAGCGATCACCGGGTTGTCTGTGGAACTTGTCTGGGTGTGTTTTATTAAGTATCCGGTTCTAGTTGTCATAAGGTCAAGGTACAACTCTGGGTCGTCCTTTTACCGAGGGACACGGCTATTCGAATAGATAAACTTCCCTATAGGGGTGCACCACATAACCCAACACGCTCGATCCCATTTGGCCAGACACACTTTCCTGGGTCATGCCCGGCCTCGAAAGATCAACACGTCGCAGCCCCACCTAGGCCTAACAGAGAGGTCAGCACGCCGGTCTAACTCCTATGGCGTAGGGGTCTGGGCCCATCGCCCATTACACACCCGCACGTTGCGAGGGCGGCCGGAAGCAGACCTAGCAACCTCCATTACAAAGGAAGTCACATTACGCGGTCCAATCTGGCGCGCGCCGCTCAGTCACTGACGTCTAGAAGGCTTCGGTAGATACCACGATGTCGAGTGCCCATATCTTTCCCACGTAGTTGGTTAGTGCGTATAGACCAAATGGCCAGACTCAGATCAAATACCAAGATCTCGTTAAGCGTGTTATTATGAAGCAACCGCGGACGCCGACCAGGGCCAGGCCCACCTCTCGCCTAGGTGGTCTCAACCTGCCCTGTCGCTCCACCACAAAGATCCACACAGAGGGCCATCGGGACAAAGGTCCTTTCAGCCCCCAATCCGTGAATCACTCGCGGGTACTCTTTGAGCGGACCTGACTTTAGTCACCATCTGAAGTATGTATATATGTATAGTATATACTCGTGATCACCTCCCAAGTGATCACGGCCCGATAGTATAGCAAGGCAGACTGACAAGAATGTAGAGCCACAGATGATAAACTAGCATCCTATACTAAGTATCTAGGATTGCAGGTAAGGTATCAACAGATGTAGCAACAATGTCAGGCTATGCATCAGAATAGGATTAACGGAAAGCAGTAACATGCTACACTACTCTAATGCAAGCAGTATAGAGGAGAATAGGCGATATCTGGTGATCAAGGGGGGGGGGCTTGCCTGGTTGCTCTGGCAAGTAGGAGGGGTCGTCAACTCCGTAGTCGGACTGGGCAGCAGCGGCATCGGTCTCGTAGTCTACCAGAGAAAAGAGGGGGGAAGAAACAACAAATATAATGCAAACAAATGCATGACGATGCATCACATGACAAAGCGCTGTGCTAGGTGTGCCCTAACGCGGTAGTAGGTGATACCGGCGAAAGGGGGAAACATCCGGGAAAGTATCCCCGGTGTCTCGCATTTTCGGATAGATGAATCGGAGGGGAAAAGTTGCGAGTTTGCTATGCTAGGGATGTGTGGCGGACGAACAGGCTGCGTATCCGGAATCGTCTCGTCGTTCTAAGCAACTTTCATGTACAAAGTTTTTCCATCCGAGCTACGATTTATTTTATATTATTTTAAAAGATTTACTCATTTTTAGAATTTATTTAATTATTTACCCCTAACATTATCCAAAATAGTGATTGCTGATGTCAGCATGACGTCAGCAGTTGACCTGGTCAACCTGACATGGGGGTCCCGCATGTCATTGCCTAACTAACTAACTAACTGTTTAGACAGATTAATTAACAGGTTAATTTGGTTTAATAGTTAGTTAACAGAATTAATTAAGTTATTAATTCTTTAATTAATTAATTAATTAATTGATATTCTTTATTTATTTATTTTATCATTATTTTTAATTCCTTTTTTTAAAATACATTCTGGGCGGGGCCCGCCTGTCATTGGCCCTGGGGCCTTAGCGGGCGGGCTAATGGGCGGAGGGGCGGGCGCCAGGTGCGGTTCGGGTGGTAGCGGGTGACGGGCGCCTGCCCAGGCCAACGTGGGGGGGGAGGACGGCGAGGCGTCGCCGGCCACCACAACGGGCGGCCGCAGCCCCCGGGAAGGAAGGGGGCGGCCATGGCACAGCCAGGCACGGCCGGGCAGGGGCAGCGGTGGCAAGTGTGGCGGCGGCCTCGGCACGCAGTGCGTGGCCACAGGGAGCAGGGGATAGGGCGGAACCGGCCACGGTGCGGTGGAGGCAAAGGGCGCTGGCGGGGGCTCGCGTGAGTGAGGAAGGTCCGGGACACAGGCGATGCGTGGGTGCCGCAGGGGGCACTGACAGCGTCTGGCGCGGGCGCGGTCTGGCGTTACTACGCGCACAATGGGGGGCACGGGGAAGGGAGAAGGGAGTGGAGGTCGGGGGCCTCACCGCGGGGCCGTAGGGACTATGGCAACGGGCTCGATGGATGTCGGGGAGGTCCGACGAGGGAGATGACGAGGCGGCGGCAGTCCGGCGAGGGAGGTCCGGCGAGGTGGCTCCGACGACGGGCGGCGTTCCGGGCAGCAGCGGACGACGGAGGGCGGGCACAGGGCGTCGGGGGCGACGCGGCAAGTGCGGCAAGGGGCGCCGCTGAGGGAGAGGGGACGGGGCGCGAGGATGCGGGAGGGGGCCGGCGAGGCGGCTACGGGCGTTGGCGTCGGTGGCCTCCTTCCTCGATCCCGATCCAATCGGGGGAAGGGGGCGAGTGGGCGAGTGTGGTGGACGGCTAGGGTTTCGGGAGGGGAAGTGGATTAGGAGTAGTGGGGGAGGCCGGCTGGTTGGGCCTGGTGGGCTGAGGGTGGGTGGCTAGCTGGGCCAAGGCCCAGTGTGGGGGGGGGTCTTTCTTCCTTTTTTTGTTTTGTTTTGTTTTCTGTTTTTGTAGTTTCTTTTCTTTTTTATTTATTTTCTTTTCTGTTTTAAATCATTTTAAATTATCTAGGTATTTTATAAAAATGTGTTTGCTTTATTATAATTACCCATGCATTTAACTGCACAGCCCGAACATTTTAGTTTAATATTTTGAAAACTTTGTCGTTTGACATTAATTTGAATTTGAATTTGAAATGTTTTCGAATCAACCCAAGATTAACTACAGTGATCGAGGTGACATGGCACCATTAACGTGAGATTACTGTAGCATGATTATCCGGGCGTCACAATTCTCCTCCACTACAAGCAATCTCGTCCCGAGATTTAAGAGGGGAGTAAGGGGGAAAGTTCTGGTTACGAAATTTTAACGGGTGTCATCGGTCTTGGTTGCTCTTCTCGAAGAGGTCGATCCATTGTGTTGCTGTCTCCATTCCTCTTCTTTAGGGCATCATGATGAAGTCCTCATCCTTTCTTCGGGGTTTCCATCGTACTTACGAAAAGGATAGTGGGTATCTTCGAAAGAACGGACCTTACAAGGTTGACTATCTAGCAGATAACTCAGGGAATGTGGTAGAAAGTAACTCTCGAACAGATACTTAAGAAAATATCGAGAGTAAAGTAAGAAGGTACCCTGAGAAGTTTCAAACAGATAGGCAATCGTTCGATGTCTGAAACAACATGCGAAAGGGGTCCAAGCAACGAGATTGAATATTGTGTCTATTACCAGAATAGATCACTAGGACGGTGGCCCGTGAATTACATACGAAGCCATGCGCGAGGAATAACTTTGGGAACGGGTGGTACAGGAGAGTCAGGTTTCGATCCTGGGACCTGTGGGTTATGGGCCCACCATGTGGATTCAAAGTAGAAAGAGTGGTGACATCTTGCACGGTTATGATGGCAAGGCATGATAGATAATAGCCTATCAGTTATGTCAGCAACAACGTCAGTACCAAGGGCGAGGGACGAAGTGAACCATTTTCCTGCTCGTTGAACGAGGCAGACCAATAGGCAAAGTTCTCGTCCATCGGTGGTTACCGGAATGTTGTCAACAATAGTAACAGGGTCTGACTGATAAGGTGGTACACCGAGGTGTTTTCGTAAGCAGGATAATTTTACTGCTTAGATCTTATAGATCACCAGAGAGGTTAAACCAAACAATGGAAAGGAATATATCATTATCAGATTAGACAGAACAATGGAAAGGAAAACGTGTTAGAACACATATCCCATGGGTATATCTACCCACGGATAGGCATGATATGCATGACAGGATATAAAGTAGAAAGCGCTTTAGGTAAGGGGAGAGAAACTTCATGACATTACCCATACAACGGTGTTTGGATAATTGATAAAGAAAATTCAACGTTGTGCTTCAAATGTTCTTATTGATGATCGGAGTACCACCGACATGCTTCGAGATAGCATTGACATGGTCAACAGGTAAAGATTGGACTATGGATACATAAGGGATCCATCAAGATCAACTTATAGAATAAGTCTTATAATTTCCTCAAGGAAGAATGGTTAACCTTGCTAATAAGGAAACTATAACAGCAGGTCCTCCGGCCAGGTGTGCTAGGCATGACATCACCTTACCAGGTCATACAAAGACCAATTTTATAACTCTTGGAAATATGACCCAACCATCATATCTGACCGAGATTCAGATTTGATTGATGTTAGGAATCAGGATACCTCGGACTCAGGATGCCTGAGAAGAAAAGGTGCAAAACAAATTGACAAGATGACATTGTAAGATTCTCAGGAAATGTACTATGGAAGGGAGTTCCAGAACAATAGCTCATCATTAATCCAATGAAGGGATAAGGAGGTAATTGATGAACTCAGTGACAATTCATCAAGATTTCAAAAGGATGGGTTTCCACAATTATGTGAACAAGGAGATAACATTTGTCAGATCAAATGATATAATGATGTATGCTCGAGAAAAGCCTACACAATTGAACATTGATTGAAAGGTGCACCCGAAGATGGGCTTAGGTAGCATGATCAACGTTAGAATGGTGGTTCAACAACCAATAGTCTAAGAACAAACTACCGACCATCAACTTCAAAGCAATAGGGTTGTTAGAGGTAAAAATCCACGCAGTACCGTTCACTTGTTGGAATCCCGGTTAGAATCAACACGGGAACCAAGAAGGGAAGGTTATGGTGAGAAGTATTACTTGCATCAATAATTCATAAGAGGTGGTGAAAGTCTCATGACATTCTTGACAAGACAGATGGCAATACTCCAAGGTAAAGAAGAACAATCATTGGATAGCATGGAACTCAAGGTATACACAAAGCATGAACAAGTTTGTGTTAAACGGAAGGCAATAAAGTGGTCGATGATAGCACCAATCATCGAGGGCAAGGATGTTATTTCTCAACGTGAATTCAATTGATATCTTGGAAGACCTTAGAATGTTGATGATGATCACGACACATTTGTCGAGAGGTTTCAAGAAGATGTAACCGATCGGCGATGACATCAAGTCAAACGAATGATGAAGCGAAAAGTTATTGAAACCATGGGTACGACACAAACTCGAAATCAAGCTCGTTGTTCAAGGACAAATGATATGATGAGGAAGATCGATGTAAGCTTAGCTCATCGTCGAAAGTAGTGCTCCGGGATTAAGGACCAGGTAGCACAGTTAAAATCGGCACGATAATGATATAGCCGAGCAGGCTAGGAATGACGTGATCGAGTTCAAAGTCGTAGGTAATGAAGGTTCCAAGAGTTGTTTAATTGCGGTGCGGACTCGATTCAGTTATCGGTGTCTTTGAGTGTTTAATAACTCAGAGCCCGTGAAAAATTTGGAATCAGTGAGAATGTAGTACTTGATGAAGAACTCATAAGAAGTTATGCAGTTCCGTGATAATCTCGAGATACCAGGGGGGTAATACTCCACGACAGATCAAAGTAGAGGTTGGACAGGGGTAATGCTCTGCAGAAGACAAGTACTTACACTTGCACGAGAAATGGTATTTAAAGGGGTACATGGTCGGAATCCACGATCATAAAGGATCGAACCACGGATACAAGATGAACTTATAACAAGGGGGTAATTATTTTTACGAGCAGCTTCCATGATAAGTTATACATCGTGTCCCTGGGCATGAACGCAAGGTTCAAGGTCGACTCCCACTTCTTCAATGTATAACCTTCCAATCACTTTTCGCTTTGATAAAGGCATTAGTGATGAAAGTTTTATCTGGTGAAATACCAGATGAGTATGACTCGTGAAAACTTCCGAGTTCACACATATAAAGGAAGGCATAGGTTCAACCCGTCAGGGTATCGTGGAAACATATACCACAAGCTTCAATAGCAAATACGACCAGCTCGAAAGCAGACCATGGTTGTCCAAGCAGATGATACAATGTACCAAGGGCATTATGTATCAGGTAAAGAACTCACAAGAATTTTGGTTGTGAAGGACAATGTCGGATAATAACCCAGCAATGGTTATGGCGGTCCACAACGGGGCTGATGTGAGTATCGGAACTCAATCAAAGGAAGAAGGAATGCCAAGGCATCGGATTATAGAAACAACTGACTAATTCAAAGCTTAATGCAAAGAAATTTTATGATTTCCAAATCAAGGGATCAGAAGCAATTGTTCTGATCGAAAATGAATAAGTTCAATAGACTTGGAAGCACAAACGATCAAGGCATTGATTGGTCAAGAACCAGCTCATATCCAAATGACGCCTGAGCCGGAAGGATGAATCCTAGGATTCAACTGAGGAATGCGAGCATCCTCAACATATTGAATCAACGGACTTAAAATGATAGAGACAAGGGATGCCAATAAGATTACGAAACTTATGGGATTATCCATAATGCAAGCAAGCAAGAATTTCAAGAGCAACAGGCTGCTCAGGATTTTCGAAAGATCGAATGATATTTTGAAGTGTTTGGCGAAACACATGAACAATGGGGAATGAGCGGATACTTGATAAGTGCGAGAATTATCCGTAGGGGTATTCAGGTGACAAAGAACAGCAAGGCAGTAAGCTCAAAGGATTCTCGGAACAACAGAGAGAATTTCGAGGTATCTTGTAATAACAAGATCAACTGGGAAACATTGCATGAATGGCGAGTATACGTGCTTATCCATAGGGGTTTACCGATGGAAGGGCATTGCATAAGTGACCATAAAGTTTGGAGAGAACATCGGTGAGTATCTTCGGATCCTTCTGGTGCAGCAGACGATCATCTATAACAAGGGGCTCTCCGGGAGAAGGCTGTTACGAGAACCTAAAGTCAGATTTAGTAAAATCATTTAACCCGAATAGCAGAGAGATCAGAGTCCCAGAGTATAGATCGAGGAGTAAAAGATCCTAATACCACCCAATGGCGACGTGGGCCCGTAAGGCACACAGCCATGTTAGTAAAAGTTTTGCAATGACTAGACTCAACTTCGGCCAAGGAGTGTGGAAGGGGGATTCCTACAGGCAGTCGGCTCTGATACCAACTTGTGACGCCCCCGATTCAATCGTACACTAATCATGCACGCAAACGTGTACGATCAAGATCAGGGACTCACGGGAAGATATCACAACACAACTCTATAAACATAAATAAGTCATACAAGCATCATATTACAAGCCAGGGGCCTCGAGGGCTCGAATACAAGTGCTGGATCATAGACGAGTCAGCGGAAGCAACAATATCTGAGTACAGACATAAGTTAAACAAGTTTTCCTTAAGAAGACTAGCACCAACTGGGATACAGATCGAAAGAGGCGCAGGCCTCCTGCCTGGGATCCTCCTAACTACTCCTGGTCGTCGTCAGCAGGGTGCACGTAGTAGTAGGCACCTCCAGCGTAGTAGGAGTCATCGTCGACGGTGTCGTCTGGCTCCTAGACTCCAGCATCTGGTTGCGACAACCAGAAAGAAAGGAAAGGGGGGATAAGGGGGGAGAAAGCAACCGTGAGTACTCATCCAAAGTACTCGCAAGCAAGGAGCTACACTACATATGCATGGGTATATGTGTAAAGGGCCATATCAGTGGACTGAACTGCAGAATGCCAGAATAAGAGGGGGATAACTAATCATGTCGAAGACTACGCTTCTGGCAGCCTCCGTCTTGCAGCATGTAGAAGAGAGTAGACTGAAGTCCTCTAAGTAGCATCGCATAGCATAATCCTACCCGGCGATCCTCCCCTCGTCGCCCTGTGGAAAAGCGATCACCGGGTTGTCTGTGGAACTTGTCTAGGTGTGTTTTATTAAGTATCCGGTTCTAGTTGTCATAAGGTCAAGGTACAACTCCGGGTCGTCCTTTTACCGAGGGACACGGCTATTCGAATAGATAAACTTCCCTGCAGGGGTGCACCACATAACCCAACACGCTCGATCCCATTTGGCCGGACACACTTTCCTGGGTCATGCCCGGCTTTGGAAGATCAACACGCTGCAGCCCCACCTAGGCCTAACAGAGAGGTCAGCACGCCGGTCTAACTCCTATGGCACAGGGGTCTGGGCCCATCGCCCATTGCACACCTGCACGTTGCGAGGGCGGCCGGAAGCAGACCTAGCAACCTCCATTACAAAGGAAGTCACGTTACGCGGTCCAATCTGGCGTGCGACGCTCAGTCACTGACGTCTAGAAGGCTTCGGCTGATACCACGACGTCGAGTGCCCATATCTTTCCCACGTAGTTGGTAGTGCGTATAGACCAAATGGTCAGACTCAGATCAAATACCAAGATCTCATTAAGCGTGTTATTATGAAGCAACCGCGGACGCCGACCAGGGCCAGGCCCACCTCTCGCCTAGGTGGTCTCAACCTGCCCTGTCGCTCCGCCACAAAGATCCACACAGAGGGCCGTCGGGACAAAGGTCCTTTCAGCCCCCAATCCGTGAATCAGTCGCGGGTACTCTTCGAGCGGACCCGACTTTAGTCACCATCTGAAGTATGTATATATGTATAGTATATACCCGTGATCACCTCCCAAGTGATCACGGCCCGATAGTATAGCAAGGCAGACTGACAAGAATGTAGGGCCACAGATGATAAACTAGCATCCTATACTAAGTATCTAGGATTGCAGGTAAGGTATCAATAGATGTAGCAACAATGTCAGGCTATGCATCAGAATAGGGTTAACGGAAAGCAGTAACATGCTACACTACTCTAATGCAAGCAGTATAGAGGAGAATAGGCGATATCTGGTGATCAAGGGGTGGGAGGCTTGCCTGGTTGCTCTGGCAAGTAGGAGGGGTCGTCAACTCCGTAGTCGGACAGGGCAGCAGCGGCATCGGTCTCGTAGTCTACCGGAGAAAAGAGGGGGGAAGAAACAATAAATATAATGCAAACAAATGCATGACGATGCATGACATGACAAAGCGCGGTGCTAGGTGTGCCCTAACGCGGTAGTAGGTGATACCGGCGAAAGGGGGAAACATCCGGGAAAGTATCCCCGGTGTCTCGCGTTTTCGGACAGATGAATCGGAGGGGAAAAGTTGCGAGTTTGCTATGCTAGGGATGTGTGACGGAGGAACAGGCTGCGTATCCGGAATCGTCTCGTCGTTCTGAGCAACTTTCATGTACAAAGTTTTTCCATCCGAGCTACGGTCTATTTTATATTAATTTTAAAAGATTTAATCATTTTTAGAATTTATTTAATTATTTACCCCTAACATTATCCAGAATAGTGATTGCTGACGTTAGCATGACGTCAGCAGTTGACCTGGTCAACCTGACATGGGGGTCCCGCATGTCATTGCCTAACTAACTAACTCTTTAGACAGATTAATTAACAGGTTAATTTGGTTTAATAGTTAGTTAACAAAATTAATTAAGTTATTAATTCTTTAATTAATTAATTAATTAATTGATATTATTTATTTATTTATTTTATAATTATTTTTAATTCCTTTTTTTAAAATACATTATGGGCGGGGCCCGCCTGTCATTGGCCTTGGGGCCTTAGCGGGCGGGCTAACGGGCGGAGGGGCGGGCACCAGGTGCGGTTCGGTTGGTAGCGGGCGACGGGCGCCTGCCCAGGCCAACATGGGGGGGAGGACGGCGAGGCGTCGCCGGCCACCACAACGGGCGGCCGCAGCCGCCGGGAAGGAAGGGGGCGGCCATGGCGCGGCCGGCAGGGGCAGCGGTGGCAAGTGCGGCGGCGGCCTCGGCACGCAGTGCGTGGCCACAGGGAGCAGGGGATAGGGTGGAACTGGCCACGGTGCGGTGGAGGCAAAGGGCGCCGGCGGGGGCTCGCTTGAGTGAGGGAGGTCCGGGACACAGGCGATGCGCGGGTGCCGCAGGGGGCACCGACAGTGTCAGGCATGGGCGCGGTCTGGCATTACTACGCGCACAACGGGGGGGCACGGGGAAGGGAGAAGGGAGTGGAGGTCGGGAGCCTCACCGCGGGGCCGTAGGGACTATGGCAACGGGCTCAACGGAGGTCGGGGAGGTCCGACGAGGAAGATGACGAGGCGGCGGCAGTCCGGCGAGGGAGGTCCGGCGAGGTGGCTCCGACGACGGGCGGCGTTCCGGGCAGTAGCGGACGACGGAGGGCGGGCGCAGGCGTCGGGGGCGACGCAGCAAGCGCGGCGAGGGGCGCCGCTGAGGGAGAGGGGACGGGGCGCGAGGCTGCGGGAGGGGGCCGGCGAGGCGGCTACGGGCGTTGGCGTCGGTGGCCTCCCCCCTCGATCCCGATCCAATGTGGTTTTTGTACCCTCTCCATTGAACTTAACAAAATCTGGAAATTTATATCCTGGAGGGCACTGGATAGCATCAAAGTACTCGGGGTACGGCTTTTGGTAAATCCGATTCCGAGGTAACTCAACTCCAAAATTTTCTCGAAGCATCTTAGCCATCTCCTCTCTAAGATTAGCTAAACCATCATCCATAGTGGACGATGAAGCTTGTGGCAGTGGCATAGGAGGAGTAGGGTTACTAGCTGTAGGTAGGAATTGTGGCATGTATGTCGACCCATAACTTGGTAGTGGTCGAGTGGTTGTAGCTGTAGGTAGGGTTTGGTTCGGCGTCACCACCGAACCTGGCATGCTCATAATAGGATTAATGGGTGCAGCCACAATCTGATTTGTTTGGGTAGGATAATAAGTCATCGGCACGGGAGGCGCCGATGAGATAGGTAAAGCCAGATTAGGGTTTTGCACACTAGCAGCTACACCATCATTACCACTAGTCGATTGAGATGTATTCTTCTGAGCATTAGTATTTTCTATGAAAGTTTGATAGACGAGATTGTTACCATCAGCAATACGACTTTCAATCTCAGCCCACTGCTCAGGAGAAAAGGCAGTACTTACAGAGGGTTTAACCTGCTTGGCTTGCAAAGGAGGGAACTTGATTTCTTCAATCGGAGTGATGTTGCCTTGGCGATCCTTCTTGAACTTTGCAAGGAACTCCTGCAAGTCCTTCTCCTCGTGCGCCTTCTTGTACTCCTCATAGACTTGACGATGATCGGCCGATATCTCATCAAGACTGGGCTTAATGATGTTATGGGCGTCTACCTCAGATGGCTTGGGAAGATCAGACATGGTGGATGATGATGATTGATCTTCGTCCCCAGCGGAGTCGCCAAAAAGTGTGTTGACACACGAACACGTCACGTGTACCCTCGACGCCGAGGGTGATGCACCGCAGCTCACGTCGAAGGAGACCCGACCGACAGCGCGAAACGCAAGACAGTCGGCGGGTGCTTTTGCAGACCCGAAACCCCGCGCACCCGGGAGGGACCCCGTCAGGGATTGCGGCGGCTATGGGCTGCCCTAGGTCGATTCGCTCGCCCCTAGAGCCTCGGGATTCGCAGCTCTCAAACACGAAGAACAGCGAAGAACGAGAGAGAAAAACGGTGGAGAGATAAAAAGTAGACAGGAAAAAGTAGTATATTGATTTGTTCGATTGTGTGTTGTTCAATCGGCCGTCACCCCCAACATATATAAGAGGCGGCTGGACTTCCCGTACAAGTAAAGGATTCATCTAGGCTTTCCTTACAAGAAAAATTACATCAATTCGCGTCCTAGAGTCCTAGTTCTATTCCAACTCGGATTCAGTCTGAATATGGCCCAACTCTGTCTTCCTCCTTGTGCAGGCCGCCGAGCCTCCATATGACCTCCGATCAAGATGGCCCAAATATCAAACTTGTGCGCCTCGACGATATGAACAACTCTCATGTTGATCACTTTTTCAAATAAGACCATCTTGAATATCTTTCGAGGTCGTCTTTACCTTCCAGTCGGACTCAGTCTTGCGGTAGACTGAATTATCCGAGTCTTGTAGTGAATTTGCAGGCCATATACTATCTCTGATGACAATGACTCCAAAACCAAAGTTTACCGTCTTGATGATACGCACAACTTCTGTATTGAACACTTCTTCATCCAAAATCATCTTGATAAACTTTTGGGC
This sequence comes from Triticum timopheevii, assembly GCA_963921465.1. Classification (NCBI taxonomy): domain Eukaryota; kingdom Viridiplantae; phylum Streptophyta; class Magnoliopsida; order Poales; family Poaceae; genus Triticum; species Triticum timopheevii. Next base: position 128,965,197 of record OY997274.1, on the reverse strand, counting down.
GTATGTTCAGTTTCACTCGGATTTGAGCTCATCCACTCGGATATTAGAGTCTTTCACTCGGATGGTCCGACTGGACTTTTTCACTCGGATGACTATATTTTCACTCGGAAGACAAACGGTGACCACATTTTCAGTCGGAAGACAATCTTTTACTCGATCGGTAGGTTTTCACTCGACCTTTTACTCGATCGGTAGGTTTTCACTCGACCTTTTACTCGATCGGTAGGTTTTCACTCGATCAGTAGGTTTTCACTCGACCTTTCACTCGATCGGTAGGTTTTCACCTGAAAGGTAAACTTTTACTCGACCGGTGAGTTTTCACTCGGATGGTAAGCTTTTCACTCGACCAAAAACTTAGCCTGATCTTGATTTGTCTCTCCAAGTCTCATACGACCTCGGATTGAGACGAATTATATATGAAAATCGATCGGCTCGACGAGACGAAACTTTTTCGTGTTGAAGGTGTTTCGATTGAATGCCGTCTTGAAGGCCGAATTGCTCGCGCGACCCATCAGACATGGCGTCTGGTACTTCGCGCCATATTTCCACTCAGCTTCGGCCCGCAGTGTATTGCCTCTAACTTTTGCATATGAACTCGGATTGAGATGATTTATATATCAAAATCGATCGCCTCGACGAGACGAAGACAATTCCTTTAGAGTACTCCTTCATCCGAGGTCGTCTTGAAGGCATGGTAGGCCGAAAACCACTCGGAATGTTGAATTTTGTCACTCGGAGTACAACTTCGGCCACCGAGATAAGGTCAAATGGCGATAAGTTAAACATCAAAATTATTCCATTCGGCGACCTGAAACTTTGCATGCCAAAAACTCTTTTACTTGAGGCCATCTTACTTGCCTTTTGTACCTTGCCAAAATCCGATGTCAACACATGCCCCCCTGTTTTTCGGCAAAGCTTGCATGCCGAAAAATAATATGCACGGTGTTTGTTCTAAGGACGATGTCAACACTCCATCGGCCAATTATTTTCCTCAGGGCGATAATTATGTATCGGCCATGTTTGTGCTAAGGGCGATAATCGTATATCGGCCATTGCCTACTTAGGCTTCCTGCCATACACTCGGGTGGTACTTCTTCAAATATTTGCCATTGAGAGCTCGAGGTAACAATGCCCCTTGTATTGATTCTACCAAATATGAATTTCCGGGAACGACTCTTGTAATCCTAAAAGGACCTTCCCAACTTGGAGACCACTTCCCGAATTTTCTATCTCTTGAACCAATCGGCAGAATCACTTTCCAGACAAGATCACCAACTTGAAAATTCTTCAACTTAACTTTCTTATTGTAAGCCCTTGCTACCCTCAACTTATCTCTCTCTATGGCATTCAAAGCAGCCAAACATTTATCAGCAACCTCGTCAATGTTGTCCATCATCAAGTTATAGAAGTCTATTGCCGATAAATCATTTTGTTTGGCTATTCTCAAAGCATTCAAATTTACTTCCACCGGTAAAACAGCCTCCTGACCATATACTAGCTCATATGGAGTCACTGTCGTAGCACCATGCCTTGAGATTCTATGTGCCCATAATGCCTCAGACAACAAGTCATACCATCTCCTTGGATTATTCTCAATCTTCTTCTTGATGAGCTTGATTAAAATTTTATTGCTAGACTCAGCTTGTCCATTAGCTTGGGCATAATACGGAGAGGAATTGAGCAACTTTATATTATAAGATTCGGCAAACTCTCTGACTTGGTGTGACATAAAAGATGAACCTTTAGTTAACGTTTGAGGAATACCGAATCTGTGAATAATGTGCTCGGTTATGAATTGAATTACCTCCGTATGTGTCATGTTCTTGAGAGGTACTGCTTCAGACCATTTAGTGAAATAATCAGTTGCCACCAACACGAATCGATGCCCCTTCGAGGAAGATGGATGAATTTGCCCAATAAAGTCTAAACCCCATCCTCTGAAAGGCCACGGCTTGATAATAGGATGCAACATAGCAGGAGGAGCCAATTGAATATCACCAAATTTTTGACAAGCTTCGCACCCTTTATAATATCTGAAGCAATCATTAATCATGGTCGGCCAATAAAACCCAGCACGTCGTAATAACCATTTCATCTTAGGAGCCGACTGGTGAGTACCACAAATGCCCTCATGTACCTCTCCCATAGCAACTTTTGCTTGGTCCTCATCCAAGCATTTTAAAAGAACATCATCAACTGTTCGGCGATAAAGGTCATCATCCCTCATAGTATATTTAAAAGCCATACGCCGAACAGCCCTGTCCACCCTTTCACTCGGATTGCGCAAGTAAGCAACAATGGGCTTCCTCCAGTCGGAATTGTCATCTGCACTAGATTTTTTGTTAATGACCGAATCAGTGGGTTCTGGTTCGGCCTCTTCTATACTGGTAAGACAAGACATCGGTCTTTGAGAGATATGAAACATGCCATGATCAACATGATATCCAGATGCTTGCTGTGCCAACTCATTTGCTTTCCAGTTGTCATGTCTAGATATATGTGCAATGCTAAAACAATCCACAGTAGAAATTATATCTAGACATTTATCAAGATAAACATTAAGTGATTCGTCAAAACACTGAAAGACTCTGGATATTTGCTGCACCACTAGTAACGAATCACCGTAAGCCTCAATATGTGTAACACCTATAGCAAGTAACATCTCTAGACCGAACAACAATGCTTCATATTCGGCCTGATTGTTTGTGCAAAAATATTCTAAGCGGCATGAGGCTTCAAAAACAGCACCATGAGGAGATATATAAACAATACCAACACCTTGGCTATTGCTACAAACTGAACCATCAAAGTACAATCTCCATGGCACTAATGAAACAAGGTTCATATCAACATCATGCTTGTCATTAATCCGATGTTCAACAATGAAATTAGCAACAATTTGGCCTTTCATGGATTTTAGAGATTCATAAGCCAAATCATACTCAATCAAAGCATAAGCCCACTTGCCAATTCTACCACTAAGAATTGGCCTATGCAACATGTACTTAATGACATCGGTTTGACAAGCTACTACACAAGCACTCGGCACTAGGTAATGTCTCAATTTTGTGCAAGCGTAATATAAGCATAGACATAGTTTTTCAATAAATGTATACCTTGTCTCGGCGTCCAATAAACGTCTGCTCAAATATGTAATGGCATGCTCTTTTCCTTCGGTATCTTGAGTCAAAACAGCACCAATAACACCTTCCTCTGCTGCGATATAAAGTTTAAAAGGCTCTCTATGCTTGGGTGCTTTCATCACCGGAGGAGTGCACAAATAATTCTTGATCATATCAAAGGCTTCTTGCTGTTTTGCCCCCCAAGTGAAATCAACATCATTCTTTAACCGAAGGATAGGAGTAAATGCATCAACTTTCCCTGACAGATTAGCTATGAACCTTCTCAAATAATTGACCTTGCCAAGGAACTTTTGCATATCTCTCTTGCATGTTGGAGCCTCCACTTTCTGTATGGCCTCTATCTTTTTGGGATCGATTTCGATGCCATCTTCATGAATAATGAAACCCAAAAATTTGCCAGCTGACACGCCGAATGCACACTTCAAAGGATTCATCTTCAGTCCATACTTTTTCATCCTTTCAAAAGCTAAACGCAAATCGGCCAAGTGAGATTCAAAAGCATCCGATTTGACAACAATATCATCAATATAAACTTCAAGTATGATACCGAGTAAATCATGAAAAATCAAATTCATAGCCCTTTGATATGTGGCCCCAGCATTTTTCAATCCGAATGTCATCACTGTCCACTCGAATAAACCAAGGAAACCAGGACATCGAAAAGTTGTTTTGTACATGTCCTCTTCGGCCATAAAAATTTGATTGTATCCGGCATTACCATCTAGAAAGCTAATAACCTTATGTCCAGAAGCATCATTAATAAGCATATCGGCTATTGGCATGGGATACTCATCTTTGGGTGTAGCCCTATTCAAATCTCTGAAGTCAATGCACACCCTCAACTTGCCGGATCCCTTCTTCTCCACTGGGACAATGTTAGAAATCCACTCGGCATACCTGCAAGGTCGAATGAAATTAGCTTCAAGCAGTCGACCGATCTCTTCCTTGATCCGGTCATATGTTTTCGGATTAAACTTTCTGGCCGACTGTTTATAAGGTCTAAAACCGGATTTTATAGGCAACCGATGCTCCACTAGCTCTCGGCTCAACCCTGGCATCTCATGATATTCCCATGCAAAGCAACAAACATATTCTTTCAATAGCTCGATTAATTTGGCCTTACACTCGGCTTTCAAATTTTTATTTATAAATGTCGGTCGAGTGACTGAACCATCTCCAATATCTATCTCTTCTAATGGATCAGCCGATGTAAAACCTTGTCCAAGTTTATCCATGTCATCCAACTCCTCTATAGACTCATACATATCGTCCTCACTGGACCGATATTCTACAAGACGTTTTTGTAACCACTCAGAATTAGAATCCATTTAAACCTATCATACCTTGGAGCCGATTGCATTCAGTCGGCTTTAAAGACACGGGCACAAAACCATTCTTGGTCGCGCTGAGAAAATCAAACTCTGATAAGTCACGTCCCGTCAAGCAAGTAGCATTGGGATGTTGCGATTCCACCGATGCATCGGCCAAAGCAACACAGGCCGAGTTATCCGCATGAATGACTTCCACTTCATCATCAACCCACTGAATCAAAAACTGGTGCATAGTGGATGGCACGCACTGGTTTGCATGAACCCAATCACGGCCTAGTATAACATTGTAGTTACCTTGCACCTCAGCGACAAAGAATGCAGTGGCCAAAGTTTTGCTTCCGACTGTAAGCTCCACATACATTACACCTTTGGCTTCAGTTTTCTCTTTGCCTTCAAACCCGTTGAGCACCATATTGGTCTTGATCAATTCTTCATCAGGCAAACCCAATTTCTTGAAGACCGAATAGGGCATAAGATTTACCACAGCACCACCATCAACAAGCATTCGACTAAGTGGCGATCCATTGATATGACCTCTGAGATACAACGGTTTCAAATGTGTTACTGGTTCTTTTGGCTTCTCGAATATTGCGTTCTTAGGGCCAAAATCCAGCTGAGCAACTTCCCCTTCCTCATTTACAGCACGAAACTCAGCAGGTAAGTAATACACCATATTGATATCCATACCTTCATGAACCGGTGTAGATTCATAGTCCAACATATCAGCCTTTTCTCCAAGTGGATCGACCGATTCTGAAATCTGGCCGAGTGAAGGAGAAGTAAGAAGTGTCGCAGACGATGTAATAGCCGTCACATCGTCCTCCTTGGGTGGTGTAGGCACTTCTGTGATAGATGTAGAAGCTGATGTATCTTGTATTTGTTTTGGCCTCCACACTTGTTTTGCTGGAACCATGGGCCGAGTGTCATTGAACAACTTATCCCTTTGCTTCTCGGCCTCCTGCTCCGCCATCTCTTGACTCCTTAACCTCTGTAGTTTCCTCTTCTGTGTCTTTGTTAGCCCTGGAGGACACCACTTTGGTCGAGTGTATTTAGCATCTCTCACCTTTACTTGGCTGGTGCTTGCTTCATGGTCATTAGCCGAGTGCTTTGGCGCGATAGAAAGTATCGGCTCAGTTGAGTGATTATGCACAGTCGGCTGCTGTATGGGGAATGTTTCGGTGCCCAAGATAAGTGAGTCGGCATCCATTTTCTCCTTGCCTTTGCCCGACTCAACTGCTGCAACACTTGGTGACTTAACACGCCATTCTTTTCGACTTTCCAGATGCACGAAATTTCCACTCGGGCGCACCTTTTTACTTGGATGGAATCCACTCGAATTGATGTCACTCGGATGGAATCCACTCGGATGGAATTTACTTGACCATATTTTTTCACTCGGATAGCTTCCACCAGGGTGCATTCTTACACTCGGATAATTTCCATCCGGTCGTATGTTTTGACCAGCCGACCGATAGTTGTCGATGTTCAGTCGGCCATTATATGAGTATTCAAGTCGGTCCCAAACAGTTTGCCTCTGCTCTTCTAAAAACTGCGCCCTTGGTCCACTCAGTTTCATATACTGACTGAACATATCATCTGATTGTGACCTTGGTCGCTTCAAGTATGATGGCCGGTTAGAGCTGGAACCAGCCGACTGATTGGCATATTTGGACAGCAACATATCAAAAGTTGGTTTGATCCGTTTGCGCTGTACTTTAACTTCGTTCCTCTTCCATGTGCCAACTTCTGGATTCTTGGGCTTGACAAATTTAACTCGAGTGTCCTGCTGCACCTGTGTTTGCCCCCCGAGTGTAGGATTCTTGATGGTGGTCTTGATCACTTCCTTGCCATCGGGTTGCTTATCAAGCACAACATGTCTCCCCAAGACCTTGTCGCCCTCCTTGTCTTTCCTGGGCTCACCAACAATGACATTAGCTTTATTAGCAGATTCGGCTACCTCCGGCCGAATGAGCAGCTTCTTCCCTTCTAAATCCATGGTGTTCATTGGATAGGGCTGTTTATCAACTTGCATCTCAGAAAAGTTCAATCATCCGTCATTAATGGCCGATTGTATCTGTCGTCGAAAAACATTGCAATCATTAGTAGCATGAGAAAAAGAATTATGATACTTGCAATAAGCACGCCGTTTCAGCTCTTCAAACGGCGGTAAAGTATGAGATATTCTAATAATCTTAGCCTGCAGCAAAGCATCAAATATTCTATCACACTTAGCAATGTTAAAAGTAAACTTCATCTCTTCATCACGATTCTTATGAATCGGTTTCAGATCATTGCAAGTAAAGGGTTTGGCCTTAGATGGCCAAACAAATTCGGTAGCAAAAACATCACCCTCATCATCCGAGTGATCACTATCATATTCCACCATATTCATCTTCGGACGATCGGTTTTGTATCTATGCACTTCTTTGAGATCTTTGCTTCGGCTTTTCTGAGCCAAAGCCCTTTGTAAGACTTGGTTGATATTTAAGAACTCATAGCCTTCTAGCTTTTCTCTAATGGGAGTTCTCAAACCACTCAGCACTAGGTCTGCCAAGTCTCTCTCGGTTATCACCAAACTAAAACACCGGTTTTTCGTTTCTCTGAATCTCTTGACGTAATCGGAGACCGATTCATCATGCTTCTGCTTAACCGATGTTAGATGTGACAACTTGAGTTCATTGTCGCCGCTGTAAAAGTGATCATGAAATTTCTGCTCTAGCTGCGACCAAACTCGAATGGAACCATGTGGCAAAGAAGAAAACCATGAAAATGCGGTACCGGTTAATGATAAAGGAAATAAACGCACTTTCAACTCATTTAGTGAGCCTGCCTCACCTAGTTGTGCTAAGTATTGACTAACATGCTCCCATGTGGTTTTTGTACCCTCTCCATTGAACTTAACAAAATCTGGAATTTTATATCCTGGAGGGCACTGGATAGCATCAAAGTACTCGGGGTACGGCTTTTGGTAAATCCGATTCCGAGGTAACTCAACTCCAAAATTTTCTCGAAGCATCTTAGCCATCTCCTCTCTAAGATTAGCTAAACCATCATCCATAGTGGACGATGAAGCTTGTGGCAGTGGCATAGGAGGAGTAGGGTTACTAGCTGTAGGTAGGAATTGTGGCATGTATGTCGACCCATAACTTGGTAGTGGTCGAGTGGTTGTAGCTGTAGGTAGGGTTTGGTTCGGCGTCACCACCGAACCTGGCATGCTCATAATAGGATTAATGGGTGCATCCACAATATGATTTGTTTGGGTAGGATAATAAGTCATCGGCACGGGAGGCACCGATGAGATAGGTAAAGCCAGATTAGGGTTTTGCACACTAGCAGCTACACCATCATTACCACTAGTCGATTGAGATGTATTCTTCTGAGCATTAGTATTTTCTATGAAAGTTTGATAGTCGAGATTGTTACCATCGGCAATACGACTTTCAATCTCAGCCCACTGCTCAGGAGAAAAGGCAGTACTTACAGAGGGTTTAACCTGCTTGGCTTGCAAAGGAGGGAACTTGATTTCTTCAATCGGAGTGATGTTGCCTTGGCGATCCTTCTTGAACTTTGCAAGGAACTCCTACAAGTCCTTCTCCTCGCGCGCCTTCTTGTACTCCTCATAGACTTGACGATGATCGGCCGATATCTCATCAAGACTAGGCTTAATGATGTTATCGGCATCTACCTCAGATGGCTTGGGAAGATCAGACATGGTGGATGATGATGATTGATCTTCGTCCCCAGCGGAGTCGCCAAAAAGTGTGTTGACACACGAACACGTCACGTGTACCCTCGACGCCGGGGGTGATGCACCGCAGCTCATGTCGAAGGAGACCCGACCGACAGCGCGATACGCAAGACAGTCGGCGGGTGCTTTTGCAGACCCGAAACCCCGCGCACCCGGGAGGGACCCCGTCAGGGATTGCGGCGGCTATGGGCTGCCCTAGGTCGATTCACTCGCCCCTAGAGCCTCGGGATTCGCAGCTCTCAAACACGAAGAACAGCGAAGAACGAGAGAGAAAAACGGTGGAGAGATAAAAAGTAGACAGGAAAAAGTAGTATATTGATTTGTTCGATTGTGTGTTGTTCAATCGGCCGTCACCCCCAACATATATAAGAGGCGGCTGGACTTCCCGTACAAGTAAAGGATTCATCTAGGCTTTCCTTACAAGAAAAATTACATCAATTCGCGTCCTAGAGCCCTAGTTCTATTCCAACTCGGATTCAGTCTGAATCTGGCCCAACTCTGTCTTCCTCCTTGTGCAGGCTGCCGAGCCACCATATGACCTCCGATCAAGATGGCCCAAATATCAAACTTGTGCGCCTCGACGATACGAACAACTCTCATGTTGATCACTTTTTCAAATAAGGCCATCTTGAATACCTTTCGAGGTCGTCTTTACCTTCCAGTCGGACTCAGTCTTGCGGTAGACTGAATTATCCGAGTCTTGTAGTGAATTTGCAGGCCATATACTATCTCTGATGACAATGACTCCAAAACCAAAGTTTACCGTCTTGATGATACGCACAACTTCTGTATTGAACACTTCTTCATCCGAAATCATCTTGATAAACTTTTGGGCGTATGTTCAGTTTCACTCGGATTTGAGCTCATCCACTCGGATATTAGAGTCTTTCACTCGGATGGTCCGACTAAACTTTTTCACTCGGATGACTATATTTTCACTCGGAAGACAAACGGTGACCACATTTTCAGTCGGAAGACAATCTTTTACTCGATCGGTAGGTTTTCACTCGACCTTTTACTCGATCGGTAGGTTTTCACTCGACCTTTTACTCGATCGGTAGGTTTTCACTCGATCAGTAGGTTTTCACTCGACCTTTCACTCGATCGGTAGGTTTTCACTCGACCTTTTACTCGATCAGTAGGTTTTCACCCGAAAGGTAAACTTTCACTCGACCGGTGAGTTTTCACTCGGATGGTAAGCTTTTCACTCGACCAAAAACATAGCCTGATCTTGATTTGTCTCCCCAAGTCTCATACAACCTCGGATTGAGACGAATTATATATGAAAATCGATCGGCTCGATGAGACGAAACTTTTTCGTGTTGAAGGTGTTTCGATTCAATGCCGTCTTGAAGGCCGAATTGCTCGCGCAACCCATCAGACATGGCGTCTGGTACTTCGCGCCATATTTCCACTCAGCTTCGGCCCGCAGTGTATTGCCTCTAACTTTTGCATATGAACTCGGATTGAGATGATTTATATATCAAAATCGATCGCCTCGACGAGACGAAGACAATTCCTTTAGAGTACTCCTTCATCCGAGGTCATCTTGAAGGCATGGTCGGCCGAAAACCACTCGGAATGTTGAATTTTGTCACTCGGAGTACAACTTCGGCCACCGAGATAAGGTCAAATGGCGATAAGTTAAACATCAAAATTATTCCATTCGGCGACCTGAAACTTTGCATGCCAAAAACTCTTTTACTTGAGGCCATCTTACTTGCCTTTTGTACCTTGCCAAAATCCGATGTCAACACACACCCCGAACATTTTAGTTTAATATTTGGAAAACTTTGTCGTTTGACATTAATTTGAATTTGAATTTGAAACGTTTTTGAATCAACCCGAGGTTAACTACAGTGACCGAGGTGACATGGCACCATTAACGTGACATTACTGTAGCATGATTATTCGGGCGTCACACGGGTCCCAGGGGGAGTTTTGTTTAATTATTTTGATTTGCTTTGATCTTTTTGGATCATGGGACTGGGCATCCCGGTTACCGGCCCTTTCTCGTGAATGAGGAGCGGAGTCCACTCCTGTTGAGAATAACCCACCTAGCATGGAAGATATAGGCGGCCCTAGTTGCACATGAGCTACTCGGGCATACAAAACAGAATTTCATTTGAAGGTTTGGAGTTTGGCACATGCAAATTTACTTGGAACGGCAGGTAGATACCGCATATAGGAAGGTATGGTGGACTCATATGGAACAACTTTTGGGTTTAAGGAGTTTGGATGCATAAGAAGTATTCCCGCTTAGTACAGGTGAAGGCTAGCAAAAGACTGGGAAGCGACCAACTGAGAGAGCGACAACAGTCGTAAACATGCATTAAAATTAATTTACACCGAATATAAGCATGAGTAGGATATAATCCACCATGAACATAAATATCATGAAGGCTATGTTGATTTGATTCAACTACATGCGTGAACATGTGCCAAGTCGAGTCACTCAATTCATTCAAAGGAGGATACCATCCTATCATACCACATCATAATCATCTCAATAGCATGTTGGCACGCAAGGTAAACCATTATAACTCATAGCTAATCAAGCATGGCACAAGCAACTATAATCTCTAAATGTCATTGCAAATATGTTTACTTCATAATAGCTGAATCAGGAACGATGAATCATCATATTTACAAAAACAAGAGAGGTCGAGTTCATACCAGCTTTTCTCATCCCAATAAGTCCATCATATATCATCATTATTGCCTTTCACTTGCACGACCAAACGGTGTGAATAATAATAAGAGTGCACGTGCATTGGACTAAGCTGGAATCTGCAAGCATTCAACTCAAGAGAGAAGACAAGTAATATGGGCTCTAAGTTAGATAAAAAATAATGCATATGAGAGCCACTAAGAATTTTCAATATAGTCTTCTCGACCCCCAAAGAAAGGAAAAGAAATAAAAACTAATTACACGGGAAAGCTACCAACAAGCAATAGAAGAACGGGAAATGTTTTTGGGTTTTCTTTTTAATTATTACTACAAGCATGGAAAGTAGACTAACTAATTTTTTTTGTTTTTCTTAAGGTTTATTAAACACACAAGAAGAAAGCAGGAAAAAGGAAAATAAACTAGCATGGATATTACAGTGAAAGAGTATGAGCACCGACATCTAGCAATGAGTGTGTGTGAGCATAAATGTAATGTCGGTGAGAAATACGTACTCCCCCAAGCTTAGGCTTTTGGCCTAAGTTGGTCTATTGCCAGGGATAGCCTGGCGGACACCCATAGGTGTAGCTGGTGTCATACTGTGACGCAGAATAGTTGGGATCATAATGTGATGAAGAGGACTCTGATTGCCACTGGCTGGCAACCGCCTTAGGATCCCAAGAATAAACAGACATTCGTGGAGGCTCATCTTGTGGCTCCGGTTCCGGGGCTGGTGCAGGCTTCCGATAGGCTTGAACAGCCACCCACGGAACAATGTAAGGCCATGTAGACAAGTTAAACAAAGAGGGAGCAGGCAAAGTAATAGTCTCAGGGTGATGTTTATCAAAGTACAATTTATATTTAAGCTCCCCTTCGCGACTCTTAACAAGAAAATCATGCGCTAGCATACTCTTATAATCTAAATAAGCACGGGGCAGCGCTGTTTCTTCTTGCTCCTCATGCCTAATAGGTATTTCAAAATATTCAGCTAGACGGGAAGCATAAATGCCTCCAAAGATGGGGCCCTTAGTACGGTTCAGACTTAACCGTCTAACAACAATTCCACCCATACTAACAGAGTTATTGCAGTATAAACCATGGAACAAAATGATAATATCAGGAATACTAAGGTTCCCACAGTTCCCGCGACCAATCATGTAACGACTAGCAAATAAGGCAAAGTAGCGTAAAATAGGAAAATGTATGCTAGTAATTCTTGCATCAGAAACCTTCCTGGTTTCTCCCACAATGATAGTGTTAATAAAAGCTTCCACTTCATTACGGTGTGGTTCATCTAAAGAACCCTCGAAAGGTATTTTGCAAACCTTGCAAAATGCAGCTAATGTCATCTTCTTAACAACATCATATAAATGGAACTCTACTGTTGGAGGTGATTTCTTAGGGAAAAAGTAGAAGTTCTGCACAAAAGTATTTGTGAGTAAGAGATACTGATGACGCTGGTCGCGGAGGAAGTTGGTGAGGCCGGCGTTCTCAATTAATAGATAGAAATCCTCATAAATCCCGGCACTCCTCAAGAAGTCATCGGAAGTCCATTCACACGGCCGGACCTCCGCGGTGCGAGGCAAATTAAATTTGGGCTCCTGCTCTTCTTCCTTTTGTTTTTCCTTAGAGCTTCGGCTCGATGAGCCCCTCAAAAGTCTCTTCATTATTTCTGAAACAATCTGAAATTTTTAGTAACTTCAAATAAAAGTGAACCAACTTCAATAAAATTGATAGCAACAACTCCCATAAGTGCCTAGGGCATATATCAAGCATTAGAACTACTTGGAACCATATAAATTTGACATGCAAGCTCAAGAACATGGTCACCTATGCAGCACAAATTTGCAATGAATAAAGCACTAGAACAAAAACTAATTGGACCAATGGAGGAGTCACATACCAAGGAACAATCTCCCCAAGCAGCTTTGCGAGAGGTGCTTTGAGCAAGGAGATCAAAAATCACAGCAAAAGAGGCTGGAACACGAGCTTGAGTTGGTTTTTCGGGTTTGTGCGAGACAGAGGAAGAAGATGGGTGCGGGGATAAGTGGAGGAGGGCCACCATGGGCCCACGAGGCAGGGGGCGCGCCCAGGGGGGTAGGGCGCGCCCTCCACCCTCGTGGCCAGGTGGCAGCTCCCCCCGTGGTAATTTTTGCACAATAAATTCTCAAATATTCCTGAAAAAATCATATTAAATTTTCATGGCATTGTGAGGACTTTTATTTTCGGGATACTTTTATATTGCATGGATAAGTCAGGAAACAGACAGAAAAAAATTATTTTACTTTATTTCTACTAAAGAACAAAAAATATAAAGAGGGTACAGAAGGTTGTGCTTCTAGTTTCATCCATCTCATGCTCATCAAAAAGAATCCACTAACAAGGTTGATCAAGTCTTGTTAACAAACTCATTCCGATAATCATGGAACCGGAGAAATTTCGAATAACACTATGTTACCTCAACGGGGATATGGACATCCCCATTAATAAGTATATCATATTTCTTCTTGACAGGAGGGAGAGGAAATTCAAAACCTCCAAATATAATCGATGGAATTTTTCCAATAGAGTTGATACTATAAACTTGAGGTTGTTTCCTCGGAAAGTGTACCGTATGCTCATTACCATTAACATGGAAAGTGACATTGCCTTTGTTGCAATCAATAACAGCCCCTGCAGTATTAAGAAAAGGTCTTCCAAGAATAATAGACATACTATCATCCTCGGGAATATCAAGAATAACAAAGTCCGTTAAAATAGTAACGTTCGCAACCACAACAGGCACATCCTCACAAATACCGACAGGTATAGCAGTTGATTTATCAGCCATTTGCAAAGATATTTCAGTAGGTGTCAACTTATTCAAATCAAGTCTACGATATAAAGAGAGAGGCATAACACTAACACCGGCTCCAAGATCACATAAAGCAGTTTTAACATAATTTCTTTTAATGGAGCATGGTATAGTAGGTACTCCTGGATCTCCAAGTTTCTTTGGTATTCCACCCTTAAAAGTGTAATTAGCAAGCATGGTGGAAATTTCAGCTTCCGGTATCTTTCTTTTATTTGTAACAATATCTTTCATATACTTAGCATAAGGATTTGTTTTGAGCACATCAGTCAATCGCATACGCAAAAAGATGGGTCTAATCATTTCAGCAAAGCGCTCAAAATCCTCATCATCCTTTTTTCTTGGATGGTTTCGGAGGAAAAGGCATGGGTTTCTGAACCCATGGTTATCTTTCTTTACCATGTTTCCTAGCAACAAAGTCTCTTTTATCATAACGTTGATTCTTTGATTGTGGGTTATCAAGATCAACAACAGGTTCAACTTCTACATCATTATCATTACTAGGTTGAGCATCATCATGAACATTATCATTAACATTTCCACTAGGTTCATGTTCATTACCAGATTGTGTTTCAGCATCAGACATAGAGATATCGTTTGGATTATCAGGTGGTTCAGCAATAGGTTCACTAGAAGTTTGCACAGTTCTATCATTTTTATTTTTCTTCCTTTTATAAGAACTAGGTATATCAACATTATTTCTCTGAGAATCTTGCTCGATTCTCTTAGGGTGGCCTTCAGGATACAAAGGTTCCTGAGTCATTCTACCAGTTCTAGTAGCCACTCTAACAGCATAATCATTTTTCTTACTATTCATTTCATCAAGCACTTCTTTTTGAGCTTTAAGTACTTGTTCTACTTGAGTGGTAACCATAGAAGCATGTTTGCTAACAAGTTTAAGTTCACCTCTAATATCAGCCATATAATCACTCAAGCGTTTAATCATAAAGGTATTCTGTTTTAATTGTCTACCAAAATAAGCATTAAAGTCATCTTGCTTAAACATAAAGTCATCAAACTCATCCAAGCACTGACTAGCAATTTTAGTCGGAGGGACTTTAGCTTTATCTTACCTATAGAGAGAATTTACCTTTACTACCTGTGTCGGGATATCGGGAGGTTCTTCAGTAAATAAGTAATTGAGATCATATACTTCTTCAACAGGTGGTAAATTAAGACCATGTATTTCTTCAATAGGAGGTAAATTCTTAACATCTTCAGCTTTAATACCTTTTTCTTTCATAGATTTCTTTGCCTCTTGCATATCTTCGGGACTGAGAAATAGAACACCTCTCTTCTTCGGAGTTGGTTTAGGAATAGGCTCAGTAATTGGCTCAGGAGCTGGCTCGGGAGGTGCCCAATTATTTTCGTTTGCCAACATATTATTCAATAGAATTTCAGCGTCATCCGGTGTTCTTTCCCTGAAAAGAGAACCAGCACAACTATCTAGGTAATCTCTGGAAGCATCAGTTAGTCCATTATAAAAGATATCAAATATTTTAGGTTTCTTAAGAGGATGATCAGGCAAAGCATTAAGTAACTTGAGAAGCCTGCCCCAAGCTTGTGGGAGACTCTCTTCTTCAATTTGCACAAAGTTGTATATTTCCCTCAAAGCAGCTTGTTTCTTATGAGCAGGGAAATATTTAGCAGAGAAGTAATAAATCATATCCTGGGGACTTTGCACACAACCAGGATCAAGAGAATTAAACCATTTCTTAGCATCACCCTTTAATGAGAACGGAAATATTTTGAGTAAATAAAGGTAGCGCGATCTCTCATTATTAGTAAACAGGGCAGCTATATCATCTAACTTACGAAGATGTGCCACAACAGTTTCAGATTCATAGCCATAAAAAGGATCAGATTCAACCAAAGTAATTATATCTGGATCAACAGAAAAATCATAATAATCCTGATCAGGAACACAGATAGGTGAAGTAGCAAAAGCAGGGTCGGGTCTCATCCTATCTCTAAACGATTCTTTACTCCACTTAACTAGCAACCTCTTACGTTCAAGACTATCCTGGCAAGCAAGAATAGCTTCAATAGATTCAGCATTAAAAATATAACCCTCAGGAATAGCAGGCATATTTTCATCATCACTAACATCATCGTGTTCAGTTTCAATAATTTCTCTTTCTCTAGACCTAGAAATTTGTTCATCTAGAAATTCACCAAGGGGCACAATGGTATCAAGCATAGAAGTAGTTTCATCATAAGTATCATGCATAGCAGAAGTGGCATCATCAATAACATGCGACGTATCAGAACGAATAGCAGAAGCAGGTTTAGGTGTCGCTAGCTTACTCATAACAGAAGGTGAATCAAGTGCAGAGCTAGATGGCAGTTCCTTACCTCCCCTCGTAGTTGAGGGATAAATTGTTGTCTTAGCGTCTTTCAAGTTCTTCATAGTGTCCAGCAGATATAAATCCCAAGTGACTCAAAGAATAGAGCTATGCTCCCCGGCAACGGTGCCAGAAAAAGGTCTTGATAACCCACAAGTATAGGGGGTCGCAATAGTTTTCGAGGGTAGAGTATTCAACCCAAATTTATTGATTCGACACAAGGGGAGCCAAAGAATATTCTCAAGTATTAGCGGCTGAGTTGTCAATTCAACCACACCTGGAAACTTAGTATCTGCAGCAAAGTGTTTAGTAGCAAAGTAATATGATAGTAGTGGTAACGGTAACAAAAGTAAAGACAGCAAAAGTAATGTTTTTGGTATTTTGTAGTGATTGTAATAGTAGCAACGGAAAAGTAAATAAGAGTAAACCAGTATATGGAAAACTCGTAGGCACCGGATCAGCGATGGATAATTATGCCGGATGTGGTTCATCATGTAACAGTCATAACATAGGGTGACACGGAACTAGCTCCAGTTCATCAATGTAATGTAGGCATGTATTCCGTATATAGTCATACGTGCTTATGGAAAAGAACTTGCATGACATCTTTTGTCCTACCCTCCCGTGGCAGCGGGGTCCTATTGGAAACTAAGGGATATTAAGGCCTCCTTTTAATAGAGAACCGGAACAAAGCATTAGCACATAGTGAATACATGAACTCCTCAAACTATGGTCATCATCGGGAGTGGTCCCGATTATTGTCACTTCGGGGTTGCCGGATCATAACACATAGTAGGTGACTATAGACTTGCAAGATAGGATCAAGAACACACATATATTCATGAAAACATAATAGGTTCAGATCTAAAATCATGGCACTCGGGCCCTAGTTACAAGCATTAAGCATAGCAAAGTCATAGCAACATCAATCTCAGAACATAATGGATACTAGGGATCAAACCCAAACAAAACTAACTCGATTACATGATAAATCTCATCCAACCCATCACCGTCCAGCAAGCCTACGATGCAATTACTCACGTACGGCGGTGAGCATCATGAAATTGGTGATGGAGGATGGTTGGTGATGACGACGGCGACGAATCCCCCTCTCCGGAGCCCCGAACGGACTCCAGATCAGCCCTCCCGAGAGAGATTAGGGCTTGGCGGCGGCTCCGTATCGTAAAACGCGATGAAACTTTCTCTCTGATTTTTTTCTCCCCGAAAGCCAATATATGGAGTTAAAGTTGGCATCGGAGGGCCACCAGGGGGCCCACGAGGTAGGGCGGCGCACCAAGGGGGGAGGGGCGCGCCCCCCACCCTCGTGGACAGGGTGTGGCCCCCCTGGTCTTCATCTTTGGCGAGGATTTTTTATTATTTATTCTAAGATATTCCGTGGAGTTTCAGGTCATTCCGAGAACTTTTGTTTTCTGCACATAAAACAACACCATGGCAATTCTGCTAAAAACAGCGTCAGTCCGGGTTAGTTCCATTCAAATCATACAAGTTAGAGTCCAAAACAAGGGCAAAAGTGTTTGGAAAAGTAGATACGACGGAGACGTATCACCCATTAGGCATCCCACCTTTCTTCTTCAACAACTATCGGTTAGTATCGGTTGATCCTAAGTTTTTGCTTGTTCACACGAGTTGTGCTATCCTTGCAATGTCATTTTATTTTGTTTTGCTTGCTGTTCGAATACAATACCAAGATCTGAAATTCTTAAATGAGAGAGAGTATTCACATAGTTACATAATTATTTAGCTACTCATTGATCTTCACTTATATCTTTTTAAAGTAGTTTGTCATTTACTCGTGTGCTTCACTTATATCCTATGAGTAAATGGTTGAATGAGTTGAATGTCATAAATCTGAAATTATATATGTTTCATTTGCTTATCCCATGGGGAGTAATGACTTCGCATCTAAGAAGTAGAGGTTGTAAATTTATTGAAGGTTAGCAAGCATTGTATTGGTCATTTGAACAATTCATGAAAGAATATTGAAGGAAGAGAGATTTCACATATAAATATACTATCTTAGACATCTTTTATAATTGTGAGCACTCATTAAGTATGACATGCTAAAGAGTTAATGTTGGACAAGGAAGAGAACGTAATGGGTTATATTTTCTCACATCTCAGTTAAAGTATATTGTCATGGATCATTCAAACATGTTGAGCTTGCCTTTCCCCCTCATGCTAGCCAAATTCCTTGCACCAAGTAGAGATACTACTTGTGCATCCAAATATCCTTAAACCCAGTTTTGCCATGAGAGTCCACCATACCTACCTATGGATTGAGTAAGATCCTTCAAGTAAGTTGTCATCGGTGCAAGCAATAAAAATTGCTATCTAAATATGTATGATCTATTGGTGTGAACAAAATAAGCTTTATACGATCTTGTTATGGAAGAAATAAAAGTGACGAACTGCATAATAAAGGTCCATATACAAGTGGCAATATAAAGTGACATTCTTTTGCATTAAGATTTTGTGCATCCAACCATAAAAGCGCATGATAACCTCTGCTTCCCTCTGCGAAGGGCCTATCTTTTACTTTATGTCTTTTACTTTATGCAAGAGTCAGGGTGATCTTCACCTTTCCCTTTTTCATTTTATCCTTTGGCAAGCACCTCGTGTTGGAAAGATCCTGATATATATATCCAATTGGATGTAAGTTAGCATGAACTATTATTGTTGACATCACCCAAAGGTGAATACATTGGGAGGCAACACTATAAGCCCCTATCTTTCTCAGTGTCCGATTAAAACTCCATAACCATGAGTATTGCGTGAGTGTTAGCAATTGTAGAAGACTATATGATAGTTGAGTATGTGGAGTTTGCTAAACAAAGCTCTGACATAGACCCTTCCTGAAAATAAGATGAATTGCAATTGTTTGATGACTAAGAATGAAGTTTGCCAGTTTTCAAGAAAGTTTATGGTCTATGCTTTAACATGTGAATAGCTTGTTACTTGTTCGTGAGAAGTTTTATGAGATCAACTACTATTATGACATATAATCATGCTAGAAAAGGTTATTGAAATTATCATTGATCAAACTTGTGCACCTTCTAGCATTCACACTTCATAAATTCTTTCTTTTATCATTTACCTACTCGAGGACGAGCAAGAATTAAGCTTGGGGATGCTGATATGTCTCCACCATATCTATAATTTATGAAGCATTCATGCTATTTTATTATATGTTTTGAAATGTTTATGGGCTTTATTATACACTTATGTATTATTTTTGGGACTAACCTATTAACCGGAGGCATGGCCCATATTGTTGTTTTCTTGCCTATTTCAGTGTTTTGAAGAAAAGGAATATCAAACGGAGTCCAAACGGAATGAAACCTTTGGAAAAGTTATTTTTGGAACAGAAGCAATCCAGGGAACTTGGAGTGCAAGCCAGGGAAGCTTCGAGGAGGCCACGAGATAGGGGGTGCGCCCACCCCCTGGGCGCACCCTCCACCCTCGTGGGCCCCTCGTGGCTCCCCCGACCGACTTCTTTCGCCTATATATTCCCATATACCCTAAAAACATCGGGGAACAAGATAGATCGGGAGTTCCGCCGCCGCAAGCCGCTGTAGCCACCAAAAACCTCTCGGGAGCCCGTTCCGGCACCCTGCCGGAGGGGGGATCCCTCACCGGTGGCCATCTTCATCATCCCGGCGCTCTCCATGACAAGGAGGAAGTAGTTCACCCTCGGGGCTGAGGGTATGTACCAGTAGCTATGTGTTTTATCTCTCTCTCTTTCTCTCGTGTTCTTTCTATGGCACGATCTTGATGTATCGCGAGCTTTGCTATTATAGTTGGATCTTATGATGTTTCTCCCCCTCTACTCTCTTGTGATGAATTGAGTTTTCCTCTTGAAGTTATCTTATCGGATTGAGTTTTTAATGATTTGAGAACACTTGATGTATGTCTTGCCGTGCTTATCTGTGGTGACAATGGGATATCACGTGATCCACTTGATGTATGTTTTGGTGATCAACTTGCGGGTTCCGCCCATGAACCTTTGCATAGGGGTTGGCACACGTTTTCGTCTTGACTCTCCGGTAGAAACTTTGGGGAACTCTTTGAAGTACTTTGTGTTCGCTGGATAGATGAATCTGAGATTGTGTGATGCATATCGTATAATCATGCCCACGAATACTTGAGGTGACAATAGAGTATCTAGGTGACATTAGGGTTTTGGTTGATTTGTGTTTTAAGGTGTTATTCCAGTATGAACTCTATGATAGATCGAACAGAAAGAATAGCTTCATGTTATTTTACTACGGACTCTTGAATAGATAGAACAGAAAGGATAACTTTGAGGTGGTTTCGTACCCTACCATAATCTCTTCGTTTGTTCTCCGCTATTAGTGGCTTTGGAGTGACTCTTTGTTGCATGTTGAGGGATTGTTATATGATCTATCTATGTTATTATTGTTGAGAGAACTTGCACTAGTGAAAGTATGAACCCTATGCCTTGTTTCCTACCATTGCAATACTGCTTACGCTCACTTTTATCATTAGTACCTAGCTGTTTTTATATTTTCAGATTACAAAAACCTATATCTACCATCCATATTGCACTTGTATCACCATCTCTTCGCCGAACTAGTGCACCTATACAATTTGCTATTGTATTAGGTGTGTTGGGGACACAAGAGACTCTTTGTTATTTGGTTGCAAGGTTGTTTGAGAGAGACCATCTTCATCCTATGCCTCCCATGGATTGATAAACCTTAGCTCATCCACTTGAGGGAAATTTGCTACTGTCCTACAAACCTCTGCACTTGGAGGCCCAACAACGTCTACAAGAAGAAGGTTGTGTAGTAGACGTCAAATACATGCCTACATTATATTGATGAATTGAAGCTAGTTCTGTGTCACCCTAGGTTATGATTGCTATATGATGAATATTATCCAACACAATTATCATTGCCGATCCATTGGCCTACGAGCTTTTCAGATATTGATCTTTGCTAAGTTACTTTGTTGTTGCTACTATTGCAATCAATAAAAAACTGCTACTGTTACTTTTGCCACCGTTACCGTTACTTCCATACTGCTTTGCTACTAAAAACTTTGCTGCAGATATTAAGTCTTTCAGGTGTGATTGAATTGACAACTTAGTTGCTAATACTCGTGAATATTCTTTAGCTTCCCTTGTGTCGAATCAATAAATTTGAGTTGAATACTCTACCCTTGAAAATTGTTACGATCCCCTATACTTGTGGGTTATCATACTTATGACTAGAACCGATTGGGCCTGTATGATTGTATTTGATCGCTCGCCCATTCCACACGATCTCATTTTGTCCAGCGTGTGTAACCGGAGGGCCTTTCCCTGACGGTTTCTGGGTCGTGTGGGAAGCACCCCCGTATCGCATACACTCACTTGGCAATGGTTCAGAATGCCGTCGTGGAAAGGGGTTAAAAACCGTTTGTATAGCACCTCACCATACCAGTGGATTTCACATCAAAAATTCTATTTTTTATCATTTACCTACTTGAGGACGAGCAGGAATTAAGCTTGGGGATGCTAATATGTCTCCAACGTATCTAGAAGTTTTGATTGTTTCATGCTATTATATTATCAATCTTGGATGCTTTATATGCATTTTTATGCTATTTTATATCAGTTTGGAAACTAACCTATTAACCCAGTGCCAGTTGCTGTTTTCTGCTTGTTTTTGGTTTTCCAGAAAATCAGTACCAAATGGAGTCCTAATGCTATGAAACCTTTTGACGATTTTTTTGGACATAAGAGACCCTTGAATCTTCGGGAGGAGACCAGAGGACGAGTGAGGAGACAACCCTTAAAGCTTTAGGTGGCGCACTTTTACCTTGAGGGCCCCACGTGGCTCTGTCTGACCAAATTCCACTTCTATAAATTCTCAAATATTGGGAAACCCCCAAAGAGCTACCTGAAACACTTTTTCCGCTGCTGCAAGCTTCTGGTCTTCCGTGATTTTGTCTGGAGGCCTTTTTTGGTACTTTGCCAGAGGGGTAATCGATTATGAAGGGCTTCTACATCATCCTTGCTGCCTTTTGATGATGCGTGAGTAGTTCACCACAGACCTACGGGTCCATAGCTAGTAGCTAGATGGCTTCTTCTCTCTCTTTCATATTCAATACAATGTTCTACTCGATCTTCTTGTAGTTCTATGATACGTACACTTTGCATCATGTTTTCCTACTGTTATATACATTGTTTTTGGTCATTATTTGACTTTATGATGCAATTCTACTACCTTTTCTCTCTTAATTTGCAAGATTTACATCGAGAGGGTAATTACTAGCAGCTGTAATTTTGGACCTAAAAGAACTACATCAGAGATAGATATTCTATAGAGCTCCGAATGACCTAAAACTTCATGAGGATTTTTTATTGAGTATATAAAAAATAATGGAGCAAAGAAATTCTAGAGGGGGCTCACCGATTTTCCACAAGGCAACGGGGCGCGACCACCCCTCTTGGGCGCGCCCTGATGCCTTGTGGGGCCCACAGCCAACCTCCGGTGCCCATCTTCTGCTATATGAAGGGTTTTGACCTAGAAAAAAATAAGAGTAAGGCTTTCGGGACGAAGTGCCACTGTCTCGAGGTGAAACTTGGGCAGGAGCACTTTTGCTCTCTGGCGGAGCGATTCCACCGGGGATACTATCCATACTACACTTGTATCAACATCTCTTCGCCGAACTAGTGCGCCTATAGAATTTACCATCGTATTGGGTATATTGGGGACACAAGAGATTTCTTGTATTTGATTATAGGGTTCTTTGAGAGAGACCATTGATAATCCACAAGTATAGGGGATCGCAACAGTTTTCGAGGGTAGAGTATTCAACCCAAATTTATTGATTCAACATAAGGGGAGCCAAAGAATGTTTGCAAGTATTAGCAGTTGAGTTGTCAATTTAACCACACCTGGAGACTAAATATCCGCAACAGACTCATCAATAGCACAATAGTATGATAATTTCGTAGCGATAGCAATGGTAGCAACAGTAACTGTAATAGTAACAGTAATAGTTTTGTAGCAATTGTAACAGTAGCAGCAGTGGTAGTAACTTAGCAAAGATCAAGATGTGAAAAGCTCGTAGGCATTGGATCGGTGATGGAAAATTATGCTAGATGACATTCATCATGTAGATAAGAACTTGAATGACATCTTTTGTCCTACCCTCCCGTGGCAGCGGGGTCCATAAAGAAACTAAGGGATATTAATGTCTCCTTTTAATAGGGAACCGAAACAAAGCATTAACACATAGTGAACACATGAACTCCTCAAACTACAGTAATCACCGAAAAGAATCCCAATTACTGTCACATTGGGCTATGCAGATCATAACACGTAGCAGGTGCATACAATTTGCAAGATAGGATCAAGAACACAAATATAATGGTGAAACAATAAATGGTTCAGATATGAAATCAAGGCACTCAGGCCCTAGTGACAAGCATTAAGCATAGCAAAGTCATAGCAACATCAATCTCAGAACATAGTGGATACTGATACGTTTCCAACGTATCTATAATTTTTTATTGTTCCATGCTATTATATTATCAATCTTGGATATTTAATATACACATTCAAGCAATTATATATCATTTTTTGGGACTAACCTATTAACTTAGTGCCCAGTGTCAGTTGCTGTTTTTTGCTTGTTTTTGGTTTCTTAGAATATCAGTACCAAACGAAGTCCAAATGCCACGAAACTTTTTGGAGATTTTTTTCTAGACAAAAGAGACACTAGAAGCTTCGGGAGAAGACCAGATGATGGATCATGGGCCCACAAGACACCAGGGCGTGCCCAGGGGGGTAGGTACGCCCAGGTGTGTTGTGGGACCCACATGTCTCCGTTTGACCTAACTGCGCCTCTATAAATTCTCTAAAATCATGAAACCAACTGAGGAGTCCATGAAATACATTTTCCACCGCCACAAGTTCCAAAACCACGAGATCCCATATGGAGGCCTTTCCGGCACTCTGTCGAAGGGGGATTCGATCATGGAGGGGGCTCTACATCATCCTTGCCGCGCTCCGATGATGTGTGAGTAGTTTTCCATGGACCTATGGGTCCATAGTTAGTAGCTAGATGGCTTCTTCTCTCTATTTAATCTTCAATACAATGTTCTCCGCGGTGTTCATGGAGATCTACTCGATGTAATGACTTTTTGCGGTGTGTTTGTTGGGATCCGATGAATTGTGAGTTTCTGATCAGGTCTATCCATGAATATTATTTGAGTTTTCTCTAAACTCTTTTATGCATGATTGTTATAGCGTCGTATTTCTTCTCCAATTTATTGGTTTGGTTTGGTCAACTAGATTGATTTATCTTGCCTTGGGAAGATGCTTTGTAATGGGTTTGATCTTGCAGTGCTCAGTCCCGGTGACAGAAAGGGACATGACACGCATGTGTCATTGCTATTAAGGGTAAAATGTAGGGTTTATTTCATACATGAGTTTATCTTGTCTACATCATGTCATCTTGCTTAAGGCGTTACTCTGTTATTCCATGGACTTAGTACACTAGATGCATGCTAGATGGCGGTCGATGTGTGCAGTAATAGTAGTAGATGCAGAATCGTTTTGATCTACTTATCTCGGACGTGATGCGTATATACATGATCATTGCCTTAGATATCTTCATAATTATTTGTTTTCTATCAATTGCCCAACAGTAATTTGTTTACCCACTGTATGCTATTACTTTTAGGAGAGAAGCCTCTAGTGAAAACTAAAGCCCCCGAGTCTATCTTTTATCATCTATTAAAACCAAAAAAAGTTTGCTGCAATTTTCCTTTTTTGTATTTTTTTCTGATCTATCAATCAAAAACTATACAATTTAATCTTGCTCGTAACCATTAAGGGATTGAAAACCCCTTGTTCGCGTTGGGTTGCAAGGATTTGTTGTTTGTGTGCAAGTGATGTTCACTAGTCGTTGCTTGGTTCTCCTACTGGATTGATAATCTTGGTTTTATAAACTGAGGAAGATACTTATTTCTACTGTACTGCATCATCCTCTCCTCTTCGGGGAAATCCCAACGCATCTCACAAGTAGCAGCTACTAGGGATGAAGCCATAACAAAAATAACTCGATTACATGATAAATCTCATCCAACCCATCACTATCCAACAAGCCTACGAAGGAATTACTCACTCTCAATGGTGAGCATCATGAAATTGGTGATGGAGGATGGTTGATGATGACGATGACGAAGGATTCCCCTCTCCGAAGCCGCAAAAGGACTACAGATCTAGCCTCCTGATGACGAACAGGAGGTGGCGGCGGCTTCGTATCGCAAAACCTGATGAAAATTCCTCGTCTATTTTTTCTTGGGAAATAGGAATTTATAGTGCTGAGATTAGGGTCAACGGAGCCACGTGGGCCCTACCAGCCACCAGGGTGCCCCCTGCTGCCTCGTGGGCAGCAGGTGGCCCCCTCCAGTGGGTCTTTGCTCCATTATTTTTTATTTATTCCATAAAAAATCTCCAAAAAGTTTCGTCCAATTCTGAGAAGTTTTATTTCTGCACAAAAAACAACACCATGGTAGTTGCGCCGAAAACAACGTCAATCCAGGTTAGTTTCATTCAAATTATGTAAATTAGAGTCCAAAACAAGAGCAAAAGTGTTTGGAAAAAGTAGATATGATGGAGACGTATCAACCATCTTCATTCTACACCTCCCATGGATTGATAAACCTTAGGTCATCCACTTGAGGGAAATTTGTTGTTACCTACAAAACTCTGTGTTTGGAGGCCCAACAGAGTCTACAAGAATAAAAGTTACATAGTAGACATTAGCGGTCTCGGCGGAGGCGACATTGTCCTCTGCCTCGTCGCCGGTCTTGCCCCACACCTCATCCGCCGCCTCGTCAAACTACTTGTAGGCGGCCTTCAGTTCCACTTGACACTAGCAGAATCGCCAGCGGGCGAGGTGGATCTCGTGGGCAAAGCGATAGGACTCGAGAGCAGCGACGCCTGCTCGGCAAGGTCCACGTCTGGCGCAAGGCCCTGCTGGCGACGAGTTGTTCCTCCGCCTGCTGGTGCTCTTAGAGGAGCTATTGGTCGTAGGCAGTGTCAGCTTGCGCCTTGTAGAATTGCTTCTCCCGCTCCTCTCGCGTCATGCCCATGTCGTCTCATCGTCGGTCGCATCCTCCATTGGGACGTCGTCGTCCTCCGGCCTCTTGCTGGCCATCCAATTGGCAGCATGGTGACCATATCTTTCTTTTGCTCCGGCGTTAGCCCGTCCCAGAGAGCTTTGAAGCACGAGGAAGCCATGGTGGGAGTGGTGGAGAGAGGAGAAAGGGATCGGAGGCGGATGAATGCGGCTATGGCCGGGGCAACAGTTTATATAGCAATGGTGGGCGGCAGAGGAACGGTTGGGTGGCGCCCAGGTAGACGCGTCGGCAACCGCATGTTAATAATGTGGGCAGCAGATGGACGGACGGTCATTGTTTTGTTGGAACTGAAGCAGTCGCCTGCACTGGGAAGCGGCGAGAGCGGCGCTCTCTCGGCCGGCACGCTGCTTTGCCGGCACTAGTGAAAGGTCGCGTCCGCTCTGACTGGATATGAATTCGGCACTGATGCTTTGGAGCGGTGCTTACCGTTTCGGGCAGGAAGCGCGCGAGGGCAAGGGAGGGTATTTTGGCGGGCCAAGGTGGTCAGAAGTGGGCGTGAGAGTGTTCCGGACGTCCCCAAAGCTCCCCCACATCTGTGTCCGGTTTGCGGGAGAAAGTGTGTCCAGACAACTCGGTCCAAACATATGCGGACCTTTTGAGGGTCGGCGTTGGAGATGCAGGCATCTCCCGCATGTGTTTGGACCGCGCTGTCCGGATCGCGGAAGCCATCTAACGCGGGCCTGTATTGGTCCGCGGCGCGGTCCATACGTACTACTCCAAGCCCTCCTCTGACCGCTCTAGCCCACCAAAAACTCCTCCCCCTCCCGCAAGTTTTTGGCCAGTGCCGCTCCAGAGTGTCAGCGCCCGCATTCATGCCCGGCCAGAGCGGATGCGACCGCTCATTGGCGCCATTATTGAAGCGGAGCGCTGGCCGAGAGAGCACCTCCCGCGCTGCTCCTCGATGCAGGCGATTATTGCGTGTTCAAATGACATGACGACCGCCCGTCCGTCCGTCTGCCGCTCACATTGATGGCACGCGGTTGCCGATGCGTCTCCTCCGACGCCACCTGTCCGTCCTTTGCCACCCACCATTGATATATAAACCATTGTTGGACGCAGACCTAGCAGAGCAGGAGGCGCTGCTCGAGTCCTACCGCTCCGCTCGCGAGATTCGCCTCAGGAGGACATCGCCGAGGCCCCGCCGCGACGACCACGAAGTCGGCACGTCCGCAGGCACCGCCGACAACGAGGAAGAGTAGTGCACGGTAAGTCACCGTTGCTCGTGTCCCAGGAAGGCCACCGCTCCTTCCCTTCCGTCAACACCAAGCTTGGTGGGCTCAGCATCGGCAGCCAATTAGTTCCTCCCGCATGGGTGGTTGGCGGATTTCGTGCGCTCCAAAAGAACGGGCACGTCCTTCAAATATGAAGTCTCATAGGCTGGATATGGAGTGCCTTCGTAAATTATGGCGATTCAGAGCGGTATGGTGACCTTAGAGCAACTCTAGCAGACCCCGCAAAACTCGCAGACCCGCAAAATTCCGGCGAGTATGCGGGCTCGACCCAATTTTCCGGCCAGAACAGAGCCCGCATACTCGTCCTGCCCACAAAATTTATTGCCGTGGCCCGCAAACCCCACGCCCTGATCGCTATATCTACGGTTCCGCGGCTCGTTTGCGGGTCGAAACCTATCCCCCGCCGCCGCCGAGCCACGCGATTCCCCACCCCCTTCTCCGCATTTCTTGCCGCCGGCGACCACGTCCCCCGCCTCCAGCCGCCATGTGGGGCCGCATGTGGAGCTCCAGACGCGGCTCCGACATCAGATCCGGCGGCGGAAGCGACCCGGAGAGCGAGCGGCGCGTCCGCTCGGACAGGGCGAGGAAGCGCGGGGCCCGGAGGTGGACCAACCGTGGCATGTCGCCGCCAGCGAACTTCTGGCGGAGCGAGACGGAGGAGTACGACCGCTGGTATGCGTCCTTCTCCTCCGCGAGATCTTCGTACGCCGGGAGCTCCTCCTCCTCCGGCATGGGCCTTCTCCCTGTGAAGAGGGAGTGGTCGGAGGACGAGGAGGAGCCGGGCTTCATCCCCGTCAAGGAGGAGCCCGAGGAGCCCGCTCCGCTCGGCCGCCACGGAGTCGTCGGGCCGAAAGACTACGTCGCCAACGTCGACGCCGTTGCGGCCGCCATCACCGGGCAGAGCGTGCGCGAGGAGGAGGAGCGCCGACGCCACGCCGAGCAGCTCGAAGACCTCGAGCGGCGGCAGGCGGTCGCCGCCAACCTCGCCGCCAAGGAGAAGTACGAGGAGCAGCGCCGCATCCGCGAGGAGCAGAGCGCGAAGTACATCGACCTCTGCAGCTGCGGCGAGGAGGATTGAGCGTTCTTCTCCTCCACGACGTCGTCCATTTGCCGCGACCTCGCTGTCGTCAGATCCTACCCCCTCTAGTACTAGTATTAACGTAGTATGTAGTATGAACTATGTTTGTAGTGTGTTGATCATGTAAAATCTATGTAGTATGTGATGAACTACTCGCGTCAACGAGGTGCAATTTCTCCCGCGAAAGTGTTTTTTCAAATTATGCAGTTTTAGATACGGTTTCTGTTCGACCGCGCTAGTTTTCGACCCGCAAACGCGACCGCAAACGCGTTTTGTAGGTCAAGTTTTTGCGGGGTCTGCTAGAGAATTGCTCTTACAACAGTGTTATTTTGGTCTAAAGATGTCGCAT
Source organism: Triticum timopheevii (assembly GCA_963921465.1). Taxonomy (NCBI): domain Eukaryota; kingdom Viridiplantae; phylum Streptophyta; class Magnoliopsida; order Poales; family Poaceae; genus Triticum; species Triticum timopheevii. Next base: position 128,936,269 of record OY997274.1, on the reverse strand, counting down.
TAGCGATTATCACGACCCTGCTAGAGTTGGTCTTTGTACCTATCTCTTCGGTCGATTTCACCGCGAAACGATGCGGTAAATAGCGTTCCAGACTCGTTCGCGCTAGTCAAGCGTTCTAGACTCGTTCGCGCCACCAGAGTGAGGTTTCCAGGCAATGTACTCACGTCAAAGATTCAACAAGGACCAGTTACGGTCGGCAATGGTGCGCGGACACCGTTTTGGGACTCTCCTTGGCTTCTGGGTCGCAAGCCCAAAAACATCACTCCGCTCATTTATGAGGATTCCTCACGAAAGCGCTGGAAGGTGCGGGAGGCCCTCAAGGAGAGCGCGTGGATTCTCAAAATCAAGCCGCCTACACCGGCCTCCATTGAGCATGTTTCACAATTCTTCACCCTATGGACGCTGCTCCAAGAGGTCCACCTTGATGAGCTTGCCGACGATGACATCCTTTGGAAGCACACGGCTTCCGGGAACTACTCCGCCACTTCCGCGTACAGGGCGCAGTTTTTGGGCTTGGTCCTCTCCCCCATGGACCAAATAGTTTGGAAGGTTTGGGCCCCTCCGAAAGTCAAGTTCTTTGCTTGGCTCGCGCTTCAAGATAGGATCTAGACTGCAGACAGATTGCAGAGGCGAGGCTGGCCAAACTGTGGCCCTTGTCCCTTGTGCAGAGGGGTGCAGGAATGCGGTCCCCATCTATTCTTCAGATGCCGCTTCACCCTCAGGCTCTGGAACATGGTGATTCAGAAGCTCCGCATCCACGACGTGGACACGTCCACATGGCACTTGTACGACTCCATCAAGGAATGGTGGGCGAGTTTGAGCAACGAGGGCACCGCCAACCGAAAAGCGAAGGCTTCGATAACCATGTTGGTTTCTTGGGTGATCTGGAATGAGCGTAATGCAAGGGTGTTTAGACACAAGAGTGCCTCTCCGCATGTCTTGCTAAACAATGTGATCGAAGAGTCCAACCTTTGGGTTAAAGCCGAGGCGAAAAATTTAGGGTCTTTCTTATTGCGAGAGTAATTGCCATGCCGTTTCTTGGCACTGTGTTGTAACAAACTCTTTCTCCTCCTAATTTAATATATGAGGCAAATCTTTTGCCTCCGTTTCAAAAAAAAAAAGGGACCAGTTACACGTCCAAGCTCTGGTCCTAATAGTTACTATTACATCAACATCAGAGTACTTACTGTACATATATGGCTAATTCAGCTATTAGCTGATGGCCTCGGGGTAGATAAAAAATGGAGTTCGCGCTCGCCATGTCTTTGCTCGTTATACTCACGCTCCGGACCGGACCGGCCGCCACGACAGCGGCTGTGCCGGTGCGAGCCGGCGTCCAGGATCGGGCAGACGGCGCTAGCACGGGGGGCCGCGGGAGCATCTCAGTGGCGCCGGGGGCCTACCACCTGGACCGGCTTCCCGGTGGCTCACCCGAAGATGCTACACCGGCTGGTAAATAAAACTAGCTTAAATTTCTGGGTTTGTTTAACATCCCTACGAATCGTGGTTAACCGCCCGATCACAGGCCGTGCTTGTGCGCGCGGGACCTTGGCTAAGTGTGCCCATGAGGATGTATCCCCATAGTTTGATTTATTTAACAGTTCTTGAAAGTTATGGAAAACACTAATAAAAAAACACTCCTGTTTTAGAAACCAAATTATCATAATTTTTATATGAAGTATCTACCATATCAAAAAAATTCAGAACCAAAATTAATACATAGTACGAGAGAAAAAAGAATAAGAGAAATTTGAGTTCACAACCCAGTTCGAACTGACTACAGTTCGTAACTAGGTTTGCATTTTCTTCATGAGTTTTGGATATGATATTTTTTTTATATGATTAATACATGTTGTCTCTATATAGTAATTTTTTGTATGATTTTTACGGTGAAATTTTGGACATTTGAATATCGGGAGTACCTCATGTATGAGAGCACATTGATTGCAAAATTTTATTGGTAGCTTACCAAGCTGACCGCTTGGTACGTGTGGGAGCACATGATGTGTCTTCGTGTGTCCATTTCCTCTACGCCTGTTCAGAGGAGGTATTTTTGGGGTCAAGTTTCGTTACACATCAAGTGTTGGACTTAAACACTAGAACCTTTGGGAAGAAATACTATTATTCTCCAAAACAATCTTAACTGAAAATTGTGTGACTGATTCAATTTTATCTCCGAAGACTAACAAAAATCGCTAGTTAAGGGGTAACCTTTGCGAGGTTAAGATTACCTCAAAACGTCATCAGCGATGAAAAGTGGCATGGCACATGTGCGCCACTTGCCGCCACCAAAGAGTCCATGTGCTCCAAGCAAGACCACAATTGTGCTATTTGTTTTTCTATTTTTCTTCTTTATCATCTTCCTTTTATGTTTATGCCTTTTTACCATTCCTTGTTTTCATCTCATTTTTTTTGTTTTTTTATATTTTTTATGTTTTCTCTTTGTTTTTTCTTTATTTACATTTATACTTTCAGTTTTCCTCTTTAACCTTTTTCCCCTTCTTAAGTTCTTCAATATTATTTTTATTTATCTCCTTATTTTAATAATTTGATTTTATTCTGTTATACTTACCAAAGAAATGAATATTTATATACTATATTTTTTGGGGAAGTCGATTTTGCACATCTACATGTACGTGTGAATATTTTACCAATCCATGACCATTTCTTTTCAAATTTATGAACATTTTTTATATTACATAAATGTCTTTTGTAAAATACATGGACGTGTTTTTGATAGACAAGAATTTAAATGCATGGATACTTTCACATTATAGTAATAATTAGAGTTACTTTAACTTTTTTTACATAAAGTATTTTTTTAGTTTGTGAATACTTCGCACTACTAACACAAGGTCTAATGTATTATTCATGAACAAATCCCCCGAGCCATATGAACAAGATAAAAAACATGTCACTTTTCCTTGGTCTACTGCTTTTCAAATATATCTTTCAAAGTACATTTTTTCTATTTTATATATTTAATTTGTATTCATCTTTTGTGTTTTTATTATTTTACTTTTATTTCGAGGTTTATTAATTTTCCTACTGATTGCAAATATTATATTTTTCTTCAACATAAATATGAAGAAAAAATAACTCATGGATATATTGTTACATACGTATGAACATTGTGTTCTCTAAATATGTAAATATCAATTATGTGATACGGTGGCATTTATTTATTTTGAAATGTATTAATTTATTCAAATTTCAATTAAGTGAAAACTCTTTTGCGCATTGCACAAAGGAATGTACAAAAAATGTGTGATTCTACAAAACCTTTGTTTGGACCCAAAGCCCAAACAAACATGGCTATTTTCCTAGACCTTCAGCCAACCGGCGGGGGAGCGCGCTGCGAAGGGAAGCGGGCGAAAAATGCTCTAGAATAAAACTGTTCACAAAGTAAGTAAATCATGATTACAGAAAAATGCTCTAGAATTCAAAAACTGTTCACGAATTGGCAGAAAAATGTTCAGAAAATGAAAATAAATTCATAATTTAAAAAACTTTAAAAATGGTCGCTAATTCAAAAAATGTTCACGAATTTGGAAAAATGTTCATATTTCAAAAAAATATTCACGGATTTTAGAAAATGTTCACGATTCAATAAAATATTTGCTAAATTCTAAAAACGTTCACGAATTTGAAAAAATATTCATTATTTTGAAAAAGTACTCTTTAATTTTAAAATGTTCATTATTTCAAAAAAAATCATCATTTGAAAAACATGTTCATGAATTAAGAGAATATTCACATATTTCTAAAAAAATGTTCATGATTTCGAAAAAAATGTTCATGAGTTTTTAAAAAATGTATCAGTTTAAAAAACATGTTCATGATTTAAGATTAACAATTTAGTAAAAATAAGACCACAATTTTGGAAAAAATGTTCATCATTCAAAAAACGATTTTACAGACAAATCACGAATTAATAGATTTTTGGAAATTGAAAAACAAGAATAAAAATGAAAACATAAAAGTAAAGAAAAAATGAAAAGATAACAGAAAAACGAAAAGAAAAAACGGAAAAAGAAAAAGAAAACCCGAAAGAAAAACATAAAAACCCGGTTCAGGGAAGGTTCTAGAACCTTCCCCGGTTGGGGTTAAACCCTAAAATAGGCCGGCCCATAGAAACAACAGCGGGTGAGGCGGGGGTAGGCGCCACGGCGTTCGCGGTACGTGCCATATAGGATCCCCGCTATTTTGACGCGCTTTGCGTCAAATTGGCGGCGTGACGCACAGAGAGGGACCTGACTGGGCCAGCCCATCGAGTTCTATTACGGCACGAAAAATACAGCAGAAAAAAGAAATGCGCACGACCTAGTAGGAATCAAACCGGAGACCAACTGCGTACTACCACGCGCTACTATCCACTCCGGCTTAACCAATGCTCTTGTTAATAAAACAGTGCAAGGCTTAAAGAACTGACCGTAATGTAGAACGGGAATTGTATACTATAGCGAACCGGAACCAGTACTGTAGCGAACCGAAAGTAGCTTTTGTAGCGAATTTGAATTAGTTACTCGGCCGAACGTTTTTCTAATGTGTATTTTGGAAAAGTACCAACATTTCTTGAATTCTGATGAAAAAAACAGAGGCATGAACATTTTTTGAATATGTGAACAAAAAAATGAAGAGCGAAAAAATTGAACAAAGAAATATATTTGAATGAAGAACATAAACATTTTTTTGAATTTGTGAACAGATTATGAAATTCTGAACAAGTTTCGGAACCGTGAACACTTTTTGAATTTCTTAACAAATATTCGAAAATTTGAACATTTCATGATATTCGGAACAAAAATTTGAAAACCGCGAACATTATTTAAATTTATGAACAAAACTTTAAAATGGAACATTTCATGAAATGCTGAACTATTAGAGATTGTGAACAATTTTAAAAATTCTCGAACATTTTCTGAAACGTGGACATCTGTTGGATTTATGAAAAAAGTTGTATTCACGAAAAAATGGAACATTTCATGAAACTCCAAACAAAATTTTGAAATTGCGAACATTTTCTGAAATCCTTGAATATTTTCTGAAATGCGAACATTTTTTTAATTACTGACCGCAATTTGAAAACAGAAACATACCTGAAGATTTTTCAAAAAACAATTTTTACCAACTTGTGAACAATAAAATAAAAAAAGAAACATATTTTGGTATTCCTGGACATGTTTTCAACTTGAGAACAAAGTTTAAAGACAGGAACATTTTTTGAAATTGCTGCACATTTTTTTATACTTGAACATTTTTTAATTTACAAACAAAATTTTAAAGGAGGAATGTTTTTTGAAAGTCTGAACAAAATTTAGAAAAAAATATTAAAAGGAAAATCACATGAAAAAGAAAAAACAAAGAAAAGAAAAGAAAAAATAAACCAAAAAGTGAAACGATAAAGAAACATAAAAGAAAGAAGAAACAAATAAAAGAAAGAAGGAACAAATAATAAAAAGGGTAAAAAAATAAAAAATGAAAACCAAAACAACAACGGGAAACTAGACGAAATCGTCCAGGAACCTAATAGAAGGTTCCTAAAACCAGAAAATGCCGGACTTTAAACCTTCTCAAAACCAGGATCGGCCCACTGCGATCGCTAGTTGCGAAACATCGACATTTTGACGCAACGTGCGTCCGTTAGGGAATTCCGACTGGCGGCAAAGTCGTTGTTGATTGCAATCGCAATGCCTGAGGGAATGGGAATGGGAGTTTAGGAGGGGGAGTTTGTGAAGGGATTAGACTTGGGAAGTAGAGTTTTAGTCCCAATCCCATGTTTGATGTGTGGTGGGAATTATCAGTGGGAATTCAACAGGGAGTTATTTTCCTTTGTTTGGTTCATGGGTATAGGAATGGGAATTGTTCTATGAGATGGGCAAATGAGTGTTGCCGTTAAACAGGTCTGAATAAGAAAATGCTCATATTTTGAATTTATTTGTTCCACACGGAACAGAGAAAATGTTGAAGCTACACCGTTGCATTTGATCAGTACACTTACATACATACTCCCTCCGTCCGAAAATACTTGTCATCAAAATGAATAAAAACGGATGTATGTGGAACTAAAATACGTCTATATACATCTTCTTTTATCCATTTTAATGAAAAGTATTTCCGGACGGAGGGAGTACAAAATATCAGAAGATATCAGGTAAAAAAGGAGATAACAGATAATGGAATTTAACATGAATGTACTTCCTACATTTATATAATATATACCCCCCACATATGAAGTCATCAAATCTGTAGCAGCTATCAAGACTTGTTTGAGTGTAAATCTGAACTTAGAAAGTACAGGAAGCATGAAGCATAAAGGTACACAAATGCAAGTGCTATATGACATATATACATATTGTTCTCTACATGCAGCCACAACGACAAGTTAGAGCCATTGTGGCTTGCCGTTTTTCATGTATGTGTCAGGTGGCATGATGAACAATATTGGTTCTTTATATGTACAAGTAGCAGCCACAATGGCAAGCCAGCGATGACCAACAAACTACAGCTAAACACTAGCACATAAATTTATACAAGTACAAGAGAATTCATCCAGTAATTATTCACATCCATGTCCCATGTATGCTTCTAAAAAAGTAAAAAGGACATGACGAACTAATTATGACAAAGTGTGCCCGAATGGAAGCACACCCGACGACCCACGAGCTGTTTGACCCAACTCGTGTCGTGGCGGAGCCATGTGCGGTATGCACATTTAGCAACATCAAAATTGTTGAATCAACATCAAAGAACTAATCAAGACAGAGACCTCTGTACAGTTATGAATCAAACAAGGGAACAAATGATATACTAAATCAAAGTAGTAATCCACACCTCTAGCCTTTTGGTGACTCTTGCTCGTGAACTACAAAGGGGCAACGGGAGTGATGGAACAAATCTGTGACCTGTGTATTAGGAAAAAAATAGAAAGAAGAATACATGTGCATCAGTTTCTGAAGGGAAAAGAAATGAATCCAGTTTTGTTAACAAAACCAGATGGGATACAGCTAGATGTGCACGTAATAAGGTTGGATTGGCAGCAAAATTTCCCCAATTCACAATGAAAAGGGGAAGAACAGGTTACCTCAGCCGCCGATTTGTTTGGAGGAAGAACGGCGGTGCTGCTAAATAAGGGTCATTAGCTAGGATTTTGCCGTGCTATCGCTGGGATTTTCGCGCCTTTTTTCCCTTCCGCCGCGGGACGTGAGGAACAGCTAGATCATTTTTTTGGCATCAACTCCCACTCCCACGCTGAATTACCAGGGTCCCCCCAGGGAAGAGTTTCAGGGGAGTTGGGCCTCCTAATTCCTCTTCCCCTTCCCCTCTTAGTTCCCTTGTCGGAAGTTAATTTCCATGGGCCTTAAACTCCCATTCCCCACATCCAAATCCCCCCAAACAAACACGCTGGAAGTTCTAGGCTTCTAGCCCTCTTTTTCGGATCCCCACCTCCTCCGTCACACCGCCCCACCCACCCAACCCCCCTCCCTCCCCCGGCGGCTGCGAGCGGCGTACGGGTAGCGACAGGACGCCGTTGCCTATGGGGCTGATGCGGAGGTGGGCTTGCCCTTGCGGCTCGCGCTATGGCTCCCGTCTTCGAAGTAGAGGTGTCACTAGCGCAGGCCCCTCGCCGCACCTACGGCTACGGCCGGCTACCTCCCCAACCTAGGTGAGGAGGTCCAAACCAATGCCCATAACGAGTAAGCTGGAATGCTGGATGGTGTACGCTGTGCCTCTCTCTGTAAACTAATATAAAACTCTTTAGATCTTCGTTCCATAATAAAAAAGCCTATTTGACACTAGTGCGTTGTTAAAAAAACGCTCTTATATTATGAGATGGAGGGCGTAGTACTTAATTATATGCAAGGAATTTCTGTAACTGTCACTTTGCTTGTACAAAACAAAGGGATCGATGGGACGAGACCGAATATCATTGTAGTACAAACTGACTGTGAAGTATTTATTGGTATACTAAACTTGTATTATTTCAGAAATCGAGAGAAGGAACACCAGAATATTATCAAGGAGAGACACAGGAGATTCGATCAGAGGCTATTCGAAGAAACTCAAGATTGCTGTGCCTTACAATCCGGGCTTTAACGTATTTGTGAATGCAACTACTAAAAAAGTCACTGGCTACTGCATTGACGTCTTTGAGGCTGCCGTGAAGAACCTACCACATGTTCTTGATTATGACTTCGTTGTGGTCGACGGTTTGTATGACCAACTAGTACGCAATGTGTCTTCAGGGGTGAGCCATGCTCATTTCACTTGCATGCCATTTCTGCATTTCATGAGAATCACATACTCACATTGTACCTGTTGGTTTCAATGACCAGATCTTTGATGCAGCGGTGGGTGACATAACCATAACTGCTGAGCGAGCTGTTCATGTGGACTTCACGATGCCATACATTGAGTCGGGCGTGTCATTGCTTGTGCTCAACGAGGATGACTCCAAGCCAACAATTGAATGGGTCTTCTTAAAGCCACTGACAATGGAACTTTGGCTAGCAATTGTGGGTGGCTTCTTTCTCACTGGAATAGTTGTGTGGATGATTGAGCGGCCTAAAAACCTGGAGTACCAAGGATCGAGTTCGAGACAGTTCAGCACCGCTCTGTACTTTTCTTTCTCTACTTTGACATTTTCTCATGGTTAGCACTTTGGGCTCAAATTTGCTCACAATACATTTCTTTCTCTGCTTTGACATTTTCTCACTTTGGACAACTTATATTGTGTCTGTAATACTCCATTTTCTTGATAACCATAATATCTGCACAGGTCAAATTATTAGAAGCCCTCTGTCAAAAATTGTTGTGGTCATATGGTGCTTTGTCGTGCTGGTTACAGTGCAGAGCTACACAGCTAGCTTATCATCCATTCTGACTGCAAAGAGGCTCCGTCCTTCTGTGACAAATCTTGGTCAGCTCCTGTCAAATGGTGATTATATTGGATACCCATCTGGATCATTTGTATATTCTGTCTTGAAAAAACAAGGCTTCACCAAAAATAGGTTAAAGGCTTATGCGATGGAAGAGGAATATGCTAATGCTTTGAGAAAGGGCTCAAAGAATGGAGGTGTCGCGGCTATAGTTGATGAGATCCCCTATTTAACCTCTTTTCTCTCTGACCCTCGATATCATAACGAGTTTCAGATGGTTAACGGCTTATATAAGACACCTGGATTTGGTTTTGTAAGCTTCTCATCCCAGTGCCTTCAGTAGATTCACTTTCCATCCTTACAAGAGTTACACTGCGTTCTGGACAAAACCATGTGGTCTAACTAGCATGATGTTTATGTTTTCAGGTGTTTCCACAAGATTCTCCACTGGTACATAGTCTTTCAGTTGCCATCTTGGGCCTGATAGGTGGGGATGAGGGATCACGAATTGAAGCGAAATGGTTAGGCACAGCAACACCATTGCCGAGTTATGGTATCCCCAACACAGATGCCACACCTCTGGTCTCTTCATCATCACCATATGTATCTCAGCTCTCATGCTGTTGATAAGGATTGCCAAGTTGGTTCATGCCAAATACACCAAAGTGAGGGATTCTGATATGCAGAGTGCCAATGGGGATGGTGGAAGTGAAGGCCACGCAGGATCTGTTCCGCTGCAGAACGACATGGATGATGGGCCTATGGCTGATCAACCCCACCATGAAGCCAGAAATGAGGATCCCCAGGTTGTCAGTGGGATCGGAGAAAGTCCTGGTGATGTACAGTCCAATGGCCATGTGCCCGAACACGCCATCCTAATCGAGATGAGCACTCGATGAGATGACGACAACTGTTCTGCATAGTCTGCATCAGAAAAAATGAAAAATACTTCTGTTCCATCTTATGTGGATATTCACCAATGTCCCAAGGGAATGAGTGTAAGAAGGGTTGATGGACCCAAATCATAGCCTATCTAGGAATAGCAGTTTCTGTGACTGATACCCACATTAATTTATTTTATGAATTGTTTATTGTTGGTCTTATTTTCGAAGAGTGTATAGATGATCACTGATAGGCGAGTGCCAAGGAAATCCTACTATCTGCCCGATTATTCTAGGAATTAACCACATTTGTCTGATTTATAACTTGCGACCGTAGGCACACACTACTGTAGCCTAGAGTTGTACATGTTGAAACAAAGTTGGTTCACATTTTTGTTACTTTTGCACACTGCAAGATACTTGTCGTTCTGTATCTGGAATTCAGACATTTCTCAGTCGAGAGAAAATATAGAGACCAATTGGTCGCTGAATGCGATTCTAAGATAGTCTGAATGCATATCCAGTTACTGAGGAAACATTACATGCACATCATAGGTGTACCTATTTGTTTGCATGTGTACCTATTTGTTTGCATGGACGCACATATTTTAAATAAATTCTAGAGTCTAATATGACATGTTAAATTGCTTTTCACACTTTACAATATTCTCGAGTAGTATGGCAATTCACATGTTCTGTTGGAAAAATTGCCACACACTTTATTATATAACAAAAGGCGGCCACAAACGAGTCTATGTCAAATGTTTTTTTAGGCTATGTCAAATGGTGAGAGACTAGAAAAGTGTGGAAAGTAGATTTGGCCCGAACTCATTTGAATGAAGTTTAGCATTTAATAGCACCGGCTAAATACCCATGCGCTGTACCGAAAGAAAAGAGAAAAATGTTATACTTTGGAACCACTTGTGCTGAGCACGACCCTCATGTGACTTCCAACATGTTGTAACAACCGGCATCTTACATGTTTCTTCTCCATGATAATAACCAATCAAACTTTGAAAATTTCAAAAATCATAACCCGACCAAATCATAATAGTGATCTACTCTAACTTTAATGGAACAGAGAGTATTTGATGGTATGAGGGTGGGCCCTTCATTACAGTGTTGGGCTTCGACTGTTCTCAATTACATTCGACGGTTGTGTCAACCGCAGGAAGAGAAGGCTAGTATGATTTCAAAGTAATTTTATATTTGTATTGGTTGTTTTGTGTCCAGTTGTCTCTCCATTATGCTAGCTATCGTTTTCTTTCATAATTATCATATCTAAGATGTCATTTGGGTGTCTTTTCTTAAGATGCCCTTTTGTTTCTTCGTTGTCTCTCCATTTGACCAAGTTGGAAACTCAGTTTCTGTACAAGACGATACCCAACAAGTTGTATCCAAAATGAAAATTATTCGAGTGCATGATGCGGGAGGCGTCAGACCTTACTGAGCACATCAATGTTTTCAAGCAAGTGATTGTTGATCTAGCTCGACTAGATGACATTACTTCTATCGTCTACATTACCGCGGTCCTATGCAAACATGATCACTACTCTCACATATGGTAACTGGTAAGACTACCGTCACTGCAAGCGAGATTACTGCAGCACTATTATCATTCGATCAAGGCTAGAAGAAAAGTGGTGCCAATGTAACCTTGTCCTAATATATAAAGGCACTGCGCAGTAGTCAAAAGAGACCAGATGAAGTTGGCTAAACATGAGATACAAAGGGAACGGTTCGGGTACCAGTGGTCAGGGTGTCAGTACTTGCTGCAGGGTAAGGCCGAGATATGTCGGATTGCCTCTATGGACTTGCCGTCGACCTATACTAATTGATTTAGTACAAACAAAGGAGTGCCCATAGTCATCTCTCGGAGATGTAGCCATGATGATAAATCTCGTTAAGAAATATAGTCTCTCCGATCTACCTTCCGTAATCATCTATTCACATGTTTTCTAAGCATCTATAACTGGAGTTGGCTACTCCGAACCCCTATATGTCTGCGGAAGCGCCCGGATGTGCCCTCTGACAGCACCGGGTGGGTCTTCATTCGCCCTCCTATACATCAACACTCTCCATATGTGAACAACCATATCCATGGAAATCCATGCACACCCATCATATAGCATAAATTTAGGACGCGGATAATCACCACACGTGTGGCATTTAGGGGGTGTGTGCCGCATGCCCCGTGTGGCACAGACGTGAATCAGCCCGCACGACGGCGTCCGGGCGCTCCCATCCGTAGTCCGCATGTCTGTGTGTGGCGCGATCGCCCGCTCATCCGGGCGAGCGAACCCGCTGCCCGCACAACCTCGCGCACCCATCGGCCGAACCCCCGCGCTCGACCCCAATTGCCACTGCCCGTCGTCGTCTGCAACCTCTGCATCGGCAGATCTTCCCCTACCTCCATCGGCTTCCTTCTCTAGTTGCCATGGCAACCAGATCATATCCCTAGCGCCCACACCCCCCATCGACGGAAAAAGACGGCAACAAGCTCACAGGTCAGGAAAACTGTCTCCTCCTTCCCCAAATCCCACCCCACTCCCCCAACCCCGCCGTAGATTGCCCATGTAGATGGCGACTGGATCCACAGTTCCGTACGCTCATGCTTATTCTCCTCTGCCCTCCAACGTTCACAAATTTGCCATGTTCTACCATGGATCTGATATAAGAAATTAGGTTCCAGATGCTATCAACAGGTGTTCGAAAAGGATGTTTGAGATTAACTAAAAACAGGGAAGAACAGAGCAATTTGGGGCAGGTCATATGAAGTGAAAAAATATTTGCCACCTACTTATGTCATCAGTTGCCACCTATATATGCCATCAGTTGCCATCATATTATATTGTCAGTTGCCATAAGTTCAACAAACTAGTTGCCATCCAGATTGTAGAAAGAGGATGAACATGCATGCCCTATCGTCTGAAAAAATGCACGCCTACGATGATTCCTACTTCATGCTTTAATAGTTGTTTACGACATAAATGTGATAAGATTGCCATGTTTCCTTTTATGTGCAAATAGCAAACAAATGGAATTCAAAAAACCGAGTAATGATGCGTTCTTATTCGTGCAGTGACCAAAAACACAGTGTGAAAAGCAGACAAAAATGAATCATGAAGACAGGGTTGATCCTTGGTTTTTTGAAGGCCGCAAGCACCGTTTTGGGATGCAACAGAGTACAATCAACTCATTTCTACAGGGCCATTGCTGCCACTACTAGAGCAGTACGCGAGCTTAGGTACGATGCATGATCAAAAAAGGACAGTTGACATGTTTGTGGACTTCAAAATGGTATTCTACTTATGTAGTACTATGATGTTGTTTGCAGGTTCTTATAACACAAACACACAGGCAGGGGTACCATGGCAAGTTGGAACACGAGGGGCTACCGGTGATATATATACATGAAGCCAACTTCAAGAAGCAAATGTAGCAAATCAAGGTAATGAAATAAAGAAAAATAGCATGTCCATGTGGCGAATATAACTTGCAAAGTATGGCAAGACTTACGAGTATTTTGCAAAAACACAGGACCATCATGTAGCACGTGGCGACAGGTGGCAACCGAATACCTGCCATCAACGTCTTATGGAGGTGAGACATATGAAACTGATTTTGCGAATAGTGTATCAGGAAAGGAAACTAGATGACATTGGTGCTTGCATGGTGTGACGATAAAATGAAGAAAAAGATGGCAACTCGAATTTGTAGTTGATAGAAATGAAGAAAATGGTGGAAAGTGCAAACGACAAGCATTCACAGCTGTATTTGCCACATGTAGACAAATGTGTGGGCAGTTGCCATGTCTCAACAACTACATTTGCCATGTCTCAACAACTACAGTTGCCATGTCTGAACACATGCAGATGCCATGTATCAACAACTGCAGTTGCCATGACTCAACAATTGTAGTTGCCATGATTGAATAACTACATATGCCATGTTTTAAAAAGCTACAGTTGCCATGCCTGACAGAAAACAGTTGGTAAATCCTTGTCAACTGTAGTTGCCTTCCTAGGTGGACTATGTTTCACATGATTTCAAAGTTAACTTCCACGTGATCGCAGGTTATTATGATGCAACCACATCAGCAAATGTCTCGTGGCAAGCTTCACCATTGCAGGCCGTCGATAATGCAGATACGACGCACCAAATTGAAGTGTCACACCAACTTCAATTAGCACATGTGGCACATCAGGTAAAATATATGAACCAAGAAAACATCATGCATTTGCTTTGTGCAAAAAAAAAACATTGGGAACGATGCATTTGTCACGGTGGGGGTGGCAAATGCCACCAAGTGAATATGACCATTAGTAATCTATGATCATCTGGTCTGTGTGTATTTGCCATTTGTGATTATCTGCATTTGCCATGTAGGATCATTTCTAGAATGCAAGTTTTGATGTTGAGATGTTGGTTGCCATGACCTGGTAACTGCAGCTGCCATATTAGGTCAACTGCAACTGCCATGGCTAGAGAACTGTAGTTGCCATGCATGGCAAAATGCTGATGCTCAAGAATTGCACATATATGAATGATATCATGCCAAAAAATGATAGGTTACAGTTGCCATGATTTCAAAGATGCACATTGCAGCACTTTATACATGTCAAGTTATACAACTGCAGTTGTGTACAATGTTTCAGATGCAGTTGCCATGAACAAATCGGATGCAGCTGCTATCAGTTCATTACGAAGAATCTGCCATTCAAGCAATACTGCTTACACACGTACCTGATTTTTTTTGTAGGAGCTTCAACTACAATCTATAGTGGCGAAGGAACATCTGCCGTGGGAACCTTAGAGCACACTGAAGGAGCATTCCATGAGCAAGTCACCAATGCTTCCACAAACAATGCAGAATCAGTGTCAGAAATGGCAATCATTATAGCAATGCCGACAAGCACGCCTCTGCACACCAGCACAAGCAACACTCAAGCAGATGAAACAGCCACCAATACTGAAGTAAATGCTAATACTGATGACAAAGCGCAAGGGGAAGAAGAAGATGGACAATTAGAAATCATGGTACCTCAACCACCATATCTTGGATAGAGATTTGATACTTTTGAAGATGCCAAGGAGTACTACCAGAGATATGTGGTGTTCCATAGATTTGCGGTGAACACAGAATACCATAGGAAAATTAAAAAAACTAACGAGTACATCAAAGGTGAGATAAGGTGCTACAAGGCACGGAAGAACAAGAAAGGAAAAGGTGTTGTGCCTGTCGTGCCGGAACGAAAGAGAGGCATCATTGTCAAAACGGGATGCCCTGTCCGGTTGAAGCTAAACACAAATGGAGCATGGTGGGTGGTCACCTAATATTTTGAAGAACACAACCATGACCTCATAAATAAGTTTGACCTAGTAAAATTTCTGAGCGCCACAGAGGATTCAGTCCCATCAAGAAGAAATTCATAAGGTTGCTACATGATTGTAACGTCGGTCCATCAAGAATGGTCCAAATACGGTCACTGATCCACATCGGAGATGGGAGCCTGAGTAGCATGCCCTACATACCAGTAGACGTCAAAAACCTAAAGGCAAAGTACCATAGAGAGAGCAGGTTGGCTGACATAGAAGCCACGATAGCCTACTTCGAAGAGAAAGAAAAAGCAGATAGTGATTTCTTCTACAGGATAAGGTTGGACGATGAGGACCGTCTCAGAAACATGTATTGGGTGGATGGTGCTGCAAGAAGAGCCTACAAACATTTCTATGATTTTATTTCGTTCGACGCAACATATCTCACGAATATGTACAAGATGCCCTGTGCTCCATTCATAGGAATAAACAACCACAATCAGTCCTTGCAGTTCGGTTGCGGTCTCGTTCGGAACCTTCTTGGAGTGCATGGATGGACTAGCTCCGATGAACATAATAACAGACCAGGATTTTAGCATGCGCGTAGACATAGAGGAGGTCTTTCCGTTGGCAGTGCACAGGCACTGCAGGTAGCATATTATTAAGAAGGCTGAAGAGACGCTAGGACTATTCTTCGCTGACCGTCCAGAGTTGCACAAGGCATTCGAGTTGTGTGTGGACCACAGCTTGACGGTGGAGGAGTTTGAACGGAGCTGGACGGCTATGATTGAAATGTACCAAGTCCAAGACAACGAGACACTAAAAAGCTTGTGGCCGGGAGAAGCGAATGTACTGGGTGCCGACCTACTTCATGCAGTTCTTCTTCCCATTTCTGCAGACTACACAACGCAGCGAAGGGTTCAATGCTATTTTGAAGCGTTACGTGAGCCCTGGCAACTCACTGCTGCAGTTTGCCAAGCAGTATTCAGCTTTGCAACATAAAATACTGGGATCTGGGCTACAGCAAGAAGCAAACACCACACTCAAGCAGCCTAAATTGCTAACATACTTACCGATGGAGAGGCATATGAGCAAGATATACACCAGCAATATATCTAAAAGGTAAGCGATTGATCTTACGATCTTATTTGCCATGTACATTCAACATTGAAAAATGATTAAAAAAGTAAATAAATATGTTTGCCATATCCGCTGATATGAAGCTGACATCTATAGTCAACACATGAATGCAAAACAAGAATAAAAACTATGTAGTTGCAAAAACAAATATTAGTTGTTGCTTGTTGTGAAACAAAGTATAACTGCCACTTTGAATATGTTGTGGGTGCCATGTGGGATGTAGTTTAATTGCCATGTATGATGCAAGCTTTATTTTCACATGGCAAAAGGCATTGAGAGCAGCATGATTCAGTTGCAGTACCATTAAAGTTGTTGCCATCTTTTGACAAGCTGATTGAGTGAAAGACACTAGTTGCCATGTGAAATAAACTGCAGTTGCCATGTGAAATACAATGTAGTTGCCATGTGAACTAAACTGCAGTTGCCATGTGAACTAAACTACATTTGCCATGCGAAAGAAACGGCATTTGCCATGCTAGTACTCTGCAGTTGCCATGCGGAAAACAATCATTACAAATAAAATGTGTGCAAAATAAAAGCTTTCTTTGCCATCTTTGATTTCAATACGTCTGCTATGTTGTGACCTACATCAACAAAAGGTGCTAAAAAAGGATATACTAATTTAACGAGCACAAAACATGCAGATTCCAGGAAGAAATAAAGCGGGCCAGCATGTACACAACTTACCAGGTTGACGAACAAACCTTCAAGGTGTGTACTCTCATGGGCATGTCCGATTCAGAACCTGAAGACCTGGACAAGGGATGAAACTACTTTGTCAAGGACTCAATAACCAAAGGTGAATACTATTGTCAATGCTGCAACTATGAACGGGACGGGATTGTGTGCTGCCACATACTCAAAGTAATGGACATGCACGCGGTCACGCGATTGCCCCGCCATTTCATACGACGGCGGTGGACTTGGGACGCTGACGATGCATTGGGGCCACAAACATCAACTGTAGTTTTGGATGTACATGATGAGAGACCAGAGGCAACCATGGAGTCCGTTAGGCACGTTGTATTGTCAAAGAACTATGATGAGCTAATAGATGAAGCATGCAAAAGTGATGAGACAGCCAGTGTGGCAGAAAAGCACAGAAGGCCCTGAAAAGAGAGCTTGATGAGATCAAGAAGAGAAAGGCTGAAGAAGCCTTGCATCGGACAGCAAGCACGCTGACTCAGGTCAGGAACCCACCCCGTTCCATCACAAAAGATCGTCCAAAAGAGATACGATACAAATCAGGGTTGGAAATTCAAGAAAAGCACAAGAAGGCAAAGAAAGGGGTAGGCAATCCGTAAAGCAACTGTGCAGGATTGTAACTTGGATGTTGATGACAATTTTGTAACATAGATGATCAAGGTTTAAAAAATGTGAGAGTGAATGTTTGTGCACAACAGAAATTTGAAAAAATGCCATGTATGCACAACTAAAATTGTCGTGTAGTTGCTACTAAATCTGCCATGCAGCCTGAACTGAATCTGCCATGTAGTTGCTACTGAAACAACCTTCGCGTATTTTACCGTTTTTCAGCCCACACATTTTTTTGTTTCACACGTATTCAATTGTATACATACCCTGTACAAACTAGTTGAAATGACAACGTGCAAAAACACGAGAGATAACAGTTTCTACTGAAACAACCGTGCTTACCGAAAATGGTTATCAAATGCAAAAACCCAAAAAACAAATAAAGTGATTACTTGCGCTAACCGTGTGTGATCAACTATATTTGCCGTGTTTTAGCCATCATAAACACACTCAAAACTCTCAAATTGGTACTCATAATCACAACCACATACTAATAGTTAACATATAGTAGTTCTTATCACACCTAAACAGGTTCAGGACCACACTTATATTACAAATAATCAACGCCACAACTATATATACTATAGTAAATAGGGATACAGTCATAACATAGCACACAGACATAGTTTCAAATAACAAAGTGATACCTTACATTCCTCAGCCACAGAATGTAAGGTAGGCATGTGTGTGAAGAATCACGCGATCACTTATACTTCTTGTTCGCGGATTTGACAGCTGACTCTAAACATTCTCGTGCTAAAGCCCGCTTGTTGAATTCTTCATTCATCAACCAGTTCCATGTGTATATTCTACGGAGCTCCACAAGCATTACACCTGTGATCAATGGGACCCGTCAACCTTCCCACTTTGCAAGGTATTCCAACATGTAAAACCTGCAATCATGCCTAGAACGAAGCAAAACATGTGAACACATGCAAGCAGAAACATAATAAAAATATTGATGAAGACATGAAAAGGATGGTGAACACATGAAAAAAGATAGTAATTACCCGTTTTCTTGCTTCTCAGTCGTGACATACTCAATTGGGAAGTGACTGATCTGGACCTTTGAGTTTTCGTAATGACGGATCCAAGTCTCCTTCAGGTTGTTGATAAAGAATTCAGCATGAGTAGTAAGGTCTTCATCAACTCCTGAACGGATTGAATCGAGCACCTTGAAACGTTGGTTCTTCAGGTCAAGGCCGATGGCGTAGTGATGACCACACTTCTCATCTGGGTCTTCTGGTGTGAGCTCCTGGAACATGGGGAACATGACCTACAAAGTAAAAAAAGGGCAGTAAAAAACAGAGTTCACATCCAAAACAGAATGATGTAGTTGAAAAAAGGGCTTATTCCATATGTGCCCCCAATTCCTTAGTTGTGCTCAGTTTTCCCCACGCTTCAAACTTTTGCTCACTTTTCCCCATTCCCTTAGCTGAAACTCTCACAAATGTTCATAACAGACGTTTGCCGTCTTGGCCGTTAACTGACTTGTGGGGCCATGTTGGACTCTGTTGACTGTGGCTGTGGCTTCGCTGGTTGGGCCGTGTTTGTGTTCATAGGACGGGCCCGTTAGTTTGTTGGTAATAAATTAAAAAGGGAGCCCAATTAAAAAAGCCTGCTACGGATGGAAAAAGCCTGCTATGCATGCCCGGCTTTGGCATCGATGTAGCCTGCTATGCATGCGAACAGTGCCACGCACGCATCTAGTGACCTAGACCTAATCGCATGCATGCACGCCGACACGCACGCATCGATCCGTGCCGCATGGTTGCCGGTGGATTCAGTCGCTCCGCAGCGTCGTTTCACGCGTCGCAAGCATACGTGCCGGTGGCAGAAGGGGCAGGCTGCATGCACGGCTACGTCCATATGTCGAGGCATCGGTTCACGCTGCAGGCTGCACGCACGCTCGTGAATGGGAGGCAGGCAGCCGCCAACGCAGAGCACGTAGAAGGGGGAGGCAGGCAGCCACCAAAGCAGAGCACGCAAAGCACACTCGCATCGATTCATGTTCACAAATTGATGATCGCATCGGTTCACGCACGGACTGAGTCACGATCTACGCCGGTTGCGCGTGTACCCACTTCGTCTCCCCCGACTATTTAAACTGCCCATCATTGCCTCTTCTTCTACAGGTCCATCTGCGCCTCCAACTTCTCTTCTTCCCCCAAAAGCCAAAGCCGTTCCACTCAGCGAAGCGAGCAAGATGCAGTACAACGGGCCGACGTTCCAAGCGCCAGCCACCGTGCCGGAACAGCGGTACCCCGCCAACGTCGTCGTCGAGGAATCCCTCCGTGTGTGGGCGTTCTCCCGCTGGAGGGGAAGCACTGAGCTTGCATGGGGGTTCCTCCGTGCGGGCTTCCACCACCTCCCGGCGGGCTCGCCGCCCATGTTCAACCTCATGGAGCAGCGTCCCCACGCCAATGCTCCAGTGGTAGGGCTCGTCGTCCACGTCACCAATAGGTTCGATGCCTACTACCTGCTCGGCAAGGTGTATTGGTGTGGGTGCGAGTTCATCGCATTCACGGCCTATAACATCTTCACCGACTTCGAAAGTGTCTTCCCCGCTCGCAACCGCATGCACAGCCTCTCGTACTACGTCAGCGACAACGGCCTTGAGGAGGAGGAGTGCTGAAGCCGGCGGTGACGAAGACGGTGAAGCCGGCGGTTAAGGTGAAGACGACGGTGAAGACATGGCGGTGTTGCCCTAGCTACCCTATCTATCTACTATGTACTGTGAGTTTGGTGTGTGTATTGCCCGAGTTAGCTACCCTATGTATGTAAGGTTAATTATTAGGTATTATCTATCGGTGTCTATGTAAGAAATTATGTTGCCCTAGCAACCCTATCTAAGTTAAGTTATGTGTGTTATATTAATTCTTTGTTATGTTCGTATTTTGTTTGTCTCAAGTTTAGACACGGCTAATTGGCGTGGGAAAAATTAACCAAACAAACTAAAAATGATGTGTTTATAGATGCCTTCTAAAAATAAGAACATATTGTACATTTGTACACGGCTTTAGTTTGAGAGCTCTGTATTTTTTAGGTATTCAAAGAAGGGCTCCCTTCAAAGAATACTTTGGTTTTCAGAAATATTGAAGTATCAAATACTTTGAGATATTTGGCTTTAGTCAAAAGTGTAGTTTTAACTACACTATGTTTGAAGTATATAAAAAAGAGGGTTAGACCTCTTTTTCTAATCATGAAGTATTGGTTCACTAGGCATAATAATACTGCGGTTTGCAAATACTTTGATTCTAAAAAATGAAGGGACCCATAAAGGAAAGCCAAAGAAATTACTCAATGAGATAGAAGAGATTGGGCAATCAAATTATTGAAAAAAGCAATTAGAAACAAAAAAGAACAAAGCAATCCTTCCTAAACAAAAAAAGAAACATCGCTTGTTTCTGGGCTTTCTCTTTGGGCCCGCGAACTAGGTTTTTTTAGCAGAACTGGCGAACTCGAGGACAAAAGTTTGGCAAGTGCGAGAGAGAAGATATGAACTTGATGTATATCCCTTGTGCTGCTCAAGTACTACTTACTGTCATCTGACGAGCTAGGGTATGATCAAACACTCGAGGTTATTAGCTAACAAAATAATCCTATCACTGAACTGGTAGTTGTTTTCTGCCGAAACTGAAAGTGTCGAAACTTAACAGTAAAGTGCATACATTCAGAGATCGATAGTTGCACTAAACAGAGTTGCATTTGAGATAAACAGACTTGGATTGCTAAACAGTGGCAACAACAGTAGACAAACATCTCTAACGAGAGATGGCCATCAGGTAAAAAATTCCTAGAGCAAGTATTCCTAAAGCTATCCGATTGGATTGCTTCTTCAACTCAATAAGCTCCTTGAAGTTCTTGTTCATCTTCTTCAATTCCGTCTTCAGTTCGAACACCGTTGGTATTCCGAACGCGCTGCTGCTGCCGGAGCAGCACTGTCATGGGGCAGATTGGACTCTCGGATTGCATTCCCCCCCGAATCCAGCAAGCCCGACCCTTGAAGCCTCTGGATGTAATCATCCATCCACTCGAAATGGTGGCATTTCTTCACGATCTGAAAATGAAATCATGTAACCTAAATCCAAATCTGACAGATTTTTTGAGAAATTAGAGATAAAGAATGCGAGGAAAACTCAGATCTAACCTGCCCCTCCGGCTTGCTCTCGCATTTGATGAACTCGCGCCCAAAGTTCCCATTCTTCTCCTCCTTCGAAGTCAACCGCTTCAGTGGCGCAGTCCGCGAGCAGTCAGTGCATCGAGTCATCGGCACTGGACCATACACCGGCCACGTGGAACGGGGGGCTGACGAGGAGGTCGACATATCGCCCGAGAGGAAGAAACAGAGGAGTTGCTCGAGAGGAAGAAGAACAAGAAGATGGGGAAAGAAACAGAGGAATTGCTCGATCTGCTCGATGCCTTTGTCTGTCAGATGGAGAAGAGGAGAAGGGGAAGCTACATTGACGATTTGACACATTGTATTTTGTAGTTTGAATATTTGAACCAACTCTTAACACTGACATGTGGTGGTCATGTGCGAAAAATACAATTTCATATGTAAAGTGGGGCAGATCGTAAAAAACCCGAGAAGGACAGTGCAGTAGCCAATCAGGATGCATCACGTGGATCGCGCATGCCTGCCCCACATCTGACGGGTGGTGTTTGACGCTTGGTAGGATCCGACGGCGCACGTTCGACGCTAGGGTTTGGAGCATTTCTACGGGGTTATGAGCGAGTCAACGGGGTTATTAGGGTTTGACCAGATTTCAAATGGCCATAACTAAATTAGAAAAAATTGCAAAAATATAAAACAAATGTAGTTCGTCCGTTTATGAGACCTAGTTACCATAAAAAAATATAAAGTCGGTATAGGGGCGTTTTCTCGAAAAATCATTTTTTGAAGTGATCTGTCAAAATCAAGTTCAAATGTTTTTAAAAAATTCAAAAAAAATCAAAATGTTGTAATTCTTGCACACATAGCCGTCATATGTGACAAGGTTATGAGAAAAAAAAATAAACTTGGTGTAGGTCATTTTCATGAAAAAAGTCTTCACACAAATGAGCTATCACCTATGAACATTTTCAGAGTTCGTAGAATAGGGAGAGAGGGTTTAGGGTTTGAATTTTTTTTCAAAATAATTAAAAAAAATCAGAAAAATCTCCATAGCTTCATTTTGGAGTGAGTAAGAAGGATCTGAACTTACTTTTTCATTTTCATATCTAAAACGTGTTATTTGACGGTTTTGAAATAAAAGCATATTCTTTCAAAAAAAATGTAGTAATATGAATATTAATCAATAAATAGTGATACTTCGTTTTTACCCTATATATATGGAACAAGCGTTAATAAAAATATATATGCCTCATTTTTGGCCCAATGTTCAACTTCAACTTTGACCCGGATCCAAATTTTGGCCCAAATTCAAATATTGATTTAAATTCAAATTTTGATGGAAATTTGAATTATGACTCAAATAAGAAACCAAAGTAGAAGCAACATTATTACAACTGATAAGTTTTCACAGTAGCTCAAATCTACCAAGTTTTAAGATGCCAACATCTTAATACAAATCTACCAAGTTTTAAGCGATCCACTCGCCCTCAAATTGACAACACAAACATTTCCCAACAACTTAATTCAAATTTTCGACTTGCTCCTTGTGTTTGCAACTGGCTTCACCGTCTTGCTCCTGGTTTCCCTAGTTGAGATGCTCTTTTCTTTCAGACTCTTGTTCCTTTTGATCTTGGGCTTTACTTGGGGTTTTCCTCATGGAGGTGCTGATGGAGTAGTTGCACTCGCCGAGCACTTGACGACCATTTGACGGTCATCTATGGGTTCGGTAATCTTTAAAGGCACAATTGGAGTAATTACGCCCTCCTCTTCCTCTCTTATAGATTCAAAACCATCAAATGCCATGGTTTCAAAATCTTCTGCTTCTTCATCTCTTGACCTTTTCTCCCTAGAGCTGGTAAATAAAATTATAAGCCATAGGAAAAAAAGAGAACAAAAGGGTAGCTGCATTCTACAAAGGGTACAAACACATACCAAGATGCTTCATTTGCTGCTGCATTCTCCACTGCTTCAATTACTGCTGCATTCTCCACTGCATCTTCAGTCTCCATTGTTGCTGCATTATCCTCAGCATTGGCTGTTGTCCATCTTTCCTCCTCTCCAAATGATGCATCCACTGCATTGGTACAAAGCCTAGCAATATGCCCCAGAACTCCACATTTTTTGCAAGCACGCTTCTTTGGTAGACGACCCTCCTCACCTGCTCTAATCCTCTGGTTCCTTGGTTTTCCTGGTGGTCTAGTAATGACAGGAGCGTGGAGTTTGAACCCTGGATCTACTATGTTCCATTGATCTTTCCCCAATAGTGCAGGCACATTGTCAGCATAAGCAGCCATAAATTTGGCAACAGAGAAATACTCAGAGCAATATTGATCAACTTCACCATCTGCACTCCTGATAACGGTCATCAGATGTAGGGCATGTATGCATGGCTTCCCACGGATCTGCCATTGCCTACAACTACATTCTCTAGTACTTAGGTTCACAGGATACCTCCATACCCTATTTTTAGTGTCAGTATAGGTAACCTCTCCCTCATATGTACCAGATCGAATACATTTCATCTTCAGTCCTCTTGCCTTCAAGTGCAATGCCTTAATCAGTATTGGGAGCATTTGATGACCAACATATTGTGTTTCTGCAATTCTTTTGCGAAGAGCCATCTTTATCATGATCATTTGCCTCATCTTGTCAAATGCTTGCCACAACAAGAGCCCTTTCACTGTCTTGAACTTTGAATTGAAGCACTCTGCAAGGTTACTGGTCACATAATCTACTTTGCAGATTTTGTTGAATTTGCTTCTTGACCACACCTTGCCCTGATGTGCATCCATGTACTCCTTCACAAGAGGATTTTGAGCATACAACACTCTCAAATGGTGTTCATGCTTCCTTTTGCTGCATGTGTATGATGCTGGCCATAAGTTCTCATCATAAACTTTACCTTTGAACTTCTTTTTGAAATTATGCGCTAGGTGTCGCATACATTCCCTATGCTCCACTCCAGGGAATACAATTTCCACTGCACTCTCTAAACCCTTGCAAGCATCTGTGTGTATAGCTAAACCTGGGGGTGTGCCTATAATGTTGCGCAACTGCTGTAGAAACCAGACCCAACTTTCCTCAGACTCTGCCTCCACCACACCAAATGCAACTGGGAATAGCCAGTTGTGTCCATCAACTGCAGAAGCTGCTACTAGCTGTCCTCTTTATCTTCCAGTCAAATGTGTAGCATCTACAGCCAAATAGGGCCTGCAACCATCTAGAAACCCCTGCTAGCAAGCCTTGAAACAAACAAAAGCCCTTCTGAAGCACTCCTTCTGAAATGACTTCCTTTTTATTTTGAATGGAACTGTATGCTTGTCAATCTCTACAACACTCCCTGGACTTGCCATCTCCACTTCAGCTTTGAAAGTGTAAAGCAGCTGAAAACTGTCATTCCATTGACCATTAATTCTGTCAAGAGCCTTTTCCCTAGCATTGAAAATTCTCATGTAAGGAATTTCTATCTTGTACTTCTCAAAAAGCTTCCCATGGAGTGCTGTTGGACCAAGTCCAGGTTCTTCTCTCAGCCAATCCAATATAGCATCTGCCACCCACCTAGTTTTTGCTAGCTTGGTTTTGGCCTTCCCCCCTCCCCCTCCAGGTGGACAGGTGTGCTTGTGTGCGTTTTTCTTTATCTGAAACAAAATAAAAGGGTAAAGAACAGTTAAGAAACCTTACTCAACGTTCTGAAACTAAATTACTAACTGAACTTGGATTACCTGAATATATTTGCTCTTTCTCATACGAGATGCATGCAACTTCCACCTACACCTAGGATATGGACAAAAAATTGTGAACCTTGCTGGCTCACTCCTTTTAATCTTATAGGTGTTTTTAGATATAATGCACCATGTTGTCAGTGCATTCCGACAGTCCACCATTGATTGGAAAATGGTACCTACAGTAAGCTCAGGTTTTTCCCTGTTCCACTCAATTGTTGGCATTTCATCACCATCGTATTCATCCTCGATTAAGCTGTCCATGTTCTCCCCCTTCTCTTCATCGTCAGTGTCATCAAACCTAGCTTGGCTGATGGGCTCCTCCATATATTCTTCATCCACTACTTGCTGACTGGCTACATCGACCAGTTCAGGAAACATCATCTCGTCTTCATCATCATTTGTAGGCACTGCCTCGTCAGGTTCTGCATCTTCTTCTACACCAACTGCAGAAGGTACACGAGAAGCAGCCGCTGAATCGGAACCAGAATTGCTAGCAGGCATGTTGTGGCTCCACAAACCACTTGCTTTACTTGGTGTCAACCTACAAGGAGTGCCGGGGTGCTGGCTATTAGCACAGACAGATGATGTCTGAACTCCCTTCCCCTTCGCCCGTTCTGTGCGTGGCTGAAGCACATCGATTTGGAGTTTACCAAATCGGCAGCCAGCAATCCCAGCAAAAAGCAACGACATATGATCGTCGCAAGTTAGTGGGAGAAATCTTTGCTCGTCACTGCTGAAGTAATTCAGTTCAACAGCATCGGCATCACTCCAGGGATAGGTGTTTCGGAGCTCAGCTCGCAAATCTTTGAAAGATATGTTGGTTTCTACCACTTTGGGATAGAAAAATGATGAAATCAAATGCGGTTTAGTACCACGCAGCACACTAGTTTCCATTCTAATCGCCAGCCGGAAAGCCAGCGCGCGATCAATCCTATTTTGTTGGGGGAAGGAAACAAAGGCTTCAGTTAGCCGGGTAAAATCGAGCACAAATTCGATCGATTCAAGCAAACAGAAGTCAAATACGGCCTACAATACGACTTAGAACATCAATTCGAGAGGAAACAATGCTTACCCAGGTTTAATCCATGAATTATCTGTCTCGGATTCGGCCCAATCCTCTCCACGGTCGACTACATTCCGGGCGTCCTCACTCAACATCGCTATGTAATCCCAGATGGGGAGGTGGGCTATATCTGGCGGAGACGCGGCGTCACCGATGAACGGAAAAGGGCATAGGGTGGAGGAAACAACAGCGGTGGACACGGCACGACGCCGACGGAGGGGGCGGGGCGGCGTGGTGCAGTGCGGCCTGTCTAGATCTGTTTCAGATTAAGACAAGCTGCCCAATACGTGTCTCCTTGCGGTCCCACCCGTCAGCAAGCAACAGTCAGACGAAGACTCGGCCCCACTCGTCAGCAATTAACGGTCAATGGACGTTCAAGACGGCAAACGCCCGCTATGAGCATTTGTGAGAGTTTCAGCTAAGGAAGAGGGGAAAAGTGAGCAAACGTTTGGAGCGTGGGGAAAAGTGAGCACAACTAAGGAACCAGGGGCACTAATTTAAATATCCCTTGAAAAAAATGATATGTATAAATATTGCCACATGCAGTAAGAGATAATAAGAAAAGCAAACCATCAAAGTGGCTAGGTACACGCATGGAAGAAGGTTCATTTGCCATGTATAAATATAAGAAGTTGCCATCCATGGCCAAACAGAGTTGCCCAATATTTAATAATGAGTTTGCCACATAAGTTGAATTAACAATTTTCACGCTAATTTTACATGGCAAATGTTGCCGCATGAAACATCTGTCATGAAGGGTATGTAACCCACATATGAAGTATAAGTGCTGAAAAAAACATAGCATGGAAAAAATATGTACAACAATAATAAACACTCACATATTTCTTCATTGTGAGCTTAAAATCACCATGCGCGGTGAAATGCTTCCTCCGGATTTTATGGTGGAAGTCACCATCACATATTTTGCAGGTCACGCTGTAGTGCATGATCGTCTTGTCAGGACAAATGTCCACATGTTTGTTGATGAAGTCAATCCCACAGGCAACTACATTCTTCGACATTTTACCAGTAGGCCTCACGGACTCAGCAAGATCGCCCAGGTCAACGTATGTCGCATCGCATTGTATGATCTTGGTTCTGCCAAACATGAGCTATATGAAAATGATATAACATGAAAGAACCATGTCTACTAAAAAATAAAAATTGAAAAGGTAAACAAAGCATGGCCAAAAGCACAAAAAAGCAAGTAAGCGACAGTGGGGTGTGGACATTATGCTTTCAGCTCCTTCATGTGCTTGCTATTCGACCTCACATTTCCAAATCGCTTGACAATGTCGTATAGTTGGGGCTGCTCCTTTGTAACCTTAACATCAGGATCAAAGTCATCCACTTGTGGTACATGAACTACCATGGCCTGCCTCACAGATCCAGGGGTTGCACTTCTGATGGTATCCTCAAATACTGCCTCAACAGACACATCAGAACTTGGTTGGCCCCGATTCTGTGAGGACGTGCACGTTCAACGCATCCTGCTCAACCCTGCGGTAAGCTTCTTCAAGGTAGGACGAAATCTCCTCAGGGGTGGCTAGTAAAAATAAAATAGTAGCATAAGAGACTTGGAGATAACAAAATGTTGTGCATGAAGTTCAAAATGTTAAGTGAAAAGTACTGGTAAGTAAGTATCAATGTCAGCTGGTAGTTTGTAAACAAAGTTTGGCATTTGGAAAGTAAAAATGCAGTTGCCATGTACAGTGCACTGCGGTTGCCACATGGAAACAATAGAATTTTCCATGTGCAGTGCACTGCGGTTGCCACATGGCAACAACTGCATTTGCCATGTTCAATGCACTGTAGTTGCCACATGGCAACAACTGCAAATTGCCATGTGTCATCAACTACAGTAGCCATGCATCAACCTCTACAGAAACAATGAAATGAAAACTACATGTGCATCGCATGAGATTTTCCATCACAGTTGAGAACCCCCCCCCCCCCAAAAAAAATTACCTTGCACTATGGGATTTGCAAATTTGATAGCCTTCCTGCCATCAGTCAATGGCTGCACCATCACTGGGACCGTGCCTGTCGGGAAAGAAAAACCAACAGGCATAGGATCATGCACTTGTACATCCTGAGAGTTGTCGATTCCTATACTAAAGCTCGGTGGGGTGAAAGCCATGGGGTGCCTCTCCTGTCTACGAGCTAGATTGTGGACAAATTGATTGGCAGAGTCTAGAGGTGACAGATCAACAAACATGTCTCCCTCGTCTGCTGCAGGATCATCAGGCTTGTTAGTAGGTCGGGGCGTGCTGTCAGCGATCTCAACCACAACTTTCTTGCCTATCTTCATGTTTGGGCTGTAGGGTACACCAACGTTGACAGGGAGCTTGGAAGTACACAAATTTAAGCTGGTGTTCTCCATGGCGGTAAAAGACACAGTCTGCTCTGAACGTCCACCTCCTTTAGTAGCGCACGGCTTACCAGCTGCATCTGTTGTACTGCTGACTTTCGTCTTATCTGGTACATTGCTTTTGGCAGACTGTGGGAACAGTGTGGAAGCAGGCACGTAACCAGAGTCATCTTTGCTGCTCTTGAGTACCTGTGGTGCATTGGATACCTACGCAGGAATCTTGCGGGGGCTATGCTGCCTAGGTGGTAGGCCAGGTCGCACAACGGTAACAGTAGCAGCCTCTGGGCCACTAGCCGCTGGAGCCGTTGTGACATGAGAGTCAACTATGGATGGCATTTCATTCGGAAGTGTGGCCACATCCCCTTCTTTCATGGACACAGAAGTGCCACTAGCCACACGCTTGGAATCCGTATCAGATGATCGGGAATCTTCCTTGTTTAGGTTGACCTCAGGAGCGTCCACTTCAACACTTATTGGTCGGGTGGCATGGGTGACAACAACATCTCTCATTGCCACCAGGGTAGGCAAAATCTCAACAGTCTTGGCAGATACAGACTCATCACTCCTAGATGTACGGATGTCTGCCGTTGTAGTATGCACATCAGCAACCGGCAGAGATGCGCGGCCCCTTGCATCAGAGCTAGTAGAAATAGTGGACGGTGCAGCAGGAAATTGGTCGACTGGCGGCTCATGAATGTCTGCAACATCGGATGTCGATAGCTTGGAGTGAATGCGTTCAAGTGGATCTGTGGTAGTACGACTGGTCAAGCGTGTAGTAGTCTTCTTGACCCTGCAAAAAAAGGAATGTGTCGAATGATAAACGACCATTCAAGAAAACGCATGAAGAGAACAAAAAAGGTGAGCGCTAGGAACAAAAATGAATTGCCATGGTAATCATCATAAAAAATGAAAATATGAGTGATGTGCCAAAGCTGCCATTTGAAAACAATGTAAGGATGAACACATATGAAGTGCAAAAAAGCGGTTGAAGTAAGTGGAAGCTACCAGTTGCCATATGAGTGGACAAGATTTGCCATGTGATCTAGTAAACAGTTGCCATGCAGAAGAAGCAGGAGTTTCCATGAAACAAATTTAGATCATAAAACAACAATTGAAATGTGGGACAGACATGATTAGCCATGTGTCAAGTTAGACAGTTGCCATGAGAGGCAGACAGTAGTTGCCACCAAAAAAATGGGACAAGTAAAAGGTTGTATATGATTTAGAATGCATCGAACAAAATTACCATCAGCCAAATAATGACTTGGCAAGCTCATCGCATGCAAATTGCCGTGAAAAGAGTTCAAAGAGGATGCAATTCCATATCGTGACGAAAACAAGATAGCTGAATCACAAAAAAAGGTAGATAAAAAACAGATAGGGAGAACCCACTTCTTGGCTATCTTCCTCAAGTGTTCCAGCACGACAGGATCCCCGGTGTTGGACGTCGATGGGCGAGGAGATGACCTAGTGGAGGTGGTGGCACCAGCAGCGGGAGCCCCCTTGTTCAACCAAGCAGAAACACGAGTTGGCGTAGGTGCTTGTTTCTGCTTAACTGATCGTCCACCAGTTGTTACTGTTGGAAATATGCCCTAGAGGCAATAATAAATTAGTTATTATTATATTTCCTTGTTCATGATAATCGTTTATTATCCATGCTATAATTGTATTGATAGGAAACTCAGATACATGTGTGGATACATAGACAACACCATGTCCCTAGTAAGCCTCTAGTTGACTAGCTCGTTGATCAATAGATGGTTACGGTTTCCTGACCATGGACATTGGATGTCGCTGATAACGGGATCACATCATTAGGAGAATGATGTGATGGACAAGACCCAATCCTAAGCCTAGCACAAAGATCGTGTAGTTCGTATGCTAAAGCTTTTCTAATGTCAAGTATCTTTTCCTTAGACCATGAGATTGTGCAACTCCCGGATACCGTAGGAATGCTTTGGGTGTACCAAATGTCACAACGTAACTGGGTGGCTATAAAGGTGCACTACAGGTATCTCCGAAAGTGTCTGTTGGGTTGGCACGAATCGAGACTGGGATTTGTCACTCCGTGTGACGGATAGGTATCTCTGGGCCCACTCAGTAGGACATCATCATAATGTGCACAATGTGACCAAGGGGTTGATCACGGGATGATGTGTTACGGAACGAGTAAAGAGACTTGCCGGTAATGAGATTGAACAAGGTATCGGTATACCGACGATCGAATCTCGGGCAAGTACAATACCGCTAGACAAAGGGAATTGTATACGAGATCGATTGAGTCCTTGACATCGTGGTTCATCCGATGAGATCATCGTGGAACATGTGGGAGCCAACATGGGTATCCAGATCCCGCTGTTGGTTATTGGCCGGAGAACGTCTAGGTCATGTCTGCATGGTTCCCGAACCCGTAGGGTCTACACACTTAAGGTTCGATGACGCTAGGGTTATAAAGGAAGTTTGTATGTGGTTACCGAATGCTGTTCGGAGTCCCGGATGAGATCCCGGACATCAAGAGGAGTTTCGGAATGGTCCGGAGGTAAAGATTTATATATGGGAAGTCCTATTTTGGCCACCGGAAAATGTTCAGGATTTTTCGGTATTGTACCAGGAAGGTTCTAGAAGGTTCCGAAGTGGGGCCCACCTGCATGGGGGGACCCACATGAACGTGGGTAGTGGGGGCAAGGCCCCACACCCCTGGTCAAGGCGCACCAAGATCCCCCCCTTAGAAGGAATAAGATCATATCCCGAAGGGATAAGATTAAGATCCCTAAAAAGGGGGATAACAATCGGTGGGGAAGGAAATGATGGGATTTCTTTCCTCCCACCTTTGCCAACGCCCCAATGGACTTGGAGGGCAAGAAACCAGCCCCTCCACCCCTATATATAGTGGGGAGGTGCATGGGAGCTTCACACGAAGTTCTGGCGCAGCCCTCCCCCTCTCCCGAGTCCTCCTCCTCTCCTGCGGTGATTGGCGAAGCCCTGCAGGATTGCCACGCTCCTCCACCACCACCACGCCGTCTTGCTGCTGCTGGATGGAGTCTTTCTCAACCTCTCCCTCTCTCCTTGCTGGATCAAGGCATGGGAGACGTCACCGGGCTGTACATGTGTTGAACGCGGAGGTGCCGTCCGTTCGGCACTAGGATCTCCAGTGATTTGGATCACGACGAGTACGACTCCTTCAACCCCGCTCTCTTAAACGCTTCCGCTTAGCGATCTACAAGGGTATGTAGATGCACTCTCCTTCCCCTCGTTGCTAGTCTCTCCATAGATAGATCTTGGTGTTGCGTAGAAAATTTTGAATTTCTGCTACGTTCCCCAACAGTGGCATCATGAGCTAGGTATATTGCGTAGATTCTTTGCACGAGTAGAACACAAAGTAGTTGTGGGCGTTGATTTTGTTCAATATGCTTACCGTTACTAGTCCAATCTTGTTTCGACGGTATTGTGGGATGAAGCGGCCCGGACCGACCTTACACGTACTCTTACGTGAGACGGGTTCCACCGATTGACATGCACTTGGTGCATAAGGTGGCTAGCGGGTGCCAGTCTCTCCCACTTTAGTCGGAACGGATTCGATGAAAAGGGTCCTTATGAAGGGTAAATAGCAATTGGCATATCACGTTGTGGTTTTGCGTAGGTAAGAAACGTTCTTGCTAGAAACCCATAGCAGCCACCTAAAACATGCAACAACAATTAGAGGACGTCTAACTTGTTTTTGCAGGGTATGCTATGTGATGTGATATGGCCAAGAAGAATGTGATGAATGATATGTGATGTATGAGATTGATCATGTTCTTGTAATAGGAATCACGACTTGCATGTCGATGAGTATGACAACCGGCAGGAGCCATAGGAGTTGTCTTTATTTATTGTATGACCTGCGTGTCATTGAACAACGCCATGTAATTACTTTACTTTTATTGCTAACCGGTAGCCATAGTAGTAGAAGTAATAAGTTGGCGAGACAACTTCATGGAGACATGATGATGGAGATCATGATGATGGAGATCATGGTGTCATGCCGGTGACGATGATGATCATGGAGCCCCAAAGATGGAGATCAAAAGGAGCAAAATGATATTGGCCATATCATGTCACCATTTGATTGCATGTGATGTTTATCATGTTTATGCATCTTGTTTACTTAGAACGACGGTAGTAAATAAGATGATCCCTTACAACAATTTCAAGAAGTGTTCTCCCCTAAGTGTGCACCGTTGCTAAAGTTCGTCGTTTCGAAGCACCACATGATGATCGGGTGTGATTGATCCTTACGTTCACATACAACGGGTGTAAGACAGTTTTACACATGCAAAACACTTAGGGTTAACTTGACGAGCCTAGCATGTACAGACATGGCCTCGGAACACAGAGACCGAAAGGTCGAGCATGAGTCGTATGGAGGATACGATCAACATGAAGATGTTCACCAATGATGACTAGTCCGTCTCACGTGATGATCGGACATGGCCTAGTTGACTTGGATCATGTAATCACTTAGATGACTAGAGGGATGTCTATCTGAGTGGGAGTTCATAAGATGAACTTAATTATCCTGAACATAGTCAAAAGATCTTTGCAAATTATGTCGTAAGCTCGCGCTTTAGTTCCACTGTTTAGATATGTTCCTAGAGAAAATATAGTTGAAAGTTGACAATAGCGATTATGCGGACAGTAGAAAGCTTATGTCCTTAATGCACCGCACAGTGTGCTGAACCCCAAACGTCGTTTGTGGATGTTGCGAACATCAGACATACACGTTTTGATAACTACATGATAGTTCAGTTAAACGATTTAGAGTTGAGGCACCAAAGACGTTTTCGAAACGTCGCGGAACATATGAGATGTTTCGAGGGCTGAAATTGAGATTTCAGGCTCGTGCCCACGTCAAGAGGTATGAGACCTCCGACGATTTTCTTAGCCTGCAAACTAAGGGAGAAAAGCTCAATCGTTGAGCTTGTGCTAAGATTGTCTGAGTGCAACAATCACTTGAATTGAGTGGGAGTTGATCTTCCAGATGAAATAGTGATGTTTCTCCAAAAATCATTGCCACCAAGTTGCTAGAGCTTCGTGATGAACTATAACATATCAGGGATAGATATGATGATCCTTGAGGTATTCGCGATGTTTGACACCGCGAAAGTAGAAATCAAGAAGGAGCATAAATTGTTGATGGTTGGTGAAACCACTAGTTTCAAGAAGGGCAAGGGCAAGAAGGGATACTTCATGAAACGGCAAATCAGCTGCTGCTCTAGTGAAGAAACCCAAGGTTGAACCCAAACCCAAGACTAAGTGCTTCTGTAATAAGGGGAACAACCACCGGAGCAGGATTACCCTAGATACTTGGTAGATGAGAAGGCTTGCAAGGTCGATAGAAGTATATTGGATATACATTATGTTAATGTGTACTTTACTAGTACTCCTAGTAGCACCAGGGTATTGGATACCGGTCCGGTTGCTAAGTGTTAGTAACTCGAAATAAAATCTACGGAATAAACGGAGACTAGCTGAAGGTGAGCTGACGATAAATGTTGGAAGTGTTTCCAAGGTTGATGTGATCAAACATCGCACGCTCCCTCTACCATCAAGATTAGTATTAAACCTGAATAGTTATTTGGTGTTTGCGTTGAGCATAGACATGATTTGATTATGTCTATCGCAATGCGGTTATTCATTTAAGGAGAATAATAGTTACTCTATTTATTTGAATAATACCTTCAATGGTCTTGCACCTAAAGGAATGGTTTATTGAATCTCGATCGTAGTGATGCACATTTTCATGCCAAAAGATATAAGATAGTAATGATAGTACCACTTACTTGTGGCACTGACATGTTAGTCATAATGGTATAAAATGCATGAAGAAGCTCCATGTTGATGGATCTTTGGACTCACTTGTTTTTGAAAAGTTTGAGATATGCGAACCATGTCTATTGGTGTATACGCATGAAGAAACTCCATTCAAGATGGATCGTTTGGACTCACTTGATTTTGAATCACTTGAGATATGCAAATCATACCACATGGGCAAGATGACTGAAAAGCCTCGGTTTCAGTAAGATGGAACTAGATAGCAACTTGTTGGAAGTAACACATTTTGATGTGTGCAGTCCAATGAGTGCTGAGGCATGTAGTGAACATCATTATGTTCTTACTTCACAGATGATTCGAGTATATGTTGAGTATATTTACTTGATGAAACACAAGTCTGAATTATTGAATGGTTCAAGTAATTTCAGAGTGAAGTTGAAGATCATTGTGACAAGAGGATAAAATGTCTATGATATGATCATAGAGATGAGTATCTGAGTTATGAGTTTGGCACACAATTAAGACATTGTGGAGATTGTTTCACAACCAATACCGCCTGGAACACCATAGTGTGATGATGTGTCCGAACATCATAACTGCACCCTATTGGATATGGTGCATACCATGATGTCTCTTATCGAATTACCACTATCGTTTATGGGTTAGGCATTAGAGACAACCGCATTCACTTTAAAATAGGGCACCACGTAATTCCGTTGAGACGACATCGTTTGAACTATGGTTTGGAGAAACCTAAGTTGTCGTTTCTTAAAAGTTTGGGGCTGCGACGCTTATGTGAAAAAGTTTCTGGTTAATAAGCTCGAACCCAAAGGGGATAAAATGCATCTTCATAGGACACCCAAAACAGTTGGGTATACCTCCTAATTCAAATCCAAAAGCAATAGGGATTGTTTCTTGAATCGGGTCCTTCCTCAAGGAAAGGTTTGTCTCAAAAATTGAGTGGGAGCATGGTGGAGACTTGATATGGTTATTGAACCATCACTACAACTAGTGTGTAGCAGGGCACAGGAAGTTGTTCCTGTGGTGCCTACACCAGTTGAAGTAGAAGCTTATGATAGTGATCATGAAACTTCGGATCAAGTCACTACCGTACCTCGTAGGGTGACAAGGATGCGTACTACTTCAGAGTGGTACAGTAATCTTGTCTTGAAGGTCATGTTGCTAGACAACAATGAACCTACGAGCTATGGAGAAGCAATGGTGGGCCCAAATTCCGACAAATGGTTAGAAGCCATGGAATCCGAGATAGGATCCATTTATCAGAACAAAGCATGGACTTTGGTGGACTTGCCCGATGATCGGCAAGCCATTGAGATAAATGGATCTTTAAGAAGAATACGGACGTGGACGGTAATGTCACCGTCTATGAAGCTCGACTTGTGGCGAAGAGTTTTTTCACAAGTTCAAGGAGTTGACTACGATGAGATTTTCTCATCCGTAGAGATGCTTAAGTCCGTCGGAATCATGTTAGCATTAGCTGCATTTATGAAATCTGGCAGATGGATGTCAAAACGAGTTTCCTTACCAGTCTTCGTAAGGAAAGGTTGTATGTGATACAATCCAAAAGTTTTTGTCGATCCTAAGGATGCTAAAAGGTATGCTGGCTCCAGCGATCCTTCTAAGGACTGGAGTAAGCATCTCGGAGTTGGAATGTACTTTGATAAGATGATCAAAGATTTTGGGTTTATACAAATTTATGAGAAACTTGTATTTCCAAAGAAGTGAGTGGGAGCACTATAGAATTTTTGATGAGTATATGTTGTTGACATATTGTTGATCAGAAATGATGTAGAATTTCTGGAAAGCATATAGGGTTATTTGAAAAGTGTTTTTCAATGGAAAACCTGGATTAGGCTACTTGAACAATAAACATCAAGATCTATAAGATAGATCAAAATGCTTAATAGTACTTTCAAATGAGCACGTACCTTGACATGATCTTGAAGGTGTTCAAGATGGATCAGTCAAAGAAGGAGTTCTTGCCTGAGATGTAAGGTATGAAGTTAAGACTTAAAAGCTCGACCACGGCAGAATAGAGAGAAAGGACGAAGGTCGTCCCCTATACTTCAGACGTAGGCTCTATAGTATGCTATGCTGTGTGCCGCACCGGAAGTGTGCCTTGCCATGAGTCAGTCAAGGGGTACAAGAATGATCCAGGAATGGATCATTGGACGGCGGTCAAAATTGTCCTTGGAGTAAATAAGGACATGTTTCTCGATTATGGAGGTGATAAAGAGTTCGGCATAAAGGGTTACATCGATGCAAGCTTTAACACCTATCCGAATGACTCTGAGTAGCAAACCGGATACGTATAGTGGAGCAACCATTTGGAATAGCTCCAAGTGGAGCGTGGAAGCAGCGTTTACAATATGACCTAGAGATTTGCAAAGTACATACGGATCTGAATGTTGCAGACCCGTTGACTAAAACCTCTCTCACAAGCAAAACATGATCAAAACCCCAGAACTCATTGAGTCTTAATCACATGATGATGTGAACTAGTTTAATGACACTAGTAAACTCTTTGGATGTTGGTCACATGGTGATGTGACCTGTGAGTGTTAATCACATGGCGATGTGAACTAGATTATTGACTCTAGTGCAAGTGGGAGACTGTTGGAAATATGCCCTAGAGGCAATAATAAATTAGTTATTATTATATTTCCTTGTTCATGATAATCATTTATTATCCATGCTATAATTGTATTGATAGGAAACTCATATACATGTGTGGATACATAGACAACACCATGTCCCTAGTAAGCCTCTAGTTGACTAGCTCGTTGATCAATAGATGGTTACGGTTTCCTGACCATGGACATTGGATGTCGTTGATAACGGGATCACATCATTAGGAGAATGATGTGATGGACAAGACCGAATCCTAAGCCTAGCACAAAGATCGTGTAGTTCGTATGCTAAAGCTTTTCTAATGTCAAGTATCTTTTCCTTAGACCATGAGATTGTGCAACTCCCGGATACCGTAGGAATGCTTTGGGTGTACCAAACGTCACAACGTAACTGGGTGGCTATAAAGGTGCACTACAGGTATCTCCGAAAGTGTCTGTTGGGTTGGCACGAATCGAGACTGGGATTTGTCACTCCGAGTGACGGATAGGTATCTCTGGGCCCACTCGGTAGGACATCATCATAATGTGCACAATGTGACCAAGGGGTTGATCACGGGATGATGTGTTATGGAACGAGTAAAGAGACTTGCCGGTAACGAGATTGAACAAGGTATCGGTATACCGACGATCCAATCTCGGGAAAGTACAATACCGCTAGACAAAGGGAATTGTATATGGGATCGATTGAGTCCTTGACATCGTGGTTCATCCGATGAGATCATCGTGGAACATGTGGGAGCCAACATGGGTATCCAGATCCCGCTGTTGGTTATTGGCCGGAGAACGTCTAGGTCATGTCGGCATGGTTCCCGAACCCGTAGGGTCTACACACTTAAGGTTCGATGACGCTAGGGCTATAAAGGAAGTTTGTACGTGGTTACCGAATGTTGTTCGGAGTCCCGGATCAGATCCCGGACGTCACGAGGAGTTCCGGAATGGTCCGGAGGTAAAGATTTATATATGGGAAGTCCTATTTTGGCCACCGGAAAATGTTCAGGATTTTTCGGTATTGTACCGGGTAGGTTCTAGAAGGTTCCGGAGTGGGGCCCACCTGCATGGGGGGACCCACATGAACGTGGGTAGTGGGGGCAAGGCCCCACACCCCTAGTTAAGGCGCACCAAGATCCCCCCCTTAGAAGGAATAAGATCATATCCCGAAGGGATAAGATCAAGATCCCTAAAAAGGGGGGATAACAATCGGTGGGGAAGGAAATGATGGGATTTCTTTCCTCCCACCTTTGCCAACGCCCCAATGGACTTGGAGGGCAAGAAACCAGCCCCTCCACCCCTATATATAGTGGGGAGGCGCATGGGAGCTTCACACGAAGTTCTGGCGCAGCCCTCCCCCTCACCCAAGTCCTCCTCCTCTCCTGCGGTGATTGGCGAAGCCCTGCAGGATTGCCACGCTCCTCCACCACCACCACGCCGTCGTGCTGCTACTGGATGAAGTATTCCTCAACCTCTCCCTCTCTCCTTTCTGGATCAAGGCATGGGAGACGTCACCGGGCTGTACGTGTGTTGAACGCGGAGGTGCCGTCCGTTCGGCACTAGGATCTCCAGTGATTTGGATCACGACGAGTACGACTCCTTCAACCCCGTTCTCTTGAACGCTTCCGCTTAGCGATCTACAAGGTATGTAGATGCACTCTCCTTCCCCTCGTTGCTAGTCTCTCCATAGATAGATCTTGGTGTTGTGTAGAAAATTTTGAATTTCTGCTACGTTCCCCAACATTTGCCTCACTACACGTACAAGAAAAATGGCAAAGAGTGAGGAAAAAAATGCAGAATATAAACAAGTGTGAGACATAAAAATAATGGCGCACATAGGGACGACAAAAAGTAGGGTTGTTAAAAAGGAAGAACAAAATAAAACGCTAAGTAAACATTGAACCTCCTCCTAGCAGATACGGGATCAGCCCTACACCTCTTCCCAACATTGCCTTGGCCAGCATCCTCTGGAGTCCTACCCCTCTTTGAGAGCGAAACCCCTGTGTCTCTTGCAACATTTGAATCAATGCCTCCCTCTGATAGAGGAACTTTCGGTGCAGCCTTATCCTTCTTGCCCCTCACATTATCTTCGTGATGTTCATTGTGGTCACTGTCATGCGGCACATTCTACATGTCATCATCGCCATCCTTGTCAAGACCAGCGTCAACGCCACAAAAACCATCCCCATCTAACTCATCTTGTGTGTCAGGAAGCTCCTGAGAGCTGTTGTAGTCATACCGGCCACGGCAACCAGTTGGACGATGTGTCTGTTCTCCGATGAATGATGTGAAGTTCCTCGCAACCGCATCGCTATTAGAACCATTTAGTGTTGTCCAACCCTCGACCAACTTCCGAAGCAAGCTGGTCATGCTAGAAGCAAACTGCCCAACTAGGTACTCAACAGGTGGCCTTGCCTAATCAGAAAACAAAAAGTAACAAACTACAAAACATATTAGAGACACATGATTAGGAAAAAATAAGACAGAACAACCATAAAAAGCAATCAAAATGCAATATAAAAAGTAATTTCAGAAACCAAATAAACATCCTTGACTACCTCAGTGGGACAAGATGGAGCTGAATGCACATCCATCCACTTGCCAAAGTTTTGTGGCCCACCCAACACACTGTAGTCTATAGCATGCTTGGCCATAAACTGGAAAAAAATATTAAAAACAACTAAAGAAGTCAAAAATGAAAAATAAGAAGTAGTGACTATAATTATGGATTGCAAGGAAGAAAAAGGAGTTTCAACGGGGAATGGCAGAGTTGCCGTATCAAGACAATCATGGTTGGCAAGTTCTTTATGACTCGCTGGCCATGATGGAAGCGGTTAGGCAGTGTAAAAGATGACACAACTAACCTGCAGTTTCCCATATTTTGTATCAGAAGCCCTGTCTGCAGCAAGTACAGCCTTGACAGCATCGTACGTCCACGCAGAGACGACAAACTTATGTGCAGGCGGCGGGCCTCCTATCCCAATAAAGTCGACAGTGGAAAATCAAGATTATAGACGTACATGAGCTGGTTTGCACAATAAAGCGAACAAGTAAATCAGAATATGACAATGATCAAATGTTGTCCAGGAAAAATAAAACATATAGAAATGCGGGGAAAAAGGAAAAGGAAAATGACTACGGTTTAAACATCATTGGTAGTACAATGCCCCTTGAGTCACAAGTCTTTTAAAAAAAAGTAAAACAAAGAGATTTGCCATCTACATATGTTCTTAGTTTTAACCTGCATATATTGTTAGTTGAAAGCATGTTATGGTACAGTTGCCATGTTATTATATTCTTAGTTTCCACCAGTTCAACACTGTAATTGCCATCCAGATTGCATAAATAGAAATGAACATAGGAAGTGGTTCACTATGTGTACTATAACTAGAAAAAATGAAATTGCCTTGAAAACACCAACTACAATTGCCATGTATCAAACAAACTTCAATTTGGCATGAAGAAGTCACGAAACAAAAAAATAACAAACGGTTGCCACTCACAATCAACTATGATTGCCATAAAAAATCAGATAAAAGCTCTATCAAGAACTATGGTTTGTTCAAACTATGGCCCAACAGAGATACTAAAATGCAAAAACAGTTCGGTTGCCACTTATTAACAACTGCAAATGTTGATTTATGAAAAGAATGAACCGTGATAAGAACATTTGCATAAAGAGTAGGGGGGAGATACCATTAGATGCAAGCGACATCCCTTTTGGTACATCTTATTTGAGAATGCATCATGCAGGAAGTCGGTAATGAATTTACACCAATTCATGTTTTTAACATCTTTCAGCTTTGCCTGCATAAACACAATTCGGGACAGAAAAGATGCCGCGTCGGCATTCAATAAAAACATTAAAACTGGTAGTGACTAACTTCTGCATGACATCAAAAACAAAAAGATTGTATGTAAAATAATAAAGAGAGTGCATTCACCAGGATAGGAAAGCACTTGTTGCTTGGACGAAGAGATGTGGTAGGCGCAAATACAGTCGAGATCAAGTACATGAGCAGCTTCATCTTAAAAACCTCGCCATGGGTTGTCATCTCCTCCAGCGAAGTTGTTAGAACAGTCGTATTAGGCATGGAAGCCATTCCAGGAAACAAACGGGCAAACAAAGCTTCCTCAATCTTATTGTTCACTTCATAAGGGACTTTGATTTCTCCACGGGTGACACCCAAAGTGCAGAACACGGATTCCTCGTTCAAAGGCAATCTTCCGCGTCCCGGAATCACAAATTCCCTAGAAGCAGGCTCATATATCTCGCCGAGACAGTCACATACATGATTTACTAGGTTCGTACACCAAACCATCATTAGAGCCTGCATACCCATCTCACCGGCAGCTGCCTTCTGATCATCAGTAAATCCCTGTGTCAGAATAGTCAGGCTTTCTTGCGAAGCCCTATTATACACACGCTTCTTCTTCTGCATAACACAAAAAGAATCATTTTGTTGCCATGTTGCAATGTAGTAAAAATTAGTTCTATCAGAAGAATGAAAACTCAGTATCATATTAAAACATAGGAGAAGAGTGACCTCGTCCCCACGATTCTGTGGTGGTGGCTCCATGAAGTCATCATCATCTTGATGGTCGCCACGAGCCATATTTGCTACAGTAAGAGCAAAAACATGTTAGTGTGAAATGAAAACACATCAGAAAAATGCAGAAAGTGATACACTAAGTAACAAATCATTGGATATCATCATTAACAGAAAATGAAAACTGCCACATTTACCCCACAGTTTTAGCATGTGAAAAGGTTGTAATTGCCATGTGCTGAACATGCATAGACAGGCAAAAAATAACCAATTGGACAGCAGGTGCGAAAACATGGCAACTAGATATGTGTTTGCTTCTTAAGAATGCAGTTGCCATGTAGGAGATTCAAGCTGCCATATTGGTAAAATAAACAATGTGGCAACTGAGGGCAGTACATCGAAACACCAAACTGTTGGGGAACGTAGTAATTTCAAAATTTTCCTACGCACACGCAAGATCATGGTGATGATATAGCAACGAGAGGGGAGAGTGTTCGTCTACGTACCCTCGTAGATAGTAAGCGGAAGCGTTAGCACAACGCGGTTGATGTAGTCGTACATCTTCACGATCCGACCGATCCAAGCACCGAACGTATGGAGCCTCAGAGTTCAGCACACGTTCAGCTCGATGACGATCTCCGGCCTCCGATCCAGCTGAGCTCCGGAGATGAGTTCCGTCAGCACGACGGCGTGGTGACGATGATGATGTTCTACCGGCGCAGGGCTTCGCCTAAACTCCGTGACGATATGACCGAGGTGGAATATGGTGGAAGGGGGCACCGCACACGGCTAAGGAACGATCCGTAGATCAACTTGTGTGTCTATGGGGTGCCCCCTACCCCCGTATATAAAGGAGGGAGGGAGGAGGAGGCCGGCCCTAGGAGGGGCGCGCCATGGGGAGTCCTACTCCCACCGGGAGTAGGATTCCCCCTTTCCTAGTCCAACTAGGATTCCTTCCATGTAGTAGGAGTAGGAGACAAGGAAGGGGAAGAGAGAAGGGAAGGAAGGAGGGGGTGCGGCCCCTCCCCCTAGTCCAATTCGGACTAGGCCTTGGGGGGGCGCGCGGCCCGCCCCAGGCAGCCCCTCTCTCTTTCCCGCAGGGCCCAATAGGGCCCAATACTTCTCCCCGGCGAATTCCCGTAACTCTCCGGTAATCCGATAAATACCCGAATCACTCGGAACCTTTACGAACTCCGAATATAGTTGTCCAATATATCAATCTTTACGTCTCGACCATTTCGAGACTCCTCGTCATGTCCCCGATCTCATCCGGGACTCAGAACTCCTTCGGTACATCAAAACTCATAAACTCATAATATAACTGTCATCGAAACCTTAAGCGTGCGGACCCTACGGGTTCGAGAACTATGTAGACATGACCTAGAACTATTCTCGGTCAATAACCAATAGCGGGACCTGGATGCCCATATTGGCTCCTACACATTCTACGAAGATCTTTATCGGTCAAACCGCATAACAACATACGTTGTTCCCTTTGTCATCGGTATGTTACTTGCCCGAGATTCGATCGTCGGTATCCAATACCTAGTTCAATCTCGTCACCGGCAAGTCTCTTTACTCGTTCTGTAATGCATCATCCCGTAACCAACTCATTGGTCACATTGCTTGCAAGGCTTATAATGATGTGCATTACCGAGAGGGCCCAGAGATACCTCTCCGATAATCGGAGTGAAAAAACCTAATCTCGAAATACGCCAACTCAACATGTACCTTCGGAGACACCTGTAGTACTCCTTTATAATCACCCAGTTACGTTGTGACGTTTGGTAGTACCCAAAGTGTTCCTCCGGTAAACGGGAGTTGCATAATCTCATAGTTACAGGAACATGTATAAGTCATGAAGAAAGCAATAGCAACATACTAAACGATCAAGTGCTAAGCTAACGGAATGGGTCAAGTCAATCACATCATTCTCCTAATGATGTGATCCCGTTAATCAAATGACAACTCTTTTGTCCATGGCTAGGAAACATAACCATCTCTGATAAACGAGCTAGTCAAGTAGAGGCATACTAGTGACACTATGTTTGTCTATGTATTCACACATGTATTATATTTCTGGTTAATACAATTCTAGCATGAATAATAAACATTTATAATAAAATAAGGAAATAAATAATAACTTTATTA
Source organism: Triticum timopheevii (assembly GCA_963921465.1). NCBI lineage: Eukaryota > Viridiplantae > Streptophyta > Magnoliopsida > Poales > Poaceae > Triticum > Triticum timopheevii. Next base: position 128,892,306 of record OY997274.1, on the reverse strand, counting down.
TTGCCTCTAGGGCATATTTCCTTCACAAACTACCATTGTCTAACAATCAGTGTGGCAACTAACACATTGACTTAATAAAAAGCACATGGCACATTTACTAAGTTCAGGTTGCCATGTTAACAAAACAAAAAGATGTGGCAACTAAGACACTGATTGATTGATTGATTCAGTTGATCCGATATACACAACCAACACCATGGGAATTAATGTGTTTGTTGGATACCAACAGTACATAACAAGAGAAGGCAATAGATTAGATGGATACATACTCTGCTTTCAGAACTCTGAATATATACTCTGCTCAGTGTGGAGCCAGAAAACTGAATATAGATGCGGCCAAGACATGTCATATAATGCTAGCAGGGACCAAATCTCCTAAACATAGCTAGTTTTGTCTGACAAATGGAGGATTAGGAGTACATATATGTGTAATATTGAGAACATAGGGGAGGCCAAGGCCCCTGCCAGCACCCCTGCATCCGCCACTGACTTTGCTTTGCTCTGCTCTGAATATGTATAGAATGAAGAATGTGCATGAGAAAATTATGAATAGCAGATGTGTGCCAGTCCACAACATGTAATGTGGCAACTCACACATTGCCCTGGTGAAAAAAAAATGAGTTACCATGTACCGCAGTCAAATATGTTGTGCTATCACAGAACAGTATGTCAACTAAGTGAGTACATGGTATATACAAAACTGCCATCACTCTACATATGACATGGCAACTGTCATACTTGATTTTCAGAATTAGTTGCCACTTAGAAGGATAGTTGATTCAGAAACACAACTATCACTCCCTGAATTTGGATCTCATGAAACTGCCATTATCCTACGCAGGACATGGTAACTGACAGAGTTCATTCAGAAAATTAGTTGCCATCAACTGACAGAGTCCATTTGTTGAAGTTGACATGACTGCCATGATCCTATACATTGAAATGCACCTACCTAGATCTAGGGTTCATACACAACTATCAAACCCCTCAATTCGACAGCAACATTGCCCTGAAACAGTGAAGATCATAGCCTTCGAGACAAAAATCGCAACTAACAAAATGGAAACGGAATCCCTCACGCATCTAATCGCATCAATCTAATTGCCACCCCCTCAACGGCTTGAGGACCACCACGACGGCGACAGGGCTGCTCAATGCCGCCGTAAAATATGCAATAGCACATGCACGACTCCCCCGCCGACGAGGACGCCGGAGCGGCCGCAAATCTGCCTGAATCTTCGGGGGAGGGGGAGGGGGGCTCGAGAGAAGTGAGACCAAGGAGGAAGGGGAGAGAGTACATAAGCTTCCACGGTCTTACCTCCTCACTTCAGCTGCTCCGGCGACGCCGCTCCGGTCCGGCGATCACAAGCAACGGCCGTGAATGTCGTCGACTCTTCCACCGGCGTCGTCGCCTCCTCTTCTCGTCTTCTCCTTCAATCGAGCGGAACTGCTCTGTAATGTTGGTTGGGGAAATGAATGAGACGGGCAGAGGCAATGAGGGGGGAGTGGCCAGTCAAGGGAAACGGTGACAGAAGTCGCGCGCCACGCGTGCCGGCACGACGGCGGTTCCACTGCACGCCTCCGACTCGCAACCGTTGACGAGGAGTGGTAAACGCGTGCGGGCGAACTGCTGCATACACCGCACGTCGCCCATGTCCTACGTGGCAACTAAAAATTGTATCATCACGCCAAGATTCGTGCAGGTTACAATGGACGACGACAAAGGCGTGTGGGTGGGTTGGAGAAGTGCCACACGTGTGGCAGTTAGTCTTTTCATAAATTTATCAACAATTCGACGATACAAAATAAATGACAACTCACAATTCATTAATTACATGCCAAAAAAAATTCAACAATACATACATAGATAGAAGATACATGAATGAATCAAAAGCCTCAATTGTTGCGCTCGTTGATCCTCTTCTTCATCTTGATCACCCACATCTTTGCTTCATCATCCAAGAGGCTAGTGTCCTACAACATGATCATGTCTCCTCTATCTCTTCCGCAAGCTCCCATTTTGCCTTCTTCTCTTGCCTCTCCAGTTCTATCTTGTTCTTCTCCATGCTCAACCTTGCAGCTACCTTCCCTGCCGCTTCACACTCGCGCTGCTTCCGGCGGCACTCCTTGCGGGCAACGTTCTCCGCCTTACAACTAACCGCCATGGTCGGGATCCCCATCGATTATGCCGAGGCATCATCCATGCCAATGGTGGCAGACAGGGTAGTCGGCAACGATATCAACGGCGGCGAACGAGGACGACGGTGCGGAAGGTGTGCAAGGAAGGAAGTGGGCAGCTGCATGGAGGCGAAAAATGAAGAACAAACACGGGAGGAGTGCAGTTGAAGTGGCGGACTAGACAATTTTGAGAGGATTTGTGATGGTTCCAGCTTGTTAGAACCGACATGGCGAAAGCGTCGAGACGTCCTCGTATCCACTTCAAATATGGGCCGGGCATGAGAAGTGCGCACTCATTTGGGCCGGTTTTCCAGGTTCAGTTGGATGCCCGTACCGTTTGGTGCGGATAAGGGGCGTTACCTTCAAGCGGTTGTGTACGTGCTTATTGTTTAGGTAGAGGTGGTATTAAAATAGCAATGTTGCAGAAAGTACCAGCGTAAGCGTTCTTACTTTACTTTTGCGGAATTTGTTCTTATTTTAGTAGGGTAGCACTTGATCTCAAAGCAACTTGAAATAATTTATAGGAGTACCGCATTATTGTGTGCAACATGCTCTTGTAAGTTACTAATTCTCTTTGGCCAATCATCATACTAAAACAATCTAAATCGTTGCTCATAAGCTGCTGTATCCCTGGACTAATTCAGTTCACACTCTACACTGTCAATCACCGAGGAGAGGAGCGAAATGGAGGCCGGAACGAGGAGCCAAAACACGGCCACGGTCGAGAGCCCGCGCTCCGCGCCGCCGGTGCTGCCTTGGACGTTGCGGCTTCGGCTGTTCGCGTCCACCACCGGCCTCGACCTCGCGGAGCGCCGCGACGGCACTGTCAACCGCTTCCTCCTCTCCCTGGCCGACAGGCAGTCGCCGGCCAGTCCGCGCCCGGACGCGCTCGGCGTCCGCTCCGCCGACGTCACCGTCGACGCATCCCGCGACCTCTGGGCACGTGTCTTCTCCCCGGCAACGGAGGCGGAGGCCACGTCGACCCCGCTCCCCGTCCTCGTCTACGTCCACGGCGGCGGCTTCACGTTCCTCTCCGCCGCGTCCACGTCCGTCGACGGCATGTGCCGCCGCTTCTGCCGTGGGCTGGGCGCCGTCGTCGTCTCCGTCACCTACCGCCTCGCGCCCGAGCACCGCTACCCTGCGGCCTACGACGACTGCGTGGACGTGCTCCGCTACCTCGGCGCCACCGGCCTCCCCGCCAACATCGCGGCCCCGGTCGACCTCTCCCGCTGCTTCCTCGCCGGGGACAGCGCCGGCGGCAACATCGCCCACCACGTCGCCCACCGTTGGACGTCCTCCTCCAACAACCCCATCCGCCTCGCCGGCGTCATCCTGCTGCAGCCGTACTTCGGCGGCGAGGAGCGCACGGAGGCGGAGCTGAGGCTGGAGGGCGTGGCGCCGCTCGTGAACATGCGCCGCTCGGACTGGTCGTGGAGGGCATTCTTGCCGGAGGGGGCCGACCGGAACCACCCGGCGGCGCACGTGACGGGGGAGGCGGGCCCGGAGCCCGAGCTGGCGGAGGCGTTCCCGCCGGCGATGGTGGTGGTCGGCGGGGTCGACCCACTGCAGGACTGGCAGCGGCGGTACGCCGCCATGGTGCGGCGCAAGGGGAAGGCGGTGCGCCTGGTGGAGTTCCCGGACGCCTTCCACGCCTTCTACGGCTTCCCGGAACTCCCCGACGCTGGCAGGGTCGTGGAGGAAATTAAGGCGTTCATTGAGAGCAACTCTTCCATTCACTGCGACCCGGCTGCCTGAGACGAACTCGCATTCCTCTAAGGTCGTAAGTGGTCTGCGTCACTGCGTGCGTGCCTCTGTGCATCGAAGGATTATATCGGTGAGGTTGAGATGAGCAGCCGTGTTATATCGCTGAGACCGAGACAATGATAAACTGTTTATTTTACAGTTTTTTTTTGATAAAGAGAACTTATCTCTACTATTAAAGGGATCGAAAGTCGTGATGGTTCGACCACCTCGTTTGATCCCCCGCCTCCACTTCGTACGTGAAAAAAAGGATCTCCTCACACGATCCCACCCATCCCGCACGAAAGGAAAAAAAGATAGAACAACCCACGTACGCACGTCCCACCGCCCACTCCCCTTTCCCAAATCCATCTCCCTCAATCCCGTGGCCCTATCGCCGCCGATGACTTCGAGCGGCAGCACACTGCAGCCATACCATCTCTTGGAGCCGTGGATCCGCGCCCTAACATGTCTACTCTTCTAGGACGTCCGCCCTTCACCTTCGCCCGCATACCATACTGCCGTGCTTGGGGTCGCCGGTGTAGGAGGAACCGCAACCCACGGCGGCGTCTTCTTAAGCCGCCCCTCTTGGGGAAAGTGACGGCGAACCCGCCACCCGAGATGCCATACTTGGCGGAGAACGTGTGGTGGTGAGCATGGCGACACTGACCTGGACGCTGACGCACGCGTCGGTGTGCGAGCTCGCCTATCAACTGGACGTCGTCCCGGTCATCAACGAGACTGGCGCCAACAGCACGCCCTCCCGGGGCTCCCACACGGGAGCGAGAGGAGAGGGTGGCACCGGTGAGCTTGTATCCGTCGAGCACGTCGACAGTGGTGCGGCAAGATCGGCACCAGCATAGGCTGCGGCACCAGTGAGCCTTGCGGCGTACGCGGAAATGCCGGCGCAGATCCACAAGATCGAATGCATGCACTTGTAAGACTCCTGTGTAACCCTGTCTTCTCCATTCACACTTTTCTGTCAAGGTCTGCCCATGTATGTCGTTGACTGGTGCGTCGTTTTGATATCTCCATTGATTGCTCGTCCAAGTTACTCTGGCTGTGGCATGGCATGCACGATAGGTGTTTGCTCTTTTGTTTGTGTTGCCTGTGGTAGGTTCCCTGCCTGTCGTTTTTACCCTGCTGAGAAGTACAGTTTGTTTATCCTGCCATCTTACGACAAGGATTACCGGCTTCAGTCTCTTATAGGGGTTCTCAAGTAGCCTCTGATACCGACAGCTATATCAAATTCGTTAGTTTGAGCATCACTGTCCATTGTGTACAACTACTTGTCTGTGTGTAACTGTAGCTTCACTTATTAGGTGATTCTTTGATTTGTTGAGTTAACTCCTGCTGTTTTGTGAATGTTCTCTAATCTAGAAAACTAAGCGATTTTCAGTTATCAATGGTCTACTGTTGTGCTCCTACTTGACTTCTGTGAGAGGAGAGGAGGATGCACGATAGTTTGGTCGTCATAGGTTTGCGCATATACATTTTGTGGAGAATTAGAGAGGAGAGTGAGAGACTCCTGGGCAGTAGTTTGATTATCATATGTTCGCACATATACATATTAGGTTACACATCTTTTATACTGAACTGTCCTCTAGATTCATGTGCATATTCATGAATTATTGTTTCCTTGTTTTTGTATTGCCCCCTTGAAGGGTTAGGTGTGTCATATGTTCAGACATGTGTAGTAACATATATTTTTGTAGTAGCCTTCCACGGATGATTCCTAGCAGTATTAGTAAAAATCAAGCCTCATACATCATTATCGAGGTTTAGTTTGTATTCTGCAGACAAAGGCAACCCAATAAAATCACGAATTCCACATTTTATGTTTTGTGCACAGGCTTCTTTCAACTTCAAGTTCAATAAAAAATTATTGGTGACGATGTTTCTGACAAACTTATTCTTCTCTTTTACTGTATAAATATAATAGTATCTCTTTTTAGTGTCGCTTATTATGCCACTGGTTATTTGAGGTGTTGGCAAGTAGGCGATTATTATCCATGATGAATCATTGATTGACTAAGTTTACTCATTATCTAGGCTAGCCTGTTTTGCAGGCAAGTGCTATCTTCTTCCTGCAATAAACCTCTTTCTAAAATAATGTGCGCTTGGTACGGAGCGATAGTTCTTTCTTACGCCATTTTTGTTGTTGTTGTTTCATTTTTGTTTGATCTTGTTACTGATAGTGCTTTGTTTGTCGCAAATGCCATCTGTGATGTCATAGCGAAGGTTATCTGTAAGCAACTCGCGTTTATCCTTATTCCTACACAATCAGGGGCACTTAATGCACAGAATAATGCACATTGCATTCTGTTCACTGTACATACTTTTAGATAGATCATATATTCTTGTAAGTACAAGGTGTTGGCACTGGAAAAAGAATGTAATGAACATGTAGCCATCTAGAATGATTCAGAGCATTCTAGAATAGTATGCCCACTTCCATTCTGAAATTTTCTATTGTGCTTATATAAAGAAAGATATCCAAGGATTCAAACAACAGTGGAAAATATCGAGGCGATCTCAGTCCAGTCAGGTCCAAAGTTTAGAGTTCCAAAGTTTGAGATTTTACCATGGAAAATGGATATGGTGACTGAAGTAACCAGTCAGTCCAGTCTTTGCTGCGTTCAGATTTGATTATGGTTTGGTCTTCTGGAACTGGAGATTGAGCATGAACCTATCAGATTTGGTTTCCGTTTTCAACAGAAGATGTTATCTATGACATAATTTTTGGTATTGGCTCAACTTCTACTCTAGCTGTACAAAAAGGATATGTAAAGATGAGAGAATGAGTAATACCATGCCTCTTGTTACTCTGTTGTTCAATATTTATACTTTATCTTCTCGTATTTCAGGTGGCACTTAGCTAGGTTTGGAGAAATGGACATGGTGATCGATAGGAAGGGAGTTGAGTGGGAGTAAGACATAGTACTTTGTGGAAAAATTTAAATTTTGAAGGGAAAGACCTTTGGGTTCAATATGGTCAGAAAACTTCACTTTGTGTTGTATATCGTAAATGTTAACATATCATATCAGAGAAACACACACCTACGGGTGGACATTTGTCTTGTTCGTAGGGTTGGTGTCCCGTGGCAACGCACGGGCAATCAACTAGTTTCCATTAAAAGAAATCACCATGTTCTAACAGCCCAGCCGACCACACGCCACTAACATAAGCAGCATTTTACCTACCATGGACACTCTTAGGCTCTTCCTAGTGCTCAAAGATGTACCCGTGCTAAAGGTGCCACATAGGCAAAAAAGTGATGTGGCAGAGCAATTAAAGAGAACAGAGAGCATTATGATGATTCTAGAAGGAAACGATGCTAAGCGCGTGGACCTATGCAAAATGACTATAAACCAATGCATGAACGTGTTTTGGTGTTAAAACATTACATGAGAGAGGCTTAAGCTACAAAAGTTAAGCACCAACACATTAGGGAGAGTAGTTGCTAAGCTTTTTAATACATTTAGCACCCCACCTTAGCACCAATGCATTGGAAGAGGTCTTAGACGAAAGAGAGGCCAAGGTTTATTTTACAGTTATTGCACTCATGAATTATGTCCTGGTAACTTTAGCTATATGTAAGGGCGGCTGCCAGGTGTCAGCTGGCTTATTTTAGGGGGGAAATCAGTCGGCTCGCTAGTCATCTGATTCAGTCCCTCACAACCGTTTGATTGGTCAACTTAAAGACGTGTTGTTCTCATGCAATGCAACTCTGCTTCGTTACCCTCCTTGTCTCGCCCCCACACCCACCCCCCTTTTCCACGCACACGGGGAGCCCCTGACAAGCTTCGGCGAGTGGCCATGAAGGTTGCAGCGTCGTGATCCGCCTTGCAACAACGCCTCTCGCGCTCGCCGAAGCGCCACTGTTTGCATGGCCGGCCCCTTGCAACCCCCCCCGGACATCACCGCTAGTTGTGGCAGCCGCGTCTGCAGCCCCCTCATGCAACGGAACCTCGCTGCCGGGTCATGGCAGCTCATTTGCAACTGACCACCTCTTCCACGTAGCTCAGCCGTGGGCATGGAAGCAACTCGTAGCATTGCCAGCCGCAACACAGCTCTGTCGTCGGCCATGGCGGTAGCTTGTAGCTCTCTCCTGTTGTAACGTAGCTCCGCTGTTGGCGTGCAACAATGTCATCGTAGCATCGTCTACTGCAATGCAACTCTACCGCCGACCATGGCAACAGCTCGTAGCTCTCACCTGCTGCAACGCAGCTCCGTCGTCAGTGTGGATCAGCATCGTTGTAGCATTGCCTGCTACAACACAACTTTGCCGCCGGCCATGGAAGCAACTCGTAGCCTCTCCTACTGTACCGCGGCTTCGTCGTCGGTATGGCAACAACGTTATTGTAGTATCGCCTGCCACAACGTAGCTCCACTGCCGAGCATGGCAACGGCGTCATCCAAGCCTAGCCCGCAACAGCATAAGGTGAGCGGAGACTGGGGTTGTAGCAGAGTCTCGTCTCCGGGGAGCCGACTTCCAGTGAGCGGTAAGAAGAATGTGGGGGTAATAGCAAAATTTGAGAAGGGAGATAGCCAATTAATTAATGCGCGGCAAGGGAAGACGAAGACGAGGAGAAAAACCTGGACGGATTCGCTAGGGGATAAGGTTGGATGAGGTAAGTGGTTGGTGAAGGAAATATGCCCTAGAGGCAATAATAAGTTGTTATTTATATTTCCTTATATCATGATAAATGTTTATTATTCATGCTAGAATTGTATTAACCAGAAACTTAGTACATGTGTGAATACATAGACAAAACAGAGTGTCCCTAGTATGCCTCTACTTGACTAGCTCGTTAATCAAAGATGGTTATGTTTCCTGACCATAGACATGTGTTGTCATTTGATGAACGGGATCACATCATTAGAGAATGATGTGATGGACAAGACCCATCCGTTAGCTTAGCATAATGATCGTTTAGTTTTATTGCTATTGCTTTCATCATGACTTATACATGTTTCTCTGAGTATGAGATTATGCAATTCCCGAATACCGGAGGAACACCTTTTGTGCTATCAAACATCACAACATAACTGGGTGATTATAAAGATGTTCTACATATGTCTCTAAAGGTGTTTGTTGGGTTGGCATAGATCGAGATCAGGATTTGTCACTCCGTGTATCGGAGAGGTATCTCTGGGCCCTCTCGGTAATGCGCATCACAATAAGCCTTGCAAGCAATGTGACTAATCAGTTAGTCACTGGATGATGCATTACGGAATGAGTAAATAGACTTGCCGATAACGAAATTGAACTAGGTATGATGATACCGGCGATCGAATCTCGGGCAAGTAACATATTGATGACAAAGGGAACAACGTATGTTGTTATGCGGTTTGACCGATAAAGATCTTCATAGAATATGTAGGAGCCAATATGAGCATCCAGGTTCCGCTATTGGTTATTGACCGGAGATGTGTCTCGGTCATGTCTGCATTGTTCTTGAACCCGTAGGGTCCGCACGCTTAACGTTCGATGACGATTTGTATTATGAGTTATGTGATTTGATGACCGAAGTTTGTTCGGAGTCCCGGATGAGATCACGGACATGAAAAGGAGTCTTGAAATGGTCGAGAGGTAAAGATTCATATATAGGACGATGGTATTTGGACACCGGAAGTGTTCTGGGTGATACTGGGTCACCGGAAGCGGTTCCGGGGAACCCCCGGCAAAGATATGGGCTTAATGGGCCAAGTAAGGGAACACACCAGCCCACAAGGGGCTGGTGCGCCTCCTATAGGGCCAGCCATGTGGGGAGAAAGGGAAAGGAGAGGAGGAAAAAGGAAAGTATGAAGTAGGACTCCTACTTCCTTCCTCTTCCCCCTTCTTCCTTTCCCCCTTGTCCAAATATGGTAGGGGGGGCGAATTGGACTAGGGACCCAAGTAGGATTCCTCCTACTTGGGCGCGCCCTAGGCTGCCTCCCTCCCTCTCCCTCCTTTATATATGTGGGGAGGGCACCCCTACAACACACATCAATTGTTCCTAGCCGTGTGCGGCGCCCCCTCCACAGTGAACACCTCAGTCATATCGTCGTAGTGCTTAGGCGAAGCCCTGCACCGGTAACTTCATCATCACTGTTGCCACGCTGTCGTGCTGATGGAACTCTCCCTCGGCCTCAACTGGATCAATAGTTCGAGGGACGTCATCGAGCTGAATGTGTGCTGAACGCGGAGGTGCCGTACGTTCAGTGCTTGGATCAGTTGGATCGCAAAGACGTTCGACTACATCAACCGCGTTACTAAACGCTTCCACTTTCGGTCTACGAGGGTACGTGGACACACTCTCCCCGCTCGTTGATATGCATCTCCTAGATGGATCTTGCGTGATCGTAGGTAAAATTTTTGAAATACTGTGTTCCCCAACAGTGGCATTAGAGCCAGGTCTATGCGTAGATGTTATATGCACAAGTAGAACATAAAGAGTTGTGGGAGATAATAGTCATACTGCTTACCAACAATGTCTTACTTTGATTCAGCGGTATTGTTGGATGAAGTGGCCCGGACCGACATTACATGACCACATTCATAAGAGTGGTTCTACCGACGTGCACACAAGTGGCTAGCGGGTGTCTGTTTCTCCAACTTTAGTTGAATCGAGTTTGACTACGACCTGTCCTTGTTGAAGGTTAGAACAACACACATGAAGAAAAATCGTTGTTGTTTTTGATGCGTAGGTAAGAACAGTTCTTGCTAGAAGCCCGCAGCAGGCACGTAAACCTTGCAACAACAAAGTAGAGGACGTCTAACTTGTTTTTTGCAGGGCTTGTTGTGATGTGATATGGTCAAGATGTGATGATATATAAATTGTTGTATGAGATGATCATGTTTTGTAACAGTTATCAGCAACTGGCAAGAGCCATATGGTTGTCGCTTTATTATGTGAAATGCAATCGCCATGTAATTGCTTTACTTTATCAATAAGCGTTAGCGATAGTCGTAGAAGCAATAGTTGGCGAGACGACAACGATGCAACGATGGAGATCAAGGTGTCAAGCCGGTGACGATGATGATCATGACGGTGCTTTGGAGATGGATATCAAAGTCACAAGATGATGATGGCCATATCATATCACTTCTTTGATTGCATGTGATGTTTATACTTTATGCATCTTATTTTGCTTAGTACGGCGGTAGCATTATTAGATGATCTCTCACTAAATTTCAAGGTATAAGTGTTCTCCCTGAGTATGCACCGTTGCTACAGTTCGTCGTGCCAAGACACCACGTGATGATCGGGTGTGGTAAGCTCTACATTCACATACAACGGGTGCAGGCCAGTTTTGCACATGCAGAATACTCGGGTTAAACCTGACGAGCCTAGCATATGCAGATATGGCCTCGGAACACTGAGACCGAAAGGTCCACCGTGAATAATATAGTATATATATGATCAACATAGTGATGTTTACCAAAAACTACTCCATCTCACATGATTATCGGACATGGTTTAGTTGATATGGATCACGTGATTACTTAGATGATTAGAGGGATGTCTATCTAAGTGGGAGTTCTTATGTAATATGATTAATTGAACTTTACTTTATCATGAACTTAGTCCTGATAGTATTTGCTTATCTATGTTGTAGATCAATAGCTTGCGACGTAGCTCCCCGTTTATTTTTGATATGTTCCTAGAGAAAAATAAGTTGAAAGATGGTAGTAGCAATGATGCGGACTGGGTCCATGATTTGAGGATTATCCTCATTGCTGCACAGAAGAATTGTGTCCTTGATGCACCGCTAGGTGACAGACCTATTGCAGGAGCAGATGCAGACGTTATGAACGTTTGACAAAGCTCGGTATGATGACTACTTGATAGTTTAGTGCACCATGCTTTACAGCTTAGACCCGGGACTTCAAAAATGTTTTGAACGCCACAGAGCATATGAGATGTTCCAAGAGTTGAAATTGGCATTTCAAACTCATGCCCATGTCTAGAGATATGAGACCTCTGACAAGTACTTTGCCTACAAGATGGAGGAGAGTATCTCAGCTAGTGAGCATGTGCTCAGATTGTCTGGGTACTACAATCGCTTGAATCAAGTGGGAGTTAATCTTCCAGATAAGATAGTGATTGACAGAGTTCTCTAGTCACTATCACCAAGTTACTAGAAGTTCGTGATGAACTATAATATGCAAGGGATATGACGAAAACGATTCCCTGAGCTCTTCGCGATGCTGAAATCGGCAAAGGTAGAAATCTAGAAAAGCATCAAGTGTTGATGGTTGACAAGACCACTATTTTCAAGTAAAAGGGCAAGGAAAAGAAAGGGAACTTCAATAAGAATTACAAGCAAGTTTCCACTCCCATAAAGAAGCCCAAAGCTAGACCCAAGCCTGAAACTGAGTGCTTCTACTGCAAAGGAAATGGTCACTGGAAGCGGAACTGCCCCAAATACTTGGGGGATAAGAAGGATGGCAAAGTGAACAAAAGTATATATGATATACATGTTATTGATGTGTACTTTACAAGTATTCATAGTAGCCCCTGGGTATTTGATACTGGTTCAGTTGCTATGATTAGTAACTTGAAACACGAGTTATAAAATGAACAGAGACTAGTCGAGGGCAAGGTGACGATGTGTGTTGGAAGTGATTCCAAGGTTGATAAGATCACCATCGCACACTCCCTTTACCTTCGGTATTAGTGTTGAACCTAAAATAAATGTTATTTGGTGTTTGCGTTGAGCATAATATGATTGGATCATGTTTATTGCAATGCTGTTATTCATTTAAGTCAAAGAATAATTGTTATTCTGTTCACATGAATAAAACCTTCTATGGTCATACACCCAAGGTGAAAGTTTTATTGAATCTCGATTGTAGTGATACACATATTCATAATATTGAAGCCAAAAGATGAAAGGTTAATAATGATAGTACAACTTATTTGTGGCACTGCCGTTTAGGTCATATTGGTGTAAAGCACATGAAGAAACTCCATGCTGGTGGGATTTTGGAATCACTTGATTATGAATCACTTGATGCTTGCGAACCATGCCTCATGGCAAGATGACTAAGACTCCGTTCTCCGGAACAATGAAGCGAGCCACAGACTTATTGGAAATAATACATACTGATGTATGCGGTCCGATGAGTGTTGAGGCTCGCGGCGGGTATCGTTATTTTCTGACCTTCACAAATGATTTGAGCAGATATGGGTATATCTACTTAATGAAACACAAGTCTGAAACATTTGAAAAGTTCAAAGAGTTTCAGAGTGAAGTTGAGAATCATCATAACAAGAAAATAAAGTTTCTACAATCTGATCGCGGAGGCGAATATTTGTGTTACGAGTTTGGCCTTCATTTGAAACAATGTGGAATAGTTTCAAAACTCACGCCACCTGGAACACCACAGCGTAATGGTGTGCCCGAACATCGTAACCGTACTTTATTAGATATGGTATGATCTATGATGTCTCTTACTGATTTACCACTATCGTTTTGGGGTTATGCATTAGAGACAACTGCATTCACATTAAATAGGGCACCGTCTAAAAATTCATTGAGACGACACCGTATGAATTGTGGTTTAGCAAGAAACCTAAGTTGTCGTTTCTTAAAGTTTGGGATTGCGATGCTTATGTGAAAAAAAATTCAGCCTAATAAACTCAAGCCCAAATCGGAGAAATGCGTCTTCATAGGATACCCAAAAGAAACTGTTGGGTACACCTTCTATCATAGATCCGAAGGCAAGATCTTTGTTGCTAAGAGTGGATCCTTTCTAGAGAAGGAGTTTCTCTCAGTGAGTGGGAGGAAAGTAGAACTTGATGAGGTAATTTTACCTTCTCTTGAATTGGAAAGTAGCTCATCACTGAAATCAGTTCCAGTGATGCCTACACTAATTAGTGAGGAAGTTAATGATGATGATCATAAAACTTCAGATCAAGTTACTACCGAACCTCGTAGGTCAACCAGAGTACAATCCGCACCAGAGTGGTACGGCAATCCTGTTCTGGAATTCATGTTGCTAGACCATGAAGAACCTACGAACTATGAGGAAGTGATGATGAGCCCAGATTCTGACAGATGGCTTAAGGCCATGAAATTTGAGATAGAATCCATGTATGAGAACAAAGTGTGGACTTTAGTGGACTTGCCGATGATCGGCAAGCCATTGAGAATAAATGGATCTTCAAGAGGAAGACGAACGCTGATAGTAGTGTTACTATCTACAAAGCTTGACTTGTCGGAAAGGGTTTCTGACAAATTCAAGATGTTGACTACGATGAGATTTTCTCACTCGTATCGATGCTTAAAGTCTGTCCGAATCATGTTAGCAATTGCCACATTTTATGAAATCTGACAAATGGATATCAAAACTGCATTCCTTAATGGATTTATTAAAGAAGAGTTGTATATGATACAACCAGAAGGTTTTGTCAATCCTTAAGGTGCTAACAAAATGTGCAAGCTCCAGCGATCCATCTATGGACTAGTGCAAACATCTCGGAGTTGGAATATACGCTTTCATAAGTTGATCAAAGCATATAGTTTTATACAGACTTGCGGTGAAGCCTGTATTTACAAGAAAGTAAGTGGGAGCACTACAACCTTTCTGATAAGTATATGGTAATGACATATTGTTGATCGAAAATGATGTAGAATTTTCTGGGAAGCATAAAGGAGTGTCTGAAAGGAGTTTTTCAAAGAAAGACCTTGGTGAAGCTGCTTACATATTGGGCATCAAGATTTATAGAGATAGATCAAGATGCTTGATAAGATTTTTTAATGAGTACATACCTTGACAAGATTTTTGAAGTAGTTCAAAATGGAATAGTCAAAGAAGGAGTTCTTGCCTGTATTGCAAGGTGTAAAGTTGAGTAAGACTCAGAACACGACCTCGGCAAAAAAAAGAAAGTCATTCCCTATGCCTCATCCATAGGTTCTATAAAGTATGCTATGCTGTGTACCAAACCTATTGTGTACCTTTCTATGAGTTTGGCAAGGGGGTACGATACTGATCCAGGAGTGGATCACTTGACAGCGGTCAAAATTATCCTTAGAAGACTAAGGAGATATTTCTTGATTATGCAGGTGATAAATAGTTCACCGTAAAGAGTTACACCGATGCAAGATTTTACACCGATCCGAATGACTCTGAGTCTCAATCTGGATACATATTGAAAGTGGGAGCAATTAGCTAGAGTAGCCCCATGCAGAGCATTGTAGACATAGAAAATTTGCAAAATACATACGGCTCTGAGTGTGACAGGCCAATTGACTAAGCTTCTCTCACAAGCAAAACATGATCACACCTTAGAACCCTTTGGGTATTAGTCACATGGCGATGTGAACTAATCACATGGTGATGTGAACTATTGGTGTTAAATCACATGGCGATGTGAAATAGATTATTGACTCTAGTGCAAGTGGGAGACTAAAGGAAATATGCCCTAGAGGCAATAATAAAGTTGTTATTTATATTTCCTTATATCATGATAAATGTTTATTATTCATGCTAGAATTGTATTAACCAGAAACTTAGTACATGTCTGAATACACATACAAAACAGAGTGTCCCTAGTATGCCTCTACTTGACTAGCTCGTTAATCAAAGATGGTTATGTTTCCTAACTATAGACATGTGTTGTCATTTGATGAACGGGATCGCATCATTAGAGAATGATGTGATGGACAAGACCCATCCGTTAGCTTAGCATAATGATCGTTTAGTTTTATTGCTATTGCTTTCATCATGACTTATACATGTTCCTCTGAGTATGAGATTATGCAATTCATGAATACCGGAGGAACACCTTGTGTGCTATCAAACATCACAATGTAACTGGGTGATTATAAAGATGCTCTACAGATGTCTCCGAAGGTGTTTGTTGGGTTGGCATAGATCGAGATTAGGATTTGTCACTCCATGTATCGGAGATGTATCTCTGGGCCCTCTCGGTAATGCACATCACTATAAGCCTTGCAAGCAATGTGACTAATGAGTTAGTCATGGGATGATGCATTACGGAACGAGTAAAGAGACTTGCCGGTAACGAGTTTGAACTAGGTATGATGATACCGACGATCCAATCTCGGGCAAGTAACATACCGATGACAAAAGGAACAACGTATGTTGTTATGCGGTTTGACCGATAAAGGTCTTCGTAGAATATGTAGGTGCCAATATGAGCATCCAGGTTCCGCTATTGGTTATTGACCGGAGATGTGTCTCGATCATGTCTACATAGTTCTCGAACCCGTAGAGTCCGCACGCATAACATTCGATGACGATTTGTATTATGAGTTATGTGATTTGATGACCGAAGTTTGTTCGGAGTCCCGGATGAGATCACGGACATGACGAGGAGTCTCGAAATTGTCGAGAGGTAAAGATTCATATATAAGACGATGGTATTTGGATACCGGAAGTGTTCTGGGTGATACCAGGTCACCGGAAGGGGTTCCGGGCAACCCCGGCAAATATATGGGCTTAATGGGCCAAGTAAGGGAACACACCAGCCCACAAGGGGCTGGTGCGCCCCCTATAGGTCCAGCCATGTAGGGAGAAAGGGAAAGGATAGGAGGAAAAGGAAAGTATGAAGTAGGATGATACGTCTCCAACGTATCTATAATTTTTTATTGTTCCATGCTATTATATTACCCCTTTTGGATGTTTATGGGCTTTATTTTACACATTTATATCATTTTTGGGACTAACCTACTAACCGGAGGCCCAGCACATATTGTTGTTTTTTTGCCTATTTCAGTATTTCTAAGAAAAGGAATATCAAGCGGAGTCCAAACGGAATGAAACCTTCGGGAGCGTGATTTTTGGAACAACGTGATCCGGAGAGCTTGGAGTGCAAGTCAAGAAGCACCCGAGGCCCCCACAAGATAGGAGGCCGCCCCCCTGTAGGGCGCGCCCCTGTCTCGTGGGCCCCTCGGGCGGCCACCGACGTACTTCTTCCTCCTATATATACCTACGTACCCCGAAAACATCCAGGGGCACCACGAAACACAATTTCCACCACCGTAACCTTCTGTATCCGCGAGATCCCATCTTGGAGCCTTCGCTGGCACTCTGCCGGAGGGGGAATCGACCACAGAGGGCCTCTACATCAACATCCTTGCCCCTCCGATGAGTTGTGAGTAGTTTACCACAGACCTATGGGTCCATAGTTATTAGCTAGATGGCTTCTTCTCTCTTTTTGGATCTCAATACAATGTTCTCCCCCTTTCTTGTGGAGATCTATTCGATGTAAACTCTTTTTGCGGTGTGTTTGTCGAGATCCGATGAATTGTTGGTTTATGATCAAGTTTATCTATGAATAATATTTGAATCTTCTCTGAATTCTTTTATGTATGATTGAGTTATCTTTGCAAGTCTCTTCGAATTATCAGTTTGGTTTGGCCTACTAGATTGATGTTTCTTGCCATGGGAGAAGTGCTTAGCTTTGGGTTCAATCTTGCGTTGTCCTTACACTACTAGGGAAAAGCCTATACACAGAATCTTACCAGCAGCGCTCCTCAAAATACCACGCTACTGCTATTTAGCAGCAGCGCGTGTTATCAAAACGCGCTGCTGATAGGAAAATAGCAGTAGCGCATCCACCACAAACCGCGCTACTGCTATAATTGCCATGACCCCCCCCCCCCCCCCCCCGCTAGTTATAGCAGTAGCGCACTATACTAAACAACGCTACTGCTGTAGAAGTTAGCAGCAGCGTGCTTCTAGGAAAACCGCTACTGCTAAGATCAGCCCACAAGTTTAGTCCCACCTCGCTCCGTGAACAGGGTGTTTACCACCTTAAATATGTTATTTCTGAAACTACCACAACCAGTTGGTCTTCACTGAACTCTGTGTGTAAAATTTGTGGCCGCAATATGAGTCCTCTCCGGTTCCTACCGGAGAGGACTCATATTGACAATTCCGATTGTACACAAAAAGATCATTGATGGCCAATGTATTTTTGCATTGACGTATTTTTTGTATAGTTACACTTAGCAGTAGCGGTTTATATGCAAAGCGATACTGCTATTCAGATTAGCTGTAGCGCGTTTTGGAAAACGCGCTACAACTGTCCCTACCTTATCCCCACGCGCACGACCGACCCTCACTCACACTCTCACTCTCACCCGCGTGCCGATAACCGTCGTCGTGCGTCGCCGCCGCCGTCGCCTTCGTCCGTCCGCCGCCTAGGTACTCCCCTCCTTCCATCCCTCCTCCCTCTTCCTCGCACATCCTCCCTCCGCCTGCGGCCGCCCCTCCCTCCTCCGTCGCTGCCCTCCTCCCTTCGCCTGCGGCCGCCCCTCCTCCCTCCTCCCCCGGCAGCCCTCCTCCCACCGCCCTCGACCTCGCTGCCCCTAGCTACCTCTTCGTTGCCCCCACCCCTTGCCACTAGATAGTACTAGATTTAGTAGTAGTAGATGTTAATTTAGGGTTCATAGCTAGTACTAGATGTTGCTAAGTTAGTACTAGATTTTTAGTAGTATAGTAGATGTTAATTACTAGTACTGATGGTACTAGTTAACTAGGGCAGTATGATTAATAGTAGTTGTAGTTGAACTAGTTTAGTAAGTAAATTAATAAGCCAGTTGAACTAGTTGAATTAATAGAACTAATGTATTTTTAGTAAGATAATTAATATAACTAGTTGAACTACTTTATTTTTAGAAAGAACTAGTTTTTTCTATTTATAGTAAGTTTATATTTAGTAAGAACTAGTTGAATTAATAAAACTAGTTGAACATGTCATATTTGTTGTTATTGTTTAGTTTAAGCAATTATTCGGGATGTATTAGTGATAACTTATATGGTTTCAGGTGACCACCATCGTCCCTGTCACCGATCCCCTCCGACATCCCCGCCGTCGTCCCAGTCACCGACCCCCTCTGACATCGAGGTGAGACCAGCCAAATATCCTTGTATATCTTGTGTTGTTGCTCAAATAAGATATGTGGTTGCCCAAGTGGTCGTTCATGTTCAGTTTACATCTCCGAGTGGCCTATGTTTTGCCAGAGTGTTGATTAATTTCCGTTCCGGCAAATTTCAGGCGCTCGATATGTCCTTTTTTAGCAAAGGTCATGCCGGATTTTTTCGTGAATTCTGGCATGACTTGTGCTAGAATATGTACAAGTTTAATCTTTGAATTATGAACGTAGGATATGTCGTACTCGGACGACGACAGTCTCCCGGGGGAGTGTAGCTGGTGCCACGACGATCGAGGTATGTGCGACAGGTTCGTTCAACTGGACGAAGATCGGCGCTTCAGCATTAAGCTCGAGGAGACCTTCGATTGTGAAACGGTACGCAACAACGGCAAGTGTTTTTTTCGTAGTTAAGCATGACTTCAACTATTTCAACGTCTAATTTTTATATTTTACAATTCGACTAGCTTATCCCATGCCATGCAAGACGCTATGTCTTGGAGAGGATGGGTTTTGATGACCATGAAAATTTTGAAACAAAGAAAATACACCTAAGGACCCATCATGAAATGGATTTTAAAGTAAATATGTGCAATGCTCAGAGCGTAACCCATTTTGGTTGCCAAAATTGGGAAGCACTTTGCAAAATGTATGGTTTTTATGAGGGTATGATTGTCACCATGGATCTTGGTGATACTGACATCGAGCAAGACAATATGGACATTTGGGTCCTTGTTGATACGCTTCCGATTGTACCGCTATGTGAGTTTCTCAAACATAGTTATTAACTAATTTATATTGTTTATTTCAAAATAGTTGATAGCTTATTTCCATTGACAGCTTATTTTGATTCTTCAAAGACTGTGCGGAAGATGGTAGATAAAACCCACTACACCGATGGCACCGAATTAACGTATAAGGAGAAAAATCATCTGATCTCATTTTGTACTCTTCTTGAGAATTACAATAACTATTATCGAACTCCTCCAAATTATGGTGAATACGTGCCACTAGTGCATGTGTTGAACCACGGTAACTTCTCTGGAGATACCCTGGTAAGATTTTTTACTATTACGACATCCGTGCATCTTTTGCATACTTCTAAAACTAGTACATCATTGCTAACTACGAAGTTATTATTATGTTTTTCAACAGAAACTCCCGATGGATTGTGTGCCTCATCTAATGTCTCTGCATGGTCGCCTCTCAGTTCTGAACATACTGCCAAGTAAATCTAGGGAGCTCACCTGTGCATATCGGATTTCTAAAACCCGTGAACAGATGTTCATCAAAGAATGGAAAAAATGTATGGACATTCGCAAGGAGGTTCTTGGAAGTAACATTCAGCAAAAGGCAAGAATTGGAGACAGGCTAATCTCCATTCTCCATAATGGAGAGTCAGGGGCTATCTTGTTTTTTGCTATTTTACCTTATAAAATGTAGTAGGTCTTAATCGAATGTAATAGGTCCTATGAGGTACAATATGTTTATTATGTGGTAATGTGATAGAGTTGATAATGAGGAGTACTTGTGATTACGACTAGTGACCAATTTGCTATGTGATGTCATTGATGAAAACGATGATCTTGAGGAGGTGTTATATGACAATGATGTATTATGATGATAAGTTGTTCATGATATGATGATGATGATGATATTATTATATCATTGGGTGAAAGAACCGCGGATTAGTTTCAAGTGGATGGACATCCACTTGAAACTAGTCCACGGTTCTTTCACGCCGTGATGTAATAACTCATTATGATGTAAAAACAATCTCTAAATTCCTGTTGTATGAAAACTTGTGTAAAGGTGTATGAATACAACATGAAATAAAAAAGAAATAAAATACTTAATAGTAGTAGCGCGGGAAAGCAGAAGCGCTACTACTAATTACCAGTAGCGCTGTTCTGAAGAAGCACTACTACTAAGTCAATTTAGCAGTAGCCTGGATCTAGGCGCGCTATTGCTAAGAATTAGCTGTAGCGCCTTATCAGTAGCGCTCCTGCCCGCGCTACTGATAGGCCTAAAACCTGCGCTGCTGCTAGGCTTTTCCCTAGTAGTGTTACCCAGTGACAGAAAGGGTTGCAAGGCACGTATTGTATTGTTGCCATCGAGGATAACAAGATGGGGTTTATATCATATTGCTTGAGTTTATCCCTCTACATCATGTCATCTTGCTTAATGCGTTACTCTGTTCTTATGAACTTAATACTCTAGATGCAGGCAAGAGTCGGTCGATGTGTGGAGTAATAGTAGTAGATGCAGGCAGGAGTCGGTCTACTTGTTATGGACGTGATGCCTATATACATGATCATGCCTAGATAATCTCATAATTATTCGCTTTTCTATCAATTGCTCGACAGTAATTTGTTCACCCACCGTAATACTTATGCTATCTCAAGAGAAGCCTCTAGTGAAACCTATGGCCCCCGGGTCTATCTCTTATCATATTTGCTTTCAATCTACTTTTATTTGCATCTTTACTTTTTGCATCTATATTATAAAATACCAAAAATATATTTATCTTATCATACTATCTTTATTAGATCTCACTTTTGCAAGTGGCCGTGAAGGGATTGACAACCCCTTTATTGCGTTGGTTGCGAGTTCTCAGTTTGTTTGTGTAGGTGCGTGGGACTTTTGAGGAGCCTCCTACTGGATTGATACCTTGGTTCTCAAAACTGAGGGAAATACTTAAGCTACACTTGCTGCATCACCCTCTCCTCTTCGAGGAAAACCAACACAAGCTCAAGACGTAGCAAGAAGGATTTCTGGCGCCATTGACGGGGAGGTCTTTGCTCAAGTCAAGACATACCAAGTACCCATCACAAACCCATCTCCCTCGCATTTACATTATTTGCCATTTGCCTCTCGTTTTCCTCTCCCCCACTTCACCCTTGCCGTTTTATTCGCCCTCTCTTTCCCAATCTCCTCCTCTCTTTTTTGCTTGCCGTTTTTCTGTTTGCCGTGTGTGAGTTCGTTTACCTTGTCGTTATGGCTAGTCCTCCTATCCTTATTCTCACTCTCGAACAAGAAATTCTCAACTTTAAGCAAAGGGAGAGAGAAAGTTTGAAAGATGCTTGGCATAGAATTTGCAATGCCCAATATAAATCTACTAGGAAGCTTGCTACTTCCGTTCTTATCCGCAATTTTTATGTAGGCATTACTACTTGGAATAGATATGTTCTTGATATTGCTACCGGAGGTGATTTCATGAGTAGCCATACGTTTGATGCTTATAATGCTATGTTAGATTTGTTTGGCCCACCACCTCTTTTGGTTAATGGAACGGTTTTAACTCTAGAACATGTGATGCAACGGCTTGATATTATTGAAAATAAAATTGCCACTATTGACTTGATTGAAAATTTGGATAAAAAGATTCATAATCACATTACCCAATTTGGATCTAGGGTTGGAGTTACTTTGAAAAATCTTAAAGGAAAATAACCTATAGTCAATTAAAAAATAGATCTAGACTCTGCTAGAATCGGTAAACTTGAGGATATCATTACAAACTTAGGTTCCGTGTTTTCCCCCATGAAAAACACTCCAAAACCCCCTACTAAAACTTCCAAGTTTATTTATGTTCCTAAAAATAAGGGTGAATCTTCTAAGGGAGACGCGGACCTCAAATCCGTAAGCGTTCTCCCCAATTGTCTTTCTATCGTTAAGGAATCTTTTGCTACCAATGAATTTCTTGAATTTTTTCCTAAAGGTTTAGCCATTGCTAAAAAGGGAGAAATCCCTAGAGATCACAATCTCGCTACTTATGAATTTAGTGCCAAACATGGCACTCGTTAGATCTATCCTTGCTTTTATGCCTAGCTAGGGGCGTTAAACGATAGCGCTAGTTGGGAGGCAACCCAATTTTTCTTTATATTTTTTGTTTTTGCTCCTGTTTAGTAACAAATCTTGCATCTACCTTCTGTTTAGATGTGTTTTTATCTTTTAATTAGTGTTCGTGTCAAGTAGAACCTATAGGATAACCTATGATGATAGTCGATTTGATTCTGCTGAAAAACAGAAACTTTGCGCACACGAATATAATTTTTTTTAAATCACAGGAATGTGCTTTTGCGTTGATTCTTTTTGATTCTGTTAAATAAACAAATTGTCCAGGACTTTCTATTTTGGTAGGATTTTTAGAGTTTCAGAAGTTTGCGTTAGTTACAACTTGCTACAGACTGTTCTGTTTTTGACAGATTCTGTTTTTCGTGTGTTGTTTGCTTATTTCAATGCATCTATGGCTAGTAAATTAGTTTATAGACCATAAGGAAGTTGGAATACAGTAGGTTTAACACCAAAATAAATAAAGAATGAGTTCATTGCAGTACCTTATGTGGTGGTTTTGTTTTCTTTCACTAACGGAGCTTATAAGATTTCCTGTTGAGTTTTGTGTTGTGAAGTTTTCAAGTTTTGGGTAAAGCTTTTATGGACTATGGAATAAGGAGTGGCAAGAGCCTAAGCTTGGGGATGCCCATGGCACACCAAGATATTCAAGAATAGCCAAAATCCTAAGCTTGGGGATGCCCCGGGAAGGCATCCCCTCTTTCGTCTTCGTTCATTGGTAACTTTACTTGGAGCTATATTTTTATTCGCCACATGATATGTGTTTTGCTTGGAGCGTCCTGTATTATATTAGTCTTTGCTTTTTAGTTTACCACAATCATCCTTGCTGTACACACCTTTTGGGAGAAGCCTATTTGATTAGAATTTGCTAGAATGCTCTATGTGCTTCACTCATATCTTTTGAGCTTGATAGTTTTTGCTCTAGTGCTTCACTTATATCTTTTAGAGCACGGTGGTGACTTAATTTTGAAGAAATTTCTAGTCTCTCATGCTTCACTTATATTACTTTGAGAGTCTTTTAGAACAGCATGGTATTTTCTATGGTTTTAAAATTGGTCCTAGAATGATGAGCATCCAAGTTGGGTATAATAAAAACTATCATAGAAAGTGAATTGGATGCTATGATCAACTTGATGCTTGATAATTGTTTTGAGATATGGAGGTAGTGATATTAAAGTCATGCTAGTTGGGTGATTATGAATTTAAAGAATGCTTGTGTTGAAGCTTGTGATTCCCATAGCATGCATGTATGGTGAACCGCTTTGTGATGAAGTTGGAGCACAATTTTATTTATTCATTGTCTTCCTTATGAGTGGCGGTCGGGGACGAGCGATGGTCTTTTCCTACCAATCTATCCCCCTAGGAGCATGCATGTAGTACTTTGGTTTTTGATGACTGTCGGTGTCAAAACCGGCGGATCTCGGGTAGGGGGTCCCGAACTGTGCGTCTAGGCGGATGGTAACAGGAGGCAAGGGACACGATGTTTTTACCCAGGTTCGGGCCCTCTCGATGGAGGTAAAACCCTACTCCTTCTTGATTGATATTGATACTATGGGTAGTACAAGAGTGGATCTACCACGAGATCAAGGAGGCTAAACCCTAGAAGCTAGCCTATGGTATGATTGTTGTAATGGTTGTTCGTCCTACGGACTAAAACCCTCCGGTTTATATAGACACCGGGGAGGGCTAGGGTTACACAGAGTCGGTTACAATGGTAGGAGATCTAAATATCCGTATTGCCAAGCTTGCCTTCCACGCCAAGGAAAGTCCCACCCGGACACGGGACGAAGTCTTCAATCTTGTATCGTCATAGTCTTGGAGTCCGGCTGACGATGATAGTCCGGCTATCCGGACACCCCCTAGTCCAGGACTCCCTCAGTAGCCCCTGAACCAGGCTTCAATGACGATGAGTCCGGCGCGCATATTCTTCGGCATTGCAAGGCGGGTTCTTCCTCCGAATAATTCATAGAAGATTGTGAACACCAGGATAGTGTCCGGCTCTGCAAAATAATTTCCACATTTCCTCATAGAGAGAATATTATGTACACAGGTTCAATCTGCTGACGTATCTTGTAGCGTGACGTCACGCCACTACCAAGCCTTTACTTGAATCGTTTTTTATTATACCACCTCTGCGCGTTTAGCGAAGCGGTTTCCTTGGCACGTCTTGTCAAAGCAGAGATCGTGTTCCCCTTATCCCGGGATTCTCATCAATACGGACGTGGGTAACCCAACCGCGCCATTGATGGTGGCGCTTGGGAGATAAGCGAGTTTTACCAGGCCGGCGGGGACGCATAGTTTCGTCCGCCCATATATAAGGGGATAAAGATCCGCCCTTTTTACCTACGCCTTCTTCCTCCTTTGCTTATCCATCTCCGCGCACTCTCGAGCTCCGGCGCCCAAGTCCGTACATCTCACCTCGACCTTCTCCGACCATGTCCGGAGCGGGAGGCAAATGGCTAGCCTCCTCCGTTACGGAGGAGCACATCGCAAAACTGCGCAGCACCGGATATCTTTCCGGCGACATCGCGTACCGGCTGCCCGACAAGGGGCAGCTCATACCCACCCCCAGGCCCCATGAGAGGGTCGTGTTCCTTCCCCACTTCCTCCGCGGACTGGGCTTTCCACTTCACCCCTTTGTCCGGGGGCTCATGTTCTACTACGGCCTGGATTTCCACGATCTGGCGCCGAACTTCATCCTCAACATCTCGGTGTTTATCGTCGTGTGCGAGGCCTTCCTCTGCATCCAGCCCCACTTCGGCTTGTGGCTCAAGACCTTCAATGTCAAGCCGAAGGTAGTGAAGGGCACTCAAGCGGAGTGCGGAGGCGCCATGTTGGGCAAGATGCCCAACATCATCTGGTTCGAAGGGGCCTTTGTGGAGTCCGTCAAGTGGTGGCAATCGGGGTGGTTCTACATCACCGAGCCGCGCGACCCTAAGTGGGCGGCGACCCCCGAGTTCAGATCTGGTATCCCTATGCAGCTCACCTCCTGGAAAGAGAAGGGCTTGCTATGGGGTAGTTCGGAGGAGCTGACAGGACTCCAAGACTGTATCCAGAAGCTGGTGAACAAGAAGCTCAGGCTTGTCAATGTGGTCCAAGTCATGCTCATCCGCCGGATTCTCCCTTGCCAACAACGGGCATTTAAATTGTGGGAGTTCAATCCGGCAGAGCACCAGGCATTGAGCGGGCTCTTCGACACGACGTACGAAGGCACCTGGCGGGTGCTATTCAAGGGCGCCGAAGCTCCCGCATCCACCACTGAAGATCGTGGATTTTGCTCGCAGCGTCCAGCCGACGAGGTAAGTGATTCTACCCCTTTACGGGACACTTGTTTTTAATAGTTTGACCTTACGCGGGTTTCAATCTCCCTTTTCCTTTGACAGGACTAGATGAAGAAGGCCGAGCAGATCATCTGCCCGGCTCCCATTCCAGAAAACCCAGTAGACGCCCGTCTAGC
This sequence comes from Triticum timopheevii, assembly GCA_963921465.1. NCBI lineage: Eukaryota > Viridiplantae > Streptophyta > Magnoliopsida > Poales > Poaceae > Triticum > Triticum timopheevii. Next base: position 128,866,180 of record OY997274.1, on the reverse strand, counting down.
GGGGCTGCTGGTTCCGGCACCGCATGTGGTGCCGGAGAAGAAGGCCAAGAAGGAGGCCACGGGTACTCGAAAGAGTTCCCGTTTTCAGGTGTCCAACAACTCCGGGGCAGACTCCTCCCCCGAAGGCGAGGAGGAGGAAGAAGACTCTCTCCCAGAGGAAGGAGAGAGGAAGAGGAAGGCTTTCCCGACAGGGGAGGCCGAAGGGTCCAAGAGGGGAAGGACTATTCCCCCGGACAGCTCCGCCAACGCCAACGTTGGCGACGAAGAGTGGCCCTCAAGGGCCAGGCCTCCGGCAAGATCGTAAGTATCCGGATTCCTGAATGATTTATAATTTCTTTTGTGTCACATAGTGTCCTTCTAATGCCGCACACTGCCTGCAGTCTGGCCAATGATGATCTTCCCGCTTCATCGAGCAGGTCGTTGGCTCCGTCGGATGTGGATTCCATCCCGACTGCCTCCACCCCTCGCGACGCTAAGGACGCCGAGGTGGGATCCCAGGAAGGGACCCATCAGGAGGAGGCTCCGGAGGCGCCGCAAGGCAGCCTCCCGGACTTTGCGCCGGACTCCATGCCGGAACCCGCAGTAGTTTCGGAGTCCGGCAGGCGGCCCCCTCGCAAGAAGGGCAAGACTATGACGCCGGTGGCCCCCGTCCAACCGGAGGCGCCGAACAACTTGTTGGAGGCGCTCAAAGGCGCTTGCATCGAGGAAGAACACCGCACTATCATGAGTGCGGTGATTCAGAAGGTTCAACTCGCCAAGAGCGGGCTGACCGAAGCCTGCAGTAGCCTTCTAACAGGCTTTGAGGTAAGAAGTTAAAAATAGGCAGTGTAGTACCGCATAGACAGTAGCCCCTGATGCTCGGTTCGGTGTTCGGAAAGAAAAGCCGGACTGAGGATCTAAAAAGATATACGCAGGGTTGCTAAAAATTATGTCAATATTGGTTTGCAGGCTGCGCTGCTGACCTCTGCCGCACTGACTGCGAAGGTCGGTGCTTTGAAGCAGGACCTCGAGCGGTCCGAGCAAGAGCTCGGCCGTGCCAAGAAGCAGCTCGAGGACAAAGAAGGTGAATAACACCACTTTGAATAGTTACCTTACAGAAAAGGATTTAGGTTGCAATAAAAATAACAAGGATAACGTGGGTACTGCAGGGGCCACGAACGAGGTGGCAACCCTGAAGGAGGCTATGTCCGCGGCCGAACGCAATGCGGCCGCGGAACGGGCAGAGCGAGAGAAGCAGGAGGCGTGGGTGGCAGAGGTGCGGCAAGAGCTCCAGGCTCTCATGGAAAAGCATGAAAGTTTGGAGCGCGACTCAAAGACTCGAGAGTCCGAGCTTTCCTCGGCTCTCGGAAGTGCCAAAGCCACCAAGGCCGAGGCCCATAAGGCCCTTCAGGAGCTTGAGGATGTGAAGAAAATAGCGGCGGGTAAGGCATTTTTCATGCAAAGCAAGCATGTTAATGTAAACTTCCTGATACTTACCCGAATTCGGAGCTCTCCAGGGGCGTTTGCAGATCTGCCTCGCAGCGTGTCTGATGCCGCTGCATTCTACCGAGCCGAGGAGGGGAGCTCAACGGAGAAGGTCTTCTGGTCTCAGTACGCTGAGGCCGGCCATCCGGTGCCCCCTAGCGACCAGCTGAAGCAGCTGATAGAGCTCCACAAGGTAGCCGAGCAGGCCATGAAGGGCCTCATAGTCCGGCTGTGGCCTGGAGAGGCCATGCCTAGGAGCTACTTCGGCCTCGTGCCGCGGTAGGTGGATGCGTGCCCCTGGGTGGAGGTCATCAAGCGCTCCGCCTGTATTGAAGGTGCTCGTCAGGCCCTTGCCCGCGCAAAGGTGCACTGGGGCAGGCTGGATGCGGAGAGGCTTATCACTGATGCGCCACCAGCGGGCAAGGAGTATCGTACGCCCGAGATGTACTATAAGACTGTCCTGAAGGGTGCCCGCAAGATTGCGGATGAGTGCCCCAGAGATGTAATTATTGAGTAAACTCGCAATGTGTTATCCTGTGCGCTGAAAACTTTGTTCATATGCGCTAAGCAACGCTTATTGATTTAAAATATTACCTTCTGTGCGTCCGTTTATAAAATCTGAAAGATGGCAAGTCGTCGGCTTCAGCCCCCATGCCACGAGTGCTGGGGTGTTCGGGATAAACTTGAGCACTATTGTTCCCATTTTTGGGTCCATCTAGGGAGGCGCTCAACACAACGAACAAGGCAACCGGACTTATAATGCTTGAACACTCTCACTTAGCCATATATTCTATAATTTTAAATTTCGGCGAAGCCCCTAGTATTCGGAAGACCGAGTTCGGGCGCTATCCACGCCTTGGACGGACATTATCCGGTTCTTCGCTCGAAGCGGCATAAGTCTTTAGGGACTCGAAAAGACCTCTCGAATAGTGACCAGTCTCTCGCCTTATCATGCCAGTCAATTTTAGCTTTCTCCACTGAGGCGCTCGCCCAGCTCAACCGGGGCGCAATCGCAGTGGTTCTCCCAGTGCTACCTTAGCCGACAGAACGGAACGTAAGGTACCAAAACATGGGAGCCGGGCAAACCCAACTATTGACCCAAGACATGATTCGGAGCCGATTCATATAATGCTATAAGTTCGGGTGCCGCACTTGTGAAAGTGTTCGGACTTATCACACCATAATGCGGGGAACATAAGCCCCTGGTGTATTCGGCCGTACCAAAATATACGGGTGCAAGATGTCATTAATGAACATATATGTAAAGTGATGCAATTATAGGCAAAAAAGTGTTGCATTATTTATTCAAGGAATTCTGCTATGAGTGCGGAATGATACAAATAGTGCGGTAAGCAAGGGATTGGACTAATTAAACATGTCCCCCTCCAGGGGTGGGCTGCGGACTGGTGTATATAATCAAATTTAATGCTCGTAATGGAGACCACCTGAGTGTTCGTCGCAGCCTTTTTCCCTCCCTGGTTGTTGCATCGTGAGTTCGGCGGGTTCGCCGCCGGACAGGGCCTCTGGTGAACGGAGTCCTGTGTATAAAAAAAGGAAAATAAAAATAAAAAGAGCGACACACTTGGGAGCCCCTGGTGTGGTCGAACCTCACTCTTGGTCTGTTGTGGTCGTGCCCCTCCCCCTATGCCCATGGTATCTCCAGAGCGTAATGATGTACGCGGAGGGCTGGTCTTGCAATCATGCAAGGGCTGGGGTTGGGGCCGCATTGCTACGCGTGCTCGGAACGTGCCAGGTGGTCTTGATTGATGTTGCTCCAGGCGCGTTTGGCCGTGTCCAGTCGTTTAACGGCCGGACTCAAAAATTGCCTTAGAAGGCTGCTCTGTACTTCTGCCGCGAGAGCCGCTGTATGTTCCTCCGTTTGGAGGGAGCGTTCCGTATTTCCGTTGACCGTGATGACTCCACGAGGGCCTGGCATCTTGAGCTTGAGGTAGGCGTAATGCGGCACCGCGTTGAACTTTGCGAACGCGGTTCGTCCGAGCAGAGCGTGATAGCCGCTGCGGAACGGGACTATGTCGAAGATTAACTCCTCGCTCCGGAAATTATTCGGGGATCCGAAGACCACTTGCAGTGTGACTGAGCCTGTACAATTGGCCTCAACACCTGGTATGACGCCTTTGAAGGTCGTCTTTCTAGGTTTAATCCTTGAGGGGTCTATGCCCATCTTGTGCACTTTATCCTGATAAAGCAGGTTCAGGCTACTGCTGCCGTCCATCAGGACTCTCGTGAGGTGAAATCCATCAACGATTGGGTCTAAAACCAATGCGGCGAATCCTCCATGGCGGATACTGGTCGGATGGTCTCGTCGATCGAAAGTGATCGGGCAAGAGGACCAAGGATTGAACTTCGGGGCGACTGGCTCCATCGCATATACGTCCCTTAGTGCACGCTTCCGCTCCCTCTTGGGTATATGGGTTGCGTATATCATGTTTACCGTCCGCACTTGTGGGGGGAAACCCTTCTGTCCTCTATTGTTCGGCGGCCGGGTCTCTTCCTCGTCATCGCTGTGCAGCCCCTTGTCATTTCTTTTGGCAATTAACTTGCCTGCCTGCTTGAATACCCAACAATCTCTGTTGGTGTGGTTAGCTGGTTTTTCGGGGGTGCCATGTATCTGGCAAGAGCGCTCGAGTATTCGGTCCAAATTGGACGGACCCGGGGTGGTTCTTTTGAATGGCTTCTTCCGCTGGCCGGGTTTAGAGCCTCGGAATCCGGCGTTGACTGTCATATCCTCATTGTTGTCGCCGTTTAACGCGGCATTTGTTTTTGCTTCGACGCGACCTGGCATTGTGGTCCTTAGTATCCGGACTGCCAGCATTTTTACTGAGGTTGTTGCTGCGAGCTAGCCAGCTATCCTCTCCCGCACAGAAGCGGGTCATTAATGATGTGAGGGCTGCCATGGATTTCGGCTTTTCCTGTCCTAGGTGCTGGGCGAGCCACTCGTCGCGGATGTTATGTTTGAAGGCTGCGAGGGCCTCTGCATTCGGACAGTCAACGATTTGATTTTTCTTTGTTAAGAACCGTGTCCAGAATTGTCTGGCCGATTCGTCTAGCTGCTGAATTATGTGGCTTAGGTCATCGGCGTCTGGTGGTCGCACATATGTGCCCTGGAAGTTGTCGAGGAATGCGGCTTCCAGGTCCTCCCAACACCCAATTGACTCTGCGGGCAGGCTGTTAAGCCAATGCCGAGCTGGTCCTTTAAGCTTGAGCGGGAGATATTTGATAGCATGGAGATCGTCGCCGCGGGCCATATGGATATGAAGGAGATAATCCTCGATCCAAACCGCGGGGTCTGTTGTGCCATCGTAGGATTCGATGTTGACGGGTTTAAACCCTTCAGGGATTTGATGATCCATTACTTCGTCTGTGAAGCATAGTGGGTGTGCGGCGCCTCTGTATTGAGAAATATCACGACGTAGCTCAAGGGAGCGTTGTCTGCTGTGTTCGGCCCGGCCGGAGTTGTTGTATCCGGCGCGACGATATTCGTCGTGGGTCGTGGGGCGCCCACGTGATCCATAGATAGATCTGGATTGTCTTGCCTTGTCTTCCAATATATCCCGCAAGTCCGGCGCGTTCCCCCATGGCTTCGTACTTTTAGAGCGATGCCGGGGGACGGTCTTGATGGAGGTCCTGGATGCCTCTCTGTCGTGACCACGGGGTGGTCGGTCGGCCGTATTGTGCACTGGTGATGAAGGTATGTATGCTTCCTCCTCTAATCGGGGGAGCAACTTGCGTTTTGGGTAGCTCTTGGAGGGGCGTTCGAGTTCATACTCTTCAGCCGTGAGGACCTCGGTCCATCTGTCGACCAGCAGGTCTTGATCAGCTTGAAGCTGCTGCTGCTTTTTCTTTAGGCTATTTGCTGTGGCCATTAGCCTACGTTTGAAATGTTCTTGTTCGACGAGATCCTCAGGCACGATGAATTCATAGTCGTCGAGGATTGCCTCGTCTCCGGAGGGAGGTATGTAATTATCATCCTCGACCTCTTCGTCTACCGCTCTCTCGTGAGGGCTGGCTTCTGCATCCTCCTGCGCTGAATCTTGCTGGAGGGGATTGTCTTCGGCACTTTCTGGGGTGTTATTATCTCCTGTGTCGGAATCTCCATTCTTGCTGTGGCGGGATTTAGAGCGGCGCCGCTGACGTCGGCGCTTGGGCTGTTTCTTTAGGGAATCTGCCTCCGCTGCTTCTTCGCCATCCCCATCTTTTGGGGTGTCCACCATGTATATGTCGTATGACGAGGTGGTCTTCCAGTGCCCTGTAGGCGCTGGTTCTTGATCGTCTCCGGCATCGTCGTCCATACCGTCGATGTCTTCGGAGTCGTAGTCTAGCATGTCTGTTAGATCGTCGACAGTTGCTACGAAGTGGGTGGTGGGTGGGCTTTGAATTTCTTCGTCGTCCGCATCCCATCCTGGCCATAGTCCGGTCAAGGCTCTCCGGATAGCGAGAGATGCTTTAGCGAATTTAGGATGTCGTCGAAGGGTGAGTGCTGAAAGATGTCCGCAGCGGTGAACTCCATGATCGGCGCCCAATCGGATTCGATTGGCAGGGGCGCAGGAGGTTCGGAGTCCGGCACCTCGGAGTCACGAGCTTTATAATGGACGAGGTCAATGTTTGGCTCCATCACCGTGGAAGTTGCAGCTCCCGAGGCGGTGTCCAGCCACCCGTCCTCGATCTGCGCGATCCGGACTATGGGTCGGAGCGGATTCGTGTGCCGCCTCCAAGGTACTGTCCGGCGGCAGAGTTAGATCATGCCCATCGTGACAGTGCGGCAGGCTCGGCTGCGGCTCGGATCCATCGAAGATGAAGTCTCCGCGGATATCCGCCGTGAAGTTTAGGCTTCCAAATCTGACATGATGGCCAGGGGCGTAGCTTTCGATCTGCTCCAGATGGCCAAGTGAATTGGCCCGCAGTGCGAAGCCGCCGAATACGAAGATCTGTCCGGGGAGAAAAGTCTCACCCTGGACGGCGTTGTTGTTGATTGAAGAAGCCATCAAGCCTATCGGTGACGACACAGAGGAACTCTCAATGAAAGCACCAATGTCGGTGTCAAAACCGGAGGATCTAGGGTAGGGGGTCCCGAACTGTGCGTCTAGGCGGATGGTAATAGGAGACAAGGGACACGATGTTTTTACCCAGGTTCGGGCCCTCTCGATGGAGGTAAAACCCTACTCCTGCTTTATTGATATTGATGATATGGGTAGTACAAGAGTGGATCTACCACGAGATCAAGGAGGCTAAACCGTAGAAGCTAGCCTATGGTATGATTGTTGTAATGGTTGTTCGTCCTACGGACTAAAACCCTCCGGTTTATATAGACACCGGGGAGGGCTAGGGTTACACAGAGTCGGTTACAATGGTATGAGATCTACATATCTGTATTGCCAAGCTTGCCTTCCACGCCAAGGAAAGTCCCACCCGGACACGGGACAAAGTCTTCAATCTTGTATCTTCATAGTCTTGGAGTCCGGCTGACGATGATAGTCCGGCTATCCGGACACCCCCTAGTCCAGGACTCCCTCAATGACTTCTAAATTTTTGCAACAAGTATATGAATTCTTTTGATTAATGTTGAGTCTGTGGATTATACGCACCCTTTCACCCTTCCACCATTGCTAGCTTCTCTTGTACCGCGCAACTTTCGCCGGTACCATATACCCACCATTTACCTTCCTCAAAACAGCCACCATACCTACCTATTATGGCATTTCTATAGCCATTCCAAGATATATTGCCATGCAACTTTCCACTGTTCCGTTCATATGACACGCATTACTTTTGTCATATTGCTTTTTGCATGATCATGAAGTTGACATTGTATTTGTGGCAAGGCCACCTTCATAATTTTCATACATGTCGCTCTTCATTCATTCCATATCCTGGTACACCGCCGGAGGCATTCATATAGAGTCATATATTGTTCTAAGCTTTGAGTTGTAAACCCATAAAAATGTGATGATCTTCATTATTAGAGCATTGTCCTAGTGAGGAAAGGATGATGAAGACTATGATTCCCCCACAAGTCGGGATGAGACTTCAGACTTTACAAAAAGAAAAAAAAGAGAAAGGCCAAAAAGAAAAAAAAGACAAGGCCAAAGAAAAAAAAGAGAAAAAAAAGAAAGAAGAATAAAATAAAATGAGAGAAAAAGAGAGAAGGGACAATGCTACTATCTCTTTTTCCACACTTGTGCTTCAAAATAGCACCATGATCTTCATGTTAGAGAATCTCATATGTTGTCACTTTCATATACTAGTGGGAATTTTTCATTATAGAACTTGGCTTGTATATTCCAATGATGGGCTTCCTCAAAAGTGCCCTAGGTCTTCGTGAGCAAGCAAGTTGGATGCGCCCCACTTAGTTTCTTTTGTTGAGCTTTCATATATTTATAGCTCTAGTGCATCCGTTGCATGGCAATCCCTACTCACTCACATTGATATCTATTAATGGGCATCTCCATAGCCCGTTGATACGCCTAGTTGATGTGAGACTATATTCTCCTTTTTGTCTTCTCCACAACCACCATTCTATTCCACATATAGTGCTATGTCCATGGCTCACGCTCATGTATTGCGTGAAAGTTAAAAAAGTTTGAGATTATAAAAGTATGAAACAATTGCTTGGCTTGTCATCGGGGTTGTGCATGATTAAATACTTTGTGTGATGAAGATAGAGCAACAGCCAGACTATATGATTTTGTAGGGATAACTTTCTTTAGCCATGTTATTTTGAGAAGACATGATTACTTTGATTAGTATGCTTCAAGTATTACTATTTCTTATGTCAATATGAACTTTTATTTTGTATCATTTGGATCTGAACATTCATGCCACAATAAAGAAAATTACATTGAGAATTATGCTAGGTAGCATTCCACATCAAAAAAAAATTAATCATTTACCTACTCGAGGACGAGCAGGAATTAAGCTTGGGGATGCTTGATACGTCTCCAATGTATCTATAATTTTTTATTGTTCCATGATATTATATTACCCCTTTTGGGTGATTATGGGCTTTATTTTACACATTTATATCATTTTTGGGACTAACCTACTAACCGGAGGCCCAGCCCATATTGCTGTTTTTTGCCTATTTCAGTATTTCGAAGAAAAGGAATATCAAACGGAGTCCAAACGGAATGAAACCTTCGGGAGCGTGATTTTTGGAACTAACGTGATCCGGAGAGCTTGGAGTGCAAGTCAAGAAGCACCCGAGGCCCCCATGAGATAGGAGGCCGTGCCCCCCTGTAGGGCACGCCCCCTGTCTCGTGGGCCCCTCGGGCGGCCACCGACGTACTTCTTCCTCCTATATATACCTACGTACCCCGAAAACATCTAGGGGCACCACGAAACACAATTTCCATCGCCGTAACCTTCTGTATCCGCGAGATCCCATCTTGGAGCCTTCACCGGCACTCTTCCACAGGGGGAATCGACTACGGAGGGCCTCTACATCAACATCCTTGCCCCTCCGATGAGTTGTGAGTAGTTTACCACAGATCTACGGGTCCATAGTTATTAGCTAGATGGCTTCTTCTCTCTTTTTGGATCTCAATACAATGTTCTCCCCCTCTCTTGTGGAGATCTATTCGATGTAAACTCTTTTTGCGGTGTGTTTGTCGAGATCCGATGAATTGTGGGTTTATGATCAAGTTTATCTATGAATAATATTTGAATCTTCTCTGAATTCTTTTATGTATGATTGACTTATCTTTGCAAGTCTCTTCGAATTATCAGTTTGGTTTGGCCTACTAGATTGATCTTTCTTGCCATGGGAGAGGTGCTTAGCTTTGGGTTCAATCTTGCAGTATCCTTACCCAGTGACAGAAAGGGTTGCAAGGCACGTATTGTATTGTTGCCATCGAGGATAACAAGATGGGGTTTATATCGTATTGCTTGAGTTTATCCCTCTACATCATGTCATCATGCTTAATGCGTTACTCTATTCTTATGAACTTAATACTCTAGATGCAGGCAGGAGTTGGTCGATGTGTGGAGTAATAGTAGTAGATGCAGACAGGAGTCGGTCTACTTGTTATGGACGTGATACCTATATACATGATCATGCCTAGAGAATCTCATAATTATTCGCTTTTCTATCAATTGCTCGACAGTAATTTGTTCACCCACCGTAATACTTATGCTATCTCGAGAGAAGCCTCTAGTGAAACCTATGGCCCTCGGGTCTATCTCTTATCGTATTTGCTTTCAATCTACTTTTATTTGCATCTTTACTTTTTGCATCTATATTATAAAATACCAAAAAAATATTTATCTTATCATACTATCTTTATTAGATCTCACTTTAGCAAGTGGCCCTGAAGGGATTGACAACCCCTTTATTGCGTTGGTTGCGAGTTCTCAGTTTGTTTGTGTAGGTGCGTGGGACTTTTGAGGAGCCTCCTACTGAATTGATACCTTGGTTCTCAAAACTGAGGGAAATACTTACGCTACACTTGCTGCATCACCCTCTCCTCTTCGAGGAAAACCAACGCAAGCTCAAGACGTAGCATAGGAATCTGAAAGTGCATCTATCCCTGGGTGGTTTTGGTAATTCCTAACAACATATATCTCATTGAGCTAATGCTATTTCAAGATAAATATTTCAGGAAAGCTCGATGATTGGCATGGCATGGATGAGAAAAGTGGATCCCTCAAAATGCTAAGGACAAAAAGGATTGGCTCAAGCTCAAAGCACAAGACTCTACATTTTCTATTTCAGTGACCCAAGATCACATTGAGTCTATAGGAAAAGCCAATACTATCAAGGAGGGATGAGGTGTTGCTTAATGGATTTCTTGCTCAAAATGCTTAGTGATATGCTCCAAAGCCCTCAACTACTTTCTCATATCCACATATGACCCAAACCAGAAGTCCAACTCGGCCCCACCAATTCTTTCTATCCGGCGCCACCGAGTTCAGATGTCATAGCCACTGCCACAAACCCTAATCAAATCGGTCTCACCGATAGGGATCTCGGTCTCGCCGAGATGGGATTGTCATCTCTCTGTTTCCCTTCGTAACGTTTTGGTCCAACCGAGATGAGCGATCGGTCCCACCAAGATTGTAATGCAAACTCTCTGTTTCCCTTTCGTAACGTTTCAGTCCAACCGAGATGAGTGAATCGGTCCCACCGAGTTTGCCTGACCAACTCTCTGGTTAGCTTATTACCAAAATCAGTCCCACCGAGTTTGTGTAATCGGTCTCACCGAGATTACATTATGCCCTAACCCTAACCATATCGGTCCCACCGAGTTGATATGTCGGTCCCACCGAAAATCCTAACGGTCACATTATTTGCTAAATCGGTCCGACCGAGTTTCATGATTCGGTCCCACCGAGATTGGTAAGTTGTGTGTAATGGTTAGATTTTGTGTGGAGGCTATATATACCCCTCCACCCACTCTTCATTCGTGAGAGAGAGCCATCAGAACATGCCTACACTTCCAACCTACATTTTCTGAGAGAGAACCACCTACACTTGTGTTGAAGTCAAGATATTCCATTCCTACCATATGAATCTTGTTCTCTAGCCTTCCCCAAGTTGCTTTCCACTAAAATCTTCTTTCCACCAAATCCAAATCCTGTGAGAGAGAGTTGAGTGTTGGGGAGTCTATCATTTGAAGCACAAGAGCAAGGAGTTCATCATCAACACACCATTTGTTACATTCTTGGAGAGTGGTGTCTCCTAGATTGGCTAGGTGTCACTTGGGAGCCTTCGACAAGATTGTGGAGTTGAACCAAGGAGTTTGTAAGGGTAAGGAGATTGCCTACTTCGTGAAGATCTACCCTAGTGAGGCAAGTCCTTCGTGGGCGACGGCCATGGTGGGATAGACAAGGTTGCTTCTTCGTGGACCCTTCGTGGGTGGAGCCCTCCGTGGACTCGCGCAGCCGTTACCCTTCGTGGGTTGAAGTCTCCATCAACGTGGATGTACGATAGCACCAGCTATCGGAACCACGAGAAAAACATCCGTGTCTCCAATTGTGTTTGCCTTCTCAAACTCCTCCCCTTTACCTTCATATGCATTTGTTTTACATTTCTCTGCTATACTCTTAGAATTGCATGTGTAGGTTGATTGCTTGACTTGTGCTAAGTTGCTAAAATCTGCCAAGAACTAAAATTGGGAAAAGGCTAGATTTTTATTTGGTCAAGTAGTCTAATCACCCCCCCCCCCTCTAGACATACTTTCGATCCTACAAGTGGTATCAGAGATCTGGTCTCCATTTCCTTTGATTTCCATAGCATTTGGTAGTCATAGCCTTGGTTTCACAACCTAGGAGAGTATGGCGTCTAGCGAGGGAAATTACCACCGTAGAGGTCCTTACTTTGATGGTACTAATTTTGGTAGTTGGAAGCATAAGATGAAAATGCATACTCTTGGACATAACCCCGCCGTTTGGGCTATTGTGTGTATTGGCTTGCAAGGTGAATTCTTTGATGGGAGAGAATCGAACCGTGAAGCTACCGCGGAAGAGCTGAAGATGCTGCAATACAATGCTCAAGCTTGTGATATCTTCTTCAACGGATTGTGCCCCGAAGAATTCAACAAAATCAGTCGTCTTGAGAATGCAAAGGAAATTTGGGATACATTGGTTGATATGCACGAAGGTACCGACTCCGTCAAGGAATCCAAGTTGGATGTGCTTCAAAGTCAGCTTGACAAGTTCAAAATGAAGGATGGTGAAGGTGTCGCTGAAATGAACTCTAGGCTTGCTCTTATCACAAATGAGATTGCCGGCTTAGGAAGTGAAGAGATGACTGACAAATTCATCATCAAGAAGATCCTAAGAGCTTTGGATGGAAAATATGATACCGTGTGCACATTGATCCAAATGATGCCCAATTACAAAGATCTCAAGCCAACGGAAGTCATTGGAAGAATTTTTGCTCATGAGATGTCACTCAAGGATAAGGAGGAGCTCCACAACAAGTCAAGTGGTGCTTACAAAGCCTCATGTGAAGCTCCCACATCATCAAGTGAGAAACAAACCTTCAATGAAGAATTGAGTGATGTCTACTACACAACCTTCTTCTTGTAGACGTTGTTGGGCCTGCAAGTGCACATGTTTGTAGGACAGTAGCAAATTTTCCTCGGATGACCTAAGGTTTATCAATCCGTAGGAGGCGTAGGATGAAGATGGTCTCTCTCAAACAACCCCGCAACCAAATAACAAAGAGTCTCTTGTGTCCCCAACACACCCAATACAATGGTAAATTGTATAGGTGCACTAGTTCGGCGAAGAGATGGTGATACAAGTGCAAAATAGATGGTAGATATAGGTTTTTGTAATCTGAAATAATAAAAACAGCAAGGTAACAAATGATAAAAGTGAGCGTAAACGGTATTGCAATGATAGGAAACAAGGCCTAGGGTTCATACTTTCACTAGTGCAAGTTCTCACAGCAATAATAACATAGATAGATCATATAACAAGCCCTCAACATGCAACAAAGAGTCACTCCAAATCCACTAATAGCGGAGAACAAACGTAGAGATTATGGTAGGGTATGAAACCACCCCAAAGTTATTCTTTCGGATCAATCTATAAAAGAGTTCGTACTAGAATAACACCTTAAGATACAAATCAACTAAAACACTAATTTCACCTAGATACTCCATTGTCACCTCAAGTACCCGTGGGCATGATTATACGATATGCATCACACAATCTCAGATTCATCCAACCAACATAAAAGTACTTCAAAGAGTGCCCCAAAGTTTCAATCAGAGGGTAAAGAACGTGTGCCAACCCCTATGCATAGGTTCCCAATGTCACGAAACCCGCAAGTTGATCACTAAAACATACATCAAGTGGCACATGACATCCCATTGTCACCACAGATAATCACGGCAAGACATACATCAAGTGTTCTCATAAAGACTCAATCCGATAAGATAACTTCAAAAGGGAAACTCAATTCATCACAAGAGAGTAGAGGGGGAGAAACATCATAAGATCCAACTACAATAGCAAAGCTCGGGATACATCAAGATCGTGCCATAGAGGGAACACAAGAGAGAACACGAGAGAGAGAGAGAGAGAGATCAAACACATAGCTACTGGTACATACCCTCAGCCCCAAGGGTGAACTACTCCCTCCTCGTCATGGGTAGCGCCGGGATGATGAAGATGGCCACCGGTGATGGGATCCCCCTCCGGCAGGGCGCTGGAACGGGCTCCCGAGAGGTTTTTGGTGGCTACAGAGGCTAGCGGCGGCGGAACTCCCAATCTATCTTCTATTATGGAAGTTTTAGGGTACGAGAGTATATATGGGTGCAGGGTGTATGTCGGAGGAGCTACGGGGGCCCCACGAGACAGGGGGCCGCGCCCGGGGGGGGGGGGGGGGGCACGCCCCCCACCCTCGTGGGTAGCCCGTATCTCCCCTGACGTGCACTCCAAGTTCCCTGGGTTGCTTTCCTTCCAAAAATAACTTCTCGAGTTGATTTCGTTCCGTTTTGACTCCGTCTGATATTCATTTTCCTCGAAACACTGAAATAGGCATAAAACAACAAATCTAGGCTGGGCCTCCGGTTAATAGGTTAGTCCCAAAAATAATATAAAAGTGTATAATAAAGCCCAATATTGCCTACAACAGTAGATAAAGTAGCATGGAGCAAACAAGAATTATAGATACGTTGGAGACGTATCAAGCATCCCCAAGCTTAATTCCTGCTCGTCCTCGAGTAGGTAAATGATAAAAAAGAATTTTTGATGCAGAGTGATACTTTGGCATAATTTCTATGTAAATCTTCTTAATTGTGGTATGAATATTCAGATCCGAAAGATTCAAGACAAAAGTTCATATTGACATAAAAATAATAATACTTCAAGCATACTAATCAAAGCAATCATGTCTTCTCAAAATAGCATGGCAAAAGAAAGTTCATCCCTACAAAATCATATAGTTAGGCTATGCTTCATTTTTGTCACACAAAGATGTTCCCAACTTCTATACCCCTGATGACAAGCCAAGCAATTGTTTCATACCTAAATAATCTCAAACTTTTTCAACCTTCAGACAATACATGAGCGTGAGCCATGGATATAGCACTATGGGTGGAATATGGGGATTGTGTGGAGAAGACAAAAAAGGAGAAAGTCTCACATTGACGAGGATAATCAACGGGCTATGGAGATGCCCATTAATTGATGTCAACATGAGGAGTAGGGATTTCCATGCAACGGATGCACTAGAGCTATGAATGCTCAAAAAAAGAAAACTAGTGGGTGTGCATCCAACTCGCTTGCTCATGAAGACCTAGGGCATTTGAGGAAGCCCATCGTAGGAATATACAAGCCAAGTTCTATAATGAAAATTTTCCACTAGTATAAAAAGACAACTTATGAGACTCACTACATGAAGAACAAGGTGCTACTTTGAAGCACAAGTGTAGAAAAAGAGATAGTAGCATTGCCCTTTTTATTTATTTTCTTTTTTTTGGGCCTTCCTTTTTTTTGGCCTTCCCCCTTTTTTTGGGCAATGCTCTAATAATGATGATCATCACACTTCTATTGATTACAACATAAGGATTACAACTCGAAACTTAGAACAAGATATGACTCTATATGAATGCCTCCGGCGGTGTACCGGGATGGTGCAATGAATCAAGAGTGACATGTATGAAAAATAATGCATGGTGGCTTTGCCACAAATACGATGTCAACTACATGATCATGCAATGGCAATATGACAAAAGTAATGTATGTCATGAATATCATGATGGAAGTTGCATGGCAATATATCTCGGAATGGCTATGGAAATGCCATGATAGGTAGGTATGGTGGCTGTTTTGAGGAAGATATAAGGAGGTTTATGTGTGATAGAGCGTATCGTATCACGGGGTTTGGATGCACCGGCGAAGTTTGCACCAACTCTCAAGGTGAGAAAGGGCAATGCACGGTACCGAAGAGGTTAGCAAAGGCAGAAAGGTAAAAGTGCATAAAATCCATGGACTCAACATTAGTCAAAAGAACTCATATACTTATTGCAAAAATTTAGAAGTCATCAAAAATCAAGTACTACGCACATGCTCCTAGGGGGATAGATTGGTAGGAAAAGACCATCGCTCGTCCCCGACCGCCACTCATAAGGATGCACAAGCAAGGTACACTTCATGTTTCAAATTTGTTACACAACTTTAACCATACGTGCATGCTACGGGACTTGCAAACTTCAACACAAGCACTTCTCAAATTCACAATTTCTCAACTAGCTCGACTTTGATATTATCACCTCCATATCTCAAAACAATTATCAAGTATCAAACTTTTCTTAGTATTCAACACACTCATAAGAAAGTTTCACATATCTTGAATACCAAGTATATTAATATTAAGAAAATTACCATGCTATTTAAGACTCTCAAAATAATATAAGTGAAGCATCAGAGTTCATCTATTTCTTCAAAATAAAACTACCACCATGCTCTAAAAGATATAAGTGAAGTACTAGAGCAAATGACAAACTACTCCGAAAGATATAAGTGAAGAACAATGAGTAGTCGAATAATTATGCAACTATGTGAAGACTCTCCCATTTAATAATTTCAGATCTTGGTATTGTATTCAAACAGCAAGCAAAGCAAAATAAAATGACATTGCAAGGATAGCATAACTCATGTGAAGAAGCAAAAACTTAGGCTCAACCGATACTAACCGATAGTTGTTGAAGAAGAAAGGTGGGATGCCTACCGGGGCATCCCCAAGCTTAGATGCTTGAGACTTCTTGAAATATTATCTTGGGGTGCCTTGGGCATCCCCAAGCTTGAACTTTTGTGTCTCCTTAATTCCTTTCATATCATGGTTTCTCTATCTCTCAAAAGCTTCATCCAGAACAAACTCAACAAGAACTCGTGAGATAGGTTAGTATAAACCAATGCAAAACCTTATCATTTTCTACTGTAACAAATCACCAAAATTATTATTACACATTGAATACTAAATGCCTCTGCATATTTAATACTCCTATCTTCAAATAGAATCATTAAACAAGCAAACATATGCAAACAATGCAACCATAACAGCAATCTGCCATAACAGTAGAGTCTGTAAAGAATGCAAGAGTATCAATACTTCCCTTACTCCAAAAAATATTAACTAAAATTCCCACTGTAATAAATTTATCAGAGCTCATTATTCAAAAGGATTCAACATTATACCACTCTCTGACTTTTCTAAGGAATTTTTGCAACAGCGGTAAACTTTCTGTTTTCAAACAGCAACATGTATACTAGCAAAATAAGCATGGCAAAGGCTATCCTTGACTTATTTATTGAAACTAAAGATGCAAAACATTATTCTAACTAACATAAAGCAAAAACTAACAAAAGGAAATGACGCTCCAAGCAAAACACATATCATGTGGTGAATAAAAATATAGCTCCAAGTAAAGTTACCGATGAACGAAGACGAAAGAGGGGATGCCATCCGGGGCATCCCCAAGCTTAGGCTCTTGGTTGTCCTTGAATATTACCTTGGGGTGACTTGGGCATCCACAAGCTTAGTCTCTTGTCACTCCTTATTTCACAGTCCATCGAATCCTTACCCAAAACATGAAAACTTCACAACACAAAACTCAACAGAAAACTCGTAAACTATGTTAGTATAAGAAAATAAAACCACCACTTAGGTACTGTAATGAACTCATTCTAAATTCATATTGGTGTAATATCTACTGTACTTCAACTTATATATGGTTCATACACTCCGATACTAGTCATAGATTAATCAAAATAAGCAAACAACACATAGAAAACAGAATATGTCAAAAACAGAACAGTCTGTAGTAATCTGTATCAAACGTATACTTCTGGAACTACAAAAATTCTACCAAATTAGGAAGACCTGAGAAATTCGTGTACCAATCCAGAGCAAAAAGAGTCAGATCAGAAGCACGTTTCTGTGAATTAACAGAACTAATTTACTGGGTACAAAATTTTCTGATTTTCAGCAGGATCAACACAACTATCACCGTAAGCTATCCTAAAGGTCTTACCTTTTCAAGCTAGGCATGATGATGACAATGATGCTCACATAAAAGATAAGAATTGAAACATAACGGGAGCATCATGAAGCATATGACTAGAACTTTTAAGTCTAACCCACTTCCTATGCATAGGGATTTTGTGAGCAAACAATTTATGGGAACAATAATCAACTAGCATAGTAAGGCTAAACAAGCATAACTTCAAAAATTTAAGCACATAGAGAGGAAACTTGATATTATTGCAATTCCTACGAGCATATATTCCTCCCTCATAATAATTTTCACTAACATCATGAATGAATTCAACAATATAACCAGCACCTAAAGCATTATTTTCATGATCTACTAGCATAGAAAATTTATTACTCTCCACATAAGCAAACTTCTTCTTTATGGCATACGTATCATCACAATAATCATCATAGATAGGAGGCATGCTTTCATCATAGTAAATTTGCACATCAAAGCTTGGGGGACAAAAAATATCATCTTCATCAAACATAGCTTCCCCAAGCTTGTGGCTTTGCATATCATTAGCATCATGGATATTCAAGGAATTCATACTAACAACATTGCAATCATGCTCATCATTCACATATTTTATGCCAAGAATTCTATGTAATTCTTCTTCTAGTACTTGAGCATAATTTTCCTTCCCATCATACTCATGAAAGATATTAAAAAGGTGAAGCGTACGAGACAAACTCAATTCCATTTTTTTGTAATTTTCTTTTATAGACTAAACTAGTGCTAAAACAAGAAACAAAAAGATTCGATTGCAAGATCTAAAGATATACCTTCAAGCACTCACTTCCCCGGCAACGGCGCCAGAAAAGAGCTTAGTTGACGGGGTGTGAGTGAGTGCTCTTTTACCTAGCCTCCCCGGCAATGGCGCCAAAAAAGAGCTTGATATCTACTACACAACCTTCTTCTTGTAGACGTTGTTCTGCCTGCAAGTGCGCATGTTTGTAGGACAGTAGCAAATTTCCCTCAAGTGGATGACCTAAGATTTATCAATCCATAGGAGGCGTAGGATGAAGATGGTCTCTCTCAAACAACCCTGCAACCAAATAACAAAGAGTCTCTTGTGTCCCCAACACACCCAATACAATGGTAAATTGTATAGGTGCACTAGTTCGGCGAAGAGATGGTGATACGAGTGCAAAATAGATGGTAGATATAGGTTTTTGTAATCTGAAATAATAAAAACAGCAAGGTAACAAATGATAAAAGTGAGCGTAAACGGTATTGCAATGATAGGAAACAAGGCCTAGGGTTCATACTTTCACTAGTGCAAGTTCTCTCAACAATAATAACATAGATAGATCATATAACAAGCTCTCAACATGCAACAAAAGTCACTCCAAAGCCACTAATAGCGGAGAACAAACGTAGAGATTATGGTAGGGTACGAAACCACCTCAAAGTTATTCTTTCGGATCAACCTATAAAAGAGTTCGTACTAGAATAACACCTTAAGATACAAATCAACCAAAACCCTAATGTCACCTAGATAATCCATTGTCACCTCAAGTATCCGTGGGCATGATTATACGATATGCATCACACAATTTCAGATTCATCCAACCAACATAAAAGTACTTCAAAGAGTGCCCCAAAGTTTCTATCGAAGGGTCAAGAACGTGTGCCAACCCCTATGCATAGGTTCCCAATGTCACGAAACCCGCAAGTTGATCACCAAAACATACATCAAGTGGCACATGATATCCCATTGTCACCACAGATAATCACGGCAAGACATACATCAAGTGTTCTCATAAAGACTCAATCCGATAAGATAACTTCAAAAGGGAAACTCAATTCATCACAAGAGAGTAGAGGGGGAGAAACATCATAAGATCCAACTACAATAGCAAAGCTCGGGATACATCAAGATCGTGCCATAGAGGGAACACGAGAGAGAACACGAGAGAGAGAGAGATCAAACACATAGCTACTGGTACAAACCCTCAGCCCCGAGGGTGAACTACTCCCTCCTTGTCATGGATAGCGCCGGGATGATGAAGATGGCCACCGGTGATGGGATCCCCCTCCGGCAGGGCACCGGAACGGGCTCCCGGGAGGTTATTGGTGGCTACAGAGGCTTGCGGCGGCGGAACTCCCGATCTATCTTCTGTTCTGGAAGTTTTAGGGTACGAGAGTATATATGGGTGCAGGGGGTACGTCGAAGGAGCTACGGGGGCCCCACGAGGCAGGGGGGCGCCCGGGGGGGGCACCCTCGTGGGCAGCCCGTATCTCCCCTGACGTGCACTCCAAGTTCCCTGGGTTGCTTTCCTTCCAAAAATAACTTCTCCAGTTGATTTCGTTCCATTTTGACTCCGTCTGATATTCCTTTTCCTCGAAACACTGAAATAGGCATAAAACAGCAAATCTAGGCTGGGCCTCCGGTTAATAGGTTAGTCCCAAAAATAAGATAAAAGTGGATAATAAAGCCCAATATTGCCTAAAATAGTAGATAAAGTAGCATGGAGCAAACAAAAATTATAGATACGTTGGAGACGTATCATTGAGCCTAATGGTGAAGAACTTCAACAAGTTCTACAAGAGTAGAAGCAAGGAAAGAAGTTCCAGGGTAATGTCCTACAATGACAAAAGATCTTCTAGTCGTGAGCGTAATTGCTACAATTGTGGAAGACCCGGACACTATTCCAATGAGTGTACGACACCCTACAAAAGAAGAGAATATTCTCCAAAAAGAAGAAGTAGAAGAGAAGAATCACCATCAAGAGAAAGAAGGAGTAGAGATGATCGTTATGAATGAAGAACATCTCGGAGAAGCAAGGATTCGGAAAGGAAGGACAAGTCATCAAGGAGCTACACAAAACGAAGACATCAAGCTCATGTTGGTGAATGGGTATCCGGCTCCGACTCCGACAATCACTCCGAGAGAAGCTATCACTCCGACTCCGAATATACTCAAGATGAAGGTGTTGCCGGTCTAGCACTTGTATCTACCAACTCCTACGACATATTTGATTCACCAATTGACGGACTTGGAAGATGATTCATAGCTAAAGGCCCAAAGGTATCACACCCCGAGTATGTTGATTTCAATAGTGATGAAGATGACTTGTTAGGTGATGATGATTTACTTGTTGACAACTCTAGTGATGAATACTATAATGAAACGTCAATTAATCATGCTAATCAAGATAAAACGAATGACAATGATAAGGAGAAGATTGAGATCCTAACTAAAGAACTAAACACTCTTAAGTTAGCTCATGAAACTATCTTAGGTGATCATCGAGAACTTCTAAGGACTCATGAGAAGTTACGCTTTGAAAAGCTCAACCTTGAGCAAGAGCATGAGTTCTTAAAGGCAATCAATGATGATCTTCGTAAGAAAGGTTCTTCTTACATTGCCAAGCGTTTACTCTTATCTACTTACATGCCTCAAGTCAAGTCTAGTAACAAGAACAAGAAAGATTCTTCCTCTAATAGTAACAATAATCATGCTAAATCCAATGTTGTTGCTTCTATTAGTTCTCTTGATTCCACTAATGATTCTCTTAGCCAAGTTACACTTGAGCAAGAAAATAGCCTTTTGAAGGGAATTATAGAGAAAGGTGTTTACAAGAGCCTTGCCGGGAGTAAGCAATTCGAGGAAATTGTACGCAAGCAAGGAAGGCACCGGAAGAACCAAGGTGTTGGTTTTGAACGAAAGTTCAATGCCAATGGAGTTGAGTGGGAAGAAGATCAATACCCCAAGACGAAGTTTGTTCCTCAACAAGAGAAGTATGATCCTACTTCTTTCAAAGGGACACAAGCTCAAGATGATCTTCCACCACAAGACCACAAGCAAAAAGGCAAGGACAAGCTTCAAGAGGAGATTGATACATTTGAAGAAGCTCCTAAGGCCTTGGTCAAGTGGGTTCCCAAGACTACATCAAGTTCTACTTAATCAAGTTTGACTACAACTCCAAGGATTCCCATCAAGATGATGTGGATCCCGAAGAAGAAGAACTAGAGAGTTCTTGAGGGTGACTCCGCCAACATACTTCACTCTTATCATTTTAGCGAGGACAAGTGCAATCAACTTCCACATCTTGCACTAGTTCAAGGAGTAACTAACCCTCTTGTTGGTAAAACAAGGGACAAGGTAACCTAATGCTTTCATGGACATCATCTTGTGTGTGCATCACTCTATGTCTATGGATATCCTTGTTTGTTCCTTGTGGGACTAACCCGTGTAGGTATTGAAAGTGCAACTCACTCCAAAGGATTGTTTCAAATGATCTACATCAACATTGAGCATCCACATCTTCAACACCTACATGAAGTCATCATCAACAAAACCCAAGGTTATTTCATCCCTCTTAGGGGGGATCTCACATCTAGGGGGGAGCTTTACTCTAAGAATTGAGCTAAAGCAACTCTAATGGTATGAACACAACAATGCTTTATGTAAAAGTGGTAACCCCACTCATGCTTAAACGATGAGTATGACCTATGATCAAATGTTCTCATTTGACTCCTAAGTCAATATACTCATATATAGATGACCTAGTCATCACCAATTGCTTGATAGATGCTAGAATTGTGTGTGCATGCTTTGTCACATATTTCATTTGCCATTTTATTGTGTGAGCATGTTGGTTGCATATTTTACTCATTCGAGGACATCCACTTGTAGTTTTGATTGTTTGGTTTCTTTTTCTTTTGCCAAGTGGATGGACAAGAATGCCTAAGAACCTTCTCTAGCTATCTATGCTTTTCTTGTCTCAAACCCTATTCATGCTACATCACAAAGTTTGATCAAGTCAGATTCGAACCACTCTGTGTGAGGAGCACTCGGAGTCCCCGATTCGTCATAGACTTAAACCTCCAAAACCTCTTTGTGCATTTCGGTCTGACCGATTCAACATTATCGGTCATACCGAGATCACTAAGTTGATCTAGGTTTTCAATCTCGGTGCAACCGATTTGAACTTTTTGTTGGGGAACATAGTAATTTCAAAAAATTTCCTACGCACACGCAAGATCATGGTGATGGCATAGCAACGAGAGGGGAGAGTGTTCGTCTACGTACCCTCGTAGACCGTAAGCGGAAGCGTTATGACAACGCGGTTGATGTAGTCGTACGTCTTCACGATCCGACCGATCCAAGTACCGAACGTACGGCACCTCCGAGTTCTGCACACGTTCAGCTCGATGACGTCCCTCGAACTCCGATCCAGCCGAGTGTCGAGGGAGAGTTCCGTCAACACGACGGTGTGGTGACGATCTTGATGTACTACCGGCGCAGGGCTTCGCCTAAGCTTCGCGACGATATGACCGAGGTGGAATATGGTGGAAGGGGGCACCGCACACGGCTAAGGAACGATCCGTAGATCAACTTGTGTGTCTATGGGGTGCCCCTGCCCCCGTATATAAAGGAGGGAGGGAGGAGGAGGCCGGCCCTAGGAGGGGCGCGCCATGGGGAGTCCTACTCCCACCGGGAGTAGGATTCCCCCTTTCCTAGTCCAACTAGTAGTCCTTCCATGTATTAGGAGTAGGAGACAAGGAAGGGGAAGAGAGAAGGGAAGGAAGGAGGGGGTACGGCCCTCCCCCTAGTCCAATTCGGACTAGGCCTTGGGGGGCGCGCGGCCTGCCCCAGGCAGCCCCTCTCTCTTTCCCGCAGGGCCCAATAAGGCCCAATACTTCTCCCCGGCGAATTCCCGTAACTCTCCGGTACTCCGAAAAATACCCGAATCACTCGGAACCTTTCCGAACTCCGAATATAGTCGTCCAATATATCAATCTTTACATATCGACCATTTCGAGACTCCTCGTCATGTCCCCGATCTCATCCGGGACTCCGAACTCCTTCGGTACATCAAAACTCATAAACTCATAATATAACTGTCATCGGAACCTTAAGTGTGCGGACCCTACGGGTTCGAGAACTATGTAGACATGACCTAGAACTATTCTCGGTCAATAACCAATAGCGGGACCTGGATGCCCATATTGGCTCCTACATATTCTACGATGATCTTTATCGGTCAAACCGCATAACAACATACGTTGTTCCCTTTGTCATCGGTATGTTACTTGCCCGAGATTCGATCGTCGGTATCCAATACCTAGTTCAATCTCATCACCGGCAAGTCTCTTTACTCATTCTGTAATGCATCATCCCGTAACCAACTCATTGGTCACATTGCTTGCAAGGCTTATAATGATGTGCATTACCGAGAGGGCCCAGAGATACCTCTCCGACAATCGGAGTGACAAAACCTAATCTCGAAATACGCCAACTCAACATGTACCTTCGGAGACACCTGTAGTACTCCTTTATACTCACCCAGTTACGTTGTGACGTTTGGTAGTACCCAAAGTGTTCCTTCGGTAAACGGGAGTTGCATAATCTGATAGTTACAGGAACATGTATAA
Organism: Triticum timopheevii; assembly: GCA_963921465.1. Lineage (NCBI taxonomy): Eukaryota > Viridiplantae > Streptophyta > Magnoliopsida > Poales > Poaceae > Triticum > Triticum timopheevii. Next base: position 128,842,322 of record OY997274.1, on the reverse strand, counting down.
GTCATGAAGAAAGCAATAGCAACATACTAAACGATCAAGTGCTAAGCTAACGGAATGGGTCAAGTCAATCACATCATTCTCCTAATGATGTGATCCCGTTAATCAAATGACAACTCTTTTGTCCATGGCTAGGAAACATAACCATCTCTGATAAACGAGCTAGTCAAGTAGAGGCATACTAGTGACACTATGTTTGTCTATGTATTCACACATGTATTATGTTTCCGGTTAATACAATTCTAGCATGAATAATAAACATTTATCATGAAATAAGGAAATAAATAATAACTTTATTATTGCCTCTAGGGCATATTTCCTTCAGTCTCCCACTTGCACTAGAGTCAATAATCTAGTTCACATCGCCATGTGATTTAACACCAATATTCATATCTGTATATGATTAACACCCATAGTTCACATCATCATGTGACCAACACCCAAAGGGTTTACTAGAGTCGATAATCTAGTTCACATCGCTATGTGATTAACACCCAAAGAGTACTAAGGTGTGATCATGTTTTGCTCGTGAGAGAAGCTTAGTCAACGGGTCTGTCACATTCAGAGCCGTATGTATTTTGCAAATATTTTATGTCCACAATGCTCTGCACGGAGCTACTCTAGCTAATTGCTCCCACTTTCAATATGTATCCAGGTTGAGACTTAGAGTCATCTGGATCAGTGTAAAAGTTTGCATTGATGTAACTTTTACAACAAACTCTTTTATCACCTCCATAATCGAGAAACATCTCCTTAGTCCTTACTAAGGATATTCTTGACCAATGTCCAGTGATCTACTCCTAGATCACTATTGTACTCCCTTGCCAAATTCAGAGCAAGGTATACAATAGGTCTGGTACATAGCATAGCATACTTTATAGAACCTATGACTGAGGCATAGGGAATGACTTTTCATTCTCTTTCTATTTTCTGCTGTGGTCGGGATTTGAGTCTTACTCAATTTTATACCTTTGCAACACATGCAAGAACTCTTTCTTTGACTGTTCCATTTTGAACTATTTCAAAATCTTGCCAAGGTATGTACTCATTGAAAATCTTATCAAGCGTCTTGATCTATCTCAATAGATCTTGATGCTCAATATGTAAGTAGCTTTTACTGAGGTCTTTTCTTTTTAAAGAACTCCTTTAAAACACTCCTTTATGCTTTGCAGAAAAATTCTACATCATTTCTGATCAACAATATGTCACTCACATATACTAATTAGAAAGGCTATAGTGCTCCCACTCACTTTATTGTAAATACAGGCTTCATCGTAAGTCCATATAAAACTATATGCTTTGATCAACTTATCAAAGCGTATATTCCAACTCCGAGATGCTTGCACCAGTCCATAGATGGATCGCTGGAGCTTGCACATTTTGTTAGCATCTTTAGGATTGACAAAACCTTCTGGTTGCATCATATACAACTCTTCTTTAATAAATCCATTAAGGAATGCAGTTTTGACATCCATTTGCCAGATTTCATAAAATGTGGCAATTGCTAACATGATTCAGACAGACTTAAGCATCGATATGAGTGAGAAAATCTCATCGTATTCAACACCTTGAACTTGTTGAAAACCTTTCGCAACAAGTCGAGCTTGGTAGATAATAATACTACTATTAGTGTCCGTCTTCCTATTGAAGATCCATTCATTTAACATGGCTTGCTGATCATCGAGCAAGTCAATCAAAGTCCATACTTTGTTCTCATACATGGATCATATCTCAGATTTTATGGCCTCGAGCCATTTCGCGGAATCTGGGCTCATCATCGCTTCCTCATAGTTCGTAGGTTCATCATGGTCTAGTAACATGACTTCCAGAACATGATTACTACACCACTCTGGTGTGGATCTTACTCTGTAAGACCTACGAGGTTCTGTAGTAACTTGATCTGAAGTTTAATGATCAATATCATTAGCTTCCTCACTAATTGGTGTATTTGTCACAGGAACTGATTTCTGTGATGAACTACTTTCCAATAAGGGAGTAGGTACAGTTACCTCATCAAGTTCTACTTTCCTCCCACTCACTTCTTTCGAGAGAAACTCCTTCTCTAGAAAGGATCTATTATCAGCAACAAATTTGCCTTTGGATCTGTGATAGAAGGTGTACCCAACAATTTCCTTTGGGTATTCTATGAAGACGCACTTCTCCGATTTGGGTTCGCGCTTATCAAGTTGAAAAACCTTTTTTCATATAAGCATCGCAACTCCAAACTTTAAGAAATGACAGCTTAGGTTTACTGCTAAACCATAGTTCATATGGTGTCATTTCAACGGATTTAGATGGTGCCCTATTAAACGTGAATGCAGCTGTCTTTAATGCATAACCCCAAAACGATAGTGCTAAACTGATAAGAGATATCATAGATCGCACCATATCTAGTAAAGTACGATTACGACGTTCGGACACACCATTACATTGTGGTGTTCCAGGTGGCGTGAGTTTGTGAAACTATTCCACATTGTTTTAATTGAAGACCAAACTCTAACTCATATATTCGTCTCCACGATCAGATCGCAGAAACTTTATTTTCTTGTTACGATGATTTTCCACTTCACTCTGAAATTCTTTGAACCTTTCAACTATTTCAGACTTATGTTTCATCAAGTAGATATACCCATATCTGCTCAAATCATCTTGTGAAGGTCAGAAAATAATGATACTTGCCACGAGCCTTCATACTCATTGGTCTGCATACATCAGTATGTATTATTTCCAATAAGTCGGTAGTTCGTTCCATTGTTCCGAAGAACGGAGTTTTAGTCATCTTGCCCAAAAGGCACGGTTCGCAAGCATCAAATGATTCATAACCAAGTGATTCCGAAAATCCATCTTTATGGAGTTTCTTCATGCGCTTTACACCGATATGACCCAAACGGCAGTGCCACAAATAAGTTGCACTATCATTATTAACTTTGCATCTTTTGGCCTCAATATTATGAATATGTGTATTACTACGATCGAGATCCAACAAACCATTTTCGTTGGTGTGTATGACCATAGAAGGTTTTATTCATGTAAACAGAACAACAATTGTTCTCTAACTTAAATGAATAACCGTATTGCAATAAACATGATCAAATCATATTCATGCTCAACGCAAACACCAAATAACACTTATTTAGGTTCAACACAAATCCAGAAATTATAGCGAGTGTGCAATGATGATCATATCAATCTTGGAACTATTTCCAACACACATCGTCACTTCACCCTTAACTAGTCTTTGTTTATTCTGCAACTCCCGTTTCGAGTTACTAATCTTAGCAACCGAACTAGTATCAAATACTGAGGGGTTGCTATAAACAGTAGTAAAGTACACATCAATAATATGTATATCAAATATACTTATGTTCACTTTGCCATCCTTCTTATCCGCCAACCAATTGGGGTAGTTCCGCTTCCAGTGACCAGTCTCTTTGCAGTAGAAGCACTTAGTCTCAGGCTTAGGACCAGACTTGGGTTTCTTCACTTGAGCAGCAACTTGCTTGCCGTTCTTCTTGAAGTTCCCCTTCTTTTCCCTTTGCCCTTTTTCTTGAAACTAGTGGTCTTGTCAATCATCAACACTTGATGCTCTTTCTTGATTTCTACCTTCGTCGATTTCAACATCACGAAGAGCTCGGGAATCGTTTTCGTCATCCCTTGCATACTATAGTTCATCACGAAGTTCTAGTAACTTAGTGATGGTGACTAGAGAATTCTGTCAATCACTATCTTATCTGGAAGATTAACTCCCACTTGATTCAAGCGATTGAAGTACCCAGACAATCTGAGCACATGCTCACTAGTTGAGCGATTCTCCTCCATCTTTTAGCTTTAGAACTTGTTGGAGACTTCATATCTCTCAACTCGGGTATTTGCTGGAAATATTAACTTCAACTCCTGGAACATCTCATATGGTCCATGACGTTCAAAACGTCTTTGAAGTCCCGATTCTAAGCCGTTAAGCATGGTGCACTAAACTATCAAGTAGTCATCATATGGAGCTAGCCAAACGTTCATAACGTTTGCATCTGCTCCTGCAATAGGTTTGTCACCTAGCGGTGCATCAAGGACATAATTCTTCTGCGCAGCAATGAGGATTAACCTCAGATCACAGATCAAATCCGCAACATTGCTACTAACATTTTTCAACACAGTTTTCTCTAGGAACATATCAAAATAAACATATGAAAGCAACAACGCGAGCTATTGATCTACAACATAATTTGCAAAATACTACCAGGACTAAGTTCATGATAAATTAAAGTTCAATTAATCATATTACTTAAGAACTCCCACTTAGATAGACATCCCTCTAATCTTCTAAGTGATCACGTGATCCAAATCAACTAAACCATGTCCGATCATCACGTGAGATGGAGTAGTTTCAATGGTGAACATCGCTATGTTGATCATATCTACTATATGATTCACGCTCGACCTTTCGGTCTCCGTGTTCCGAGGCCATATCTGTATATGCTAGGCTCGTCAAGTATAACCTGAGTATTCCGCGTGTGCAACTGTTTTGCACCCGTTGTATTTGAACGTAGAGCCTATCACACCCGATCATCACGTGGTGTCTCAGCACGAAGAACTTTCGCAACGGTGCATACTCAGGGAGAACACTTCTTGATAATTAGTGAGAGATCATCTTAAAATGCTACCGTCAAACAAAACATAATAAGATGTATAACAGATAAACATCATATGCAATCAAAATATGTGACATGATATGGCCATGATCATCTTGTGCCTTTGATCTCCATCTCCAAAGTACTGTCATGATCTCTATCGTCACCGGCACGACACCATGATCTTCATCATCTTGATCTATATCAATGTGTCATCACATGGTCGTCTCACCAACTATTGCTCTTGCAACTATTGCTATCGCATAGCGATAAAGTAAAGCAATTATTTGGCACTTGCATCTTATGCAACAAAGAGACAACCATAGAGCTTCTGCCAGTCGCCGATAACTTCAACAAAACATGATCATCTCATACAACAACTTATATCTCATCACGTTTTGACCATATCACATCACAACATGCCCTGCAAAAACAAGTTAGACGTCCTCTACTTTGTTGTTGCAAGTTTTACGTGGCTGCTACGGGCTTAAGCAAGAACCAATCTCACCTACGCATCAAAACCACAACGATAGTTTGTCAAATAGACTCCGTTTTAACCTTCGCAAGGACCGAGCGTAGCCACACTCGGTTCAACTAAAGTTGGAGAAACTGACACCCGCCAGCCACCTGTGTGCAAAGCACGTCGGTAGAACCAGTCTCGCGTAAGCGTACGCGTAATGTCGGTCCGGGCCGCTTCATCCAACAATACCGCCGAACCAAAGTATGACATGCTGGTAGGCAGTATGACTTATATCGTCCACAACTCGCTTGTGTTCTACTCGTGCATATAACATCAAACCATAAAAACCTAGGCTCGGATGCCACTGTTGGGGAACGTAGTAATTTCAAAAAATTTCCTACGCACACGCAAGATCATGGTGATGGCATAGCAACGAGAGGGGAGAGTGTTCGTCTACGTACCCTTGTAGACCGTAAGAGGAAGTGTTATGACAACGCGGTTGATGTAGTCATACGTCTTCACGATCCGACCGATCCAAGTACCGAACTTACGGCACCTCCGAGTTCTGCACACGTTCAGCTCGATGACGTCCCTCGAACTCCGATCCAGCCGAGTGTCGAGGGAGAGTTCCGTCAACACGACGGCGTGGTGACGATCTTGATGTACTACCGGCGCAGGGCTTCGCCTAAGCTTCGCGACGATATGACCGAGGTGGAATATGGTGGAAGGGGGCACCGCACACGGCTAAGGAACGATCCATAGATCAACTTGTGTGTCTATGGGGTGCCCCCTGCCCCCGTATATAAAGGAGGGAGGGAGGAGGAGGCCGGCCCTAGGAGGGGCGCGCCATGGGGAGTCCTACTCCCACCGGGAGTAGGATTCCCCCTTTCCTAGTCCAACTAGTAGTCCTTCCATGTATTAGGAGTAGGAGACAAGGAAGGGGAAGAGAGAAGGGAAGGAAGGAGGGGGTGCGGCCCCTCCCCCTAGTCCAATTCGGACTAGGCCTTGGGGGGGGGGGGCTCGGCCTGCCCCAGGCAGCCCCTCTCTCTTTCCCGCAGGGCCCAATAAGGCCCAATACTTCTCCCCGGCGAATTCCCGTAACTCTCCGGTACTCCGAAAAATACCCGAATCACTCGGAACCTTTCCGAACTCCGAATATAGTCGTCCAATATATCGATCTTTACGTCTCGACCATTTCGAGACTCCTCGTCATGTCCCCGATCTCATCCGGGACTCCGAACTCCTTCGGTACATCAAAACTCATAAACTCATAATATAACTGTCATCGAAACCTTAAGCGTGCGGACCCTACGGGTTCGAGAACTATGTAGACATGACCTAGAACTATTCTCGGTCAATAACCAATAGCGGGACCTGGATGACCATATTGGCTCCTACATATTCTACGAAGATCTTTATCGGTCAAACCGCATAACAACATACGTTGTTCCCTTTGTCATCGGTATGTTACTTGCCCGAGATTCGATCGTCGGTATCCAATACCTAGTTCAATCTCGTCACCGGCAAGTCTCGTTACTCGTTCTGTAATGCATCATCCCGTAACCAACTCATTGATCACATTGCTTGCAAGGCTTATAATGATGTGCATTATCGAGAGGGCCCAGAGATACCTCTCCGACAATCGGAGTGACAAAACCTAATCATGAAATACGCCAACTCAACATGTACCTTCGGAGACACCTGTAGTACTCCTTTATAATCACCCAGTTACGTTGTGACGTTTGGTAGTACCCAAAGTGTTCCTCCGGTAAACGGGAGTTGCATAATCTCATAGTTACAGGAACATGTATAAGTCATGAAGAAAGCAATAGCAACATACTAAACGATCAAGTGCTAAGCTAACGGAATGGGTCAAGTCAATCACATCATTCTCCTAATGATGTGATCCCGTTAATCAAATGACAACTCTTTTGTCCATGGCTAGGAAACATAACCATCTCTGATAAATGAGCTAGTCAAGTAGAGGCATACTAGTGAAACTATGTTTGTCTATGTATTCACACATGTATTATGTTTCCGGTTAATACAATTCTAGCATGAATAATAAACATTTATCATGAAATAAGGAAATAAATAATAACTTTATTATTGCCTCTAGGGCATATTTCCTTCACTTTTCAGTCACCCCGAGTTGCAGTAACTGCTTGCAGTAATGCATCTCGGTGCCACCGAGTTGTTCCACTCGGTCACACCGACAGGGTCAGGCTATATACCCCCGGGCCAAAATTTGGAAACTTCTCGAAACCCTTCGCCCGCGCACAGCCTGCTCTGCCTCTTCGGGTCTCTGGATCGTCCTCGTCGTCGCCAGCGACCTCCCACCGCTGGTCTCCACTGCCGTCAACGGTATTCTACTCCGCCGTTGCCACCGTAGCAAATCCATCACCGCATTAGGGTATGGATTTGAACTTTGTGCTATTCTTAACTCCGATTCCTAGCACATTGCATTACCATGAATCTTGCCACGTTTGAAATCTTCCTATCCAGCAAAACTACTCCGTAGATTAGTCTTGGATTGAAAATTTAGGGTTAGCTTTCCGCCGAATTCATCTCGGACCGACCGAGTTGTAGAAATCGGTCTCACCGATTTGGCCCAGGCCATTGCACATGTGATTCTCGGTCTGACCGAGAATTGCAAATCGGTGTGACCGAGATCGATTCTTTGTGAAACCCTATCAGTCTCGGTGCCACCGAACTGTGACTCGGTCTGACCGAGTTCACTAGTTTAGGTTCCAAAAGCTGCTTCGGTATCACCGAGTTTACAAATCGTTAGCTCCGAAATGCTTTCTGTGGAAAACTAAAACTAAGCTTTTGACACAATTTTTTTGCAAAAACATCTGTGCTTTGTGATGCTCATCTACTCTACCTCATCTACATCTATTCACAGGGTCTGCTATCAGAGTTTGCATTATGTCAGATCAGAGTGATAGTCAGAACAAGTCTGAGGAGCAAGTTCATATGAGTGAGGGCACTAGTTGTTGGGGAACGTAGTAATTTCAAAAAAATTCCTAAGCACACGCAAGATCATGATGCATAGCAACGAGAGGGGAGAGTGTTGTCCATGTACCCTTGTAGACCCTAAGCGGAAGCGTTATGACAACGCGGTTGATGTAGTCGTACGTCTTCACGATCCGACCGATCCAAGTACCGAACGTACGGCACCTCCGAGTTCAGCACACGTTCAGCTCGATGACAATCCCCGGACTCCGATCCAGCAAAGTGTCGGGGATGAGTTCCGTCAGCACGACGGCGTGGTGACGATGATGATGTTCTACCGACGTAGGGCTTCACCTAAGCACAGCAACGATATGACCGAGGTGGAATATGGTGGAGGGGGGCACCGCACACGGCTAAGGAACGATCATGAAGATCAACTTGTGTGTTCTAGGGTGCCCCCTGCCCCCGTATATAAAGGAGGGAGGGGGGAGGTGCGGCCGGCCCCCTAGGGGTGCGCCTGGAGGAGTCCTACTCCCGCCGGGAGTAGGACTCGCCCCTCTTGCCTTGGTGGAGAAGGAAAGGGGGAGGGGAAAGAGGAAAGGGGGGCACCGCCCCTCCCCCCTTCCTTGTCCTATTCGGACTAGGGGGGAGGGGGCGCACGGCCTGCCCTGGCCTGCCCTCCTCTTCTCCCTCATGGCCCACTAAGGCCCATTAACCCCCGGGAGGGTTCCACTAACCCCCTGGTGTTCCGATAAAATCCCGATTTCACCCAGAACCATTCCGATATCCAAATATAGGCTTCCAATATATCAATCTTTATGTCTCGACCATTTCGAGACTCCTCGTCATGTCCGTGATCACATTCGGGACTCCAAAAAATCTTCGGTACATCAAAACTTACAAACTCATAATAAAACTGTCATCGTAACGTTAAGCGTGCGGACCCTACGGGTTCGAGAACTATGTAGACATGACCTAGAACTTTCTCGGTCAATAACCAATAGCGGAACCTGGATGCTCATATTGGGTCCTACATATTCTATGAAGATCTTTATCGGTCAAACCGCATAACAACATATGTTGTTCCCTTTGTCATCGGTATGTTACTTGCCCGAGATTCGATCATCGGTATCCAATACCTAGTTCAATATCGTTACCGGCAAGTCTCTTTACTCGTTACGTAATGCATCATTCCGTAACTAACTCATTAGCTACATTGCTTGCAAGGCTTATAGTGATGTGCATTACCGAGAGGGCCCAGAGATACCTCTCCGACAATCGGAGTGACAAAACCTAATCTCGAAATACGCCAACCCAACATGTACCTTTGGAGACACCTGTAGAGCTCCTTTATAATCACCCAGTTACGTTGTGACGTTTGGTAGCACACAAAGTGTTCCTCCTGTAAACAGGAGTTGCATAATCTCATAGTTACAGGAACATGTATAAGTCATGAAGAAAGCAATAGCAACATACTAAACGATCAAGTGCTAGGCTAACGGAATGGGTCATGTCAATCACATCATTCTCCTAATGATGTGATCCCATTAATCAAATGACAAGACATGTATATGGTTAGGAAACATAACCATCTTTGATTAATGAGCTAGTCAAGTAGAGGCATACTAGTGACCTTATGTTTGTCTATGTATTCACACATGTATCATGTTTCCGGTTAATACAATTCTAGCATGAATAATAAACATTTATCATGATATGAGGAAATAAATAATAACTTTATTATTGCCTCTAGGGCATATTTCCTTCAGTCTCCCACTTGCACTAGAGTCAATAATCTAGATTACCCAGTAATGATTCTAACACCCATGGAGTGTTGGTGTTGATCATGTTTTGCTCGTGAAAGAGGCTTTGTCAATGGGTCTGCAACATTCAGATCCGTATGAATCTTGCAAATCTCTATGTCTCCCACCTGTACTTTGTCCCGGATGGAATTGAAGCGTCTCTTGATGTGCTTGGTCCTCTTGTGAAATCTAGATTCCTTTCCCAAGGCAATTGCACCAGTATTGTCACAGAAGATCTTCATTGGTCCCGATGCACTAGGTATGACACCTAGATCGAAAATGAACTCCTTCATCCAGACTCCTTCATTTGCTGCTTCCGAAGCAGCTATGTACTCCGCTTCACATGTAGATCCCGCCACGACGCTTCGTTTAGAACTGCACCAGCTTACAGCTCCACCGTTTAATAAAAACACATATCCGGTTTGCGATTTAGAATCGTCCGGGTCAGTGTCAAAGCTTGCATCGACGTAACCATTTACGACTAGCTCTTTGTCACCTCCATATACGAGAAACATATCCTTAGTCCTTTTTAGGTATTTCAGGATGTTCTTGACCGCTGTCCAGTGATCCTCTCCTGGATTACTTTGGTACCTCCCTGCTAAACTTATTGCTAAGCATACGTCAGGTCTGGTACACAGCATTGCATACATGATAGAGCCTATGGCTGAAGCATAGGGAACATCTTTCATTTTCTCTCTATCTTCTGTTGTGGTCAGGCATTGAGTCTGACTCAACTTCACACCTTGTATACAGGCAAGAACCCTTTCTTTACCTGATCCATTTTGAACTTTTTCAAAACTTTATCAAGGTATGTGCTTTGTGAAAGTCCTATTAAGCGTCTTGATCTATCTCTATAAATCTTGATGCCCAATATGTAAGCAGCTTCACCGAGGTCTTTCATCGAAATACTTGTATTCAAGTATCCCTTTATGCTATCCAGAAATTCTATATCATTTCCAATTAATAATATGTCATCTACATATAATATCAGAAATGCTACAGAGCTCCCACTCACTTTCTTGTAAATACATGCTTCTCCAAAAGTCTGTATAAAACCATATGCTTTGATCACACTATCAAAGCGTTTATTTCAACTCCGAGATGCTTGCACCAGTCCATAAATGGATCGCTGGAGCTTGCACACTTTGTCAGCACCTTTTGGATCAACAAAACCTTCTGGTTGCATCATATACAACTCTTCTTCCAGAAATCCATTCAAGAATGCAGTTTTGACATCCATTTGCCAAATTTCATAATCATAAAATACAGCAATTGCTAACATGATTCGGACAGACTTTAGCATCGCTACCGGTGAGAAAGTCTCATCATAGTCAACCCCTTGAACTTGTCGAAAACCTTTCGCAACAAGTAGAGCTTTATAGACAGTTACATTACCATCAGCGTCAGTCTTCTTCTTAAAGATCCATTTATTCTCAATGGCTTGCCGATCATCGGGAAAGTCAACCAAAGTCCATACGTTGTTCTCATACATGGATCCCATCTCAGATTTTATGGCCTCTAGCCATTTTGCGGAATCTGGGCTCATCATCGCTTCCTCATAGTTCGTAGGTTCATCATGGTCAAGTAACATGACTTCCAGAATAGGATTACCGTACCACTCTGGTGCGAATCTTACTCTGGTAGACCTATGAGGTTCAGTAGAAACTTTATCTGAAGTTTCATGATCAATATCATTAGCTTCCTCACTAATTGGTGTAGTTGTCACAGGAACTGGTTCTTGTGATGGAGTACTTTCCAATAAGGGAGCAGGTACAGTTACCTCATCAAGTTCTACTTTCCTCCCACTCACTTCTTTCAAGAGAAACTCCTTCTCTAGAAAGGATCCGAATTTAGCAACGAAAATCTTGCCCTCAGATCTGTGATAGAAGGTGTACCCAACAGTTTCTTTTGGGTATCCTATGAAGACACATTTCTCCGATTTGGGTTCGAGCTTATCTGGTTGAAGTTTCTTCACATAAGCATCGCAGCCCCAAACTTTAAGAAATGACAACTTTGGTTTTTTGCCAAACCACAGTTCATGAGGCGTCGTCTCAACGGATTTTGATGGTGCCCTATTTAACATGAATGCGGCCGTCTCTAAAGCATAACCCCAAAACGATAGCGGTAAATTAGTAAGAGACATCATAGATCGCACCATATCTACTAAAGTACAATTACGACATTCGGACACACCATTTCGTTGTGGTGTTCCGGGTGGCGTGAGTTGCGAAACTATTCCGCATTGTTTCAAATGTAAACCAAACTCGTAACTCAAATATTCTCCTCCACGGTCAGATTGTAGAAATTTTATTTTCTTGTTACGATGATTTTCCACTTCACTTTGAAATTCTTTGAACTTTTCAAATGTTTCAGACTTGTGTTTCATTAAGTAGATATACCCATATCTGCTCAAATCATCTGTGAAGGTGAGAAAATAACGATACCCGCCGCGAGCCTCAACATTCATTGGACCACAAACATCAGTATGTATGATTTCCAACAAATCAGTTGCTCGCTCCATAGTTCCGGAGAACAGCGTTTTAGTCATCTTGCCCATGAGGCACGGTTCGCAAGTACCAAGTGATTCATAATCAATTGATTCCAAAAGTCCATTAGTATGGATTTTCTTCATGCGCTTTATACCGATATGACCTAAACGGCAGTGCCACAAATAAGTTGCACTATCATTATCAACTCTGCATCTTTTGGCTTCAACACTATGAATATGTGTATCACTACTATCAAGATTCAATAAAAATAGACCACTCTTCAAGGGTGCATGACCATAAAAGATATTACTCATATAAATAGAACAACCATTATTCTCAGATTTAAATGAATAACCGTCTCGCATCAAACAAGATCCAGATATAATGTTCATGCTCAACGCTGGCACCAAATAACAATTACTTAGGTCTAAAACTAATCCCGATGGTAGATGTAGAGGTAGTGTGCCGACCGCGATCACATTGACTTTGGAACCATTTCCCATGCGCATCGTCACCTCGTCCTTAGCCAATCTTCGCTTAATCCGTAGTCCCTGTTTCGAGTTGCAAATATTAGCAACAGAACCAGTATCAAATACCCAGGTACTACTACGAGCATTAGTAAGGTACACATCAATAACATGTATATCACATATACCTTTGTTCACTTTGCCATCCTTCTTATCCGCCAAATACTTGGGGCAGTTCCGCTTCTAGTGTCCAGTCTGCTTGCAGTAGAAGCACTCAGTCTCAGGCTTAGGACCATACTTGGGTTTCTTCTCTTGAGCAGCAACTTGTTTGTTGTTCTTCTTGAAGTTCCCCTTCTTCTTCCCTTTGCCCTTTTTCTTGAAACTGGTGGTCTTGTTGACCATCAACACTTGATGCTTGATACGTCTCCAACGTATCTATTATTTTTGATTGCTCCATGCTACTTTATCTACTGTTTTGGACTATATTGTGCTTTATTTTCCACTTTTATATTATTTTTGGGACTAACCTATTAACTGGAGGCCCAGCCCTAAATTGCTGTTTTTTTCCTATTTTAGTGTTTCGAAGAAACGGAATATCAAACGGAGTCCAAACGGAATGAAACCTTCGGGAACGTGATTTTCTCACCGAACGTGATCCAGGAGACTTGGACCCTACTCCAAGAAGCTTCCGAGGAGGTCACGAGGGTGGAGGGCACGCCCCCCTACCTCGTGGGCCCCACGGAGCTCCACCGACGTACTCCTTCCTCCTATATATACCTACGTATCCCCAATAGACGAGCCAGGGAGCCAAAAACCTAATTCCACCACCGCAACCTTCTGTATCCACGAGATCCCATCTTGGGGCCTGTTCCGGAGCTTTGCCGGAGGGGGCATCCACCATGGAGGGCTTCTACATCAACACCATAGCCCCTCCGATGAAGTATGAGTAGTTTGCTTCAGACCTTCGGGTCCATAGCTAGTAGCTAGATGGCTTCTTCTCTCTTTTTGGATCTCAATACAATGTTCTCCCCCTCTCTAGTGGAGATCTATTCGATGTAATCTTCTTTTTGCGGTGTGTTTGTTGAGACCGATGAATTGTGGGTTTATGATCCAACTTATCTATGGAAAATATTTGATTCTTCTCTGAATTCTTTTATGTATGATGGATTTATCTTTGCAAGTCTCTTCGAATTATCCGTTTGGTTTGGCCAACTAGATTGGTAGTTCTTGCAATGGGAGAAGTGCATAGCTTTGGGTTCAATCTTGCGGTGTCCTTACTCAGTGACAGAAAGAGTTGCAAGGCACGTATTGTATTGTTGCCATCGAGGATAACAAGATGGGGTATTTATCATATTGCATGAGTTTATTCCTCTACATCATGTCATCTTGCTTAAGGCGTTACTCTGTTTTTAACTTAATACTCTAGATGCATGCTGGATAGCGGTCGATGAGTGGAGTAATAGTAGTAGATGCAGAATCGTTTCGATCTACTTGTCTCGGACGTGATGCCTATATACATGATCATACCTAGATAACCTCATAACTATGCTCGATTCTATCAATTGCTCAGCAGTAATTTGTTCACCCACCGTAGAATACTTATGCTCTTGAGAGAAGCCACTAGTGAAACCTACGGCCCCCGGGTATATTCTCATCATATCAATCTATATCACTATATTTACTTGCTTTGTTTTTACTTTGCCTTTACTTTTTACTTTGCATCTGTCTATCAAAAATACCAAAAATATTATCTCTATCAGATCTCACTCTCGTAAGTGACCGTGAAGGGATTCACAACCCCTAAGCGTTGGTTGCGAGTTGCTATCGTGTTGTGCAGGTACGAGGGACTTGTGCGTGACCTCCTACTGGATTGATACCTTGGTTCTCAAAAACTGAGGGAAATACTTACGCTACTGTGCTGCATCATCCTCTCCTCTTCGGGGAAAACCAACGCAAGCTCGATACGTAGCAATGCTCCTTCTTGATTTCTACCTCCACAGCTTTTAGAATTGCAAAGAGCTCGGGAATAGTCTTGTCCATCCCTTGCATATTATAGTTCATCATGAAGCTCTTGTAGCTTGGTGGCAGTGACTGAAGAATTTTGTTAATGACACTATCATCAGGAAGATTAACTCCCAGTTGAATCAAGTGATTATTATACCCAGACATTTTGAGTATGTGTTCACTGACAGAACTATTCTCCTCCATCTTGCAGCTATAGAACTTATTGGAGACTTCATATCTCTCAATCTGGGCATTTGCTTGAAATATTAACTTCAACTCCTGGAACATCTCATATGCTCCATGACGTTCAAAACGTCGTTGAAGACCCGGTTCTAAGCCGTAAAGCATGGCACATTGAACTATCGAGTAGTCATCAGCTTTGCTCTGCCAGACGTTCTTAACATTGTTAGTTGCATCAGCAGCAGGCCTGGCACCCACCGGTGCTTCCAGGATGTAATTCTTCTGTGCAGCAATGAGGATAATCCTCAGGTTACGGACCCAGTCCGTGTAATTGCTACCATCATCTTTCAACTTTTCTTTCTCAAGGAACGCATTAAAATTCAACGGAACAACAACACGAGCCATCTATCTACAACAAACATAGACAAGCAAAATACTATCAGGTACTAAGTTCATGATAAATTTAAGTTCAGTTAATCATATTACTTAAGAACTCCCACTTAGATAGACATCCCTCTAATCCTCTAAGTGATTATGTGATCCATATCAACTACACCATGTCCGATCGTCACGTGAGATGGAGTAGTTTCAACGGTGAACATCAATATGTTGATCATATCTACTATATGATTCACGCTCGACCTTTCGGTCTCCGTGTTCTGAGGCCATATCTGTTATATGCTAGGCTCGTCAAGTTTAACCTGAGTATTCTGCGTGTGCAACTGTTTTGCACCCGTTGTATTTGAACGTAGAGCCTATCACACCCGATCATCACGTGGTGTCTCAGCACGAAGAACTTTCGCAACGGTGCATACTCAGGGAGAACACTTCTTGATAATTTTAGTGAGAGATCATCTTAAAATGCTACCGTCAATCAAAGCAAGATAAGATGCATAAAGGATAAACATCACATGCAATCAATATAAGTGATATGATATGGCCATCATCATCTTGTGCTTGTGATCTCCATCTCCAAAGCACCGTCGTGATCACCATCGTCACCGGCGCGACACCTTGATCTCCATCATAGCATCGTTGTCGTTACGCCATCTATTTCTTCTATGACTATCGCTATCGCTTAGTGATAAAGTAAAGCAATTATAGGGCATTTGCATTTCATACAATAAAGCGACAACCATATGGCTCCTGCCAGTTGCCGATAACTTTGTTTACAAAACATGATCATCTCATACAATAAAATATAGCATCACGTCTTGACCATATCACATCACAACATGCCCTGCAAAAACAAGTTAGACATCCTCTACTTTGTTGTTGCAAATTATACGTGGCTCCTACGGGCTTAGCAAGAACCGTTCTTACCTACGCATCAAAACCACAACGATAGTTCGTCAACTTAGTGTTGTTTTAACCTTCGCAAGGACCGGGCGTAGCCACACTCGGTTCAACTAAAGTGAGAGAGACAGACACCCGCCAGTCACCTTTAAGCACGAGTGCTCGTAACGGTGAAACCAGTCTCGCGTAAGTGTACGCATAATGTCGGTCCGGGCCGCTTCATCACACAATACCGCTGAACCAAAGTATGACATGCTGGTAAGCAGTATGACTTGTATCGCCCACAACTCACTTGTGTTCTACTCGTGCATATGACATCTACGCATAAAACCTGGCTCTGATACCACTGTTGGGGAACGTAGTAATTTCAAAAAAAATCCTACGCACACGCAAGATCATGGTGATGCATAGCAACGAGAGGGGAGAGTGTTGTCCACGTACCCTCGTACACCATAAGCGGAAGCGTTATGACAACGCGGTTGATGTAGTCGTACGTCTTCACGATCCGACCGATCCAAGTACCGAACGTACGGCACTTCCGAGTTCAGCACACGTTTAGCTCGATGACGATCCCCGGACTCCGATCCAGCAAAGTGTCGGGGATGAGTTCCGTCAGCACGACGGCATGGTGATGATGATGATGTTCTACCGACGCAGGGCTACGCCTAAGCACTGCAACGATATGACCGAGGTGGAATATGGTGGAGGGGGGCACCGCACACGGCTAAGGAACGATCACGAAGATCAACTTGTGTGTTCTAGGGTGCCCTCTGCCCCCGTATATAAAGGAGGGAGGGGTAGGTGCGGCCGGCTCCCTAGGGGTGCGCCTGGAGGAGTCGTACTCCCACCGGGAGTAGGACTCCCCCCTCTTGCCTTGGTGGAGAAGGAAAGGGGGAGGGGAAAGAGGAAAGGGGGGCGCCCCCCCCCCTTCCTTGTCCTATTCGGACTAGGGGGGAGGGGGCGTGCGGCCTGCCCTGGCCGGCCCTCCTCTTCTCCCTCATGGCCCACTAAGGCCCATTAACCCCCGGGAGGGTTCCGGTAACCCCCTGGTGTTCCGGTAAAATCCCGATTTCACCTGGAACCATTCCGATATCCAAATATAGGCTTCCAATATATCAATCTTTATGTCTCGACCATTTCGAGACTCCTCGTCATGTCCGTGATCACATCCGGGACTCCGAACAATCTTCGGTACATCAAAACTTATAAACTCATAATAAAACTGTCATCGTAACGTTAAGCGTGCGGACCCTACGGGTTCGAGAACTATGTAGACATGACCTAGAACTATTCTCGGTCAATAACCAATAGCGGAACCTGGATGCTCATATTGGCTCCTACATATTCTACGAAGATCTTTATCGATCAAACTGCATAACAACATACGTTGTTCCCTTTGTCATCGGTATGTTACTTGCCCGAGATTCGATCGTCGGTATCCAATACCTAGTAAAATCTCGTTACCGGCAAGTCTCTTTACTCGTTACATAATGCATCATTCCGTAACTAACTCATTAGCTACATTGCTTGGAAGGCTTATAGTGATGTGCATTACCGAGAGGGCCCAGAGATACCTCTCCGACAATCGGAGTGACAAAACCTAATCTCGAAATACGCCAACCCAACATGTACCTTTGGAGACACCTGTAGAGCTCCTTTATAATCACCGAGTTACGTTGTGACGTTTGGTAGCACACAAAGTGTTCCTCCGGTAAACGAGAGTTGCATAATCTCATATTTACAGGAACATGTATAAGTCATGAAGAAAGCAATAGCAACATACTAAATGATCAAGTGCTAGGCTAACGGAATGGGTCATGCAATCACATAATTCTCCTAATGATGTGATCCCATTAATCAAATGACAACACATGTCTATGGTTAGGAAACATAACCATCTTTGAATAATGAGCTAGTCAAGTAGAGGCATACTAGCGACGTTATGTTTGTCTATGTATTCACACATGTATCATGTTTCCGGTTAATACAATTCTAGCATGAATAATAAAAATTTATCATGATATGAGGAAATAAATAATAACTTTATTATTGCCTCTAGGGCATATTTCCTTCACTAGTCCCTCCAGCAGTTATGATGAGGGTAGCAGAAGCACACCCAGCAATTTGCCAAAGGCAGCCACCAGGGCAAGGAAGAAGAAAACCTCAGATTCTGAAGATGAGGACTATGTGGCTATTAAGGATGAGGCCACTTCCAAGAAGAAGGTGTTGAAGAAGGAATATGGCACAACTGCATCCACTAAGCCAGGAATGCAAAAGAAGGCACCTGCCAGGAGAATTCCCACTTCCAAACCAAGGAAGGTTGCCACTCGTGAAACCATGAAGTTCACCATTGAGTCTGATGATGAAGCTGCTGGCCAAGATAAGAAGAAGAAGAAGAGAGTCAGAACTACTACTGCCAAAGTACTTGGCAAGCCCTCTATTAGGAGAGACTCTAAAGAAGAAGAGGAAGAGGTTGCTGCCCCAGCACCTAAAGCTCAAAAGCTGATGGGAGATGCTATAAGATCAAGGGCTGCTCCATCTAAGCCCAAAGATGCTCCCAAGGCTGCTGCTCCTAAGCCCAAGTCTGCACCTAAGAGGAACACTAGGAGTATTCCAACTGAAGAGAAGAACAAGGCCCCAGTGCCTGAAGCTACTGAAGAAGATGAAGATTCACTTGTCTTGAGAAAGTTGAAGCCCAAGATTTTTGATCATAATGATGCTCATCCAGTTGCAGAGGATATGAAGCTCAGGAAGGATGCAGGTCTGAGACTGTGGAGACAGATTGATCCCTATGCTGTCATAAGAAGAACTGCAGTGGACTATAGGTTCCACACTAAGGAACAACAAGATTTCTATGAGACAGTTTTGCTTGACAAGAAGCCCATAGTATGTGACATGAGATGGGTTGACTGGGAGTACATCAGGAAGAATGAAGAGCACTATCCAGGAGTGTATGACAATTTCAATGCTTGTGGAGTAGATGACTTTGTTGGCCAGAAGCTCACCAAGTGGAATGATGGGCTCATTATGCAGTTTTACTCCACAGCTCATTTCTACCCAGATTGGAAGATAGTCTGGATGTCTGAGGGTACTAGGTACCAATCAACAGTTGAAGAATGGTCTGAGTTGATAAATGCTCCAAAAGAGAATGAGGATGACTTGGATGTCTATGCCAAGAAGAAGAAAGACCACAACTCTATGGCTCACATGTACAGAGAGATCCCAGATGCTGCATTAGAGACATATAAGTTTGGATCTGTACATTACCTGTTGTCAGGGTTGCCTACTATCAACTGGATCTTAAGGCACACTTTGCTTCCCAAGTCAGGTGATCACAAGATGATCAGAGGCCATGCAATTAACTTGCTGCATATATTTGATGTGCCTCAGAAATTCAAAGTCATGAGCCTGATTGTGGAAACAATCAAAAGGACTGATGCTGATCGGAAGAGATCTTGTGGGTATGCCCCGCACATTCAGGAGCTCATAAACTCTAAGATGGGCACATGCACATATCTTTTGGACAAGGAACACCTGCCCATCTACCCTGATTTTGAGGACAACACCATTGTGATGGATGAAAATGAACCATCATCCGTGCAAGCACAAGAGAAGAAAGAGAAAACAAGGGCTGAGAAAGCTACTAAGATGCCAACTGCTGAAGAGGCATCTCAGATTTTCCTGAAGAGCAAGCAAGATTAGCTTGGCTACTTGATTGCCTCCACATTGAGGATTGAGAAGGGCTTGGCCACCCTGACTCAAAACTAGGAGAGCTTGGAGAGAATCATAGAGCAGAAGTTTTATGCTCTTGATGTCAAAGTTACTGAGATCCAAATTGCAGTTGAGCAACTTCAGGAGGATGTGGAGGAGAAGGAGGGCAAGTATACCACAAATGCTTTTGCTAGAGTGACCAGAGGACAGAGATCTGCTGCAGTGCCTGTTCCAGACACCAGAGCTGCATCATCTGCACCAGCTACAGCTTCAGTGCCTCTAGCTCCAGCACCACCTCCACCAGCTCTAGCTATACATCAATAGAAGCCTTCGTCCTTGGAGCCATCTCTACACCATCACATGAAGACCAGCATGAGAGTCGTTTAACACTATGCATTTTTGTGAACTTTTTGGTAACTTGTTGCCAAAGGGGGAGAAAATGTATAGATCATAGGCTTCGAGAGAGAGTGTTGCTTTGATCTCTCTTGTCTTTTTGGTGGTTGAACTTCGTTATTCATGTGTTTGCTTGTTTGCTTGATACATTATGCCTTGTGTGAGATTCTTGGATGATCATGTGTTTGATCATATGCTATGCTACATTAATGCTTGTTGGATGATATTATCTCTTATATCCTCATATGATCATTCACTTTGCTTGGTGATGAGTGCATGTGTTTAATTATTATCATTTTGAGCGCTCCACCAAGATGTATGTGACATGGAAGAGTGGCCCATGATCCTAACTCATTGTGCATTTGCAGTCCAAAGAAAATTTCAAATAATGCACAAATTTAGGGGGAGCTCTTACTTCTCACATACTTCTCAAAGCGACGATGTTTTTCAATCTTATTATCATTTGTCGAAGCTTTGATCTATATGTTGTCATCAATTACCAAAAAGGGGGAGATTGAAAGTGCATCTATCCCTCGGTGGTTTTGGTAATTCCTAACAACATATATCTCATTGAGCTAATGCTATTTCAAGATAAATATTTCAGGAAAGCTCGATGATTGGCATGGCATGGATGAGAAAAGTGGATCCCTCAAAATGCTAAGGACAAAAAGGATTGGCTCAAGCTCAAAGCACAAGACTCTACATTTTCTATTTCAATGATCCAGATCACATTCAGTCTATAGGAAAAGCCAATACTATCAAGGAGGGATGAGGTGTTGCTTAATGGCTTTCTTTCTCAAAATGCTTAGTGATATGCTCCAAAGCCCTCAACTACTTTCTCATATCCACATATGACCCAAACCAAAAGTCCAACTCGGCCCCACCGATTCTTTCTATCCGGCGCCACCGAGTTCAGATGTCATAGCCACTACCACAAACCCTAATCAAATCGGTCTCGCCGATAGGGATCTCGGTCTCACCGAGATGGGATTGTCATCTCTCTGTTTCCCTTCATAACATTTTGGTCCAACCGAGATGAGTGATTGGTCCCACCGAGATTGCAATGCAAACTCTCTGTTTCCCTTTCGTAACGTTTCGGTCCAACCGAGATGAGCGAATCGGTCCCACTGAGTTTGCGTGACCAACTCTCTGGTTAGCTTATTACCAAAATCGGTCCCACCGAGTTTGTGTAATCGGTCTCACCGAGTTTACGTTATGCCCTAACCCTAACCATATTGGTCCCATCGAGTTGATATGTCGGTCCCACCGAAAATCCTAATGGACACATTATTTGCTAAATCAGTCCGACCGAGTTCCATGATTCGGTCCCACCAAGATTGGTAAGTTGTGTGTAACGGTTAGATTTTGTGTGGAGGCTATATATACCCCTCCACCCACTCTTCATTCGTGAGAGAGAGCCATCAGAACATGCCTACACTTCCAACCTACATTTTCTGAGAGAGAACCACCTACACTTGTGTTGAGGTCAAGATATTCCATTCCTACCATATGAATCTTGATCTCTAGCCTTCCCCAAGTTGCTTTCCACTCAAATCTTCTTTCCACCAAATCCAAATCATGTGAGAGAGAGTTGAGTGTTGGGGAGACTATCATTTGAAGCACAAGAGCAAGGAGTTCATCATCAACACACCATTTGTTACTTCTTGGAGAGTGGTGTCTCCTAGATTGGCTAGGTGTCACTTGGGAGCCCCCGACAAGATTGTGGAGTTGAACCAATGAATTTGTAAGGGCAAGGAGATCGCCTACTTCATGAAGATCTACCCTAGTGAGGCAAGTCCTTCATGGGCGACGGCCATGGTGGGACAGACAAGGTTGCTTCTTCGTGGACCCTTCGTGGGTGGAGCCCTCCGTGGCCTCGCGCAGCCGTTACCCTTCGTGGGTTAAAGTCTCCATCAACGTGGATGTACAATAGCACCATCTATCAGAACCACGACAAAAACATCTGTGTCTCCAATTGCGTTTTCCTTCTCAAACTCCTCCTCTTTACCTTCATATGCAATTGTTTTACATTCCGCTGCTATACTCTTAGAATTGCATGTGTAGGTTGATTGCTTGACTTGTGCTAAGTTGCTAAAATCTGCCAAAAACTAAAATTGGGAAAAGGCTAGATTTTTATTTGATCAAGTAGTCTAATCACCCCCCCTATACATACTTTCGATCCTACAGACTCCTACTTCCTTCCCCTCCTCCCTCCTTCCTTTCCCCTTGTCCAAATATGGTAGGAGGGCCGAATTGGACTAGGGGGCCAAGTAGGATTCCTCCTACTTGGGCGCGCCCTACGCTGCCTCCCTCGCTCTCCCTCCTTTATATACGTGGGGAAGGCACCCCTAGAACACATATCAATTGTTCCTAGTCGTGCGGCGCCCCCCTCCACAGTTAACACCTCGGTCATATCGTTGTAGTGCTTAGGTGAAGCCCGGCACCGTAACTTCATCATCACTGTCGCCACGCCGTCGTGCTGATGGAACTCTCCCTCGGCCTCAACTGGATCAAGAGTTCGAGGGACGTCATCGAGCTGAAAGTGTGCTGAACACGGAGGTGCCGAACGTTTGGTGCTTGGATCGGTTGGATCGCGAAGACGTTCGACTACATCAACTGCGTTACTAAACGCTTTTGCTTTCGGTCTACGAGGGTACGTGGACACACTCTCCCCGCTCGTTGCTATGCATCTCCTAGATGGATCTTGCGTGATCGTAGGTAAAAAATTTGAAACACTGCGTTCCCCAACAGTTGGTGGCCCACGGGGACACGCATCAAGTGTTCAAGATGACTTACCAGCTGAGAAATTCGTCGGTCAAAAATAAACGTTTGCCATATGCAAGTCGCTTGAAAATGATTTTGGGTCAATCGATTTTTTCCCATTGATTCCTGCTTTGAGATGATTTGCTACTAGGCTTAAGCCCATTAATTATACAACCTAGGCCTCCCCCCTCTCCTTCTAGGTTTTAATTATGTTTTTCTGTTTTATGCGTTTGTCCTTTTATTTTTTATTTCTCTTTATTAGTTGGTTTCTATTTTTATTTTCTTTTGTATGTAATTTTGGGATGTTTGGTGAGTGTAAATGTGTATACACATAAATACTATGAAACATGTGCAAAAGTTACACTATTATATGATTGTTTTTTGCATAGTATAAAAGAAGCAATTATAGTGTAAAGTTGTGTGCAAATTTAAAAAAATCATTATCTTTCATCTTAAAGTGTAATACAAATGGCTCCAGATGGAGGAGCTTCCTCTGCGTCCGTGTAAGTGGTTGGAAATTATATTCGAGTGATTGATGTTGTAGAGCAAAAGTTTGGTTTCGAAGAAAGATTTAGTTGAGTTTACCTCAACTCCTTCCCAAAAGGTTTTTTGGCACAGTTTGACATGTACTTAAGCTCTTGTACAATGCAAGGTGCTTAGAAGAGGTGCTTGGAGAAATAAACCAGGCTTTTTTTAAGCAGGTGCTATTTGTAGAGGGTAGACGCTTAACTAGGCGTCTCTCCTGTAGGAATAAGCACGGGTGCTTCAGAAAAATCTGATTTATTTTTCTAAGCACCTCTCTAAACATCTAGCATTGTACAAGGCCTAATATAACTACAATTTTACTATATTTAATTGATAGCTTAGAATTACCTTTTAATATAGATGATACTGTACAGCCATGCTGGATTTCAACTATTTAATATAGATATTAAAAAAACCTCTTTAATATAGATGATACTGTATAGCAATGCTGGATTTCAACTATTTAATATAGATCATTCACAAAAAATACTGTTTAATGTAGTAGATGATAATGTACAGCCATGCTGGATTTCAACTAGTTAATATAGATATTTGAAAAAAAACTATTAAATATAGATGATACTGTACAGCAGTGCTGGATTTCAACTATTTAATTAGATCATTCACAAAAAATACTGTTTAATGTAGTAGATGATAATGTACAGAAATGCTGGATTTCAACTATTTAATACAGATCATTCACACACAAAAAATCTACTTAATACAGATGATTCAATCTTTCAGTTTCGAGAAAATTAAAAATAATACTACGAGTCACCCCCCAAAACAGAAGTGTACAACGAGTCTACGCAGTTGCGTGATATTTCAATATGTTGACGTAGCTGTTGCTTCCGTTATCGGTCTTCAATAATCATCGTAGTCAAATACGCTGGTTGTCCGTTGTCGCGGCAGGAACGCAGAAGACAAAAGCTAGAAGATTTTAAATCTTAAGGCCCATCTTCCAACACCCATGTTCAGAATACAAAACTATGCACGCCCTGCTAACTACTGATCCTGCTGAGACAGGCATCTTCACATGTTGCCAACATGTATTACAAAACAGTCGATTTGTCACTCTCATCTGAATACCACATGCAAATAGAAAAAGGAGCAAAAGCGAAAACAAGTAGTAGTACTGTGCCCTACTTTGACCTTGACCTCGGTGCTGGGGATAGCCACTGTGCTATCGTCCAACGAAAGCGTCCAAGATATACCTCACGATCGACTGAGCTGTTGCACTCGTTGGCTGTATGCATGGCACCTAGCCAAGAGCCCAAGACGCACTAGTATTTCTCCAAATCTTCCTGAACAAATGCCGTGGATTTATGGCCCCTCTTGGTGATGTAGATTCTCGATCGTATCCGTCCACACTAATGCTCGCTGTCCCAGAGAAGCCAAGGCGTAACCTTTCTTGCAACCTCTCTTGAACTACGTAGTTCCCACGGAGAGTTGTCAACCGTGCACGGTTTTGACATCTCCATATGGCACTGTCAGTTCCATCTGCAAGTGTTGCATCTCATTGTCAACAGTGGTGGTGTGCTACCGCCTACCGCCTACCATCACCACTGCAGCCTCTCAAACACATGTGCACCACTCCATGGAAGAAGAAGGGGACATCAGACGTCGAGCATCAAGCTGATACGCATCGCTGTGACCATCTTGTTCACTCTTTTCTTGGGCGTGCGCATCAAACTGATACAGTGGCGTGCGCATGCGCATGCGCGCTCTGAAACTGCAATCGGTGTGACCTGCCCACTGGCGCTCACGCGGAAGGCGCTGCCTATAAGAGGCGTGCTTATGCGTGCGGATACGCATAAGCCACAGGCTCGTGATTGATTATTAAACTAACCAGCTAGTAGTTCGTGTTTGCCTCTGACTCTGACTGACAGAGGGCGTGAGGAAGAGGAGACCACGGTGGGGAAGGGAGCCATGGGGGAGGAGGAGGAGCAGAGGAGCAATGGCGTCGATGGGGGCGGGAGGAAGAACGGAACCAACAAGTACGCGGTGGCCTGCTCCATCATCGGTTCCATCATCTCCATCCTCATGGGCTACGGTGAGCGCAACGGAGCATCATCTCCATCCTCTCTACTCTGCATGTGAAGTGAACGATGGACGGAGCGTGTTAATGGGTGTGTGGCGTTGTGGACGACGCAGACAGCGGCGTGATGAGCGGCGCGATGCTGTTCATCAAGGAGGACCTCAAGACCAACGACACGCAGCTGCAGGTGCTCGCCGGCATCCTCAACGTCTGCGCGCTCGTGGGCTCCCTCACCGCCGGCCGCGTCTCCGACTGGGTCGGGAGGCGCCTCACCATCTCGCTCGCCGCCTGCATCTTCCTCGCCGGCTCCGTCCTCATGGGCCTCGCGCCCAACTTCGCCACGCTCTTGGTCGGCCGCTGTGTCGCCGGCGTCGGCGTCGGGTACGCTCTCATGATCGCGCCGGTGTACGCCGTGGAGATCGCGTCGGCGGAGATCCGCGGCTCGCTCACCTCGCTCCCCGAGATCTGCATCAGCTTCGGCATC
The DNA here is from genome assembly GCA_963921465.1 of Triticum timopheevii. Lineage (NCBI taxonomy): Eukaryota > Viridiplantae > Streptophyta > Magnoliopsida > Poales > Poaceae > Triticum > Triticum timopheevii. Next base: position 128,816,133 of record OY997274.1, on the reverse strand, counting down.
CTCATAGGGTACGTGGCCAACTACTTCCTCGCCAAGCTGCCGCTGGTCTACGGCTGGCGCACCATGCTGGGGCTCGGCGCGCTCCCCAGTGCCCTGCTCGCCGTCGGCGTCCTGGCCATGCCGGAGTCGCCCCGGTGGCTCGTCATGCAGGGCCGGGCCGAGGAGGCGCTCGTTGTTCTCCTGAAAGTCTGCAACACGACGGAGGAGGCCGACGTGCGGCTCGCGGACATCAAGAGCGCCGCCGGGTTCGTCGAGGGCGACGTCGCGCCCGCGCCTCCCAGCGGCGGCAAGGGCGTGATGAAGGAGATGTTCCTGCACCCGACGCTGGCCGTCCGCCGCATCCTCGTGGCCGCCCTAGGCGTCCACTTCTTCCAGCATCTGACGGGCATCGAAGCCGTGGTGCTGTACAGCCCGCGGATCTTCAAGGCGGCCGGCATCGCCACCCGCAACCAGATCCTGGCGGCCACCATCGGCGTGGGCGTGACCAAGACGGTGTTCATCATGGTGGCGATCCTGCTCGTGGACCGCGTCGGCCGGCGGCCGCTCTACCTGTCCAGCCTCGCCGGCATCATCGCGTCGATGGCCTGCCTCGGCCTGGGCCTCACCGTCATCGAGCGGTCGGCGCCGCACCACGGCGCGCCGTGGGCGGTGGCGCTGGCCATCGCCGCGGTGTTCACCTTCGTGGCCGCCTTCTCCATCGGCGTGGGGCCCATCACGTGGGCCTACAGCTCGGAGGTGTACCCGCTGCGGCTGCGCGCGCAGGGTGCCAGCGTCGGCGTGGCCATCAACCGCATAATGAACGCCGGCGTGTCCATGACCTTCGTCACCCTGTACAAGGCGATCACCATCGGCGGCGCCTTCTTCCTCTTCGCGGGCCTGGCGGTGGTGGCCGCCGCCTTCTTCTACTTCTTCTGCCCGGAGACGCAGGGCAGGGCGCTGGAGGAGATCGAGGAGGTGTTCAGCCGCGGGTGGCGCGCGCGGCAGAGGCAGCAGGCGCCGTCGCCGTCGTCGGTGGAGCTGCCGCCGGTGCCCGACAGCAAGGCGCGGCCGTGATCGCTGATGGAATGCTACTAGTAGTCCTATGTAGTGTTTGACGCTATCTGTGCCAGAGTTGGCATTATGCCCGTATGACATGAACTGTTCAGGAGATGGAAAAGTGAATTGTCCTCGTATGATTTTAGCTTTTATAGTGCTGCACTTCGGAGGGTTTAAACATGATTGTAACCTAGCAGTATGTATAGTAGCTGTCCTAAGTCTTGCCCTGACTTATCCAAATCGATCGTTAACTTTGAGAAGAGCATTTGAACTGTGTTATACTATCCTATTTGGAAGTACTACAAGTCCTAAATAGTATACTCTGCACTGTAAATCAAATCTCTACAATTACTAAGCTCCCATGAAATGGAGCCCTGTTGTTGATCATGGACTTTGGTCAAATGGTGGACCCCACCAAAGCTGGTTTTCTATCCAATGATTACTACGTGGCAATGTAGTAGAAGCGAATGTAAAACTGATTTTCTTGACTTGATTGTCCGTTTTTTTGTTTGGGTCGACCGCGTCGTCCAACGATGTTCGGCGCATTTTTTCACCATCCATTTAATAAACAATTTTAAAAACACGTGTTCGAATTAAACATAAGTAAGCATTAAATAGCCGGTCAGTCGCCGGCAAAAATCCACTTAAACATTAATCAAACATAAAAAAACTAAGTAAACGCGCCTCCCAACCACCTAGCACATTGCCCTAGGTGTCACCATCGTCACCGTCGTCGCCGGTAAGGTCTACGAAGGCTGGGGGCGGCCCAGCCCATGGGAATGCAGTCTCCCACACCACCCGCGCCGACTCCTACAGCCTATGCCCCATCGGGGACATTGTTGTGCGGTGCGCCCTCCTCCCGCTCCTGCTCCCAGCGCTCTTCCTCCACCTCCCGTGCCCAGCAGGCACGGCGCTCCTCCTCCTCGCGCTCGGCTTGCATCCAGCGCTCGCCGTCCGCGTGCTCCTCAGATAGGTGGAGCTGTCCCCAGTGCTCCAGGTAGGCCTCCTCTTGCTCTGACATGGCGCCCAGCGCGATGGGCGGCACGCTCACCCACTCGAGGAGGATGCCGGCCCACACGTACATTTCCGACTCCGGCTCTGTGGGCAGCATGGTTGTGAGCGTGAGCGCCTGTGTGTCCTTCTCGTGAGGGCCTTGGGCTCGGGCAGTAGCGGAGCGTAAGCGCGGTCCCCCGCCGCCGACAGCGTGTGTCCTCGCGCTAGCTCTCCTCCAGGTCGCGCTGGAGCGCCACCTCCAATGTGGCCTGGTGGGCCGCCTCCTCCTCCTCCTCCTCCAATGCCATCTCCGGGGGTAGCGACACGAACCCAAGCTTAAGCAGCATGCTGCCGCGGCGGGCCACTCATGCTCCATGGTGAACCAAGCTTCCCGGTTGGGGCAGTCTTGCACATAGGCAGGGTCGCGCCGATGCTCTGGCGTCAGGAGGGCGCGGCGCTTGCGCACCTCCTCCGCGTGCGCTTGCACCAACCGCGCCACCGCCGGCATCGGGATGCGATGCGGGTCAAGGTGCTATCCATGTGAGAGGTCAACATCTGGCCACGACAGTGGTTGGCGGTAATGCCAGTGCCAACGCGCTTGGTGCATCTTGATGTATAGACGGTCCCGTGGCCGGCGACCACTAGCCGCACGGGGATTCATCGTGTAGGCTGACGGGGGCAGCGATGGTGGAGGCTGCATGCGGGACGAGCTGGCGTCGGCGTCGGGTTTGCCCTTGCCCTTGCTCTTGCTGAAGATAACCATGGCTAGCGCTTGCACTGTCGGAGTCGAGGGGAGCAAGCGTGGCCGAATGTGGATGGGAAGGAGAAGTGTATGACCTCCCCCCCCCCCCCACACACACACACCCACACTTGCATTACGAAGGACGAGCACGCCGGATGCTTCTAGATGTTTCCATGCGGGCTCAGGTTAGGTGGTGGTTGCAATGACTACGACTGCGTGGAGTAGTTGTGTTGTCGACGCGCGAGCCCAAGGCGGACATCAAAAGGATACGCGGTGTGTCCGTCTCGTACTCTCGTGTCAGCGTGGACATAAATCAGACGCAAATTTGGACCACAAATACGTCCAGACAGGAAGCGAGTGGACAACTTTTGGGTTCGGTTCGCCGCGTAGGGCCGGTATTTTCATCTGTTTGGACGCAAACTGACATGCGTGAACAATTTAGGTTGGCACCCTTGGAGTTCCTCTAATTTATGTCAACATCTGCTTGTTGCAAGGGAATAATTGACGTCAAGAGCTCATTTGTTGATGTCTACTTCAAATTGATGGCTTGATTCCGTTGGAGCAATTGGGTTTAACCCAAAATTTTGAAATGTTTTTTGTTGGTTTCGGCCGAAGAGTTTGGTTTGTATAAATTTGGATTGTGTTGGTAAGTTTCATTAATTTGCATGGTATAGGTCTTATACATTTCCCTAGCCGGCTTGCATGTTTGTTGATGAGCGGTGCTGGTCCAATTTCTTTATTTGTTTAGAAGTTTTGCCGAATGTTGAATGGCGGATCTGAATATTATATATTTTCAAATACTGTTGCTTAACTTTTTTTACTTCCCCTTGCCATATCTTACAATTTAATGTTCTAAATTCTCTAGGAATGTTGGCTCCTGGTACATTAGGGCTTTGGGGAGCTGATGGGCCCACCTGTAAGAGAGTGGATCGCCCATGCGTTATTTGCTTGGATCCACTCCCAGGCGAACGTGACACCCATATATTGATTGATGTGTTATACATAAGAATATCACAACCACCCACAAAACAATTTTGTTCACCTCATAGATAAATATTATCTCTATAGAGCAAGAGCGGAGCCAACAAAAAAGAAAATCATCAGTGCAATTAAAAGTTATCTTAACTATATCATGCCAAGTAAAAAGTAAGGCTTAACTCATGTCTGACGACGGCGCGGCAAAGCGCGCGTCAACCTCTAGTGAAATTCTACATTTGCTCTAAATGAGACCACCTTCTTATTTGACTAGGGTTTTCGGATCGTTGGAAAAACAAGCAATGCCATTTTCCAAAATAATTAAATCCAGATTAATAGCATGACTATAGTTCTAACAAAACGGAGAACTAACATATGTAGGGATTTGCATGAATACAAACACAATATCCAATAAAAGGAGGAACATAAGTCAGAGACGGGTTCCAGAGGCCTACTGACATACTTCCTCCGTCCGGAAATACTTGTCGCACGGATGGATGTATCTAGACGTATTTAAATTCTAAATACATCTATTTTTATCCATTTCTCCGATAAGTATTTTCGGACGGAGGGAGTATGATGCATGAGTGAGGATGATGGAGGAGGAGAACGGGTGTATTAGTCATTTTCTCCTGCTCTAAGGAGGAGTCTTAACTTAATCCAACCCTCAATGTCTTAGTTTTTACCCCCACCGTCCCATCATGTAAGACATTGTGTCAAAAAATGTCTTACATTATGGGACAGGGAGTAGTTTACAAGGCGGACCGCTTTTATTCAATTATTAGAACGGTTGCACGTAGAGAAGCGGTATGAAATTTGTTTTTTCTGCAAAGTTTGTATCTTGCCGACATCGAGAGATCCATTTGTCTCGCCTACATAATCGACGAAGTGGACCGGCCTAATAAGTGTGATACGAGCTGTTTTCTGAAGCTTCCAATAGTGGTTCATGGAATCTTACACCCGGTTTTGGCCAGTTTTGGGAAGGCTTCACGCGCCTTTTTCCTTTTTGTATTTTTCTATATCGATTTTTAGTAGTACTTTTGGGTTTTCCATTTTTCTATTACTTTATTCCTTTTTATTTTAAAAAATACATGTTGTCACCTTTTTTGAATGTTGAACTTTCATATAAAAGTTGAACATTCTTTAGATACACTTTGAACATTTTTTAAATATATGTTGACCACTTTTATCAAAATACATGTGGAACTTTTTGTAAAATGGAAATTGAATATTTGGAAATGGACCGTGGACTCTTTTAAACACACACTGAACACTCTTAAGTAACTAGGAGAATAAATTGTATATTCTATGAACTTGTTTTAGAAATGTCATACACACACTTTTAAATGGATGAACATTTTTTAATGTGGTGAAGAATTTTTTTCATGCTATGAATATCTTTTTACAGATTACACAATTGTTTTGCATTACATGAACTTTTTAATGCATGGTGAATTTTCTTTAAAAAATTAAGTAGAATAGATGTGGAAATGTATATAAATTTACAAGTTACCAAAATATAAACAAATGTAAAATAAAATAAAAACTAAAATCAAAGCAACAAGGAAACAGACCTACCTTTTTTAGGCTAATGAAACATACCTACCTAACCGCGAGCGAGCGGCTAGCAGAGGTAGTGAGCGAGTAAGAGCTTGGCCGCCCCATCTAGGGAAGTGCTTGAGGCGACGCCAACATGGGTGTCGCAACGAGGAAACCTAGACGCATCCCATTTTAAGCAGAAGCTATGAGCTTACAATGTACTAATGGACCTATGACATTTTTGGAAATCTAAAATAAATGGGCCTAGAGCCCATAACTTTGAACATAAACTACCTTGCTGCGAAGCCATTTCTAACTGTGAGGTTATGTAATGATGATACGTCCACCACACAATTACACTAAGATTCGTGCATTTATGCTCCCACCTCATGATTGTATCTTTGTATCTCTCAGCCCCCACTCTTTGATCTTAGGCTGGCCATAATGTGAGTATCATAAATAGTATCATACATGCCAACTATATATTTTTCGCTGAGGTGACACACAAATGAGAAAAAAGATGACTGAGTATCATGATATGACATAATATCATATTAAATGATGTACCATTACGTGTAATGCATTGCAATAAATGATGTCACTATAATAGCAAGTTATAATACTAAGCATTTTGAAAGTAATATCATACACTAGTAACGTATTCATGATACAATATATGATACTTAGCCTCATGTTTACGTTAAAACTAGTGGTCCCACCCATCCCCACCAACCCATGCATGACACATCCTTTCTATCTCTTCCATATGCATGCATGACACGGGCACATCCAAATCTCTCTCATCTCTCACCCAATAAATTAGTGGTTTTTACTTCTCTTTTGATAGCTTTAACCATTCATATCCTTTAAACTAAACTTTGATTTTTGAAATTGTTTATATAATTGATTTTTTGGCGAGACGACCGTTAAAACCACACCAACCTTGAATATGTTAAACCAGTTTAAATTTTGCAATTTTAGTCTTACTAAATTAACTAAATATATGGGTTAAGTAATGAAATATTACGACATCATTTTTGTTGAAAAAATGGATAAGGTTGAGATAACTTTCAAATGGTGAAATTGTCGAATACTCTTTCAAAATAGTTTTATTGTTTCATAAAACGTGTGTCAATAATTGCAAAAGGTAGTGAAATATTTTTTTAGATATTTTCTAAAAATGTGAGCATTAATTTCACTTTCATATTTCCTTATTCGATATTTGTTTTTTGAACTAACAAAAATATATATTTGAAATAATAGAAATGTGTGCTTTGAAAATAATAATTGAAATGGGTCTTTGAAATTAGTTAAAAAGGACCAGTTGCTAAATTTGAAATTGGTATTTTGATATAAATGGGTCTTTTGACATAATTGAAATTGGTAATTTGAATTGAACTCGATCGTTTGAAGCAATTGAAATGGTGTTTCGGAAAAGTCAAAATTAGCTTATTAAAAATTAAATTTCATTTTGAAATTATTGAAATGGGAATTTTGAAATCAATGAAATCGGTCTTTTGAAATAATGGAGATTGATCGTTTGATATAATTTAAATTATATAAGTGTTTTCCAAAAAAATTGAAATCGGTCTTCTCAAATAATGGAAATGACTCTGTAGAAGTAATTCAAATTGTTGTTTGAAAGAACGGTGGGTATTTAGAAAAGATTTAAATAATTGTATTTGTATTTAAAAACGAAATTGCCAATAAATAATTTAAATGATTTTTTGAAATAGTTGAAATTGGACTTTGAAATTATAGAAATAGTGGAACAATCAAAATAACCACATTGAAATAGTAGAAATCATTTTATTAATATAATGAAATATTGATTTTTTTTAATAATTGAATGTAATTGGTTATTTGAAACAATCGGATTGGGTCTTTTGAAAAAAATGAAGTTGCTCTTCTGAAATAATTGAAAATAGCCTGTTAAAATTTTAAAATTTCGATTTTTAAATAATAGAAATGGGCTTTTCGAATAATTGAAATGGGTGTTTTCAAATAATTGAAATTGGTGATTTGAAATCATGAAAATGTGTCCCTTGAAGTTATTAGAATGGGTCTTTTGAACACAGGTGAAAATGGCATTCTAAATTCGTGAAATCTATCTTAATAAACAAATGAAATCGATCTTTTGAAGTAATTTAAATGGGACATTTGAAATAATTGAAGTCGGTCATTTAAAATAATTGAGGTTAATATTTGGAAATAACTCAAATGTTTTTTAAGAATTTGAAATAAGACTTTTGAAATAATTGAAATGGTTCTTTTGAATAATTGAAATCGGTCTGTTGAAAACATTGAAATGACCTTTTGAGATAATTGAAATGGGAATTTTTAAATAATTGAAACAATGAAGCGATAATTGAAATGGGAATTTTTAAATAATTGAAATAATGAATTACTCGAAATCTCCATTTTGAAATAATGAAGTAATTGGTATTATTTTATGAATAGAGTGAAACAGTTAATACCACTTTGTGGAAGTAGTGGGACAATTTAATGTTTTATGAAACCTTTTTCAAATAAAATTGAAATAAAATAAAAGTAGATCAAATATATCAAAGATTCATCTTATTAGGAAGGTATTCTCACTACGAATTCAAATATATAGAAAAAATTCTATCATTCAAAACATAACAACGAAATTAAATACACGTCCTTTCTATGGTGAGGAGAATGCATGCAATGGTCTTCCTCTCTACCCTCTCACTTTCCCTCCTAGTAAGCGCATTTGTATTCCTCTCTCTAACTTTCTGTTTTGCACAGAAATGTTTTCTCAAATTATATTACTCCCACTAGTCCATATTAACTTTCGTTGATTTAGTACAAAGTTATAATAAATTAACGATAATTTATATGCATCGGAGGGAGTATATAATTATCATGAGTCTAAATGGAGGCAACAAACGATGGATGTGTCATGGGCATGAATCAAAACCGTTAGATTTGCAATTTCTACCTTGTTGGGATATGTGCAGAAGTCCCAGTTATACGTACTCCCTACGCAAATCTCTCTCTAGTGGCAAGGGCATGTAACGGCGAGGCATCTGCCATCCATTTTCTATTAGATGTGTGCGTATTTTTTCCTTTCCTTGTGTCCTCTCACAACAACCGTTTGAACCTCTTTCATTAAGTCTAACTCAGGTTGTCTTGTCTATAGCCCCACCACCACTTAGAGAGTGACTATGGGAGAGCACGCTACACGTGGTCTATTCCACACAAAGTCCATCATTTTATTATACTAGTAAGTATGCACGTGCAACGCACGTCTCAAACAAAACAAGTTCACATGGTATAATACTAAAATAATTTTTATAGAAAATTCAAATCGCTACAGAATGTTATCATGTCACTCAAATTGTATTTTTAAAAAGTGTGACATGTTTCTGATCCAACACATGTATCATATCTATAGTAAAAACATCTATTCTAGATCTAATTTTTATTTAGTGAGTTTTTTTATCGAGCTATTTAAATGTGTCTTATGCACAACGATATGAGTGCGTGTGTAACACATGATCCAGAAACATGTCTCCGCATAAAATTCACTAACATAATAAATGTATTCTAATTGTTACAAAAATATATTTTAAAAACCGCAACTACGCATGTCTTGAAGGTCCATCTTTTGAAGCAATGAAGGTCCATCTATAGATGCGATCAATGATGCTTCGTTCAATGTATGGGATATTGTTTTGAGCTTCATTCTCTTCATACTTTAAAATATGCACCAAAAAATGATTCCTCAACTGAAAATCATCCTACATATGCATTATACAACATTGTTATAGCAAGATGCATGTGCATTGTGTATACAAATGAGTGCATGTAATTAAAAACCAAATAACCGGACAGGGCACTACATGTATGAAATAAACACATAATGTGCGTTGAATGAATCAATTAATATTGTAATGCGTTTAAAAGATTCATATCAGTGTGAGTTTGTTGGAGCAACAAGAACTAAGCATTCCCATTTAGAGATATCATCCTTGAATGCAGGGTTTGCAACTTCAAGCGCAAGGTTTAGGTTGTCGGCCACTATTTTAAGTACATTATTCCCCGAAGTAGGTATTGGTAAGAGATCGAAAATTGAAACAACTTTGTTAGTTTGATCCAAGAAATAGCCCAAACATGTACACAATGAAATGTACCTGTGTAGGAATGTCAGACAAAATATCTCCCGTGAAGTACTCCATAAAGTTTATCATCCACATACCACAAGATGACCTGCATGATTACAAAACTTAAATATACTCAATAAATTTTTATCATCTTTACAGGGATTCATATTATTTTTAAAATCATAAAATGATCATGACTATAACAAGCAGTCATGAAAACAAAAATCTCACCCACACAGCATGTGAACCGGACATGCCCTTTGAAATTTAAAGATATTTTTATTTTGTTTGGAAAAAATGCCAGACTCACTTACAATGGGTCACTGGCTTACAGTATTACGTAGTACTTTATTCGTCTCAAAATTCTTGTCTTAGGATTGTCTATATACAGATGTATCACGGAGGGAGTAGTATAGTATAGAGATTAAAAAAAAAATCTGAGTCAACCTTCCACCGCCCCCTCACGCTTATCTCTTCCCCATTCTTCCTCACTTCTCCTAATCCACTTACAATGGAGCTCTCTGCTGGCATCCCCTCCACTTCGCGATCCCCATCCACAGCCAGAGCTCTCCGTTGGCCGCACCTCCCCTTCGTCAGCAACGCCGGCGGAGGCGCAGGCCCCTGCTCCGCCCCGCCTCTCCCCCCTTGTCAGCACTGCCGGCGGACGTGCAGGCCCAGCTCTGCCCGCACCTTCTTCCTATCTGGTGCCGCCCGGGCCCTTCATCCTCCAGGCCACGGCGGGGCGCTCGAGCCGGGCATGCTCACCGGCGATGCCGGGGCCCTCCCTCCTCCTGGCCACGGCGGGGCGCTCGGGCCGGGCATGCTCGCCGGCGATGCCGGGGCCCTCCCTCCTCCTGGCGACAGCGGGGCGGTCGAGCTGGGCATGCTTGCTGGCGACGCCGGGGCCTTCCCTCGAGCTGATGCACTCGCCGTGCCAGGAACTTCCCTCACCCCTCCCCGCTGCTAGAGACACCATGAAGGTCCGGTTCCAACTCTTCTTCTCCCCTCGATCGGGATGCTCTGCTCTCCGACCCCATCTTCAATATCGGAGTATTGCTCTAGCTGCTGCTGAATTAACCTGGATTTCCCTGTTCGTTTCGGTTAGGAGCAGGAGCAGTTGCTGCTCGCGACCTCCTTCTTGGTTAGGATCACCACGATGACCTCGTGTGCTGTGCTGCTGCTCGGGACCCTCCCTATGCTTCTCCTCGCTCGTCCGGGTCCAGGTTAGTCTTTCCGACCCCGCCGCCTGCTCGTCCCCGTCAAACTGTGCATATCTGTATACTTTCAGCTTGTATACTTTGACATGTGCAAACTTTATTCTTAATTGTGCAGAAAGTTCTTTTGTGATGCAATTAATGGGGAAATACAAAAAACATCCTCTGATAGGCTTCCGCGCGGCGCTAATAATGGGGAAACACATAATGCTGATTGCTTTGAGCCTTTGAGTTAGAAGGTATACCCATCTCTGATAGGCTTCCCTGTATGTGCCCCTTCCATACCAGACGTTAGTTCTAATTCTATGTCCTTAGCTGCATCCATTTGTTCACTTGTTTCATTGAAGGTTAATTCCTGGAAGCAACATTACAAAGAATAATGGGTATGCAGGATATAATAATATACTTACAATTAGACCTATTTGGGACATAGTTGGAAAAGAAAAGATGCCTCTGTCACTTCGGAGTCTTCGGAATCACTGGAATGCGTGCTCTGCTTTTTCTCCACTTCTTTGTTGGCTGTTCCATTTGATTCTCTCAGCGTGTCCCCTAGAGTGTCTGCCCCTTCGGTGCCAAATGTTTGTGCTAATTCCTCATCCAGAGCTGACTGCATTTGTTCAAGGTTAATTCCTGAGAGCAAGATTACAAAGAAAAATCAGTATGCAGGGTTTAATATAATTAAAATTAGAACTATTTGGGACATATGGTTGGAAAAGAAAATATGCCTCTGTCACCTCGGAATCTGTGGACTTCATCTTTGTCGGCTATTCCATTTAATTCTGCAAGCTTGTCCCCTACAGTTTCTGCCCCTTCGGTGTCGAATGTTTGTGCTAATTCATTGTCTTGAGCTGGCTGCATTTCTTCACTTGTTTCCTTGACGGTTAATCCCTGAGAGCAACATTACAAGGAATAATCCCTATGTAGTATTATAATATAATGAGAATTAGAACTATTTGGGATAGTTGAAATAGAAGCATGCCTTTGCCACTTCGCAATCTGTGGCTGGTGTGCTCTTCTTTTTCTCTACTTCATCGCCGTCGTCTATTCCATTTGATTCTTCCTCACTGCATACCTGAAACATACATAATATAATATTACCCGATACTTATTGGTTCTTCATCGCTTAGTAACTAAAACACACGATAATATAATATTCTCCAGTACTTATAAAAGAGCAAATATTATGAAGATGAATAAAGAATCGTAGGTATGATATTATTATACTACAGATTACATATTGTTTTGTCCCTCCTGCATAAGAATAATAATAATGGCATGTGAAATTAAAAACCACCTTTGTCAGCTTGGGGTTTGTATGCTTGTGTTAGGGTATCACCTCATCAATCTGCATACTTTCTGCATCTTCCATGATGCCTTGTTCTTCTATTGCCTTTGTTGACTCGGTGTTCATATCCTCATCTTTGGTTATCATGCATTCAATCTGCATATTTTGTGTATGCTCGTCCTTCGCTCCTTTGTTGATGTTTTCCTAAAAATCAAAGCATATATTATTATCACGCGGTACACATTCAGCCCCTATATTTTGTTAGCTTGAAAATTGATCTTATATGTTGGGACGTAGGGAGTACATCACAACTGTATGCACATATTTGCTTATGTTTACTTAACATAGTGGTATCAGGACATCCTTTCCAACTAAATTTCACTATCTATTTCTTTTTTTAATTCTTCAGTCAACTTTTTGAGACTAACTTGCGTGACTATTCTCTCTAGTAATCAGGTGGAAAGGACGGCAGCAATATGCTTATTTTGCTCGCGGGCTTGTCATTGTCGCTTTAATATTTCCTCTCTATTTTGTGCATACCGCTCCCTTTCCATCCAATTCTTAATCTCATCACGGCCTGAGTAGATGAAGCATAGATCATTATATAGCAATACAACTGGGCCATGTAGGATGAAGTTCATGTTCATTACCTTGTGATACAGCCAGCTATGTTTGTGCCCCACTGCTCTCGGTAGAGGCAATTTTCTTCTGTTTATAGGCCTCACGTCGTCTCTTATTAATCTCATCCTTGTTTTGTGCATACCACTCTCTATCCCTCTGCCTTTTTACTTCTTTAGGGTCTGTAATCAATGGCACAATTCAGCAGTTGAGCTACAAAAACTGAAATTGAGTGCTTGTGTAATGCTCATCACCCAAGGACTGGGTGTTGCTTATATCCTGGAACGGGGTGCGCGTCCCATTGGGATTGGTCGGGGCCATACGAAGTCCTTCAACCCTGTGAATGTCAAGAATGTATCACACAATTGTAACGGAAGGAATAGTATTAGCACAACGCAGACAGAGTACAGTTTTATGTTCAACTCCATCCCGCTGTTTACCATCAAAGCTTTCTTATGGTGCCTCTGCAACCAATTGAATTCATTTTGCACTATTCATGTAGGTATATCTCAGGGTGACTTTATTTGTGTTCATATGAATTGGAACTGAGCATTGAAAGATCCATATGCAGCTTCATGAGGCATTTAGGTGAAGTCAGTACAATGCTCATTTGCCAAGGACTCATGGAACGACGTCAGGTTTAGGTGAGGTACGCACATCAGGAATCATGTTAGCATGTGGTCATGACATAAGTCACCGGTTCCTACATTTTCCTTCTATAATTGCTCTTGTTTTTCATAAATTCAATCAAAGCAATTGATGGATCACATGAACAGGTTGACAAATGAGCATGCATCTGCGGAGCAGAGGGGTCTTCTAGCCTAACAAAGTCTTGGTGGCAGCGGCATGTAAAAGACTTACAAACTTCAGATCAGAGAAGACCATGCACCTGTGCCGGCGAAGAGCTCGTCGTCGCCGCCGTGGTAGGGCGCCTGGGCGGCTGCACCCGTGTTGGGGAAGAGCTCGCCGTCGTCGGGTGACTCGGCGAGCTCGTCGTCGCGGCCGTCGTCGGGTGCCTCGGCGGCTGCGCAGCGCAGCGATGGCGCACGTAAGCTGGACGCCTGGATTGATTCCCTGGATATACTCCCGCTAAGTTAGCACATTTGTTTCCGTATATGACTCTCCGTGTAAATTGGACGTGGGATGTTTCCTTTATGCGGGCGTGGGATGTTTCCTGGTGCGGGCGTTGCCAGAGTTTTCGTCCGCCGTGGAAATCTGCTAAACGCACTTCGGTTGTGGGTTGGTGTAATCGTGACGGCTAGATCTAATTAAGCGATTTGATCGTGAGGCTCCAATTGATCGGGAATGTTATGTGTAGATTAGGCTGGGTGTGTTTAGCGTTGAATATGTTCTCTTGTTTAATAGTAGTAGAGATTTATAAAAAAATGAGTGAAATCAAATTTTGAAATGAGTGATTTTTTTAACTGAGTTAAGTCACTTTTGGGAAGGAGTGAAAATCAATTATTCAAATGAGTGAGATACCTTTTATTATATTGGTAAAATTAGTTTTTCAAAATTAGTGAAATATGTATTTTTTTAGCTAAGTTAAGTCGCTTTTTGAAATGAGTGGAATCGGTTCTTTGAAATGACTGGTTTTTAAAAATATTAGTATAATTATTTTTTGAAAATGAGTGAAATCTCTATTTTTCTAACGAGTGAAAGTATTTCATTGAGTGGGCTGAAATTAGTGTTTGGAAAGGAGTGTAATATGCTTTTTAAAATTTCGTAACTTAAAAAATGTGAAATTGATTCTTGCAGTGTGTGAGATACACCAAAATTGAAATATGATTGAAACATTAAAATTCAAACTATTCAGAATGCTTCCAAGATCGGTCTTGTTTTAAAGATCTTATCGCTTTGGATTCAAATATATAAGTTTCAAAAATGAACGTTTCCAAATGTCACATTGAAATAAATACAAGCCTTTTGCATGAGAGAGAGAATGCATGCATCCGTCCTTTCCTTCAATCTCTCATACCTATAAAAGCTGATACATACCTGACATGCAATGGTTGTATTCAGATCTCCACTCTTCGAATTGCACACCAATGAATTTGTTAATTTATAGTCTCTATATTGATTATAATAACATCATATATTATGAGACGAAGGGAGTACATGCACAATTGTCACACATCTCAAAACAAGGTTCCAACGTCAACGTTCATACCCTTGCCGGTAGAGAAACTATTTCAGTACTCCCCTACGCCGTAGCCAGCTAGGAAAGTACCGGGTACTCCCATCCTGGGTACTCCCAGTGCTCCAAGTTAAAAATATATATTCATAAATGTTTTAAAAAATCCTGGAAAAAATGTGAATGTTCGCAAGGAATTTAACTACATCCCCTAAAAATTTCAGGTCCAAACTCGAAATGCATATTAAGAAAAAAAATGTAAAATCTGGCATGAATAGTGCAAAAAGGCAAAATTAACATTGACACTATTCACATTTGGATTTCACTTTTTTGTTTCTCATTGTACATTTCGAGTTTGGACACGAAATATCCAAGGGTTGTAGTCACATTCCCTGCGAACATTCACATTATTTTTTTGGAATTCCTTTAAACATTTAAGATTTATTTTTGAACTTGGAGCATCGGGAGTACCCAAAGATGAGAGTACCAGATATTTTCCCGAAGCCAGCCATCTGTAGTATCCACAGTGAGGAGCAGAAAAACAGAAGAAACTCTCTCTCACACACACACGCGCACACACACACTGACACGCGCGCGTGCGCACACACCACATCAACCAATTATATCTAATGTGTCAAATGTGCTATTGATTATTTGACAATTCAACAGTCAACTCTGTCGCGAGAACCGGCTAGTTCATAACACTATCAGAAGCTACGCAGAAACCGCAGTCGCATACATAGCAAGCTAGCATAGGTACACGTACCTCCCCGCTGTGGAAGTACGAGTGCACGTAAAACGACTGTACTGTACTAATATATGCAGTACGACCTGAGTGCATGCACGTACACCATTGACTTGTTCGTGTATAAACTAGTAGAACGAACGTCTCCGTATGAGAATGTTCGAAGCCACTGCTGATTCCCTCGCTTAACTGCACATACCATTTTCATGACCTAAAGAACTTGAGCGGATAACCTCCGACTGAGCTCACCGTGAACTGATCAAACAAAGCTACAAAATCTATTGCTTCCTCCGGCAGAGAAACACAGTACCAGGTACCACCGGCCGGCCGAAACGTCACTGCGTTCGCGAGCTAGGCAGCGAGGCGCGCGGCTGACCGGCGATCGACCGAGGATGCTCCACGAAATTCACCCATCGCCCGTCACAAGCTCAGTAGCTCACTCACCTACGTAGCTTAAGCTCGATCCCTGTATATAAATGCCGGTGCTGCACTGCTCCTGCTCCGTATATATGTAAAGCACACAGACACAGCAAGTAAGTACAGTACACAGGTGCAGAGTTCAGTCTCGTGCCATGGCGTGTTCGGCGAGGCGCTGCCTCTCTCTGCTCGTGCTTTGGAGCACCGCCGGGTCGTTAGCCACGGCGGCACCGGCGCGGGTCGGCGTGCTGCTGGACCTGACTAGCGACGTGGGGAGTAAGACCCTCGCCTGCATCTCCGTGGCCCTGGATGACTTCTACCTGAAACATCCGAGCTGCAGCCAGCGGGTGGAGCTATGCGTGAGGGACTCGGGCGGACAGGCCGTCAAGGCGGTGCAAGCTGGTACTCCCCCACTTTTTTTTTTCAAATTATTTCCCTCTCTTCGAACGTTATGGCGGCGTTTTTATCCCCAACCCATATGCATCAGCGTGAACAATATAAACTATAAATAACTAGCAAGAAGAATAAAAGAAATCTACGAAATACAGACATCGAATGCGCATATCGTCCAGCTGCACACAAAGTTTCGTGACTAAGGCCCTTTTTGTTTGGGCTTATTATGCTTCAGCTTCGCAGCTTTTCCACTTCGGCTAAAGAGCCAACTCCCGCAAAAAAAATGCTAAAGAGCTTTAGGTTTTTTTTGCTTATATCATCATATAACAATATTGATAAAAGGTTGTGGGATCACTCGATGCAGAGGCCGACGGGTATCCCCTCTTTTCTATAAAAAAATAACAATATTAATTCATAATCCAAAAGCCAAAGCCAAAAGTCACTATTTAGGAATTATTTTTGCTTTTAAGACAAACTAGAAAAACTTCAAAAGCTGAGCACAAACCCAAACAAACAGGCCTAAAAGACTTCTATGGTGCCCTGCGCCAAACAACAAGGTGCTCCAAAAAGCCTTTGTTAGATCACCGATTTCTGTTCTGTTACCGAAAAAAGGATTTCCCCCCGCTTTGTATACAAAGCAACCAACCGAACCATATAGGGATAGGTGCTGGGGCGGAAGCAGCACAGACACACCCAAAAAAAACGACAGAGAAAAAGCAAAAGAAACAAATGCTGACAACGGCGGATCAACAAAAACGAAGAAGCCTCGCGATCGCTGCGCCCACCGGAATCTACCCCTAGGCTCCAAGACACCTAAGCGCCGGCACCTATCAACACCTCCAAGAAGGATCGCGACGATGACGACGCTGCTGCCAAGGGTTTTCCCCGGTACACGATGAGGCGAGAGGCAGGGTAGCCCCAGACGCCCTCCCGGAAGGTCAGGTGGCACCCTCAAGCGCCACCGCGCCGGTGTCGGCCACGCCAACAGGGGTTTCCCCCGATCCCAACCCGCACCTCGGGCGCTCCGGATTCATCCACCAAACCAACCACCACCCTGCGCCAACACGGTCATGAGGCCCCAACGCCGTCTCACCACGGCACCACGAAATGAGGGCAGTGCGGCGAAGGATCAGAGCTGGGACTAGGGCATCAGCACCGTCGGCATGCGGGAGGGCCCCACCTCCACCGTCAGCGACGGTAGCCGTCCGGACGCAATAGCAGGAGCACACCAAGCCCGTGGGCCCATAGGCCCGGCCGAGCCCTCATGGGCCCGTAAAGCTCCCGCCTTCGCGCTGCTGCCGGCACGCCATCGGCGCCGACGCCCCCATATCCGAGCCGCTCCTCCTCCTCACCGCGCCGCAGACAACGAGGCCATGCCGGGGGCCGACTCGCTAGGACCCAGATGGGGCCCGACGGGCCCAGATCTAGGCCGGGGGCGCGACGTCGGCCACCCAGCACCACCACGCCGCCTGGCCGCCAAGGAGCAACGCCGCCACCACGTCTGCCGCCGGCCACCCTGCCGGGTCACCGGACCGCCGTCAAGCCGAGCGACACCGCCGCCGCCCCCTGCCCCGGGCCAGGAGGACGCGCGCGCGGGGGAGGGAGATCCTGCCGCCGCCGGCACCCCCCGGGCCGGAGCCGGGGGCGCCCGCCAGCGACGGCAGGGGAGAGGAAGATCGGAGCGAGGCCAAGAGCCGCGGCGTGGGGGCCGCCCCGGCCGCCTCCCGGGGAGGCGACGCGAGGGCGGAAGGAGGGGGGTGGGAGGAAGGGCGGGGGGAGGGAGAGCCGGATCCGGGCCGCGCGCCGGCGAGGGCGGCCGGATCCCGCCGGCGGCGGGCAGGGAGAGGCGGCGGCGGCTAGGGTTGCGGGGACGGGAGCGGGTCGCCCTTCTTCTCTTATCTACATGAGACCACAGACGTAAGCCTCTTCGATGCCTAAGAATTTTAGAACATTTTGAATATTTTTACCATTTTATTCCAAATTTACTGTTTATGCGAGTGCATACGAGCTCGTGTGCGGAAAGCAATTTTTGGACAAATATTTCATTTTGCTAAGACAACATTTTGATCAATAACCTCTGTTTATACTACTTATGCTTTGTCTTCATGTAATTTGTACCACGAGAGATATTTTCATAAGAATTTAGTTATTTGTGATTTTGAATTGCATAAACATCCCTTGTCCATTCCTTATTATTAGATGTACTTTTTTGCCGCTATAGGTGTATTTGCTTTAGGTAAATTCTGGATTATTCTGTGTATTTACTAAACCCCCTCCCTCCGAATTGGTAAGACCATTAATTAATTGTCAATAATTACCTCTCTAATCAATGTTGTTACCAGTGCCACACACAAAAAATGATGTCACCAGGGGCATTTCTATCATAAATTACCTTTCTAACAATTTTGACCCTTCGGGCATTGAGGCTTAGGAACTACACCTACAAAAGTGACCCTTGGGACATTGTCACAATCTTCATAACAAAATTTTGACCGCTAATATTTCCCACAAACAAAATGAGCCCTAAATAAGACCATGTTTTCTACGGTAATCTCATAAGTGATGATTTAATCCACATCTAAAGTCCATTTTTTACGCAATCATATTAACTCATTAGAATATTTATGCCCCTGGTGCAATGCATGGATTTTTTTTTGAAGTGGACAAGTGACACATTTTCCTCCCAACCATCCAACAACACATTGATTCTCACCCGCAAAAAAAAGCACATTGATTCTCACAGTAATTCTTTAAATTTGATACTACCTCCGTCCTGGTTTATAGGTCCCCTTCGTAGTTTGTGTCTAATTTTGGCCAAAAAATTAACTAACAAAATATTAATGCATGTTAACAGAAATTATATCGTTTGATTCACATTTGAACATAGTTTTCAATGATATAATTTTTGATGACATGCATGAACATTGTGTGAGTTCAATCTATGGTCAAAATTTGCCACCAAATACAATAAGGACTAATAAACCAGGACGGAGGTAGTAGATGCTTTTGAAAGAACAGAAAAGCTCAAAAGGTGTGGTAAGTAAGCAGACTACATTTCCACTGTTCACACAAGTCCACGCCCAACACTCGAGAAACAAGCATCTAAAATAACCATGTGGTAAGCAATCAAAAATATTTTAAAAAAACCAAGCATCTAGAAAACATTCGAAAAACCAGTGAAAGCCCATCTATTTCAAAAAAAGGTCCAAGCCCGTGAAGTTCGCAAAGAAAGGTCGAAGCCCATCACTGTGTTGACCTCAAGCCCTCAAGGTGTTCGACGCTTCGATCCCGCGCCGCCGTGGCCTCCATCTCCGCCGCCGCCGGCCCTGCGAAGGTCCTCGCTCACAAGGTTTCCCCTCTCTTGCCTCTCTGACTCTTCCCGTCAGGTCCTCCGCTTGCCTCCCCCGTCCGTCGCAGAGGGAGCACGCCGCCGACGCACCAGCCCCCCTAATTTTCCCCCATTACTTTGATGCATTTGCTGCAAAACCTCTGCGCATAATCCAAAAGTTTGACCTATTTCTTAAGCTAATTTGTGGTGCCTGTGATCTTTGCAGCCGATGATCTTATCAATAATGCCCGAGTGCAGGCCATCATTTGGGTTCCTCAAACATCGACAGAAATAGATTTCCTCTCCTACCTGGGCCGCCGCCACCGCATTCCGGTTCTCTCCTTCTCCGGCATTTCCCCAACATCCTGCGCCTTCTGGCTAGAAGATCCTGCAACAGCTTCCAGGGGTCACAGCAAGATCGGCTTTACACTTGACAATGACACTATAACATTTCTTACTCCAAAAACTGGTAGACGAAATGACAGGAAATTACAGACAGGAAAAGCAAGGATGAACTGCAGAAGCCATAATAAGACGTTGCTCAGGATTGCGGTGCCGCAGAAAGAAGGTTTTGAAGATTTTGTGCATGTTACCGATCCGAATACCAGTTACCAAAAGGTCACTGGCTACAGCATGATATCTTCGAAGCCGCTATGAAGCAGCTACGTCGTCCACCACGCTATGAGTTTTATGTCTTCCATGGTTCCTACGATGCGCTAGTAGGCAACGTGTCTTCAGGGGTTAGTGCGCTTTTCTCATACATACTTGCATGGTTTGACTTGTAACATTTAGTTTTTTGCTACTAGATCCATTTTGACCCCTATTTTCTGGTTGATAACAGGTGTATGATGCAGCAGTTGGTGATGTTAGCATAACTCCTGATCGAGCTGCTGACATAGATTTTACAATGCCATACACACAATCTGGAGTATTTATGCTTGTGCTCGCTGAGGACGAGCCAGAAACAGTTGAGTGGAAATTTGTGAAGCCACTGAGTTCGGCACTTTGGTTTACAACTGTGGGCTTCTTCTTCTATACTGGCTTTGTTGTGTGGATGATTGAGCGCTCCAGAAATCAAGAGTACCAGGGATCAAATTTGAGACAGTTCAGCACCGCTTCTTACTTCGCTTTCTCTACTTTGACATTTTCACATGGTTAGCACTTCATACTTAAACTTCTTGGCAATATTTGATGTCTTATAAGAGATTCAATTAGTTCACTACAGTAGTCATGTACCCAGTTTCTTGGTTATTCCATGCACAGCTCAGACTATTAGAAGCCCCTTGTCAAAAATTGTTGTGGTGGTATGGTGCTTTGTGGTTCTGATTGTAGTGCAGAGTTACACAGCAAGCTTGTCAGCCATACTAACCGCAAAGAGCCGCCGGCCTTCAGTGACAGATCTGAACCAGCTCCAGCTCAGGAATGGCTCTGTTGGACACCAAGAGGGGTCATTTCTGCGGTCCATCTTGATAAAAAAATATTATTTCGACAAAGATAGGCTACAGAGCTACATAAAGAAAGAGGACTATGCTGATGCTTTGAGAAATGGATCGGTATCAGCTATCATTGATGAGCTTCCCTTCTTGACATCATTCCTCTCTGATCCTCGGAATAAGGAAGACTTTAGGATGGTTAATCTCATGTACATGACTCCTGGATTTGGTTTTGTAAGCTTCTCAATCTAAAGCTAAGTATATTCAGCATTTGTCCTTTAAGTGCTATGTTGCATCCTAGCTAGGGGCAGAAGTTAGTTAGTGCCGTCATGTTTTTTATGAGTAAATTGCACAAAACCACCACTTTGAAGGTTAGGTTTACAGAAAACACTACGCTACATTTTATTGGCAGAAAACACCACCTCTACGGTAATCTTTTTGCAAAAACCATTGATCGGCGGATTAGAATGTTTTAAGTACTTATATGACAAGTGGGTCCAGATTTTGCCGACGTGGCGTAACGGCTCTGCCGAAACAGCGTTAGATGAGGGATTTTACAAAGAGGCCCTTACATCAAAATCAGAAAAGCAATCAGCTCCATGAACGAGTTCTTCTTCGCGGGCGGCGTGGCCGCGCCGGCGATGCAGCCCCAACGAAGAGCTCTTCTTCGTGGGCGGCGTGGCCGCGCCGGCGACAAGGCCTCAACGAATAGCTCTTCTCGGAGGGCAGAGTTGGTCGTCGTGAGCGGCATGGCAGCCGCAGCCAAGGAACTCTTCTTCGCGGGCAGAGATGGTCGTCGCGGGTGGTGTGGCCAAGCCGGCGAGGTGACGGTGTCCCACGTCGAGGGCAGCATGGATGGCGACGAGCTCTTTTTCGTGGGCACAGATGGTCGTCGCATATGGAGTCCTTGTAGGCGACAAACATACTTACATATTGTAGTGCTAACTGCTAGGCATATGATTACCCACAAAACATGTTTTGCTTTTCTTCAGAGAAAAGAAAATAATACACTGGCAGCACAACAATTTGTTCATTTGTATCATGCTTTTTTTACCTTGATCATGCCTGCCATTTTGTATTAAAATGTAGTGCAATCACGATTGTTTTTTGACTTTGTACATCTCCATTCCACTAAATTATATTCAAAGTTACGGGTTTACCTACAACCATGCTTACCTTTTATCTTCAGGCATTCTGTCTAGGTTCGCCGCTCGTGCATGATCTTTCTACTGCCATCTTGAACATAACTGGAGGCGACGAGGGATTGAGGATTCAACGAAAATGGTTAGGCGCAGATCCACAGTCGTCATCGGTGGGTGATGGCAGCTCCGACCCCGATTCCACGCAAATCAGTTTGCCAAGCGTCGCTGGTGCATTCGTCATCACCGGAGTTATTTCGACTCTCATGCTGCTGGTAAGCATTGGGAGGCTGGTTCATGCCAGCCGCACCAGTGGGAGAATAGCCGATGTGGATAGTGTGAATGGTGATGGTGGTGCCACCGTCGGCCAAGACTCCCTTCACCTGGAGAATGGCAGCATAGGTCACAGTTCTGCTGCCTCTGATCAACCCCTCTGTGAAGCCGTGAATAGCGAGTCCCATGGGCGCTCTGAGAAAGAATGCTGATGGCCAAGAGGCTTGTCCAATGCAGCAGAATGGCTTGCACTGCGGCTCTGCGACTGCAGAATCCATCTAGATTGAGATGAGAACTGTCAGATGAATTTTATAGGGAAGTGCAGTATCCTCACGGTGTGTTGTGAACTTGTGATATTCGAGTAGCTATCATGTTCTAATGAATACTAATAGCAGTGTTTAGCAGAGTGTAAGGTTTTGCCATAATCAGCTAGTTTTATAAAGTAGTACTAGTAATATCGTTTCGTGTAGTAGGTCGCTCACTCAGTTGATATTTTTGGGTCTTTTTTGCATGAGGGATATAAGTAACTCTTATGAACTAGAGATATATTTTCCTGTTAGATAATAACAAGAAATAAACGAGACAGAGAGACACGGATTTTTACGTGAAAACCCTTGCGGGAGAAAACCACGGACGCACGAAGGCGCAATCACTATGATGGAGGAGCAGGCCGTCTTAGGTGCGACTACATGAGGTATATATGAGGGGCAACACATAAGAGTCCTTGTAGGACAAGTAAACGAGTTGTACTCGTACGCGTCGGTACCAACGCAAAGGCCCACGTCGTATGTACTACGTCTAGTCCAATACGGTACTAGAATTTAGATCATAATTTAACAATCTTCACGTTGATCCAAATTCCCTCCAGTAGTCGAAAGTGAATAACTCCATCCAAATCAGCGTAACTCCTTGTGCGTCAAAGTTCATAGGACTAGTGAGAAATACCAACTAAGCCTGGGCAAAGCTCAAACTTATTGTAGGAACTGGCTTTGTCATCATATCAGCTGGATTATCATGAATGCTTATCTTGCATACCTTCAGATCACCTTCAGCAACAACATCTCGAATATAGTGATATCTGACATCAATGTGCTTTGTTCTCTCATGGTACATTGGATTCTTGGTAAGATATATAGCACTTTGACTGTCACTAAATACAGTAAGGCAAGATGAATCTCCACAAAGCTCAGTGTATAAACCTCTCAACCAGATAGCTTCTTTGCATACCTCAGAAATAGCCATATACTCGGCATCGGTAGTGGAGCAAGCCACAATAGACTGTAAAGTTGCTCTCCAACTCACAGCACAACCACCAATGGTGAAAACATAACCTGTGAGTGATCTTCTCTTATCCAAATCACTAGCAAAATCAGAATCAACAAAACCAACAAGTCCATCTCCAGTTTTCCCAAACTGTAAATAAGCATTAGAAGTACCACACAGGTATCTAAAAATCCACTAAACTGCTTTCCAATGCTCTTTTCCAGGATTAGCCATGTATCTACTGACAACACTCAATGCATATGATAAATCCGGACGATAACAAACCATGGCATACATAAGTGAACCAACTACACTTGAATAGAGAACTCTAGACATGTACTCAATATCAGAATCTGACTTAGGACATAAAGCTGATGACAATTTGAAGTGTGCAGCTAACGGTGTACTCACTGGCTTGGCATTATGCATATTAAAACGATGAAAAACTTTATCAATATATCCCTTCTGACTTAGATATACTTTTCCAGACGGTTTATCTCTGGATATTTCCATGCCAAGAATTTTCTTTGCCGCACCCAAATCCTTCATCTCAAATTCAGTACTCAATTGCTTCTTTAGTTCATTAATCTCTGACATACTCTTTGCAGCAATAAGCATATCATCAACATAAAGGAGCAAATAAACAGTTGAACCATTGATAGTTTTCAAATAAACATAACTATCATAATTAGACCTTTTGAAACCTTGAGAGAGCATAAAGGTGTCAAATCTCTTGTACCACTGTCTAGGGGATTGCTTCAATCCATAAAGAGATTTCTTTAACTTACAGACAACCTTTTCTTTTCCAGGAATAACAAAACCTTCAGGTTGTTCCATATAAATATCCTCTTCTAATTCTCCATGTAAAAATGCAGTTTTAACATCCAATTGTTCAAGCTCAAAATTTTGCATGGCAACAATACTGAGTAAAGTGCGAATAGAGCTATGCTTCACAACAGGAGAAAAGACTTCGTTATAGTCAATACCTGGAATCTGGCTATAACCTTTAGCAACTAACCTTGCTTTATATCTTGTCTTATCATTAGGAGAAACACCTTCTTTTCTCTTGAAAACCCACTTGCAACAAATCGGTTTCTTCTCTCTAGGTAATTTTACTAAATCCCAAGTGCCATTCTTTTCAAGTGATTCCATCTCATCATGCATATCGGTCATCCACTTATTACTATCACCAGAAATAATAGCCTCGGAATATGAAGAAGGCTCATAATTACCTTCAAGTTTTTCTGCAACAGATAAATCAAAAGAAACAATATTGCACTCTTTAGTTAACCTGTCAGGTTTATTAATACCCCGCCTAACTCTGTCACGTGCAAGATTCCAACTGGGTGGAACAATAGGCTGATTTGGAGTGGGAGTGACATGTTCATCATCAACGACGGGTTCATCATGTGCATCAACAATTTCATTACATGTATCACCTGTTTCAATAACATGCTCCACCTGAACAGTAGGCTGTTGTTCACTCTCAACAGGAACATTAGTAGATGAAACATCATGTAACATAGCAGTTTCATTAAAGATAACATTTCTGCTAAGAACAACCTTTTGGGTTTCAGGATTCCACAATTTAAAACCTTTAACACCAGACTTATAACCAAGAAAGATGCACTTAACAGCCCTAGGCTCCAACTTTCCATTATCAACATGAGCATAAGCAGTGCAACCAAAAACTCTCAACTGTGAATAATCAGCAGGTGAACCAGACCATACCTCAATTGGAGTTTTCTTATTAAGAGCAATAGACGGTGAACGATTAATGAGATAACAAGCAGTGGGAGCGGCCTCGGCCCAAAAACGCCTATGCAAACCTGCATTGGACAACATGCAACGGGCTCTGGAAATAACGGTCCTGTTCATACGTTCAGCAACACAGTTTTGTTGAGAAGTATAAGGAACGGTGTAATGTCTGACAATGCCTTCAGACTTGCAATAATTTTTAAATTGCTTAGAACAGAATTCCATATCATTATCGGTGCGAAGTATCTTTACCTTCTTTTCAGTTTATCTTTCAATCATAATCTTCCACTCCTTAAATGCTGAGAATGCTTCATATTTATGCTTCAAGAAATAAAGCCAAACTTTTCTCGAATAATCATCAATAATGGTCAGCATGTAACTTGCACCACCTAGTGACTTCTTGCGAGATGGTCCCCATAAATCAGAATGCACATAATCAAGAATACCTTCAGTTGTATGGGTCGAAGTATTGAACTTCACCCTCTTGTGCTTGCCGAAGATAAAATGCTCACAAAATTTCAATTTACCAGGTTCATATCCATCAAGAAGACCTCTCTTATTTAACTCTGCTAAACCAAGTTCACTCATATGTCCAAGACGCATATGCCAAAGGTTAGCAACATCACAATTAGAATTTTTTGAAATAACTGGAGTAGCGTTACCTGAAACGGTAGAACCTCGAAGGTAATAAATACCATTGGTCGAACTTAAGTCACCTTTCATCACAACAAGGGAGCCTTTGGTGACCTTCAAAACACTATCTCCACCTGAATACTTGTACCCCTTTGCATCAAGGACACTAACAGAGATAAGATTTCTTTTCATCTTCGGAATATACCGAACATCTATCAAAGTTCTGATTGTATCATCAAACATCTTGATTCGAACGGAACCTATGCCTTCAATCTTGCATAGTGAATTCTCAAAACCCAAAACGGAACTAGCAGAAGTAGTGGAATCAAAAGTAGTAAACCAATCTCTATGCGGGCACATATGGAAAGTACATGCAGTGTCAAGTACCCACTCATCATTGGTCTCAACACATCCAGCAATAACGACAAGAGCATCATCGGAACTATTATCATGAGCAACGTTAGCAGAATTATCACCTTGTTTGTTACCTTTCCTCTTTTCTTTATTCTGCAACTTGAAACACTCTGAGATGTCATGCCTGTCTCTCTTGCAATATCTGCAATATTTCTTGTCTCTGGATTGCGCCCGGCCCCTGTGGCTGTTCTTACTTTTGCCTCTGTTTTCATTATTGGAGTTCTTCTCCTTTGTCCTACCACGAACAGATAATCCCTCGGCTTGGGATGAATTCGAACCATCATGAGGCA
Organism: Triticum timopheevii; assembly: GCA_963921465.1. Classification (NCBI taxonomy): domain Eukaryota; kingdom Viridiplantae; phylum Streptophyta; class Magnoliopsida; order Poales; family Poaceae; genus Triticum; species Triticum timopheevii. The sequence continues at coordinate 128,789,382 of OY997274.1, read as the reverse complement.
CCATTAATTTCATCTTCTCCTTAGAGTTCAAAGCTTCATAAACTTCATTAAGTGTGAGAGTATCACGACTGTATGGTGTCTCTAAAATTGGTATAAGAACTTGGCAGTGAACAAAGTAACATTAAAGCAGTATCTTCCTCTTTATACTTAACCTCCATTGCAGCTAGATTAGATATGATCTCTTTAAATTTTAAAATATGATTCAAAACATTACCTCCCTCGGATAACCTGTGCAGGAATAATTTTTGCTTCAGATGCATCTTGCTGGTGAGATCTTTAGTCATACAAATCCTTTCCAACTTTAACCATAGAGCGGCGGCAGTTTTCTCGGTCAAAACTTCTTGCAAAATATTATTATGCAAATGAAGTTGAATTTGTGACAAAGCCTTACAATCAATTCTTTTCTCCTCATCAGTCCAGTCCTGAATTCTGTTCTTCCCAAAACTATCCAGTGCTTTATCATAGTCGGACTGTGCCAACAACGCCCGCATCTTGACTTGCCATAAGGTAAACCTTGTGTCACGGTCCAGCAGCGGAAGATCGTACTTCATAGATGCCAAGAGTCGATAAAACTATATACACAAAGTAGTACAAGCCAATAGAAAAATTCTTGACAAAGTTTAATACGCGGATCAAACGGAATAGAAAAAGTAGCACCTGATAGTATAGGCAGTGGATGTAGCAATTGAACAGAGAACAATAAAATAGTCTGAACTGTAGATGAGCCTTGTCCTCACGTGGCAAGTACTAATAGTACTAGTGACCGGGTTGAAGCAAAGTACCAGTAGCCACATAACCACGTCACGTGAGTAGTACTGACCTCCTGGGGATGATCTCAAACACGACCGGACAGCAGATGATCTGATCGGTCTCGGCGACTATGGCCCTGTTTGGATACTCTAACTGAGTTAGAGGTTAGAGTTAGATTCCAACCCTAAATTAACCATGAACTAACTTTAACCAAAGTGATGTTTGGATGGCAGAGTTAGATTGACAATAAATGCTCTTTGTCAATCATTGGACCCTATTTCCTGCCAGATTTGGTGTGGCCGGTTCTTGTGTGGCCTCCTCCCGCTCACAATTGACATAAACGAACCATCTTTACAAATCAAGCATGCAAAACTTGATAAATTTTATTTTGTCCATACAAATGAGATGTTCCACTTAAACATAGAAGTCATCAATCGAAGCTTCAAAAAATATTACACTCCATGAAACAAAGCATAAGCTAACTCATCACGGACTGTGGTGATCCAACAATCAATAAAAAACATAGCTAGAGCCTCTACAAATGTCATTTTTGTATTGGACTTCAAGCCATATGATTGCACCAAAGTATTATGCAGCCTGTTAAACAAAGGTCTCTCAACCCTAAACATGTTATAGCATTGTGCACCATTATAAGTTCGTGCTGCACGTTGCTCAATGCACAATTCTAACAAGCAAGCATTATTAGCATCATTCCATTGGGCTCGATTGCTTTGGCTCACCAGAGGACCTCCGGAGCTCGCTAACTCCTCCACATCATCTTCCAATTCTTCATCACCATTGTCGAAGGGAGTGCCGGAGCCAGATGCTTGCCCACGGACGGCACTCCTCGGTGCTCGGCGGCTGGGTGCCGCGACGGCCGAGTTGGTGCGCTGCCGAACGTCGCCGCCACAGAACGCCGTGCTGGTGCGCTGGTTACAGCGGCTGGGTGCCGCGGCGGCCGAGTTGCCGACGGCTGCAAACCACACACGTCGAAGCCGTCTCCGTCCATCGCGGATGCTCTGCTCCAAGCTATACTACCTGCACCAGAAGAAACATCTGCAACTCTGAGTATACTATCCCTGGCAAATAATATATGAGCACACATGCTTCCAGTTTAACGCAGGTGCATATGATGATAGTATATCCAAGGAATTACTCATCGTCGTTACACGGATGGACATCGAGCGATTTGAAAGTACACTGAAAGGAGAAGATTGTTGTGCAGAGTCAACTAGAGAAACACGGGGTCCTGACGATTGCTAAATGGTCTCTTCATCCTTGTAGACCACGTACTGACTCTTTTTGACTCGAGGTTTTAGACTAAGAAAGTAACAGGTACTCCTGCTAATTAACAACTTTTTTGTAAAGCCGACTGAAAGCGACATAGTTTTGCTGGGGATACCAGCTTACAAGGAAGAAACATAGTTTTTCTGGCAGTTGGATGTCTAACAAATTTGCTTTCTATCAAAGCTTTTGTTTCTAACACTCCAAAGAGCCCAAGCCGTAGCAGCAAATCCCATCCAAATGAGCTGCTGGACTTAGTTTTGCCAGAAACTAGGGAGACATGACGGCGCTCACGTGCACCCAAGCATGTTTTGGACACAGTCCCAGAAGAACAACTGAGCCACAACGCAAGAAAAGAAGCATATAGGCCATCCTTTGTCTCATGTCTCTGCCGACGGATCCAGCCGCGCCGCCGGCTCAAATCCCCGCCACGAGCCGTTGCTGGACAGACGGACGCGTAGGAGGGAGAGCACGAGTACTGAAGGAACGAACGGACTCACCTCTCGCTGGATCCCTGGTAGATGCGCCGCCGCCGCGCATGAGAGAGAGAGAGAGAGAGAGAGAGAGAGAGAGAGAGAGAGAAACGGCCGGTGCCGGGGGAGCGGGGCGAGCTTCGGACGGAGGAGGGCAAGTGGCGGCCGGAGGAGGGCGCGGCGCTGGGGTGGGCGGCGCGGCGCTGGGGTGGACGGCGCGGTGGGGCACGAGAGGAATCGCGCGAGGGGGTGCGTGCGGGAGGGAGGGATCTGGTGTGGGAGGCGATTCTTTTAGTTATTTTTTTCGTGAGCCCCAGGAAAACTAGCCCAACTAGCACCTCTTCACCGGGATAGTTTTTTTTACATGGTTAGATCCAACTAGCTGAAACTAACCCATATGTTTGGATCCTTTAGAGCTAGTTGAGGCCAAACCAACTGAATCTAACTCTAGCTGAGGGATCCAAACAGGGCCTATGCGACCGCTTTGAAGGGCGGCGCATTAGCGAAAATCAATAGCCTGTCGGTCTCGGCTGCAGTAGAATCGACCCGCCCTCGGATTGACGGATCGCCTGGTCGTGTACGAGCGGCGGCGCATCCCAATCTCAAATCTCGTATCTGAACCTCAGCTCTGTATACCACTTGTTAGATAAAAACGAGAAATAAACGAGACAAAGAGACACAGATTTTTACGTGGAAACCCTTGCGGGAAAAAACCACGGATGCACGAAGGCGCAATCACTATGATGGAGGAGTATTACAAGCACGAGACGACATGTCGTCTTAGGTGCGACTACATGAAATATATATGAGGGGCAACACATAAAAGTCCTTGTAGGACAAGTAAACGAGTTGTACTCGTGCGCGTCGGTACCAACGCAAATGTCCACACCGTATGTACTACGTCTAGTCCAATACGGTACTAGAATTTAGATCATAATTTAACATTTCCTTTGAAAATTTTACCCAGTACTTATTGATCTTCCGGCCCATATGGAAGCGGATGCACACATCCATCGTCAGTATGTGTTGCTTCTAATTGATTATTGTTGTCCCTCTTTCTCTTCTTTATGACTCTGCCTTTTCCTATTTGTGAATTGTCATGTGAGGTTGCAGTTCGTCAATCTCGCCCCTGTTCCAATTCCAAAGGACTCCTGAGATATGATCAGTATGGATTTCATCGACGGGCTCTCACAGCCCGCCAAGTTGAATTGCATGCTGGTTATAGTGGACAAGCACAATAATACAACTTCCAAGGTAGCCCTCCTCCACGTACGTGAAATAAATCTACAAGCTTCATGGCTTTCCGTGTGCTGTTGTCTCCAACTGTGACCTGGTCTTCGCAAGCTATTTCTGACAAGAGTTGTTCAAGTACATGGACATTGAGCTGGGCATGAGCTCGACAAAATCGTCCAGAAACTGATGGCCAAGGCGAGCGTGTCAACTAGTGTCTTAAGGCCTACCTGCTGTGCTTCACTTATGCCTGGCTGTAGTGATTCCACTTGCACAATTCTGATACTACGATTTTTCACATCACTCTGTTATTGGCATGATATGATAGCCTTCAAGGCCACGCACGGCCATGAGCCGCGGCACTTGGGAATCACGGCAACTAGTACTTGCTCTATTTGCATTTCTGGATCGAGGAAGGCATGGTTATCCAAGACATCCTTCGGCAGCACCTAAACTGCGCCCAACATTCCATGAAGATGTTAAACATATATGGCGCATACACGTGACAGAGGAGATCTATTCTGTTGTAACCAAGTCTATCTCCTCCTATCTTCCTTATCAACTTGTATCTCCGATTCTCTCTTATCTTCTCAACCAACTCATGTATGCGTCTCAGGATTATTGCGCCCCTGCTATATAACACGTAGCACGTCGCCCGAGTTAAGGTAAGACGTTTCCGCCTAACACACATGGTAATCAGAGCCTTCCTACTTCTCATCTAGACTCTCCACGATTCCACCCATGCCTAGCTATGTCTTCATCCTCCGGCGCCTTCCAGCCTAGCCTCAATGGCTAGGTCACTGAGAAGCTCTCCCGCGCGACTACGTGCTATGGCGCACGCAAATCATGCTGCAGCTGCGTGGCGCCGATGTCTTCTGCTACGTCGACGACACCTCACCGGAACCGCCCAAGCTCCTCTTCGCCAAGGACAAGGACGGCACGGAGACTTTCGAGCCCAACCCCTCTCCACCCCATCCGGGTCCGAGAGGACCAGCAGGTTCTCGGCTACCTGCTGGCCAACCTCTCCAAAGAGGTGCTCATCACGGTGACCACGGTCACCACGGCGCAGGCACTCTGGACGACCTTGGCGGGCATGTACTCGTCGCAGTCGTTGAGCCGCGTCAACAACATCCGCACCTTCCTCATCAATGCGCAGAAGGGCAACTAGTCCGCCGCCTCCTACTTCGCCTCCACGCGCGGCCTCGCTGATGAGCTGGCTGCGGCCGACAAGCCGATCCAAGATGACGAACTCATCTCCTACATCCTTCATGGGTTGGATCAGGACTATCAGCCCCTGGTCTCGGCCGTCGATGCCTGCGTCACTCCGGCCTCCCTCGACGAGCTCTTCGCCATGCTCAGCAACTTCGACCAACGCATGGCGCAGTTCCACAACTCCGACGACGGCAGCTTCAAGTCCTCCGCAAAAGTTGCATCCCGCGGCTGTGGCGGCGGCTCTGGCTGGCGTGGTTCTTCCCGTGGCAAGGGGAGGACAGGAGGAGGCGGGCACAACAACGGTGGCAGGCGTTCTGGCAACAGGGGGCGTCGTGGTGGCGGCTCTGGCCGGGCTCGTCCAGATACCCCGTGCTGCCAGATCTGCGGCAAGCCCGGGCACACGGCCAAGGACTGCTGGTACCGCTACGAGGAGGACGACGATGACTCCCAAGGTGAGGACAAGATCGCCGCGGATGCTGATGGCTCCTATGGGGTCGATACAAATTGGTATGTTGACAGCGGCGCCACCAATCATATTACCAGTGAACTTGAGAAGGTCACAATGAAGAAAAAGTACCGTGGCAAAGATCAGATCCACACTGCAAGTGGAGAAGGTATGAGGATACGTCACATTGGTCATTCAATTTTTAGTACCCCACGACGTAAAATTTATCTTAAGAAAATTTTGCATGTCCTTAGTGCCAACAAGAATTTCTTTTCGTTCATAGAATTGCCATTGATAATCATGACTTCCTTAAATTTCATCTTTGCTTCTTTTTGATCAAGGTTATTACGCCTCTGAAGAAACGTGCCGACAAGGAACCCTCTCAACGTTCCTTCGCCCTCGTTGACCAGCTGGTATCCCCAAAACTTCAATCCTTCGTCTAGAAGTCTGATGCAACCCAGGCCAACCACAAAACTGTCGTTTTGGTCCTTTCCCTATCATCAACAAGGTCAACGTCGCGTACAAGCTGGAGCTCCCGAAGCGCTCTACCGCGCACCTTATTGTGTTGTGCCCTGGCCCCTGCTTGACTGCTTCCCGGTACAGATGTCTCTACTGAACTTTCCATCTTTTCTGACATTCCGACAGTGCCTTTGCTGTCTTACAGCAACGTTGGCACAAATGAAATACTCCCTTCGTTCGAAAATACTTATCATTAAAATGAATAAAATAGGATGTATTTAGATGTATATTAATTTTAGATACTTCCCTCCTTATCCATTTTGATGACAAGTATTTTCGAATGGAGGAAGTAACACGTACTCCATTCTCCTGCAAGTGCAATATCACAAATCCTCACAGGTCCAACCACAATCACTCCCAACACTAGAGCAATTCCAACGGGCTGACCTAAACAGACGACGCTTTTGTCCGTTTTTTGTCCGTTTGGGTCGGCCGTCCGCCCGGCGTCCGCCCTTTTTTAGATTTGGGTCGGCAGTGCGCCCAAACGCGCCGACCCATTTCATGACCGCGCGCGCTTAGGCCAACTCCACCGCGCGACCCTATCCTGTCCGCCCCCGTCCGTTTGGGGTAAAAGGGACAAAAGCGACGGCCCAGTGCGCGGGCGCAAATGGACTTTGTGTCCGCTTTGTGTCCGCTTTCGACCCATCCCGGCCCAAACTTGCGCTGGTTTTGGGGTGAAACGGACAGCGCGCGGACGGGCGGGACGCGCGCGCTTGTCCTCCACTGGCCCGCCTGTCGGTGGGAGAAACCAAAACCCCCCACGCCCATTTGGCGCCATTTGCCCCAAACCCTCCCGCCGCCCCCTCTCTCCTCCGTCCATGGCCGACGCCCAGCCGAGTCACGACGGCCTGGCCGTCGACACGCCCGCAAAGGTGAAGAAGAAGGCGCCAAGGAAACCGCTGTCAGAGTGCACGCCGGAGGAGATCGCCAAGTTGGACGCGGAATCGGCGAAGAGGAGGGAACGGAGAGCGGTCGTCAAACTCAATGCCGCCGCGGCCAAGAGAGCCGCCATGCGCGAGGAGCTGGAGGCCGCGCGGCGCAAGGCCGCTGCCGACGAGAAGGAGGACCTCGTCAACAAAGCGCACGCCATCCTCATGCTTGGCATGGGCCGTCCTGCCGGGTTCCCTGCAGCGGCCATCGCCCCGGCGAGCACCAGCTCGTCGGTTGCGCGGCCTACGCACTGCGGCCAGTCGCCGATGTCGCGCACCGCGCCCATGTCACCGTGCTTCCCTCTGCCAAGGCACGACGGCCAGACCCGTTTCTCGGGGTCGCCGGACGTGGGCGCGTTCACGCCGTCCACACCGCGCCCCGCGGCCGTCATCGACCTCAACTTCACGCCCGGGTCCAGCAGCAGCGGGCGGCCGTCCGTCGAGATGCTAAGAAAGCAGGCACGGGCACCGTTCACGGGCACCATGCCGGCCCCCCGCGTCTTGTTTGATGAAATGCCAACCCCAACGCCAGCGGTCGACGACCCCTTCTATAACCGCTACATGGAGGACGTGATCTTCGACGGTGGGCATGGTCGTACCTACGACCCCGATGAGACCCAAAGTCAGGATGGCCGTGCCGAGTACGTCCCCGATGAAGGTGGGCACGACCGTGCTGACTACGACCACGGTGACTCGTGGCATGAAGACGATGACATCTATGTCAAAGGTGATGATGAAGAAGAAGAAAGCAATGACGTTGATATTAGTGGTGCGCCATTGTTCATCGATGAGCTCACCCAAAGAGCGGAGGCACAAAAAAAGAGGAAGATCATTCGCACGGGTTCATATACACAAGATGAGGACAAGTTGATTTGCCAAGCTTGGATGGAGATTAGCCAAGATCCGAGGACCGGCGCGCAACAAAAGGGCATTGTTTTTTGGACGAGAGTCCACAAAACATTCCATGAAAGGAAGATGTTTGAGCCCTTCCAAATTACAAGCAACCGTGGCATCGGTTCGATTCAAAAAAGATGGTTGTTCATCCAACAAGAGTGCAACAAGTATTGCGCCGCATTTGAGAGCGTTGAAGCACGGCCCGTGAGTGGTCTCGGCGTTGGGGGCATGGTATGATCTCCCCTTTCTAGCCCTTTCCTTGCTACGGCCATGAGACTTTGGCCGTGTATATGTTTGCATGTTCACTTGTTATTGATCATGTGGTGTAGGCATTCCAATCTTTGGAGGCATTCAAGACCCGGCACAATGACAAGCCATTCACTCTTACGCATTGTTGGATGCTCATCAACATGTGCCCTAAGTTCAAGGACCAATACCGTGAACTACAAATGAAGAGAGGACTGAAGACGGCCAAGTTCGCCGGAGGTGGAGATGGCGAGGCGTTGAAGAGGCCGAGGGGCAAGACCAACTCCAAGGTGGATGACATACGTGACGCCTCATCCATGGCCTTGCATGACACTTTGCATGGCATGATGTCTCAAAAGGATTTGAGGGACGAGAAGAAGCGGCAAAGCAAGGACGAGCAAATGAAGCAATACCTAGACCTTCAAAGACAGAAGCTTGAGATGGAGGAGGTGGCCAAGAGGAGGAAGATCGACTTGGAGGAGGCGGCCCGACAAAGGCAACTCGACATGGAGGAGGCGGCCCGACAAAGGCAGCTCGACATCGAGGCCGACAACGTCAAGGCCAGGCAGAGGCAGCTCGACATCGAGGCCACCAATGCCGCCACCAAAGCGAAGGAGGTGGCCCTTGCGATCATGAGCGTGGACTTGTCGAAGATGAGCGACAAGACAAGGGCCTGGTTCGAGGTCAGGCAGAAGGAGATGCTCGACGCCGAAGGCCTGAACTAGGTCATCCGATCGGCGTGGCCGTTCTTTTTTAGGCTGGCATGGGTGCCGCCCGCCCGTCGGGAACGCTAGCAGTGTGCCGGCGAGAAAACATTCATTTTGGAGGCCGGCTGTGTTGCCGGCCGCTGGCTGTGTTGCCGGCGAGGAGAACTATTCATTTTGGAGGCTGGCTGTGTTGCCGGCCGCTGGCTGATGCCGGCGATGGACGTGTTGGCCGGTGTGATGAACCGGGACGATGGCTGAATTATTAGTTTTTTAAGTGGACGCGGACAGGATGGGGCAAATGGATGCGGCCGCGCGCTGCGCGCACGGCCACCGCATCCCAGGACACGCCCGGACACGGCCCCAAACCCCTACCCAAACGGACAGAATCCGGACAAAACGGACGTCCGTTTGGGGTCGCGCGGTGGAGTTGGCCTTAGATCATGCCAGCAGCCATGTCGTCGCCCTGGTTTTGGCTCTCCAGCGCGGGGGGGGGGGGGGAATCGGCCTAGGGCGCGCTGGTTTTGGCGCTCCAGAGCGCGGGAAAGGTTCACACGCTTGTTTTGGCGCGTCGCTGCCGGCGCTCGTTATAAGAAGGCGCTCCCTCCACACTCAGTCCGCCGTCCACTCGTCTCGCCCCCTCTCACTAGCCTCGCCGCCTCTATGCCACCATGTCGATGCGCCGCCTAGGCACTTCGGATTTTCGCGGAGTCCGCAAGCACCCCTCTGTCGCCTTCTCCGCTGAGATCTTGTTTGGCGAGAAACGCCTCATCCTCGGCACCTTCGATACCGCAGAGGAGGCGGCCCGCGCATACGATGCGGAGGCGTGGCGCCTCCGGTGGCCTAGTCGGGAGATGAATTTTCCCGATGTGTCGAGCCAGCGGGCGCAGGATCTTGCGCCTCTCCCGTGGCTTTTCACCGACGAGGATCGTCGCGTCCACCGGAGGCGGCAGCGCCGCCTCGCCATCGCCGAGATGGATGTAGAAGCCTTGGTGATGTGGCGCGAATGCTTCCCGCACGACATCGTCGACGAGCGCCAGTTCTATGAGCAAAGGAGGACGGAGAGGGAGGCGAGGAGGACGGAGCGAGCCTCCTATCGGGAGAACATGCGTGCGTGGAAGCAGGCCACTCAATTGACACTGAAACTGCGAGAAACATCAGGGTGGGACTTCGAGGACGAGCAGGCTGCTGACGCCTATATTCAGACGTCGGAGAAGGACATTACCGAGTCGGAGTCGGAAACCGACGAGTAGTTGATCTTTTCTTTTATCTATGTACGCAAGAACTATCTATGTATCCCTTTTCCATCGGAAAAAATGGCTGGCAGCGTCGGCGACGAAGCAGGCGATGGAGGGTGTGCGCCACAGACCAGTGGGCCCGGGGAGGTGAGAGGGCGAGCGCGCACGGGTCCGTCCTGTGTACGCGCCGATGCAAATCCGGCTCAAAAATAGGCCGGGAATGGGTCGGCAGGCGGACAAAATCGCTCCCTGTAACATGTATCCGTTGGGAAGCCCCACGCTCCACTCGGCCTCGTCCGCGGGCGCGGCCGCCACGCTGGTGCCCTGTCCATCCCCAGCCGCCCTGCTGCCTCCCCCTCCCTTCCGGCCGGTCTGTCTCGCCCCTGGGGCCCCGTGGTTCTTCTCCGAGGAGCAGCGACTGCGTCTGCGGTCTTCTGTGCTGGTCTTGGCTCCGGATCTGAGCCGGGCTCCCCGGCCTGCGCCCTCTGCTGCCTCCGTGTCGGATCCGATCGCTGCGGCCGTGTCTGCGTCCTCCTTCGTGGCGCGCTTGCCGCGCCTGTCCGGGGATCCGGGCGAGATGGTTCCGGATTTGTTGCCCCCTTCCCTGGGCCTTGTCGTCGTTCTGGCGCCCTCTGCCTGCATTCAAGGCGCCGTACGCATTCATGGCAAGGTGACCTCGCACCCGCCGGCATCTGCGGCGCCCGGCGTCTTCAATGAAGCCTCTCGCCTATGCTCAGCCATCATCACCCCGCCGGGCTATGGCCAGCCCGTCTTCGTGCCTCCTGGCTGTCCACGCGCGCCAGACGACGTCCCATCCTCGCCTCGGGTGGAGGCCGGATGGACTGTTGTGCGCCGCCCATGCCGTCCTCGACGGGACGCGCCTTCAAGCCGGCCTACTGCATCCTCTGCCCATCCCACGCCTCTCCACCTCGAGGAGCAGCGTCGGGCGAGCCAGCTCTGCTTCAAAAGGCGCACAGAGGGGCTCTGCTCTCGTTGCCTTGCTGCGCAGCGTCACCGCTCCGTCGCTTGCAGGGATCCCATCCGCTGCCTGGCCTGCAAGCTCTCCGGGCATACCGTGCACAAGTGCCCGCTGCGCTCCAAGCCTAGGCCTCCCAGTCCCAGGCTCGTCCCTCCCACTCCCAGGCTCATCCCTACGTCGGCTGCTCGCCCTCGCTCATCGCCAACTTTGTCGGGCGCGAGTTCCTGGGCCGCTATCGTTGCCGCTCCTCCCGCGCTGACCCTTCATCCTTCTCCACGCCAGCTCGCGGTGGCCCACGTCTCTGCTGGCATTGGGGCGCCGGACGCTCGCCCGGACGAGGACTCCTGCATCATCCCATCCTCCTTCGACATGGACCGCGACATGCTTGACTGGGAGCAGACTGCCGCCATCGCCTGGTCCGTCAACTCGCCGCAGCGCCTTGAGGCGCTTGACGTTGACCGCGTCATCCGGAAGCAGTTCCGCTTCAGCCACGCGGATGTGGCTGTTACTCCGTACCACCTCGTCGAGTTTCTCGTCAAGTTCAACCACAAGGCTCATTGTGACGAGGCCCTCGCTGCGGGGCGGGTGCGCCAGCGGTAGCATCGTCCACATCCGTCCCTGGCGGTCGCTGGAGCGGGCTTTTGATGCGGCTCTCAACTACAGAGTGCGTCTCTGCCTTGAGAACGTGTCGGACTATGCCTGGACTCCATTTCGCTGAACGCATCATCGGCCGACGCTGCTCCCTCGACCGTCTGGAAGACCACTCCGTGCTCAGGACGACCTCGGAGACGCTCGACCTTTGGGCGTGGATGGCGGACCCAAATCTGATCCCGAAGATCATTTGGCTCACTTTCACCACGAGGCCGTCTGGCGGTCTGCAGGTGTTCGCCAACGAGGCTAGGCCGTCCGGCTACAAGAGAGGCGCCACATTCCGCGTGCTGGTCCATCTGGATGCGGTGGAAGACCATGCCAACGCCCCGCTAGACTGCTACGTCACCGACAGCCGCGCCGCTTCGTTCAGCCCGCCTCGGTCGAACCTGGTGTGGAACTGGGGCTCTGTTGATGGTGTTCCCCCGCCGCTTGGGGCGACGCTGGTCGCGCCTGCTCCGATCACCTCTCGGGCTGCCGCGCCTTGTCGCCGTGGCCAGGGGTCCAACGACCACCCTCGCCACCACCCGCGGTGCCGCGACAACGACGAAGACTCTGACGACGACTGGCATGGGGGCGGTGGTAGAGATGGGCGCGGGCGCGATGGCCGTGCCAGGGAAACCCGCTTGGAGTTGGAGGTGCGCAGAGAGCGCACCCGTTCCCCCCGTCGCCGGGACGGGGCGGCCGGATGTCACGGTCGACGCCGGGCGGGGTCTCCTGCCGCTACGGCGCCGGGGTCTCTGACGTCGGGCTGGGCCTGGGTGCCTTCAGTCCGCTTCGCCTGGTGGCCTCCGATGGCAGGCTGCAGTTCGATGGGCATGCTCGGGTGCTCCGAGACGAGATGGCCTTGGCTCTCGAGGCGGCCCTCGCTTGCTCCGAGTTCTCTGCCATGCATCGCAAGCTCATCGGGCTCGTCGACAAGGCGGAGGGGCTCTTCTCCAAGTTGGCCTCGCCGGCGCGCGCCGTCAGCCCATCTCCCCGAGCGGTGCATGAAGGCTTTGGGGCCGATGTGGATGCGGCTATGCCCATCTCTGTCAGCCTAGCGGGGCTGACGCTCGACTCGCCTCGGCTCACCTCGGGCGCGAATGAAGCCTGGTTCATCCCGGCCACGGACACGCCACAACATGCACCTTCCATCACTGCGCCTCCCTTTGCTTTTGTTGTGCCGTTGATGGCTCCGACGGTGGCCTCCCTGGATTTAACCGCATCGCCTCTGCTTGGGTCTGCTGCTGGCCTGGAGGTGCCTGGACCTGTAGCGGCTCCCTTGGCGGAGGCTGTCTGCACGCCGGCCGCTGCTGCTAGTCTGCTTCCTAAAGATGGCCTGGAGCCCGACGCTACTGTTGTGCTACCTGAAGATGGCCTGGAGCCCGACATTGTTGTTGTGCTACCTGATGATGGCCTGGAGCCTGTGCATGGAGTTGGCCTGGAGCCCATGCATGAAAACGTGATGCCATCTGCTGACTTGGCGCATGATAACATGATGCCAACTACTGTCTTGGCGGTTGGGTTGCTCCCTGATGGGCCTGTGATGGCTGATCCGGTTACCATCAGCGTGTCGTCTGCTACTGTTGTTCTGCTGCCCGGCAACGCCCACGCCGAGGTGCTCGTCGACGACCCTGCTACGTTGGCCGTTGTGACGGCGCCTGTAGACGGGCCAACTCCTCCAGCGGCTCTGAACACGTTCCTCGACTTCGTCGCCATCTGTGTTGACGCCCCGCTGCTGCCCACTCCGGATTCACGCAAGGCCAAGGCTGCCGTCGCGGTTGCTGGGACTCGTCGCAGCGCCCTCCTAGACAAGAAGAAGGCTACGCTCCCGCTGAGCGCCGGCTCGGACGCGGTCCAAGAGATCATTGCCAAGGTCTGCGGTGTACTTGACCCGTCCGTTGGCTACGACGACAAGGCCAAGCAGGCGTACCTGGACCTGTTCGCCACTCCGCTAGCCGCTCCTGTGGTCCAGGCGATCGCAGGGCTTGTTTCACATGCTAAGAGCATCTCCAACAGCCACGCCTCGCGCCGCGTGCAAAAAACCTGTTTGCTGCGCGCGCTTCGACCGGTTTAGCGCTGGCTCCAGCAGCCGCGCTATAATGCAGCATGCGCGCCGATCCAGCAGCACGCAAAAATACAGCGCGCGCAGCACACACAAACCACATATACATTTCAAAAAAGAGGAGCAAAAATGATCAAACAAACAAAATAAATCAACAATAAATAATTCAATTTCGTTATCATTACAACTCAAACAAATAGTTTATCGTTTAGTACGACAAATAATGCAATAAACACAACAATGTGCTCTTTGTCATCCATGCCATGCCCACCACTCTTCAATCAGATCATTCTGAAGTTCATTGTGCGTTGCGGGATGCCGAACGGCATGATAGGAGGCAATAAAACTGGCTACCCTTTCAGCCCTCCGTCGCACTCGCACGGGATGTCCCAAGAGCTCATACTATGAGTAGTCTAAATCTTGGCCACGCTCATTCTCGATGATCATGGTGTGCATGATCACACAAGCGTGCATGATGTACCAAAGCATTTTTTGATCCCAAAATCTAGCCGGTCCTCTCACAATAACAAATTGGGCTTGCAAAATCTCAAATGCTCTCTCCACATCTTTTCTAGCCGCCGCCTGAGCATTGTGGAAATCAAGATTTTTCTTACCTTCCGGCTTTTTCAACGGCTTCACGAAGGTTTGCCACTTTGGATAGATGTCATCCGCTAGATAATAGCCATAGTTGTACGTACGGCCATTTGCTACAAACTGCACCGGTGGCAACTCACCATTTGCAATCTTATTCATCAGTGGTGACCGGTTGACAACATTGATGTCATTCAAAGATCCAGGCATTCCAAAGAATGCATGCCAAATCCAAGTCTCCTGATCGGCCACCGCTTCAAGGATTATAGTGGAACCCTTTTTTTGGTCGTGGAATTGCCCATGCCATGCCTTTGGACAATTCTTCCAACTCCAATGCACGCAATCTATTGAGCCAAGCATGCTAGGAAAGCCGCGCGCTTTGTTCATCGCCAATAGCCTTGCGGCGTCTTCAGCAGTGGGAGATCTCAAATACTCCTCGCCAAACACTTGCACAATTCCCACTGCAAAGCGCTTGACACACATGATGGTTTGGCTCTCACCCATAGCCAAGTGATCATCAACTAGATCAGCCGGGATACCGTATGCCAACATACGCAAAGCGGCTGTCACCTTCAGAAAGGTGCTATGCCCGAGGTCTCCGGCGGCATTCCTCCTTTGCTGGAAAAACCGGTCATGGCTCGCTAGTTTCTCTGCAATGCGCCTGAACAAGTCGGTGCTCATCCTAAAGCGGCGACAAAAATACGACTCCGGGTATGTGGGATTCTCCACGAAATAGTTCTTCATCAATCTGTTATGGGCATCAATCCTATCTCTCCAAATTTTCTCCCGACCCATAACCGAACCACCGTGCTTCGGTTTTTTATTGATATGCATAGCTATGATCATTGCAAGATCCTCCTCCTCTTCCATATCAAATTCTTCTTCGAAAGAATCATACAACGAACTCATCTACAATGTTCAATACTATACTATAAAAACTACAATTCAAAACATGCACCAAATTCATGAAGTTTGAGCAATACATACCTTGTAGGCCTTTTGTCGAACACCTTGCGGGCGCGGCGTGGCAGCAAGTGCTCGGGCGTTGTTCCTCGGACGACGGAGGCGCGCGAGGGCCGGTGGCACTAGGAGGGGATGCGGTGGAAGCGCGGCGGCGCGGGGATACGCCGGGGAAGCGCCTGAACGGTCGTTGGGGGGCGCGGGCAGTGGCGGCGGCGCGGCCGGATGGGGTAGAAGTGGGAGAGGAAGTGGGAGCGCGAGCGCTCGAGTGTGCCGCGCGCGGTAGCGGTCGCCCGAAATACACCGCGCGGGATAGTGCTTCTGACCGCGCGCCCACCTCATTATAGCTCGCACGCCGTTTTTGCGCGCCCGCTGGAGCGACCCGCCGCGTTACGCGCGCGCTAAAACAGACTAATTTGCGGCGCGGCGCTAGTTTAGCGCGGCTGTTGGAGATGCTCTAAGAACCTAACACAAAAGAAGCTGAAGAAGGGCAAGAAAGAAACCGTGGAGGCTCAAGTTACTGATGTGTAGGTGTCCTAGTAGTTCTACTGGCCCTTGCGTCCGACGCTCGGCCTGGGAGGTCTTCCGTCCCAAGATGTATCGCCTTCTACTTTCTGCTTTCCGTTTTAGTCTCCGGATGCTACGCATCATTGCGGCTCGAGGTCGCCTACCGTATCACCCGTGGGGTGCTTCATGTTCGTCTACAATCTCCTACAACATGTGTGTTTGCGTCTACCATCCATCTACCGGCTGCTTGGCTTTGAGAAGCTGCTCCTGCCGTGATCACCCAAAGTTTCCTTAATGGCACAACCTAACGTGAACATCATTTGTTGGAACGTTCGAGGCCTCAACTCGCGTGCCCGCCGGGATGCCGTTCGGGACATCGTCTGGGACTCTCATGCCTCCATTGTCTGCCTCCAAGAGACTAAACTCCAGGCTGTTGACGACGCCATCATCCGCGAGATGCTCGGCCCGTGTTTCGTCGCAAACTACTATATCCTCCCGGCCGTTGGCACCCGCGTTGGTTTGATTCTGGCCGCGTCGGACCGCTTCTTCACCCTCTCCGACTTGCATGCGACTCCGGGCTCCATCTCTGCCACCATCACCATGCTCAACGAGCACACTTCATGGACTATCACGGGCGTCTATGGCCCGTAGGGTGAGCAGGACAAGTTGGCCTTCATCGAGGAGCTTAGGACTCTCAAGACCGTGGCAAGAAGCGAGTGGCTCCTTTTGGGGGATTTCAACCTCATCACTAAAGCGGAGGATAAGAGCAACACCAACATCAATCGCCGCCTAGTGGGCAAGTTCCATGGGGCTCTTTATTTCTTGCAACTAAAGGAGCTTCACTTGGGCGGGCGCCGTTTCACCTGGTCCAATGCGCAGGCAAACCCGGTCCTTACCAAGATTGACCACGTGTTCCACTCCGATGATTGGGACATGCTCTTTCCCAATGCGCATCTTCAGGCTATCACTACAGCTTGCTCGGATCATGCTCCGTTATACCTTCAGGGGTGCGTTGACATCTTGAGAAAGTCTTCCTTTAAATTCGAGGAATTTTGGCTTCGTCTCCCGGGCTTCAAGGACACCGTCGCCTTGGCATGGAACAAGCCTGTCCAGGCCCGTGATGCCATCTGCAAGATTCATATCAAGCTCTGTCTAATCGCGAAGGCCTTGCACAAGTGACAAAAGGAAAAAGTTGGGATGCTTGGCTCCCAGATCACAGTTGCCAAGGAGATCATCTGGCGTTTGGATGTTGCTGAGGAGGGAAGACCGCTCTCGGACTCTGAGAGGGATTTGCGTAAACAACTGAAGGTGTCGTACCTGGGGCTACTAGCCATTCAGAAAATCAAGCTGAGACAACACTCTAGGCTCAACTGGATCCGCCTGGGGGATGCTACCACTAAGCTTTTCCATGCTCGTGCGAACGGGCGAAGGCGTAAGAACTTCAT
Source organism: Triticum timopheevii (assembly GCA_963921465.1). Classification (NCBI taxonomy): domain Eukaryota; kingdom Viridiplantae; phylum Streptophyta; class Magnoliopsida; order Poales; family Poaceae; genus Triticum; species Triticum timopheevii. Next base: position 128,772,281 of record OY997274.1, on the reverse strand, counting down.
TCAGACGATCACGACCACCTCGGGGCTGGCAATTACCAGACAGGACAAGAGTGGGCCCTTATGGACCACTTCCAGGCTAACATCGGTACGCTTGCCCGGTGCACCAAGTCCATTGTCTGGGAGAACCTCGGGATGCATAGCCACGACCTATCGGCTCTGGATGATCCGTTCGACGAGGCGGAGATCAAGGAGGTGGTATTCTCCTTACCTTCGGTCAGGGCCCCGGGCCCTGATGGTTTCATCGGTGCCTTCTTCAAATCATGTTGGGAGATCATCAAAGCGGATGTCGTGGCTGCGGTGATGCGGCTCGCGAAACTACAAGGCGCCTGCGCTGGCCTGGTCAATTCAGCCAACATTATTCTGCTCCCAAAAAAGTCGGCGCATAATCGATTGGCGACTATCGCCCTATCAGCTTGATACACAATATCTCCAAAATCTTCTCCAAGTTGTTGGCTAACCGGCTAGCCCCTCTGCTTCCGTCGCTGGTTTCCAAGAGCCAGAGTGCCTTTGTGCAGAAACGGTGCATCCATGATAATTTCCTACACGTGCAAAACTTGATCAAGGATTTGCACCGCTCTTCAACGCCAGGCCTTTTCCTCAAGCTCGACATCTCCAAGGCTTTCGACTCTGTGGGTTGGGCTTACCTCCTGGAGGTGCTACAACAATTGGGTTTTGGACAGCGCTGGCGGGACTGGATCTGCATGATCCTCGCTTCATCTTCCTCTAGGGTGCTGTTAAATGGGGAGCCGGGAACCCCATTCGCGCATGGAAAAGGCCTTCGCCAGGGCGACCCGGTGTCGCCTATGCTCTTCATTCTGGCCATCGATCCTCTGCAACTTATGCTCCGGGCGGCTTCCCAGGCCGGGATCCTCAAGCCCATCATGGCGCGGCCGGCCTCCTGCAGGGTTTCTCTCTATGCGGACGATGCTAGCATCTTCGCTAACCCAGTCAAAGAAGAGATCGACGCCATCACGCGGATCCTTGCCTGTTTTGGGGATGCTTCCGGCCTCATCACAAATGTCAGCAAGACCGAGGTGTTTCCCATTCGCTGCCAAGACATTGATCTCCCGGCCATCCTCTCGGCCTTCCCGGCCAAGCTGGCCTCGTTCCCTGGCCGATACCTGGGTCTCCCACTACATACCAGGCGACTCAGAAGGGTTGACCTCCAACCTCTTCTAGACAAGGCAATGGGCAGGTTGCCAGGCTAGAAGGGGAAGAATCTGGCACGTCCGGGCAGGGTCTCCCTTGCAAAGTCCGTGTTGTGCGCCATCGCAAATCATCACCTCACCGCGCTCCCGCTCCCCACTTGGGCAATCCAGAAGCTTGATAAGATCACTCGTAACTTCATCTTGTGTGGGGAAGACTCAGAAAACACGTCTGGTGGACACTCTCTGGTCAACTGGAAGACTGTCTGCCGGCCTAAGCCCATGGGGGGCCTGGGAATCATCACAGACCTCGAGAGATTTGGTCGGGCACTCCGACTTCGCTGGCCTTGGCTTATGTGGACTGATCCTGACCGCCAATGGGTGGGCTCTGCGGTGCCCTGTGATGAGATGGATATGGCGCTCTTCAGGGCTTCTACCACCATCTCCTTGGGCAATGCGAGAAAATCCTTATTCTGGCACGACGACTGGACAGGACGGGGACCTCTGTCCCGGGCCTTCCTGGAGCTGTACAAAATTGCCACCAAGAAGCGGAGATCCGCGATGAAGGAGCTCCACGAGGAGAACTGGATCAGATCGGTTACCCGTCTTTCATCGCCTACCCACCTGCAGGAGTTCATTGCCCTTGCTTCAGTCATCACTCAGGTGGCGTTGAACCCGGACAAGGAGGACTCCATCACTTGGCGGTGGACCCCCAATGGCATATACTCTGCTGCCTCGGCCTACTTGGCCCAGTTCTCTGGATCCTATCCCAGGTTCTCCCCGGCCAAGATTTGGGAGGCACATGCTGAGCCAAAATGTAAGTTCTTCGCCTGGCTTGTGCTCCACGAGAAGATCCTCATGGCCGACATGCTAGCCGTTCGTGGCTGGCCGCACGACCCTTGTTGCCCCCTTTGCCTTCGGGCTCCGGAGACGGCCACTCATCTCTGCAAGGACTGCCCGTTTGCCGCCGCAGTTTGGTCTCACGTCCAGGTGTGGACGGGAGAAGACTCTGGGGCCACGCCCACGTTGCCCCCTTCGATGGGGATTTCGGACTGGTGGGATTAGCTCACCACCAATCTGCCCAAGAACGACAGAAGAAGGCGGAGCGACCTCTTCCTTTACACCATCTGGAACATCTGGAAGGAGCGAAACTGACGCATCTTCAATGGAACTCGCCTAACGCACCTAGAGGTTGCAGCTATTGCCTTCGAAGACATCAAGCAAAGGTCCCTGGCCTTTGGCCGGGCACAAGTGGCAGCCAGTATTGGCTGATTAGCGCCATCGTGTGGTTTTTCTAGGGGTTTTTGTCCGGTTTCTCTTCTAAAAACCGGAACGCTCTTGTACATAAACCTTATTCTTCTTCTTATATGAAAAGGCAGTGCTCCTGCCGGTTCCTCAAAAAAAAGGCGGACGAAAATGGACGCGCGTCCGTTTGGGTCGGCGCGTTGGGCCGATTTTTCTGTCCTCGCCGACCCAAACGAACGGCGGCGGACGAATGGGTCGCCCCATTGGAGTTGCTCTTATAGTCCAGTCAAGAACATCAAAACTCAATTAATGGGGGGTAAATAAAGAGCCTGTCTGCTAACAGATACTAAAGCAAGATGTAAAGGGCATTGTCGGGCTTGATGCTTAACCTCCTGGATACTCAAGCCTGCAAAAGAAACATCACAATTTATAAGCATTAACAATGGTTGCAAGATTGTACGAATTATAAATTATGTAGTGAATTTTGCCCAAATAACTACAGATGAAATACTAAACTAGAAAAATAACTTACTGAAATTACGACACAATTTTTTAAATTCACAAACATGTTTTTTAGTTTTTACGAACATTTTTGAAATAAATGAACATTTTTCGGAATTCATGCACAATTTCTGAATCTGCGAACATTTTTTGAATCGATGAACCTTTTTTCTAATTCGCTAAACATTTAAATAAAATCATGATCATTTTTTTAATTTGCGAACATTTTTTCAAAGTTAGGAACACTCAGATGTGGGCCCACCAATTTTGATGAGGAGTCTTTTTTTTTTATTGATCTAGCCGATGTAGGACATAATTTTTGTTTCGCCACTGTGATGCTGACCCACCAGGAGCACTCAATACTCGCATGTTCCTAAATTTTGGCAGGTAGAGGACGGGGTGTCGACCTGTTGGCTGGGCAGCTGAGGTTGCTGCCAGCCCACCCGAGTTCAAGTTCCGGCTTGGACGGTGCTCGCGGAGTTTCTCCTATAAAGAAAAGCCAACGAAGGTTAGCCCTTGGGTTGGTCTCATTTTTTTTTTAAAATTTTGGCAGGTAGAGCCCTTATTGTTCCGGCCGACATTACTGATGAGTTTAAATAGCTAGAACAGTTCCCCGACATACACAATCTGTCTTGGCATGGTGTGACTCGCCTCAAGAACGGAGAGATTGTGCAGCAAGAGGGCCAAACTGCAGTTAAAGAACAATCGCTCTATGCCATCCCGCTCACACCACCAGAAGAAGGCACGGCTGACATGGAGGTAGGTCGAAAGTGTTGCGGGCATCTTGGGCAGCGGTGATCTTGGGTGTGCGGGATCGAGACTCGATGTGCCACGGTAAGGCACCAGCACACAATTATGGGATCGAAGTAGGGCTGGACCAAAAGCTTGTAGCTCGCGAGCTTAATAAGTGCTCGATAGTTCGGCTTGTTAAGCTCGTAGCTCGCTTCTTAATGAACAGAGCCAATCATTGATTTTAGCTCGTTAAGCTTAACGAGCTTAACGAGCGAGCTAACGAGTTTCACGAGTAGCTCGTTAAGCACGTTAGTAACAACACAACACATATTTTCATATTACATGACAAACTTTTTGTAGCATCTCAGTCCATCTATTTAATCTAATCGACATATGAGGCAACAAACTACTTTATTTCTTTTTGTAGTCACCATATTTCATCTTGAAAACCATACCTACACATTTATCATCTATATCGTAACATATTATAATTTGTTAACGAGCGCTCGCGAGCGCTCACGAGTTTAACGAGCTTCAAACGAGCCGAGCCGAGCAGGGATTTCTGCTCGTTAATCTTAACGAGCTTAACGAGCCGAGCCTTAACGAGCACGAGCTTAACGAGCCGAGCTGCTCGTTAGTCCAGCCCTAGATCGAAGGAGAGGTGGCACCGCACGGGCGAGCTCACGGAAGGCATCACTACCAAGGTCGGGACAGAGGATTGACGTGTCGCAGCACGCATCACCGCATGAGGTCTGAGTCGGAGGACTGGGGGGCCTAGTAGGCACCACCGAAGGCTCCATTGTAGGCGTATAGGCGTCGCCGTCGCTCCATGCGCCATTGGCGTCTCCTCTGGTATATGGGGTGCCTCCTCCATTAGGGTTTGTGAGGTTGTTGTGTGAGAGATGGGTCGAGAGGAAAGAGGGTTCTCTCTTTTTTCTTGCGGGGAAAAAAGGGTTCTCCCGTGTGAACGAATAGATGAATACACCGGCTTCACTCAGGTGAGAGGCCCAATTAAGCAGAATGTTCACTGGACAGCGGGCCACTTAACGACAAACCACATGATTACACAACGATCGAACGGCTAGAAACGGCCGGAACGCGAAATATGACGGCCAAAAAGGCCAAGGACAAGAGAGGGTTGGGCTTAAGTTCAGTTTTACTGTCCTAAATAAACTAAAAGGTGTGAGGAAAATGAGAACTTTATTTCATGATGATAGGATTACAATCAAGTGGCTGCAGGTCCTCAATACACGGAGGTCCCCTATGCAAGGCAGTAGCTAATTTTGTATGACTATAATTTGCCAATTTATCTGATATCCTATTCTAAACACGTAACTTCTGAGGAACAAACTCTAGCCTCCATCAATGCTTTAATCTCGGCGACAAGATGCCCGTATGCCGATCATGAGAGATCATCATTAGACAGAATTGAAAGCGCCACCAATTTGTTAGATTGGACCAAGACCGGCATATCTGAAAGTTGGATGGCCGGTGCCATTCCTTGTATTAGTGCATGTACTTCAGCCTCTAGCGCTTCATTGCTACTGAAGATTACTTGATAAGCCGCAAAGATGACAGAACCATCGCCACGGCGCAAAACGATGCCAGCAGCTGCAGCTCCATCATGATCTGAGTATGATCCAACCACCGAGAGGGCCATCCACCTGGCTGGCGGAGGAGGCCATGGTGCAGGCGTCAGCTCTCTCGGCTTCGAAAAAAAAGTAGAGTATGTGGTAAGATCACATGAAACATATCCCAAATTAATCATATAAAAAATAGCTAAAGAAAAGCGCCAATATATGTGCCGATGCTACCACTCCAACCTTTTTCTTTTTTTACAGGAAAGTAGTTGTTACTCGTTTTTATCTGCTACTATAATGCTAACATTGCTGGCTTGCACGCATCGAACTGTGACTCAAAGTCAGTTACTTGCTGTTGCACGTAGCTTAATTATTTGTTGGCTGTACTTGTTATTTGCCAACCTTCTGTTGCAATACCCGTTGATTGGTGAACAACTTACAATTTCCTCATAAAAACTTTTAAAAGAATTCATGGTTTGATCAAGTTCGGGTCGGGAAAAACCAGGTTGGCGGCCATGCACGACCTTGCCATGCGGCTGTCGTCTCCAACGGCAACGGTGTGTTACGGGTCGATCTAGGGGAAGGAAGGGGAGGATTCGGGATCTGAAGCAGGAGGGGAAAGGGGTAGGTAGGAGAAGGTGAGGGAAGATCAGCTTCCTCTCGTTTCCTTTGATAGTTTACTTTCTCGATGCCGCTACAGGAGTCTCAGCCACCCACATATAGTACTCACGCTACACATGCCACCGCCCAACAACCTGGCGCGGTCGCACGCACACCACACGGCTTTTAGCCACCTGTCTCTGATGTGTCGGCCCCACTGGGTATCTGCCGCGTCGTGTCACCGCTCTGGTGGGTCACTGTTGTGACATTCTCCCCCTGTTGAGTCCTGGCTTGTCCCCAAGCCAGTGAAGTTGGGAAACGGCGCTGCAAGTCTTCAGGGTCCTCCCAAGTGGCCATCGAAAGGGGCAATTCTGACCACAGGACGAAGAGACGCGATTGCTCACCTTTTGCGGTAGTCACCATTCGTTCTGCCAGAATCTTCAGTGGGGTGTGTTCTATTTGCAGAACGTCGCTATCGGGAGGCAGAGTTTCTTCGGCTGGAATATCACATCCCAGAGCCTGTTTGAGCTGCGACACGTGAACCACCGGGTGGATTTTGCTGGTGGCTGGTAGCTTCAACTTGTACGCCACTTTGCCCACCCGAGCTTCGATCTTGTAGGGCCCATAGTATCGGAATGCCAGCTTCTGGAATGGACGTTGAGCCACCGAAGTTTGGATGAACGGTTGAAGCCGAAAACCAAATCTCCGACCGCAAACTCCCGGTCCGTGCGTTTTTTATCTGCCTGTGCTTTCACTCTATCATGCGCGCGGTTCAACTGCTGTTGCAAAAGCTCCATCATGATCTCCCTTTCCTTGAGCCAAGTTGACAGGTCTGGCACAGTGCTTGGTTCCAATTGCTCGACTCCGAACTCCTGAGGCAGTGTCCCGTAAACCACTTCATATGGCGTCCTCCCCAGAGCTGAGTGGAAGGTCGTGTTATACCAGTACTCGGCCAGGAACAACCAACGGTACCAGTTGCGAGGGTAAGAGTGAACTGAGCATTGCAGGTAGGTCTCCAGACACTGATTGACTCGTTCTGTCTGGCCATCTGTTTGCGGGTGATACGACGAGCTCATGCAAAGTTGTGTCTGGGACAGTCGGAACAGCTCTTGCCACAGTGCACTGGTGAAGATTCTATCCCGGTCCGAAATCAGCGCCAGGGGCAATGCAGGCGGAAGATCTGATGCATGTATGTCGTTGCTACTGTCAGTGCTGTGTACGGATGCTTCATAGGCACGAAGTGCGCGTATTTAGAGAACTTATACACCACCACCAAAATCACATCAAACCCTCCTAATTTGGGCAGGCCCTCAATGAAATCGAGTGACACCACTGCCCAAGGACGCTTCGGAATTGGGAGAGGTTGTAGCAGTCCGGCTGGCGAAACACGCTCCGTTTTTGCTTTCTGACAAGTGACACAATGACGGACAAACTCCTTGACCATCTGCTTCAGATTCTTCCAAGAGAACAACCGACGGACTCGATGATAGGTAGCATGAAATCCAGAATGCCCCCCAGTAGCGCTATCGTGGAGGGCCCTGATCAGGCTGTTTTGGATCTCTACATCATTGCCGATCCAAATGCGCCTTTGAAATTTGATGACACCATCCCGGAGAGTAAACCCCTCCTCATCCTGGGGGCTGAGCGCCAATCGTGACAATAGTTGCTGCGCTTTCTCATCCTGATTGTAACTGGCTAGGACCGCTTCCAGCCATGCCGGGCGACAGACTGCAATCACTGCTAACTCTGCTGTGCCATCGTGGCTGCGTCTCGAGAGTGCATCAGCCGCCTTGTTGGAGATCCCATCCTTATACTGAATTTTAAATTGCATCCCAACTAACTTTGTGAATGCTCGCTGCTGCACTGGTGTATTCAGGCGTTGATCCATCAAGTTCAACAAACTTTTCTGATCCGTGCAAATCAAGAACTCTGTATGTTGCAGGTATGGACACCACCGATCCACCGCGAGGAGTAAGGCGAGGCATTCCTTTTCATAGGCTGAAAGCCCCAGGTTACGCGGTGCGAGCGCCTTGCTCAGATAAGCCACGGGATGCGAATTTAGCATTAACACCACGCCAATTCCCGTGGCACTCGCATCAGTTTCCACGACGAATGGCTTGGAGAAGTCAGGCAGAGCCAGCACGGGTGCTTCAATCAATGCTCGTTTCAGGTCTTGGAATGCTTCCTCCGCAGTTGGCGTCCAAACAAACAAGGAGTTCTTCTTGAGGAGATCCGTGAGTGGACGACTGAGAATCCCAAAGTTCTTGACAAATTTGCGATAGTAACCTGCCAGTCCGAGGAATCCTCTTAGATGCTTCACTGTCTGTGGTTGCGGCCAAGTTTTTGCTGTCTGTATATGTTCTTCCAGAGTAGCCACGCCTTCTCCACTGATCGTGTGTCCCAAGTAGCTAATGTTGTTTTGTGCGAACAAGCATTTTGAGCATTTGGCAAAGAGTTCGTTTTCCTTCAGGAGCTGCAGCACTTGACGCAACAACTGCAGATGCGCACTGTATGTGCGAGTGTGGATCAGGATATCATCCATGAAGACAAGGACTCTATGGCGTAGGAGGGGTGCAAAGACAACATTCATGCCATTCTGAAATGTTGGGGGACCTCCAGTTACCCCATACGGCAAAACTCTGAATTGATAGTGCCCTTGATGGGTTTTGAATGCAGTTTTCTCTTCATCTTGCTTCACTAGTCTGATTTGGTGATAACCCGCTCGCAAATCAAGTTTGGAGAACCAGTGAGATCCAGAAAGCTCATCAAGCAGTTCATCTATTACTGGCAGGGGGTAGGTGTTCTTGATCGTGATCATGTTCAGATGCCGGAAGTCGACGCAGAATCGCCATGTCTGGTCTTTCTTTTTGACCAACAGCACGGGGGAGGAGAAGGGACTGGTACTGGGCACAATCAACCCCGCTTTCAACATTTCTTTCACCTGTTCCTTAATTTCAGTTTTCTGTTCCGGAGTGTATCGATATGGTCTGATGTTCACCGGCTTCGCCCCAGGGATCAGAGGAATGGAGTGATCCCACGGTCTGTGTTTCGGCAGCTACTTCGGTTCCGAGAACACCACTTGAAACTGATCTAAGATTTCCATAACACCACTTGAAACTGATCTAAGATTTCCATAACTTCTGGTGGTACAGCGTCAGGCTCTTTTGTCTCCTTTGCATCAGCTATCTGGAATACAGTGACCACGCAGGCTATCGCATCATCAGCTTCTAACACCTGAAGTTGGTCCATCGATATCTGAGGCACTGGCTGCAATCTCCCTTGTACCCCTTGAAGCATTATCAGCTCGCCGCGGTGTGTGAACTGGAGCTGTTTCTGCTCCCAATCAACCCACATCGGACCACATTGTTGCAACCAATCCATACCCACTACCATATCGTAACATCCCAAGGATAGAACTCGCAGGTTTGACTCGAATGTATGCCCTTGAGTCTGCCACTGACAAGCTGGAACAACACCCGAGCACTGAAGCACACCTCCATCTGCTATCTTGACTAACATTCCTTGGGTTGGCCGGACCCGATCAGGCATACGGCTGGCCACAGCTTCACTGATGAAGCTATGCGAACTACCAGAATCCACCAGCACGAGCACTTCCTTGCCCACGATCCTGCCCACCAATATGACAGTGTGGGGAGTGGTTTGCCCTATAGTAGCTACCTTGGAGATCGACATCAAAACATCATCATCCAAGTCATCTTCAGGAAGAAGAGGGAGTGGATCATTGGCCTGGAGGAGATCCAACAGCTCTTCCACCACATGGAGCTGTACCGTAGCCGCACATTGGTGGCCTTGCCCCCACCGTTCACCGCACTTGAAGCACAGGCCGCGAGCACGACGGTAATTGCGGAGCGCTGTGACTCGGTCGTCCCCGCGCCCTTGTCGTTCCAGAGCGTTGGCTGCGTCCAGGCCACGCCTGTCATCCACCGCCGCGGGAAGCCCCTGTTGAAGAGGTCGCGCGGGCGGAGCTCCCAATGCCAGCAGTGGCCGTGCTTGCTGTCGAACAGCCGGTACCTCTTGCCGCTTGAATTCGCGCTGGGGAAGGGCCTCCACTAGCTCCTACTGTAATGCAGCAAGAGAAAAGGCAGAGTCCAAATCCTTCGGTTGATGTAATGATACCCCCATACGAATTTCATGCTTAAGCCCTTCAAGAAGTTGCGTAGTGAAAAAGACATCATCAAACGAAGAATTATGAGCCAAGAGTTGGTGCATAATTTCCTCGAATTGTGTCATGTAGGCATGAACTGTGCCTGTTTGGCGCAGAGTGCGAAACTGCCGCAACTGCGTTTGATACTGCTCCCGACCGAATTTTTCCCCGCAGCGCTGCACACAAGGCCTCCCAAGTGAAGGATGTCCTCTGCGATTCTTGCAACTACAACCAGCGGGCTGCATTACCGGTGAAGTGGAGCGTCGCGACGCGCACCCACAACTCTGGTTGCACACCATACACAACAAAATACTTCTCGCACCTACTCTGCCAAAATTGGGGGTTGTCGCCGTCGAACGAAGGAAAATCCAACTTCGGCAGAGCCCAATTATGCGAGGAAAACTGCCTATGGTCGGGCTCTCTCCCCCCATCTACTACCTCTACTGCCATGCGCGGAAAAAAGGAAGAAGACAGACTATTGCACGCACCGTTGACCGGAGGCGGTGCTAGGGTGGTGACCACCCTAGGTGCCCGACCCCCGGGTTCGTAGATGACGCCGTGGCCACTTGGATCTGGTGTTGCGGCCGCTGGATCGGCGAGCGCCGGGTGGAGCGCGATCCGGCCCACCTGCGTGCGGAGCTCGTCGAGCTAGTGCTGCAGGTTGGTCACAGTGGGGCGCCAGAGCTCCAGGGAGACCTGAATGGCCTCGAGCTTGGCGTCGTTGGCCGCGTGGCTCTCGTTGACGCTCTGGATCAGGGTCGCGAGTTGCTCCTCCATGGCCGCGGTGCGAAGGGCTTGCTTGGTGGTGTAGCGCGGCTTCCGCAGATATTCTGGTGGCTCCAGATCGGCGCCTAACCTGGCTCTGATACCAAGTTGTTATGGGTCGATCTAGGGGAAGGAAGGGGAGGATTCGGGATCTGAAGCAGGAGGGGAAAGGGGTAGGTAGGAGAAGGTGAGGGAAGATCAGCTTCCTCTCGTTTCCTTTGATAGTTTACTTTCTTGATGCCGCTACAGGAGTCTCAGCCACCCACATATAGTACTCACGCTACACACGCCACCGCCCAACAACCTGGCGCGGTCGCACGCGCACCACACGGCTTTTTAGCCACCTGTCTCTGATGTGTCGGCCCCACTGGGTATCTGTCGCGTCGTGTCACCGCTCTGGTGGGTCACTGTTGTGACACGGTGCCACCTTCCCTTCCTTCATGCTATACACGCCGGAGTGGAGCTCCTTGATGGAGTCGTTGTCCGAGTCGTCACGCTTACTGATGAAGTAGATGTGGTCCTCTCGAGCTCCAACCAGCTCACCAGCGGGAATCGACCCCGAGCAGCCTTTGCTCACGAACAGAGCACGACCATCCAGCGTCTCGATCTTGCTCCACCGTCCGTGGCCACTGCCTAGCCCTTCCGCCTCAAAGACCTCAAACTTGGCCGGCGCGGCGGCATGCTCCATCACCATCAGAAGTTGATCGCCGAACGAGACCAGGTAGTAGTAGTAGGACAGGTCGGCCGTGTGGTAGTACAAGTGCCCCGGCCTGGCTGGGGGTTCACTGCATATGCACTGCTAGTCCCGCTTCGGTACAACCCCCTTCACAAAACATATAAAGGATAGTATGGACCTTTCACAAGTCGTATACATTTTATAATGGGTTGTCCAGTATAAGCCGTACGGTACGAGGCTCTAATTGCTCATTGGCCCGGCCCAAGTCACGTTCAATATTTATGTAGAAAATAATACCAAATACTGCAAAACGAGTGGCCACCCTCCACCCACCTCCCCATTCTCAACAAGCACCAGAACGTGGCTTTGATTCTTCCAAGCAGGTAGGAATAAACAAATCCTTCCTAAATTATGAGTTGTTATTCTACTGAGCAAACATAATGCCAACATTCCAGTTTCTGATGTTAAGGCTCACAAGGGAAGGATTTGTTTATCCTACCTACTTGGAAGAATCAAAGCCACGTTCTGGTGCTTGTTGAGAATGGGGAGGTGGGTGGAGGGCGGTCACACATATTACTTGTGGAAGAAAGCAGACAAAATATATTTGCTACTACCTCAAAAAACATCATATATTATGAGACAAAGGGAGTATTATACATGAAATAATTCTAATCTCTAGCACTGATTTCCTGTACAAAGCATTTACTCATTAACACAAAACGGACCAAAAGATCAGTCCTAGCTTTTTCAAGCAGAGCAAATACAAAGATTGCAGAAAAAATGTTCAGTACAGGAGACCATATAATTAACATGCAATGAAAGTTGCTTGGCTATTTCAACTCTTTTTTCTCCGACAGGTTGAAGATCAAGTAGTCGCACTTCGTAGCAAGATGGCCCGCATTGCCGTCGAGGATAATGCAAAGGGGCAATGCAGAGTTTAGGCGGCACTGATTCTACAACAAGCTTTCTCACTTCCAATGCTGCATGAAGATCCCTGCCTGGTCAAATTCTTTTGATTGAAGTTTGATGTTTGCCTGAATATATATGCAACGGTGAGCACTACACTTACTTTGCCAGCCCTTCAATCAAATTTGTCCCATAGTCCATAAATACCATGACTTCCTCACGTGGATTAAAATTTAGGGGCCAAATAATTTCAGATTTGGGGAGAAAATCATAGACGAATATGTTGCAGTCATGCAGTGAAGCCTACTGCCCTGCTGTCTTGAAGCTCCCGCACCACAAAACAAATATCAGTGCGTTGTTGTACTAATCCAGACCCAAACAAATCAAGGAACTATCAATTCTTCCGACGAAGATCAATGAGCGATCAGTTTTCCTGACAAAGATCAAGGAACTATCCTAATCATATCATACCAATCTTAATCCTCCTCGGCTAGTCAGCAACTTCCTCTGCCTGCAACTACCAACTTCCTCTACCTGTACAGCGCCACTCACATGAACATGGATGCACATCCAGCTGCACACATCACAGACTGGGGCCAAACACGCACAAGAGGTCGACAGGACTACAACATAGACGCCACATATGCGGATATGCCACACCCGACCGGATAGTGCCGCTGCTTGCTTGTGAAGAGAGAGAGAGAGAGATGGATGCTCACGCCGATTATCTGCCGCCATCTTCGATCCCCTGCTGGTACATGCCCTTGCTCCACCACTCGCTGGAGGAGCACGTACTCGACCTCCCGGAGCGAGGGGAGAGGCATGTGTGTGCCTGTAGCCACCGTCATGCGCGTCGTACGGAGGCGCCGACCCAAAATTAGTACCACCTCGTTTATATTACGATTTTTTTATATAAATCTTAAAAGTGTATTACAACATGAGAAGAAAGCGTATTGTGACGGATTATTTGAATAGATGAACATTTTTTGATTTTTTTTGAACATTAACTTTCAAAATCATGAGGAAATTATAAATATGGAAACATTTTTTAAAAATCATGAAAATTTTGAATCCACAAACATTTTATGCTTTAAAAAAACAGTTAAAAAAGAAGTTTTTGAAATCCCAAATTAATTAAATATGAGAAAAAGTAAAAAGATAAATAAGAAAAACAGGGCGCTCGCACATGGGCAGGCCCAAAAAGGGTGCACGGAGGGAAGGGGCCGTGCAGGTCCCCAGGGGCAGGGGCACAGACAGCCCAGAAATCCTGCGGGAAAAGTTTGACTATACATTGATGGCCAAGGGGTTGCTGGTTCCTATTCGGCGCCGTTACAGGCGTTTTCGCTAACGGGCGCATACCCCCCTTCGCGCTGGGCTGGCCCATCTGCTCTTTTTTCTCTTCTGTTTTTCGCACAAAAAAAGAGGCTACGGTGAGACTCGAACACAGGACCTGCCACCTAAAATTAGACCGCACTTACCACTCCGCCACCAATTCACACGTGACTACCAACATCTCTTCCTTCTATTATTCCCTACTTTTCTTTTTTCTTTTCTTCTTTAATCTCCTTCCTGGTTCGATGTTTTTCTAAAAAATTTGTGACTATTTCTTAAAAATCGATGAACTTCTTATCAAATTCGATGACCCTTTTTCAAAATTGATGATTTTTTCTTCAATTCCATGAACATTTCTTTGAGTTTGATGAACTTTTCTGAAAACTTGATATGAACTTTTTTCAAAATTGATGAACTTTTCTTCAAATTCGATGTACTTTTTTCAAGTTTGATGAACTTTTCTTCAAATTTGATGAGCTTTTTTGAAAACTTGATATGAACTTTTTTCAAAATGGATGAACTTTTCTTTAGATTTGATGAACTTTTTTCAAACCCGGTGAACTTTTTTAAAAATCGATGAACTTTTCTTCAAATTTGATGAATTTTTTTAAAATCGATGAACTTTTCTTCAAATTTGATGAACTTTTTTTCAAAATTGATGAACTTTTTTCAAACTCGATGAACTTTTTTATAAATTGATGAGATTTTCTTCAAATTCGATGAACTTTTTTCAAAAGCGTTGAACTTTTTTCAATATCGATGAATCTTTTTTTTAGCATGTGAATTGTTCTTAAAAAATTATGAACGTTTTTAAATTCATGATTTTTCTAAATAATTCAAACTTTAAGTGATCTAATGGTTGGTGCTTTATACTGATAAAAACGTGCAGTTAGTCTAGTGGTTAGCGAACTTGGCATGGAGACTGAGTGACCCAAGTTCGAATCCTGTGTTAGGCATGTTTTCTCCCGGTTTATTTTTTTACTACAGGTTCCCTGCATAGTACGTTCACGGGCCGGCGCTGCGTGGGCGCCAGGGACCTGTTCGGGCGCATAAGGCGCCAAACAGGAGCTCTCCAAGGGGTTTATGCCAACATATTGATATGGTGTTAGGCATGTGTTAGGCATGTTTTCTCCCGGTTTATTTTTTTACTACAGGTTCGCTGCACAGTACGTTCACGGGCTGGCGCTGCGTGGGCGCCAGGGACCTCTTCGGGCGCATAAGGCGCCGAACAGGAGCTCTCCAAGGGGTTTATGCCAACATATTGATATGGTGCTCAGGAAGTTTTTTTGGGGAAGTAGAACAGACAAGAAAAACTGTTTGGGTATCCTGGGAATCCCTCACTGTGCCAAAATATTTGGGTGGCCTCGGCTTCTGGGACACAGAGATGTTCAACTTGTGCATGCTAGCAAAGTAGTCATGGCGTTTGCTGAGAGCATCTCGAGCCGTTGAGCCCCTCAGGAAGCATTTTTTTCGCCTCCTGGGAGGCTGCCGGCGAGAACTTTGGCCTGGGGGCGGGAATTTTTCCACTCGTCGCGCCCCCAGGAGGCGAGAAGCGGGACCGACGAGGACGAGCGGGGTGTTGGTGATCATCAGCGGACGAGGGAGGGAGGAGAAGGACCGGGCTCCTCGCCGGCGTGCACCTCCCCTGCCTGGCCGCCGCGCGCGCCATGCCCTGGCAGCCGCGCGCCCGCCCCCTGGCTTCCCGCGTCCGCGCCCAGGCTGCGCCCGTCCGCGCCCAGCCCAGGCCTTGCCGGCCGCGCACGCTGTGGGTGCGCCTGCTCCTCCTCCTCTCCCGCTCGCGGGGTGACGAAGAAGGCGAGCCAGTAGGCGACGAGGTCGAGCCAGCGCAGGTCGTCATCCTCGCGGATTTGGCTCTCGAACCACTCGAGCCACACCTCCGCGGACACGCGGCGAGCCTTGTGGGCGCAGGGGTGGAGCGCATGGATCTTCTCCTTCTCGACGAGGAGGCGGGCGCGGATGTCCTGCTCGGTCGGGGTGAGGGGCCGGCTCAGCGGGGCGCCGGTGGGGGCCAGGCCGGCGAGGAGCAGCGCGTGCTCGAGGAAGAAGGTGGCGGGGCCGGCGGGGAGGCGGAAGACGTGGGAGCGGCGAAGAGGGCGTGGCGGCCGTAGCCGTGGAGGCCGCGACGGCGACGCCCGCGGTGCGGAGGACGGGCGCGGAACGTGGTGGCCTCCTCGGCCGCTGCCTCGGCGTCGGGCACGAGCAGGTCTCCGGCGTCGACGAGGACTAGCGACGAGGCGTGCCAGGCGGCTGGGACGGGAGTGGGGTCCGGTGCCCGCGTGTGTGAAGGGAAAGAGAGAGGAGGGAGCACATGGGTGGGCCAGCGCCCACAAAAGTGAGTTAACAGGAGAGAGAGCCGCTGGCAGGTGGGCCAGCGCCCACAAAAAGGCGAAATTAAGCCCTCCAGGAGCCCCCCGGTGCGCTGGGTGTCATACGAGGTCGCCGGCGGGAATTTTTGCTTCTACCGACGAAAAACGATAAGTTGGGGGCGCGAGTGGGGCGATTTTTGCCCGCCGGCGCCAAAAAGTAACTTGGGGAGGCTTCTTGAGGGTACTAGTGGAGATGCTCTGAAGGATCTAGACTCGCTGAGTGCCAAACTCTTGAAGGCTGTTTATTACCCAGAACGAGATTTCCTTGAGGAGAAACTGGGAGCTCACCCACCACTAGTCTGGAGGAATTTGTGCAGGCACAGAGATTTTAAAACAACGAGTAGTGAAGAGACTCGGGAACGGACATATCATGAGCATTTGGAACAAGAACTGGATTCCACGTGATAACATTTTGCGAGCCCTACATCCAAGATCACATAATCCACCGGAGTTAGTAAGTTATAACCTGGGACTGGTTTGGACTCAAACTGAAGTTTCAGTTCGGTTTTCCCATCGGTTTGCTTTGGGTTGGATTAAATGGGCTGAGCACCTGTAGTAATTTGGTCTAGTGTGGGCTATAGCAATTATACTAGATTGGCTTAGTTTGGTCTGGACAGAGACCGAACGGTCATAGCCTGTTTCAATCCATAGACAAAAACTGAATCAAGCGACCAATTCGACTCTACATCTGTACGAGACCAGCGATTCCATCCGACCCAGGTTAGGTGCCGTTGTTGCCGGCTGTACCCTGTCCTTCCTCCTCCACTCTCCCTACTCTTTGGTCCTCCTGGCTGCGTCGACGGCGGGGGCGTCTGGATGACGCCAAGCTTTTGTTGCAGGTGGGTGGGCCCTCTCTCTCACCCCACAACCTCTCGCCTCTGTAGGTAGACATGCTACCCGTCACAAACGCCCTGACAGGTCGTTGATCACTGACTGGTCAAAAAAAAACCCGACCTACCGGAACTCTCGAATCGCGGACAAAAGTCCGGGCCGACCGGCGCCCCTCATATCTAGCCCAAATATAGGGCGGATATGAGGCGGCCCTGGAACACCCGCGTGCGTCTGCCTGGCTGGCCGACCCACCACCGATCCCACAACTGTCTCACAAAAACCCCAATTCTGGCGCCTCACTTTGAACCCCAAACTCACTCTCTCTTGCTTCGTCCTCTCCTCTCCCTCTCTAATTCCGTTCTCATCAACCCCGATGTCCAGCTCCTACAGCCACCCCAGCTCCGAGCTCGACTACGAGGAGGAGATGGCCCTCCGCATTGCGTTGGAGCGGTCCAAGTTGGACACATATGGCAGCTCCGGATCTGGAGTGTCGTCGCAGCTCCCACGCCAACGCAACGCGGACACCGGAGGTGGACCCTCCTGGCCCATATGCAACGAAGCTAGGACACGTAGTCTGCACCGCCCTCGCACCGTCTCCTTCCCCCGCCGGCCACTCCTCCACGCGGGCGGCGGTGGGTGCTAGTGCCCGCGCTGTCGGCCCGCACGCGCATTCCGGAACCGGAGGTTCGCGCAGCGTGCATGGGAGAGGGACAATGCGGAGAAGTCCGTGCACCGCCGCCGCGGGATGCAGGCAGAGCCAGGACGCGCGGCTCCTCGGACGTTATATAAGGGCTTTGTCCATAGTTCGCGTTTGTGGTTTCAATCCAAAAATCAGAAACAATCTGGATGTGGTTGGGTTGAAAAAACATACAATTTGGTTTGGTCTGGGTTCTAGCTGATTTGGTTTGGATCGGTTTGGTTTGAATCCTGGGCGTATAGTGCTATGGGTTGGACTAGCTTTGGTTTGGATGTGAAACTATTCCCAGGCTTAAGTAAGTAAGATAATTATCCACGAGGAGCGTCGGTGGGATATCCATAAGCTGCGTGAGCACATGCAAGAACCTGATGTCCGTATCATCCTGAATATCCCCTTAAGTTCTGTTAACTTTGCAGATTCTTGGGCTTGGCACTATGAAAGGACGGGGCAATTTTCTGTGAGATCGGCATACATGCTATTAACTGAAACAAGAAGAAGATGGGAGGATTGGCTGGCGGGCAGAGCGGAACATTCAAATACGGTCAGATACAAGGGACAGCGGAGACGGCCGTGGAAGCTCAAAATACCAGGGAAACAGAAAAAAATTGCTTGGAGACTAGCAAAAGAACTCTATACCAATTGAAGCCCTTCGTCACCATGGCCAAGTGCGTGTGGTCTTTGATTGAAGAAGAATTGGTTGAGCACCAGATAGCGTGCAGGCATGACGACGCTCGGTTGTGGTTAATAGAGCTCCAGGACTCAATGAACAATGAAGAGTTTGCCAAAGTTCTTGTCACTTTATGGTCAATTTGGTGGGTGCGTAGGAAGGTTATTCATGAAGAAAGGTTTCAATCGCCTCTATCCACTCCTTCATAACAAGTTATTTAGATGATCTTGCTGCTGCAGCAACGAAGCAACAGGTACATAAGCAAGCGAGTCATGAATGGAAAATAATCCTATGCGACCTGGGAAATCGCGTTCTTGAGGCGGAACTGGGACCGGGGAGAATACCAGAGGCGACGGGGCGGAGTTGGCGGGGACGGCGGCGACTGCCGCGGCTAGCGAGCGACGAAAGAAAGGTTGGTCTAACTGGCATACGTGCTTTGAGATTCGTATCGCCACGCGTCGTCTGCGGGAGAGGGTCTCACGCCCACTTCGTGCGACCCAGGTCGCATAGGATTATTTTTCGTCATGAATGACACAAATGGATTCTTCCCCTGCGGGATCTGTTAAAATTCATGTGGGTGCCGCTATTGAACATCACGAGGATGGTGGTGCTTATGCTGCAGTTTGCCGAGATGGAGAGGGCAATTTTCTGGGCGTCTCGGCAGTCTATGTCCAAGATTTAAGTGGACCTGAAGTGCTCGAGGCACTGGTTAGCAAGGAGGGCTTGGCTTTAGCACTTGATCTTGCATGCAATTATGTGGTTTTGTCCACGGACTGCTCTGCCATGGTGAAACATATCAAGTAGCCTTATTTGGGGCCCTATAACCAACTGGGACAACTCACTTGTTTTATCCCGTTACTTCTTTTACTAAACAAATGGCCTGCGCGTTGTGATGGGAATATTTGTCAAATAAAATATCTAGCAAAATTCTAATGTATGTGGTCGGCACATGTCCATCTGCAGAAATTATGAGGAACAACTTTCTTTTCGCGGAAATAAGGAACAACCTTCACAGATATATCTCTTTTTGTGTGAATGCATAAAGTCTGGCTATAAATTATAGTATAACCCTAAAGTATCACTAAAAAGGAAGGAAAAATATGATACCTAGTCTAATGATGGGAAGATTTACACAAATGACGAGTCGTTTCGCAAATGATGACTTTGAGTGGTCTACATGCACGGAAAAATTGAAACCCTGTGAGAGATAAAATAGACTATGGCTTTGCATGCATGCATGGACCAGAAGGAAATCTGAATAGATTTACGTTCTATGCGTAAAGTATACCATGATATTAGCCGAATATGAGGCTTGGAGACCGCCAAATTTTTGAGCCACTGATATTAGCCGAATATTAGTGTTTGGACAGATTGGATCAGTGGAAATTTTGAACTTGCAGCTATCGACGATTGATCTGTACGTACATGCGCCAGAGTCTGTTCGTTGCAGAGACACGGCTTAAAAATTACTCCCTCCGTTCCTAAATACTAGATCAGGAGCGCGCCTTGGCGCGAGGGTGCCGGTCGAAAATATTTGGTCAAGCAGGTAATGGTAAGTTAATAGAAATCCAAGTTTAGCATATGCATTAATACAGGATAACACACGCATAGAAATAGATTAGAGAAGCAACACTGAAACTACAACATAATTCATTCATAATTTACCATAACCATGTAGTAGTTAAACCATTCGAGGGTGATCACAAATAATTTACAATAAGGGTAGGGTAATCTACTACCACACTGATTCAGAACGCCTTTATAGAGGCATCATGTCTAGATACGATAATATTACTCGATAAACTAAAAGAAATTTATCTTTTTATGCGGTCGAAACATCGGTCGCATTAACCACGGCTCAAGCTCAGATGAGCATTAACCCCTATTGTTGTCCTCATGGTCAGATGGATAGTAAGCCATGAAACTCATCTTATTCGGTGCAGTCAAATTCATCATCATAAGTGTGGCTGCCAATGGTCTTGATGGCATCAGTCGATATCATAGACAAATACCCAAGGTTGTCAGCTTCTTGAGTAAGACCATAGCAATACTAGCCCCAGGTCAAGTCACCCTCGATAGGAGAAGAGCCAGAAGGCAACTGCCACTTTGGCAACACGACCTGCGGAACCACGCACGACGTCTGTCAGTGACCCCCAGCCATGCTAATCGTCACAATCCCAAAATTAATAATCGAGTGAGTCGGCAAAAAAATCAAGAAAACTTGCATGCACAAGGATCTCCCCTCCTTGTCACAAACTAATTAGTAAAAGGTGCATTCATACTACTGAATTTGCCAAATCCAATACAGTGCATTTTTCAATCCTCCCCTCCCTATGGTAAGATGATTCCCTCACTCTATTATGTATTGTAGTCTAATGCATAGAGTTCCTAAGAGAAACCAAACAACAACATAGACTTGACATCAATCTTTTTGCGATAGATATGAATACGAACACTACCCAAATAGGATAAGCGTTTATTATTACAAACAAATAAAAGTTAAGAAGAGAGCTATGAGATTTCCACCTCCTGGGAATACCTATGCAAATATATGGATTAGCAAATTTGGAATTTAGAACGTCTAGTTTAAAGGATTTCTATTTTCAGGAGGTATATCCCAGAAAGATAAAGGCATTTAGCAAAAGCATTTAGGAAATGTGGCAAATTAACTAAAAGGGTAGTAAGATAAATGCAACATCATACAAATAGATTGACAAAATACCTGCTATTAGAAATTGCATACGAAGAAATACCTGCTATTGGATTTGCATACAAAAAAGAATCTTGTCACTTCAGAACATTTCTTAAAACAATAAATATAAATGAAAAGATGGCATTTCTCAAAAATGAAAATTTACAACCAAGATCTAAAAGATATACAATTTTGCTACCCATTAGGATATGACACTCAGAACTACCCATTTCAGATGAGAAACAATAAAAAAGAACTGGTAGGAAATGTTTCTGATAAGTAATAAGGAGCACGTACATTTTACTTTTGCCTCCCTATCCTGACATAACTCCCAAGATCTGCTACACACAGATAAATCCATGTTTAATCACATAAGGTACAATGAGGAATGCAGAGGAGAGGAACACACATAAAACAACAATATATCAGTTTATAAGGGCAAGAGAAATGACAGTTTTGTTGCAATACACAACTTTGCTTTTAGAGAACCTACACACTGATCAAATGTAAACATATTGATATTGGACTTATTCAGCGTGCTGACCAAACCTTAATAAGCACTGCATTAACTCATGTCATGTTATAGCAGAGGCATTAGCAGACACGCAAGCACGACACCAACTACAACCAATGCAGAATGTAAACAGTAACCTAGAGGACCACCACCACAGAAGATAAAATCAGAAATTACCTGAATCCATGGTCAATGACGGCGCTGCCTCTCCACTTCAGTGCACTACAACCACTGGCCACACACACTGCTGACCAAGCCCAACAACCTGGTGAATCTCGCATGATTGGCTCACTCTCAGCAAGGTCGCCAATCCTGGACTTGGCGTTGGCAGCATGGTCGATGGCAAGCACGAAGGGGATTCCATCCATTAACAAAGCTACTCCAACCTTCTTAATCACGACAACATATAAAAGCAGGAGGCTCACCTTGTTGTTGTAGGTTGGCAATGAGGCAGTAACTGCAAGACTGGAGGAGGAGGCCGAAGCGAGCTCACGCCGGTCAGTGGCAGCCGGATTTATCTGGAAGGCGACACCTAGGCGCCTTGCACGGCGTATCAAAGGTTGCTCAACTCGGGCCATCCTAGGAAGAGAGAAACTGCATTGGCATTAGTATTTGTACCTATGCCTGTTCAGAAATTTGGATCGGAATATAATTGCACCGGTCGCAACAATTGGACATGAATACACATATCTGCATTTGTGTGTCTCATATATTTGTTTAGAGCAGAACTTGTCACGCACACACACTGGAAACAATGGCATTTATTTTGGTGGCATTAAAAATCAAGGAAAATGGCTACTAACAAAGGCTATAAAATCATTCCAATGAAAATAAAAAAGCTGTTACAATCATCAAATTATCATGGCATTGGCAAAGAAGCAGTGGGGTCTTGGGTTTGAGCTGGGGTGAGCTGCAGGCCAGAAGACGTGTTGGCTGATGGCCACCACCAAATCTGTGTAGCGACGTAAACTAAATATAGTGTATCACTGTATAGCTCATGCATCAAGTCATCAAAATTCTAAGGAAAGTTTGCATAACAATCAAGCATTGTAAATACTTGGTATTTTATATTAGGGGTGCAGTCCAAACAATAGTTCATAACAATGCATCTAATACAACAGAAGGCACCATAAGCAAGCCAAACCAGGTATGAAAATAGTAGATAGCAAAGCAACATGAGAATAGTAGCAGAGTATATTAGCATACCTTTAATTCTCAAAGAGTTGATTGGTTCATAACAACGGTTCCAGGAGAAAGCTGCGATAGAAAAAATAAAGATATTCTTTCAAAGAACGCCCAAAGGTTTGCGCAGGATATGGTAATAAATATACATGATATGTAAACTTCAAAACTATATAGCAAATGAGCATATTGCAGTGAGATAAATGCAGATTTGGAAGCAACATATTCATAGATCGGCAGAGTCTAATTGTAGCAGCATTTCCTTGTGAGACAGATACACCTTCTGAACTTCTCTCTAGCCTACACATGTAGTCTAATTGTAGCAGCAGATGAGCGACATGTGGCACTTGAATTTATTGACTATAAGTCGCACCACTGTAAAATACAAAGCATGGATCTTTTGCTGCTGTAACCGACTTTATTTTCATAATTTTGTAAGAGACAGGAAAACAAAACTACTGCCTAGGATCTTACTTCAGAGGTCCCTAACCCTACCAATTAAACACATTTTTGCCTCCTGGTATGATAACTTAATGAGATCAGGGCAATTTCGTTTAAATAATAGGGCAAGGAGTCCTCACATAACCAAGATTGGTGACTCAGAATACCTGGTTCATAATTTGAGCATATATAGTTTACTGATGCATTTTTTGTCCTAGAAGAGAAAAGCTTAACAATTGCATATGTTCTCTGAATTTTATGCCCATTTTTCATCAGAACATAACAAAACTAACGCCCGTATTTTGGTAGAGGGTGGTTTACTCTTAGATTTCAAAACATTGGACCTTCAGACAACAAATGTACCAGCGATCAAATGTACCTTATGACCACAACCTAGGCGGCGAGGTTGGAGGTGGCGACGACCTAGGCATCGGGATTGAGGCTGACAGCGACCTTGGGGTCGGGGTAGGAGCTGGCGACGATCTGGCCATCATGTCCTAGTGCAGTGTTTACAAAATTGTAACAAGCATATCTGCAAAAGATATAACTATGGCTGAAACATGCAGGGCAGGCTACTTGAACAGATTGAGCAGCGAGTTGCTACGCCTGAACATCGTAAATGAACTAACTTTGACTTGGTATTGTAACACACAAATAAAAGATTTAACTGAAGTGTTGTACTTCCTCCATTTTCTGCTTCCTAAAATGGCTTGGGTTTCAAGCTAAATCCAACAAATCAGATTCAGTATCTCACTTTTGTTGCTAGCTCTCGTCTCACATCACGTCGAATGTGGGACGCCTTATAAACAATGTTCAGGTGTTGAACTATAACACTGATTGCCCAACCAGAATGTGGGCGGCTAATGCATGTGTACTATTTACTGAACATCGCCTATGGTCAGTCAAAAGATTTTGTTCCGACTGGACGCTTTATGCTGAAGGGTTCAGCTAAGGTGTTCAATTTACTGAACAACATCTACGGTCAATCCAAAATAATTGTTCCAACTGGGCACTTTGTGCTGAAGGGTTCGAAAGGAGATTGCTGCACAAAGTAATTCGTAGGGAACCTTAAAAAAATTATTTCTCAAGGGACAACATCGTCCTAAGGCTGGTTGTAATGGGGAGTATCATATACTAGTATCATGCATATGATACTAGTGTATGATACTACCTCCCTAATGCATAGTATCATATATTAGTATCATGTTGTACTCTATTTATTGCCATGCATGACACAAAGTAGCATAGCATTTAATATGATACGGTATCATGATATGATACTACACCCTCTCTTTCTTCATTTAATGCTATGCCACCTCATCAAAATTGCCTAGTTGGCATGCATGATACTAGCTATGATACTACCATTACGACCAGCCTAACTGACAATAGCCTACTCAGGTCACATTAAAACTGTAAAGTATCTAAACATGTAGCTGAGTTTCTAAAATCGAACAGCATCCCCATTCCAGAGAGGCATTTGACAGAATTATAGGCCCTAAGATGCTGATAACCAAATGCAAATAGAAAAATATGTGAATAGGATACAAATCTCTTCTGCGTATGAAGCATAGGAGTCACCATAAATATTAAACACGACAGTCATTCTTCTATAGAAGCGCATCAAATGCACGCCTTGCACTTTTTTCTGTTGTAGTTACGTCTCTTTGGATTCTCACATCATGGGCTGCCCTTTTCAGCAATTATTCATTAGGTTCTCTAGAGAACGGCCTACTAAACTTTGCCTGGGTATAACCGTATTAGAAAACTTGCAAGCATACTAACTAACCTCCCCGGCTGTCTTGCAATGCTTGGCATCATGTGTAGCCGCCTCTTTCTTCAGATTTTGGAGGCTCTTATCAATCTATCCACAAAAGGAAGAAAAAACACCAGCATCATCATATGCCATCACCGAACAACCACCCACGCACCCAATCACACAAGCTGCTACCACCAGGACCGGCGGCAACCGACCTGACTACGCAAGGGGTGCAGGAATGCTTGGTGGTATGCATATACATTTGAATTCAAATGTACCACATCCATCTAACGCACCCATTCTAGAAAAAGGCCGCAAGTAAGCATTTACACACACTGCATCTAGATAAAAAGGTGGATTGGTGGTATGCATCTATGGGCTGCTAATTAGCATCGGCATCTGAGACTGAGAGCATTCATCAATGTGGAAGAGAGCGTGTCACCTTTGGGCTTGTCGATGAGCACGACGGTCCCTGTCGGCCCATCCCACCTTGGCGGCAGCTCCGTCCTCGTGCTCGCGAGGTGCGGCCGCGGCCAGTCTTCTTCCTCCCTCTCCGCATCCCGCTTCACCTGCCTCGGTGCCCCTCCCAACACCGCCTTCTTCTTCGCAGCTGTTGAAGCATCGTCGGCCTTCCCCTCCTCGGGCCCTTTCTTCAGGGCCCTGAAGAACTCCTCCACCTTCCTCTCCAGCACCTCCCCCTTGTCTATCCCCTCCTTCTTCCCGAACTCATCGGTTTCTAGGGTTAGGGGAGGGGAACGGCGGGAGGGGAGGAGGAAGCGAGCGAGGGAGGAGGCGGCGGGGCGACACGGCAGGGAGGCGGGAGGAAGGAGGAGAGGGCGGCGGCGTGAGGAAGGAGGAAAGGGCGGCGCGGTCGCGGGAGAAGGGGAGGGCCCTGAAGAACTCCTCCACCTTCCTCTCCAGCACCTCCCCCTTGTCTACCCCCTCCTTCTTCCCGAACTCATCGGTTTCTAGGGTTAGGGGAGGGGAACGGTGGGAGGGGAGGAGGAAGCGAGCGAGGGAGGAGGCGGCGGGGTGGCACGACAGGGAGGCGGGAGGAAGGAGGAGAGGGCGGCGGCGTGAGGAAGGAGGAGAGGGCGGCGCGGTCGCGGGAGAAGGGGGTGGCGGCTAGGCGGCCTGAGGCCGGGGATGGGCGCCCGGGCGAGCGGCGGCGGCGGCGCCGGCAGCAAGGCAGGGAGGCGGGCGCGGGGTAGGGTTTGGAGGAGGGAAGAGAGGTGAGGGCGCGACGGGCGTGCGGGAGGAGCGGGCGCGAGTGCGGGAGCGAGTGAGGGAGGAGGCGGCTAGGTCATCTCCAGAGGAGCCACTGTAATTTATACCCCACAACACGAAATGACCGAAATGCCCCGGTGGGGGCATGATATTTACATTTTAGAGCCATTACTATTCAGTCCAGTAGTGTCCATCTAAGATCCGACGGCGCAGGTCATCTGAGAGCTTGATCCGACGGCCCAGATCCGATCAAGCAACCAGATCCGACGGCCAGGAACGCCAAATGGCTGTGGTGCGGGATGAGGAGCTTCTATTCTTGTTTCTGGATAAGTCTTTTTAGACATTTAAAATGGACTACAATATACGAATGTATATAGACATATGTTAAAGTGTAGATCAGTCATTTTGCTTCGTATATAGTCACTTATTGAAACCTTTAGAAAGACTTATATTTGGAAACGGAGGGAGTAGTTACTGCATGTTGTTGCATGCTGCCAAGTGGAGACCAGTTCGTTTTTCTAGCTTTATTAAAAAAGAGAAAAGAAGTGTAACAATCACAAGTATTTTTTGAATTTTTAACAAAAGAGTAAAAAGGGCATAAATGGGCTGGCCCATGACGGAGGTGGAAATGTCGCGTATCAGCGCGCTCGTCATATATGATGTATTTTCAAAAAAGACCATTCTATTCTTTATTATAAAAAGGTGCGCACGGGTTTATTTCGACCATCGATGTGTTTAGGAGGGGGTCTACCCAAGCAGAATTGTTCTTAAAAATATTTTGAATGAATAGTGTTTTTAGTCCTAAAAAAACAAAAAAACAAAAAACATTGATGGCCGGCGCGCAGACAGTGGGTTATCTTGTACTCCATCCGTTCCAAAATAGATGACCCAATTTTGTACTATTTTAGTACAAAGTTGGGTCATCTATTTTAAAACGGATGGAGTATAATGAAGTACAGAGCTGAAGCTAGATTGTGCGGCGACAACAGACAAGTACTTGTTGGCAGCCATGATCCGAGCTATCGATCCATCCGTCGCAAGTTTTGTTCTTTTCGTTGTTAACAGGCACGGCAAGTCTGCATCGGAGCTGGAAACAAAACCGGCAAGCTGTCTGTTTATCTATTCTTAACTAGAAGAATGCCCGTGCGTTGCAACAGAACCACGTTAACTTTAAGAGTTTAATACTAATCATGTTAATAGTATATTTAATATTCTCATACATATCCATATTATTAGGTACGAGATGTAGAGGTTAATTGTTTCCTTTGTTTGGATCAACTTCCAAGTTCCAAGTTTTAAAATTACCCACGTACTCGCTCCGTCCGGAAATACTCGTCGGAGAAATGGATGTATCTAGACATATTTTAGTTCTAGATACATCCATTTTTATCAATTTCTTCGACAAGTATTTTGGGACGGAGGAAGTACATGAGAACTAAATAATTTTAGTTAACAAAAGAAGACTACTACTCATGAAAAGTTAATCTGCGTATTCTCCTTGACAAGTTAAAAAGGTCATATATATGTTTGCATGGCTCTCTATTCTGTAAGGTTATTACATAAAACTCTTGTTCAATTAGAAAAAAGTTATAATAAGCAGCAAACATTAAAAAAATAGGTGTCTGATTTCAGCTCGTGCTTCTCCAAATGAATGTGTCACTCACCTAAAGAAGTACCAGATTACGACCAATGCCAAAATTTGGGTTGTCTTCTCCCAAGAAATTTGTACAAGCCCCTCGTCATTCTTCGTCTGATTGCATCATCTAAACCAGGCTAAATATTTTTACTTTACGCATGTGAAATTATGCATCAAGTAATCAGGTAAACAAGTATAGAACGACATGCAGATGTAACCTGACCTTTCACCTTGTTAGGAAGTCCCTTCAATCCAAGAATATACAACATCCAGAAGAAATAAAATCAGTGTCATAATTAGTAATCATTTTTCAGCGACAAAAGATAAACAACAATTGGATTTTTAAAACAAAACCCGCAACTACACAAGTATATTAGCACAAGTGTGGATCCTGTCCCACTCTTCATTTGTTCACAAAAAAGTTCAGAATAGCAATCTTGGCGAGCCCTGTGCAAGCATCCCGTGATCTCGGCCGGGATCGATGTGCATGGCATGCTGCCGATTCTTCCAAGAGTGGGCGCTGAAAGGAACGATCCCGAACCTGCATTGTCAATCGGACAGAGCGGCATCGGCCTTCGGATCAGAGCATGAACGGGATCGAGGAATTTGGAGGAAGTGAGGGAGTAGGATGGAGATCACCAGAACTCACCCATATCTTGGGTCGTGTTAGTTCTTCGGGGGCTGCCACAGGCTGTCCTCGTCGCCATCGGCGACTCCGCCACTATAGCGCCATGAGCGTGGGATTGAGGGACGAAGGGAAGGGAAGGAAAGGAAGCGAATTAATGACGTACCTGATGTTTGGTATGTAATAATCGGGTTAATTACTGTTATAATTCATTGAGTTTGTTTCCATATATTACACTTTGGCGCTAGGAAGGTGGGACTCATATTGTAAAAAAAAGGAAGTTCGCACTGATGGACGAGGAGATCTCTTGCCTACGATTTCAATTACCAATTACCGAATCCGGCTACGCTGATTGCTCTCGATTTACTGAATCAAAACTTGCCAAAATATTTACATGATTGAATTGAATCGACACCTGCCAAAGCAAGCACGAATAAATGGAAGGAGAATCAGACGTGATTTGGTTTTAAGTGGGAAGAAGAAAAAATTAAGGTGGGAGGGGTGGTGAGAGATGAGACGAAAATAAACGAAACAAAAAAACCGACGAAACTGGGAGCCTCGGTACGAGGTTAGGCCCTGGAGTGCGTGGGGGCGGGTGGGGGCCTCGGTACGAGGTTTTTTCGGTTCGTGGCGGCTCAGTGTAAGGTGGGAGCAGGTATCAAAAAAAATCATGGAAGGTGGAACGAAAAAAACCTGAAAGCGAGACTACCAACTGCTCCATTACGAGTAGAGATGCGTCAAACCGACACACCTCCATACTAGTAGTGAACTTACTCCATGTCAAAACAAAACAAAAAATTAAAAAAAAAACTTACTGTACTCCTTATCATTGTTTGTCTCAACCTTCAGACCAGCAAGGACACGCCATTGGCCATCCTGTATTCTGTCGTTTCATGATGAGTTCTTTTATGGGAATGTTTACTGCCTACAGCATATAATAAACTAATCCTGTAATAGCTGCCTGCCGCCAACACTCGAAGTCATCGTGCATGCGCACGGCGATACTATATATTGATCCTCACGGCAGTACTGTATATACCAAGTCAAGACTCGAAGTCATCGTTATAGCTGTAAATCGGAAGCATCAGGGAAATTTGGCCACGCCGGCCATCCGGCACGCCTCTTGTGCTCGATAGCTACGTGGTACGTTTTTTGTTTGTTGTTGCATGGAAGCTACGTGGTACGTACCGACACGTACTTCACGGACGGGGCAGTATATATGGAGTATAAGGCCACGTATCTATCTGTGTAGGGTTCAAGTAATTTACACCCAATCAAGTAAGTAGCAGTGAGATCTCAACCTCACGCATGGAGTCGCGGGCAACAAGGCGCTTGCTCGCGTTCTTCTCGTTGCTCACGATGTGGAGCATCGCCGTCCACGTTTCATTGCCAGCCGCGGCGGCGCCTGCGCCGGCGCGAGTCGGCGTGGTGGTGGACCTGACGAGCGACGTGGGGAGGAAGAGCCTCGCCTGCATTTCCAAGTCCCTGGACGGATTCTACCACGAGCATCCGAGTTGCACCAAGCTGGTAGACCTCCGCGTGAAGGATTCGGCCGGAGAGGCCGTCAAGGCGGCGCACGCTGGTAAATTTAACGTTCAAGCGTATCCTCAGATTTGTGTGTCTACTGTCTCACTCTTTAATTAGGAGTTTGGGCCAAATTTAAACATGCCATACAGCTCCAAACATAAAAAACAAGATGCCCCGGATGATGGCGGGAGAACCGAGATGTGTCGTCTTGCCTCCACTGGCCCGGTAGGCGGTAGAGGAGGGCAGACCGACCTGTTCTCTCTTTCTCTGTATAGATATTTGGACCCAGGAGGGGAATTTCCCCCAGCTTTTTCCCCTCCTGCTGTGAAGCAAACCAAATTAAAAGTTCTAGAACTTTGGAAGTTTGAAATTTCTGAGCTTCCAAATTGAAAATTTCAAATCCCTGAAGTTGAAATTTCGAATTCAAAATTCAAATGTCCGAAAATCTCAGGAGATTCTTTTTAATTATGGAAGTAGGTCCAAGTCTTTCAGAAATACTCCCTCCGTCCCAAAATAAGTGTCCCAACTTTGTACTAACTTAGTAGAAGGTTGTACTAAGATTGAGATACTTATTTTGGGACGGAGGGAGTAGTACTTTACTATTTTCTTTGAAGGTGCCGAACAGGGAAAACTTGCCCATACAGAGTGTGCCAAATACAGAAATTCATCAGAACGAAAAAAGAACATATCTTTGTCTCAAAAGTGACTGCGCCTCTTTTGGTGGGCGGGTGACCGCCAATTAGGTTCGCCCCAGAGAAATACTATCTCTCATGCCTTTAAGCGAATTCACCACACACCTGTAGTCCCTCACTTGGACGTGAAACTTTGATACAAGACAACAGTTAGACCAATTTGTTGGCTAATCGTTTCCAGAACATGCTTTTGATTGGCAATTTTTGTGATGCCTTTGAGCTTTGCAGCCGAGGACCTCATCAAGAATGCCCAAGTGCAAGCCATCGTCTGGGGCCCTCAGCCACTTACCAAAGCAGATCACGTCATACACCTGGCCCAGAACAACCATATTCCATTTCTCTTCTAC
Source organism: Triticum timopheevii (assembly GCA_963921465.1). Lineage (NCBI taxonomy): Eukaryota > Viridiplantae > Streptophyta > Magnoliopsida > Poales > Poaceae > Triticum > Triticum timopheevii. Next base: position 128,741,410 of record OY997274.1, on the reverse strand, counting down.
AACATTTCTCCAATATCGTGTGCCTTCTGGCTTGAAGAAAATGTAACAGCTTCCGTAGGCCATCCGAAGATTGGATTTACATTTGGATCAAGTGACAGTATGATATTTCTTTACCCAAAAACCGTGCGAAGAAATGACATGAAACTAGATACACAAAATTCTAGTCAAGATTGCGAAGGGCAGACAGTGTTGAAGATTGCCGTGCCATTAAAAAATGGTTTTCATGAATTTGTGGAGGTTATTGGTCCTATTTCCGAGAAACAAAACATCACTGGCTATAGCATTGATATCTTCGAGGCAGCTATGAGGACTCTACATCCTGTTCCATGCTATGAGTTTATTGTCTTTGACGGTCCTTATGATGAACTAGTAGGCAATGTGTCTTTGGGGGTGAGGCTTACTCCTACACACTTTCATCTCATCTTGTTTTGTTAACATTTTTTTTTGAAACTAAATACATTTGAATCTTCCTAAATTTGTGGGGGATAAACAGGTGTATGATGGTGCAGTAGGCGATGTGACCATAACGGCGCAACGAGTTACAGCCGCAGACTTTACGGTGCCATACACACAGTCTGGTGTGTCTATGCTTGTGCTTACCGAGGATGAACCAAACACAATCAGTTGGACATTTGTAAAGCCACTAAGTAAGAATCTTTGGCTTGCAACTATTGCATTCTTATTCTATACTGGCTTTGTTGTGTGGATGATTGAACTACCCACAAATCAAGAGTGCCAAGGATTAAGTTTGACACAGTGTAGCACTGCCCTCTACTTTGTTTTCTCAACTTTGACGTTTTCTCATGGTTAGCACATCAACCTAAAACTTCTAACGATACTTGATGCCTTATCAATGTATCATTGTTTTGTTACCATAGTTCTATGATAACATAATTGTTTGGCTCTTCCCTGCGCAGGTCAAAGTATAAGAAGCCCGTTGACAAAAATTGTTGTGGTGATATGGTGCTTTCTTGTGTTGATTCTAGTACAGAGCTATACAGCTAGCTTGTCATCCATGTTGACTGCAAAGCGGCTCCGCCCTAGGGTGTCAAATCTAGACCAACTTCAACAGAATGGAGACTTTGTAGGATACCAAGATGAGTCATTTGTGCGGTCCTTCTTGATAAATCGTCATAATATCAGTGAAAGTAGGTTAAGAAACTACAGCACCAAAGAAGAATATGATGTTGCTTTGAGGAAGGGGTCCAAGAATGGAGGGGTGTCGGCCATCGTCGATGAGATCCCATATTTAACTTCTTTCATCTCCGATAGTCGGTACAAAAAGGACTTTATGATGCTTGGGTGCATATACAAGACCCCTGGATTTGGTTTTGTAAGCTTCTCAGCCTACCTTCATATATTCATGATTACTCCTTGTTGCTTATGTTTCATTCTTGGGAGTACTTTCTGACATCATGTTTTTATGGTCAGGCATTTCGTCAAGGTTTTCCGCTAGTACATAACCTTTCTACTGCAATCCTGAACCTAGCAGAAGGGGTTAGTGGTTCACAAATAGAAGTTAAATGGTTCGGCACAACTTTACCATCGATTGGTGCTAGCACAATTTCTGAAAGTGATTATGTGCCTCTCACATTACAAAGCTTCTCTGGGCTCTTTGTGATCACTGGATCCATTTCAACTCTCATGCTAATGATAAGCATTGTGAAGTTGTTTTATGACAAAAGCAACACCTCTGGAAACACTCCTCATGACCAACAACCTCTTGGTGAAGCTAGCAATGATGATACAAATCGATACAATAGTGACGAGGATTCCCATTTGACACGAATCAGTGTGGGCAACAACCCTGACCAACAACGTCTTCATGAAGTTAGCAATGATGATTTCCAGGGTGTTCATCGGGAAGGTGGAAGTGATGGGGGTGCCCAGCCTGATCTAATGGAGCAGAATGGCATGCACAATGGCTCTATGCCTACAGGACACATTCAGATTGAGATGAGCAATGTCTGAGATGAAGGGAAGTTCTAGATGCTCATGAGTACTTCTCTTATTGTTGAATCAATGTCCACAATCAATATCTTATAAGTTATTTAATTCCATTTGTAAATACATGATGATTAGGACATACATATGGTAGCCGACATGTACTTTGACTCTTATGGTGTAACTTTTGCATGAATGTGTTAGTACCTATTTATTCACCACAAATAAATCTTGGTACTCATACTAAAAAGGTTGTGTCCATTTCTAGTTGGTGAAGAATTCGAGAAGTAAAACTCCCTTCCAATTTTTTGCAAACAGAGCCTTGGGTCATTGATTAGGGATGCAGTTGTGCAACGTGACCATCCAGATTCAATTCTTAAAATTGACAGGTGATCCACAAGGGGTTTTCCCATTTTATTGAGGATCAAGCTTGATGTGTGGTGTGAACACTCCTCAAGATAAAATCTTGGTAAGTATCAAATAAACTTTAAAGACCAGGCTTGTTGTGTGGTGAGATTACACTTCAAGATATGATATTGCTACTCATGGTAAAAATTATGTGTGCATCCCTAATTGATGCAGAGACCGGAAAGTGAAATTAAGCAAACAAAGCCTTGGCACGCTGGTTAGACATGTGGTTGTGCAGCATGACCACCCAGATTTAATTTCTTAAATGGAAGGGTGATGCATAGGGGTTTTCTCCATTTATTGAGGATCAAGCTTAATGTGTGGTGTGACCACCGTCAATATAAAATCTTGGTACTCATAAACAGGGTTACAACTTCGCCCTTACATACCCTTGCCGCTAGAAAAAAACTATTTCCGTACTCCCCTACGCCGTAGCCAGCCATTTGTAATTGAAAAACAGAAGAGGTTGCAACAGTGCCTAAAAAGCTGGATGCGGAGGAAGTAGAAGACTTAGAGTGAATTAAACTAAATCTTTAGCCATACTAATCATGGGAGATGAGCTAGACAAGGACCGGGTGGCGCCTATGCTACAATGCAACATGGCAGAATTTCCATGCAGATACCTTGGACTTCAGCTGGCCATTTGACAATTGACGCGCGCTAAATGGCAACTGCTTCTCGACTCTGCACGGAAACTGGTACCTTCTCGGCAGAGAGGGTTGATCTAACGGCCTGGCCGTTTGGTGCTGGTCAATTCGGTCATTGCTGCCAAACCAATCCATCATTTTTTGGTTTTAGATGCACCTGCTTGGGTATTTGAGGAACTCGATCATTGTATGCGTGCTTTTTTCTGGGCTGGGAAGGACAAAGTAAATCGTGGTCAGTGTCTTGTGGCCTGGAACAACATTTGTCCGCCCATGAGTATGGGAGGCCTTGGGGTGAAAAGCATGTAGTTGCAAGTTCTATCGCTACGTGTTCGTTGGGAATGGCTTCGTAGAACAGATGACACTAGACCATGGAGTGGCATTCCAATGACAGAAGATAAGGACGCAAGACAAGTTTTTGACATTATGGTGCTCATCGTGGTAGGGGACGGAAAGAAAGTGTTGTTCTGGAGAGATAGGTGGATCCATGGGTTTGCTGCTGCAGACATTGCCCCCTCAATCATTGCAGCAGTGGACACACGTGTCAGAAACAAATGCACAGTTGAGCAAGCTATGGATAACAACACGTGGAAACAGGAAGCAAGAGGAGATCTATCTTTCACCGCGCATATGCAGCTCATACATTTGAATCATGGTATACGCATGGTCGACCAAGCTGCAGTTGGCCTGGACGTACATGGCCTTGTGATTCTTCTGGACTGTATACAGCCAGATCCACCTATCAATGCTCTGCCTAGGTGGAGTGTTAGCATCATTCGCCACCTGTATCTGGAAGAGTTGGTCACCCCTTAAGTGCAAAAATTTTGCGTGGCTAGCTGTACAACACTGCCTGTGGACCTTTGACACAGGCATGCACGTCATGGGCTGCAGGAGCACCCGTTCCCTTGCTACACTTGCTTGCAAAATGAGGATAATGTAGAGCACTTCAGTGCAGTGTGTGTACGCCAAAGAGGTGGGAGGGCTGTTTCAGTGATCCGAATTTGGCAGTTCAAAGTCTAGGTCTATAGGAAACCTATCTTGAATGGTGGCTAAACGAGAGAAAGAACTACCACAAAGCACAAAAGAGAGGGTTCGACACTCTGGTGATCCTAGTGGCTTGGGCCCTATGGAAGCAATGAAAACAGGGCAACTCAAGTTCAGATGGCACAAAACCTCAAACACATGATCTTGCAAGAGATAGAGGAATGGCGGAGAGCAGGAGTAGGTGTGGGTGGTTTACAACATTTTGTAAGAGACTAGCCCTAGAGTAGGGTCGTTGGTTGTGGGTGTGTGTCTTGGCTTGAGGAATGTTCGCATCTCCTATAAGCACCTTGTAAGTATGATTGCTCTCTTCTATAAAGATAAGGTACGCCATTGGCTTATTCTTGAAAAAACCCAGAAGAAACTCTGTGTGTGTCATCAACCAATATGTCTAATGTGTCAAAATATGCTACTTAATTAGTATGAAATTAAGACATTTATTTTCAAACGGGAGAGTAGATTATTTGACCATTCAATAGTCAACTGTGTCGTGGGAACCGGCTAGTTCAGACTTCATAGCACTATCAGAAGCACCGTTGCAAATCGATACAACACCTCCATTCCTTTTTTTTGAGGGACCATTCCTTTTTATTAGATGTATTTTTTTTGCGGGTACATGTGTCCTGGTTTTAGGTAGATTCTGAATTGTTAGGTGCATTTACCTTTTTATCCAAATAGATGCCAAGTCAACCCTTTGCCCCACGAATCCGAAAGACCATGTCATCAGTAACTACGTCAAAGTAAGATTGTTATTAGAGACATTCAGCTCTAAATTATCCTTACTCACCATGCACAATATTTTTAGTAGATACACAATTTTCTTTTCACCCTAAGACGTTGATGCTTAGGAAAATACACATAAAAAGCGACCCGAACATTGTTAAGTTTTTCATAATGTAAATTTTACCACTAAATAAAATCATTTTTTCTTCAAATAAGCCTATAAATATTGATTCAATCGGCATATTTTTTTTTGAGAAATCTCGCCCATTCTATTGATTTGTAACAATGGGTTCAATCAGCATCTAATGTCCATTTTTTATCTCTAGGATATTTATGCTCATATTTTTCGAGGCAAATATTTATGCTCATTTTGTCCATTTTTTTATATATTTATGCTCATATGGTAACACAAGTATTTTTTGTGGGATTTGTAAAACAATTCCACGCCCAACATTCGAAAAACAAGCCAAAGCGCATCTAGTTCAAAAAAAAGTCCCAAGCCCATCAAGTTCGCCAAAAAAAAAGAGTCGAAGCCCATCTCTGTGATGACCACAAGCGCTCAAGGTGTTCGACGCTTCGACCCTGCGCCGCCGTGGCCTCCATCTCTGTGTTGACTTGCCTCAAAAAAAAAATCTCTGTGTTGACCTCAAGCGCTGAAGGTGTTCGACGCTTCAACTCTGCGCCGTCGTGGCCTCCATCTCCGCCGCAGGTGGCGCAGCGAAAGCCTTCGCTCACAAGGTTTCCCCTCTCTTGCCTATCTGACTCTTCCCATCAGGTCTTCCAACTCCAAACGTTCCTCTTTTCCTGAACCGTCCTTGCCTTCCCCGTCCGTCGCAGCAGCCCGCGGTGCCCGCGATGTACAACGGAAGATAAAAAAGGTGAGAAAAGAATTTGAGAAGGAGAAGGCCAACTCTCTGTATAGGGGGTCCTCGCCGCGCGAACGTGATCTGGCAAGACAGCTAAATGAATTACTCCACAGGGAGGAAATTATGACGAGACAACGTTCAAGATCTGATTGGCTGCGAGCTGGAGATCGCAACACGGATTATTTCCACAGGCGTGCTGCAGCAAGGAAAAGTCGAAACAGAATCAGCTCTTTTGGAGACTGCTGCGGGAGTTCTGTGTGAAACCAACGAGGAGGTACAACAGGAAATACAAGGATTCTATACTGCTTTGTATAAGGCACAAGATGATATTGACGTAGATGCTGTTCTGCATCATGTCCAGCCAAGAATTACAGAAGCAATGAATGAAAGGTTGACAAGGCAGTTTGTAGCTGTAGAAGTGCATGATGCACTATTCGCAATGGGACCTTCAAAGGCGCCTGGTTCAGATGGGTTCAATGCGGGTTTTTACCAGCGGCATTGGGACCTAATCAGAGAGGATGTTACTGCTGCAGTGTTGAGCTTTTTGAATGGAGGTCATCTACCTGAAGCAATTAACAAAACGGTAATAGTCCTTATCCCTAAGGTTAAAGATCCAAGGAATATTACCCAATATAGACCGATCTCACTATGTAATGTGATTTATAAACTCTGTTCTAAAGTGTTGGCTAACCGTTTGCGTGAGATTCTTGATGAAATTATATCATAAGAGCAAAGTGCCTTCGTTCCAGGAAGGTTGATTACGGATAACGTTTTAATGGCATACGAGTGCATCCATTCCATGAGAAGGAAGAAGGGGAAACAAGGATGGTGTGCCATGAAACTAGATATGATGAAAGCATATGATCATGTAGAATGGCCCTATCTTCAAGGTATGATGTTGCAAATGGGCTTTAATGAAGAATGGGTGTCCTTGATTATGTGGTGTGTCACAACTGTGAGCTTCCAAATAAAGGTTAATGGCGAGCTACTACAATCTTTTAGCCCATCAAAGGGCATCAGACAGGGAGATCCTGTCTCTCCCTACTTGTTCTTATTGTGCGGAGAAGGATTATCATGCTTGTTGAAAAATTATGATGGGGGGTGGATCGACCGTGGCATACGGGCAAGCCTCACATCCCCATGGATATCACATTTGTTGTTTGCAGATGACTGTATTGTGTTCATGAAAGCTGACTCTAGGAGTGCCATGCGATTGAATGAAATTTTGCATGCTTATGAAGTGGGCTTTGGACAGTGTGCAAACAAGCAAAAAAGCTCTGTGTTTTTTAGTCCTAATGCTAGGGCGTCTGTTAAGATGGGAGTGAAGAATATACTGCAAATCCAACGAGAAGCTATGTCAGAGAAGTACTTGGGCCTACCTACCGCAGCTGGGAGAATAACCCAGCAATCTTTTGAGCATGCGGTGGAGAGATCGAGGTCCAGTGTACAAGGGTGGTGCGAGAAAACGCTATCCAGTGCAGCAATGGAAGTTCTTATTAAATCAGTGATCCAGGCTCTACCGACCTTTTCATGAGCTGTTTCAAGCTCACAAAAGGTTTGTGCCAAAAATGAATGTCAGTAATATCCAAGTATTGGTGGGCGGGATCGCTTGATAAAAGAAGTATGCATTGGCAGTTGTGGGTAGACATGTCCGTCTCTAAATTTAGAGGGGGGATGGGCTTCAAAGATTTACAGTTGTTCAATGATGCCATGCTAGCGAAGCAGGCGTGGCGGCTATTAGATCAACCAGAGAACCTTTGTGCTTGGGTTTTAAGAGGAAGATACTTCCCAGATGGGAATTTTTTGCATGCAGGCTGTCCATCAGGTGCGTCGGCAACATGGAGAGCTATTTACCAGGGGAGCAAGGTACTCAAAGCAGGCCTCATCAGGCGGATCGGTGATGTCCAAAGAACAGAAATATGGCATGACCAGTGGATCGATGGTACCCCAACAATGAAGCCGTTGTGCAGATTGTCTGACAAGCCGGTCCAGTTAGTGTCAGATCTCATTATTGAAGCGTCTGGAGAATGGGATGTGGAACTGGTGCGTAAGATGTTTATTGCACCAGACGCTGCTGCAATCTTGAAGATGCCAAGACCAAGAGTTCAGGTTACAGACTTTTGGGCTTGGGCATGCCAAGACCAAGATGCCAGTAGCAAGTTGATAGTAGTAGCGCGGGTTTTTACCCCTCGCTACAACTATTTTTAACAGTCATGAAATCCCCATCTCCTCGTCCAAATCGAGATCCCCTCCTCCACAAATCCTCACACACACTCCACATTCTTCGCCGATTCTCCAAACCCACCGCCGCCACGCCGATCTCCTCTAACCCAACCACGCCGGCCTCCTCTTCTCCCCCAAGCACAGACGGCCTCCTCTTCCTCTAGCGCCGCACCCCGACCTTCTCCTTCTCTCCCAAGTGAAGGGAAAGAGGGAAGGCCCCAGATCGGGCGAGACCAGATCCACGGCGGCATCGGCGCGCCATCCTCGACCTGGGCTGCGACCACCATGGTCGCCGTTGTCGTCTCCTCCATGGAGGTCCGACCCGCCAGGATCAAGCCGCGGCCTGAGCCTGCCATGGGGAATCTGCCCCGGTTGCAGCGTGTAGGCGGGCACTGTAGGAAGAGGAAGAGGGAGGAGGGAGGGGGACAGGGGAGGGCAGCGCTCGTAGCCGTGTGCGCGTGCCCGTGGCGCCGGAGCGGCGAAAGAGGGGTAGGGCGGTGCTCGCCGCGGCCAGAGGGCGACCTCGTCACCGGGCTCCCCGTGCGAGGGGCGTCTCCCCTAGCCACGTATCCTCCCAGAACCTCGTATCGGTACCGTTTCCAACTATGAACCTTGTCCTATTGAAAAAGAAGGATATTGGAGTGCGAGGGGCGTCTCCCCTAGCCACGTATCCTCCCAGAACCTCGTATCGGTACCGTTTCCAACTATGAACCTTGTCCTATTGAAAAAGAGTGGTTTAACTCTCATCAATCCTTTCCAAAAAGGCAAATCAGTCGGCCTCACTATCACCTGGGACAAGGTTCTAGAATAAAGGTACTTGTTATGCAAGATCTGAGCCCATGTGGCCTCCGTCTCGACAGAAAGCTTAAATAGCCACTTGCTAAGGAGACATCTGTTCTTCACTTCCAGATTCTCATTACCTAGAACCCCTTGGTCTTTCGTCCTACAAATGATATCCCATTTAGCAAGTCTGTATTTTCGCTTAAGTTCATCACTCTGCAGAAGAAGCGTGATCGATAGAAGTCTAGCCTCTTCCGGACTCCAACCGGTACCTCGAAAAAGGAGAGAATAAACATGGGCATACTCGTGAGGACCGAATTAATGAGAATTAATCGTCCTCCGTATGACATCAGCTTGCCTTTCCAGCAGCTCAGTTTCTTCTCAAAACGGTCCTCAATGCACTTCCATTCTCTGTTGGTCAGCTTACGATGGTGAATTGGTATACCTAAATACGTGAACGGTAAAGCCCCCAATTCACACCCGAACAATTGTTTGTACACATCTTGGTCATCATTAGCTCTTCCGAAACAGAACAATTCGCTCTTGTGGAAGTTAATCTTTAACCCGGTCAATTGTTCGAATAAGCATAACACGAGCTTCATGTTTCGCGCTTTTGCCAAGTCGTGCTCCATGAAGATGATAGTGTCATCAACGTACTGTAGAGTGGATACACCTCCGTCAACTAAGTGCGGGCCGGGGCCACCTACCTGACCGCATCCTTAGCCCTTCCTATAAGAATAGACAACATATCGACCACTATGTTGAAGAGAATAGGTGACATCGGATCCCCTTGCCTCAGCCCTTTGTTTGTTTTGGAAGTAGTGACCTATGTCATCATTCACTTTAATCCCAACACTCCCTTTTTGCGTGAAAGAGTCTACCTTGTGTCTCCAGGCCTGATCAAAACCTTTCATACGCAATGCCTGTTGAAGGAAGGGCCATTTGAACTTATCGTATGCTTTCTCAAAGTCCACTTTAAAAACAACTCCGTCTAGCTTTTTCATGTGGATTTCATGGAGCGTTTCATGCAGGACCACAACCCCTTCTAGGATGTTTCTGTCCGGCATAAAAGCAGTTTGGGATGGTTGCACCATAGAGTTTGCAATTTGCGTAATCCTATTAGTCCCGACCTTGGTGAAAATTTTGAAACTTACATTAAGAAGACAGATAGGCTTGAACTGCTCAATACGAACAGCCTCTATTTTCTTAGGCAGTAAAGTTATCGTTCCAAAAGAAACAACTGAAGCTGTCCAGAGAATAGATCATGGAACATCAGAAGCAAGTCCCCTTTGATAATATGCCAACATTTTTATAAAACTCCGCCGGAAAACCATCCGGCCGTGGAGCTTTATTGTTCTTCATTTGTGAAATGTCCTCAAACACCTCTTTCTCCGAAAAAGGGGCGGTCCAAATCTCATTCTCGTCTGACGCAAGTTGAGGGGCATCCTCAACCCTAGACTCATCTAAGGACACGAAGTTATCCTCTGGAGGCCCAGACAACTTCTTATAGTAATTGGTTATATAAACTTTCAGATTTTCTTGTCCTAAAATCGTCCCCTCATCCTGCTCGAGCTGAAATATCGTCTTCTTGCGGTGCTTGCCATTTGCAATCATATGAAAGAACTAAGTGTTATCATCCCCTTGGACGATTTTGCGAACCTTAGCTCGCAAAGCCCACTTAAATTCCTCCTCTCGAAGAAGTTCTTTCAGTCTCAACTCCGCCTCCACCTTAGTTTCCAGCTCTCTGGTATCTAAAATAGTGGACTCGGCTTTTAAGTCTAGGGCTTGAATAAGTACAAGGATCCTTTCCTTCTTAGCCTTATAAATCCCATGCGTATGCTTAGCCCATCCATGAAGGAATTTTCGCAGATGCCTAATCTTATTCTGCCATCTTTTAACAGGAGACCTTCCTCCTCTATCTTTAGCCAATTCTCTAGCAATCAGATCGAGGAACCCTTCTCTATCAAACCACGATAATTCAAAAGAAAAGGTGTTCTTATTTCCCACATGGGTGGGAAAGCCAGAGTCAACAAGCAACGAGGTGTGATCCAAAATAGCGCGCGATAATGCCTGCACTGTTACGAGGGGGAACTTTTGTTCCCATTCGATGCTAGCGAGGGCACGGTCCAGCTTCTCAAAAGTCGGGTTCGGTAACGAATTAGCCCAAGTGAATTTCCTACCAGACAACTCTATCTCTCTAAGATCCAAGCTTTCGATTATGGTATTGAACATAAACGACCATCTGCCATCAAAATTCTCATTATTCTTTTCCTCCCTCCTTTGAATAATGTTGAAATCGCCCCCAACGAGGATTGGGAGCCGCTCGCTACCGCAAATACGGACAAGATCGGCCAAAAAATCCGGTTTGAGTTCTGGCTACGTGGCACCATATACTGCCACCAATGCCCAATTAAACCCATCGGCCTTTGATCTGACCCGAAACTTTACCGCAAAATCTCACATGACCACACTCCGAACTTCCAACGAGTAACACTTAACCCCGAGTAGGACCCCACCGGACCTTCCTCTTGGAGGTAAGCAGTGCCAGTCGAAGTCGACACCCCCGATAAAGTGCTAAGGAATTGGGGTGTGAAATTGTCCCTTCTAGTTTCGGACAGGGCAATAAAATCCAACAGGTGTTCAATAGATGATTCCGCTAGAAACCTTCTTTTAGCCAAGTCTTTAAGACCTTTGATATTCCAAAAAATTCCTCTCATATGTCATCATGAAATTTTTTACAGGTACGGATCCTAGCACTTCTACGCACAGCCGAAACTGGGTAAACCTTCTGTTTCCACTTGCGCTTAGGCTTATTTTGATCCTCCCGCCGGTCCTCACATCCGGGCTCTGAGGATTTAACCTCCGGACCATCTACATGGATCGAGGACTTAGGGGAACCGAATCCCTCGTCCTCCTCTGTATCAGGAAGTGAAGGGGCAAGATCCGCACAAAAACTATCAAGAGCCCTGACTCCCAATGCATCTATGTCAGAATCATTCATGGGTTTAATAGCTGCTATGTTACGTATCATTTCCAAAGAGCGCTCCGCTTCGAGATCGAGAATATCATTAACTGATTTAGTGATTTCACTACCATTACTACCTAGCGAAACCCCTAGTTGATTTGCATTGTGAACAATCTCATCATTGGAAAAATGTAAAATCGAATTTGACATATTGACTGACATACCAGTAGTGACCTCAGTGTCATGCAGCTTGGCCGCCCGCATAGGGCACCTTAGCTGCATGTCATCAACATCTGGCTGCTCCTGGAGACGACTGCTCATCCACCGCCCCTCAGAAACAGGATCCGCGATCCCTCCAAAAGCAATGACCTCCTCCCGTGTGGCCCTGTTTGGGGTGGGGCCTCCTTCCCGACCCCCAACAGAGCTCGACTGAACTGGAGCAGCCGAGAAATCACCAAGAGTCCTCGAAACCTCCCACGGCATCGGCCGGTGCCTGGATCCCGGAGACACCACGGGAGCCCCACCAACCACGGGCGCAGCAACCGGACCTGTGAACGTAGCACCTGAAACAGGCGAAGCCGCTAGAGCGGGGCGGCACGGCGAAGCGATGAACAGTGAGTGGGGCTCCTGGTCGCCAGCTCCACCCAACCCTCCCACTAGGGCAGCCGTCGTCGGTGATGGCGCCACAGGATGTGTCAGATGACGCATCACCAGGGGGGTAGAAAGGGGTGCGCAGGCCTCCTGCCCGCATGCCCCTCCAAGGTCCGCCGGTCCCCCTAGGGAACCCATGGCCACAGAGCCTGCCATGGGCCCCCTCGGTGCAGGTGAAGAAGTCGAGTAGGAGGGCCGGGCCACCTGCCCGCCACCTCCCGCTGAGGCGTCCAAAGTGGCCGCCACCTCTAGCCTATGCAACGGAGATGAAGAGGGAGCAATGGAGGCCTCCTGCCCACTGGCTCCTCCCTGTCCATCAAGCACTATCAAAGAGTCACACCCCGCAACCACCGGCGGAAGATGTTTCGACGGGTCAACCAAGTCAACTCGATCACTCCAAAGACGAGGAGGCACGGAGAAAGCCCCCAAGGATCCAAGCTGCAACATGCTTGTCGGAGCAGAAACCAGTGACTTCTCATTAGTAGGCTCTCCTGCTTTAGAGGAAATCGAAGGCGCTCTAGCCTTATCACCATTATTCTGTGCACTATCATCCTGGTTCCCGGAAGCACCTCCCCCCTCAGAAGTGTCCATATGACGTACCTCCTGAAAGTCCTCGAATAGATTGGGATCCTCATACTCGACATCCAAAATATACACGATGCCCTCATGAGTCCATGGTACCACATCCGACAAGAACTCAATGTTAGCAACACTGACAAGCAAACGTGCCACCCCATGAGCGCGTGTGAATGGCATATCCACCTATTCCGTCTTGCCAATCAGGGATCCCAGGCTCCCAGTGACCAAGAAATTATCCAGTGGTTCAGTTGGCGCCCCCGAGAAACGAACCCAACTCTGAGTCAACGGCGTACCCTGAGGCTCCTTCTTTTTCCACTCATCAAACTGCAACACAAAACTTCTTCCAGTGACTCTGCTCATGCCAAATTTGAGGATTCTCAACTGGTCCTCTTTAGAAGGAAACTCCACTTTGTAGTTCTGATCTGCTAACTTTAGCAAAGACCACTAAAAATTACCCGGTGCCAGCTCCCGTAGCTGCTGAATAATTTGAGCTTCATTCAGAGGCCCATGAACCACCTTCACCACACCTGGGAAGGAAGTTTCAATCATGGGTGTCACAGGTGCCATATTTGGTGACTCGAAGAACATCAACTCTGAGCAACAGACCCCATAGATGTTAACAGTAGGCTTGGGCCCCAAAAGAAGAGGACACTCTGACGCCGTATGCTTTGGTTTCCGGCATAAATCACATAACTCAGCAGTGCATTCAGCCATAAAGTGACCCAGTTCACCGCAACGAAAACATCTCAACTTTTTCTTCTTAACCGCCCACTTGGATGGTTTGTCACCCTCGGACTTTTCCGTACCTTTGTCAGACGCAGTATCACCAGGCTGAATGGGCCCCGACACCGTCACTGCTGCCAAAGCCTGAACTGTCTCCACCCCAACCGGAGGCAAAACCAATCCAGCAGCAGGCACCTCCGCTAGGCTCGTCACCGAAACTGTAGCAGAGTACAGTGGGCGCGGAGGAGGAGGGCGCCGGTTCCCGCCTCGACCTCCGCAGAAGCGGCCCCAGAAGGAACGGTTATTGGGGCCAACCACACCCTCCACGAAGTTTCCTGGTGGCCCTTGAAAACCTCTACCAGTAGCTCCGTGATCTGTCCAAGCATAGCCGCGCCCACCTCCGGTAGACGACAAACCACGATGAAGACCATCTCTGTAAGCATTAAAACCATCATCACCCCACTGACCACGAGGAGGATTGCGGCTATCTCCCGCGAAAGCACCCGTTCCGTGGCCATCCATGCCATGGGCAGAAGCACCCTGCCCGCCATCCATCTACCTCGGCCAAGGGCGTTGCGGCGGAGGGGGAGCAGCCTTGGGCGGCGGCGGCGCGGCCCTGGCAGGAGGCATCATGCTTTTTTACCTTGATCATGCCTGCCATTTTGTATTAAAATGTAGTGCAATCATGATTGTTTTTTAACTTTGTACATCTCCATTCCACTAAATTATACTCAAAGTTACGCGTTTACCTACAACCATGCTTACCTTTTATCTTCAGGCATTCTGTCTAGGTTCGCCGTTAGTGCATGATCTTTCTACTGCCATCTTGAACATAACTGGAGGCGACGAGGGATTGAGGATTCAACGAAAATGGTTTGGCGCAGATCCACAGTCGTCATCGGTGGGCGATGGCAGCTCCGACCCCGATTCCGCGCAAATCAGTTTGCCAAGCGTCGCTGGTGCGTTCGTCATCACCGGAGTTATTTCGACTCTCATGCTGCTGGTAAGCATTGGGAGGCTGGTTCATGCCAGCCGCACCAGTGGGAGAGTAGCTGATGCGGAAAGTTCTAATGGTGGTGGTGGTGACAACGTCGGCCAAGATTCTCTTCAATTGGAGAATGGCAACATAGGCCACGATTCCGCTGCCTCGGATCAACTCCTCTGTGAAACCGCGAACAGCGAGTCCCATGGGCGCTTAGATTATGCTGGTGGCCAAGAGGCTTGTCCAATGCAGCAGAATGGCATGCACAGCGACAGCGGTTCTGCGGCTGCAGAATCCATCCAGATTGAGATGAGAACTGTCTGACATGAAGTTGATAGGGAAGTGCAGTGTCCTCAAGGTGTATTGTGAACTTGTGATCCTTATTTTTGAGTACCCTGTCATGTTGCCTTGAATTTGTAATGAATACTAATAGTAGTGTTTAGCAGAGTGTAAGGTTTTGCCACAATCAGCTACTACTTTTGTAAACTAATACAGTACTATTGTTTCACGGAGTGGGTCGCTCACTCGTTTGATATATTTTTGCGGTTTTGGCATGAGGGATATAGGCTGTGTTTGTTCAGCTTTGGGAGCCAGTTTCTCGTGGAAAAAAGCTGAAACCGGAACAAACGACTAAACATGGGCAGCTTCGTGGAGACAGCCCAAAACAGTTTCGGCCTGTTTTACGTGTTATAGCCCAAAGCGATCAGATGCGTACTTTCCTAGCGAAGCTGGTAGGGATTCGTGATTTTCCCAACGCTAACCTTGCCTATTCTAGCAATTTACAGGAAGACTGCCATGATGCGTCGATCCCATCGAGGCCCGTTCCTCGACGAAATGTACGTCGCGCCCCGGCGTTGCTAAGTGCTGGTGATGCGTCCGCTTGGAGTCGTTGATGTGTGAATGTATACTGTAATGATGTAATCAATGTTGTATGCTGCTGCTTGTTATCGATGCTATATGGTGCTGCTGCTGTTGATATCGTAATGCCGTGCATGCTGTATATGTGGTCGTGGTCGTGGTCTTCCTGAATATGTGTTCGTGGGCAACTGAATTTAAACGTGGTCTTCCTCAATATGATTGACATGCATTAGCTCTCTTTTGTACAGTCTAATTCGTTAGCTCTCTTTTGTACGGATTAGTTAATTCTTTAGCTCTCTTTTGTACGGATTATTAGTTACTAGCATAGCCCGCACGGCGGCACGCCGCGTCCGTCATTACATTGTATTTATACGGATCGTAAAGTGCATTTTGGTCAGCGATCTACACCCACCACATAACTGTACACGGTGAGAACCCAAAATATTACACGTGCCATGTACCTGATAACCAGAGGGCCATTTTCAGCCAAATGGGCAAACCTCAGGGCGAAAACATCCCCAGATATAGAGGTTTTGGTATATGGAGTATCTTTTGTATTGTATGGACAATTGTGACTTGCATGGACTAGCGATGTGATAACATAATTCTTTTTCTCACTATTATTCTATGTATATACAAGCAAGAAAGTGAGAAAATCATTATTATGAAATATTTTATGCATTACCATAGAACAAATCATTTCCTGTCAGTCAAAATACCATTTAAAACAATCTATTAACATTGAATCAACAAGTTACACTGATCTCAGTGCTCTAAGGGCATTTCAGGCTTTTCACTAGCTCACAGTCATTTCCACATCTGCGTTGCCAAACAGCTAACCTTCACTACAGCTGTTTCCTCAGCACAACAGTTTTGCCAGCACAACAAGCCCACAACTGAATCTGTTGAAACTGAAGCCCAAACAAAAACAGCCATAAGCAACTCTTATGAACTAGTGATATATTTTCCTTAAAATTTTACCGAGTACTTATTGATCTTCCGGCCTCTGCAAGCGGATGCACACATCCATCCTCAATATGAGTTGCTTCTGAACTTTGTTGTCCCTCTTCCTCTTCCCCGCCCTTTCCCGTTGTGAATTATGAGTAGTTCGTAAATCTCGCCCCTCATCCGGTTTCTAAGGACTCTGGGATATGATGGTATGGACTTCATCGATGGGCTCTTGCAATCCGTACAACTTCGAAGGTAGCCCTCCTCTCAATGAATCAAATCCACAAGCTTCATGGCTTTCCGTCGCTATCGTCTCCAACTGCAACCTAGCCTCCACGTCTCCCAGCTGCGTCATGCCCTGGTTCCTGGTGCAGATATCTCTACCGAACTTCCCATCTGTTCTTACATTGAGCCAGTGCCTTTGCTGGCACAAGTGAAAATGTGAAATAACACTTACTCCATTCTCTTTATTAATTACTCATATAATAGTGTTAGCTACAAGGTCTTGACTGAAACAGCAGATGCTCTGCCTTTTCATTATAGAGGGGGAATTTCTTTTATAGCACACTAATCAGAAAAGCAAAAACAACAGACCACACCCAGCACCTAGAGAAGCCTCTATCGCTCAGCCACATTCCATCCTATACATCCATTCTAGCAGTACCGTTTATAGCATCATTCATCAGCTTGATATCATCTCTAATCAGCCCCGCCGAAGCTATTGATGTCATCTCCCTCTCTTTTGATAAAAGGGCGATTTTATTATCTTAAAATGTTGCATCAAGCGGACAGAAAGAATTATGAGTAACACCCGGTCTTGACATAACTAAGATGTACACAGTCAAACCCGAAAGTCTGACAAAAATCCATGAAATATAAACTGACAAATTGGCAATAGTAAACTCCTATAAACCGACACTCGGTCTATGCTGAAGGTGGTGATGGATCAATCCATAGGTTATGTTGACATCCATGTTGGGAAAACCCCTCTGTAGCCATATGCTCCAATCACGTACAGATCGCCTTAACAGCGGTTGGTGTTTTGGTCGTTGTAGCATAGACCACGTACCTGGCAAGTGCGTACACCGGAAAGTAACCTTTTTTGTCATTAAATACCAAATCGCTTCCACATAGACAAAACAGCCAACTTATGGCATATGCTCACACCTTTATTAGTGTTTTGAAGCTATTTGAAATACTGTCCAACCAATGACCAAAAATATTGGCAACACTTGTGGGCGGATACAAATTTAACACTATTTGGATGTCTAACCACGTAGAATATGCAAATTTGCATTTGAAAAAGAGGTGTTTGATTGTGTTGTCATGAGTATAAAAACAACACTTCTTACTCCTTGGCCCTCCCGTTTTGCTCTTTCCACAGATTCCAGGCAACATATGCCGTTGTACTGACCTCCTCGGCATTGGTGGGCGAGTTGTGGCTCGATGTCACCCTACACCACCATTACCAAATTTATTAAAGAAAAAAGGAGCAATCGAAGAATTAGAGAAAGATCTACAAGAGAAAGTTAACTCGGTAAACCAGAGATTTAATATAACTGAAAATGTCGTAGACACAACAGGGCGCACAACCTCGCATTTGAACTTCTGAAACTCGTGCCAAACCTCCTTGGCTTAGTAGCACTGCAGAGTCACATGGGCAGCGCTCTCTTCCTCTTGATCGCACAACCAGCAAATATCATTGCTCTCATGCGCAACCGGTCGGCTGTCCTGTTCCTATTCTGCAGGAGTAGACACATGTAAAATCTCACCATGCCTTCAGTCTTAATCTTCCAAATGCGTGCAAGCTCAGGTTCCTCAATTCTAGGGGAGAACTGAATCTCATACGCCGCCCGCCTCGCCACGCAACGCCTCATCACGACGTGTCGCATGTTGCGGGAATGAGCCGAGCCGATGTCTAAATTTTTGCCACGCACTACAGGTATACGAAAGGTCACACGAAAGCTGAAAAGATTTTTGCGATAAGTGGAGTTCGAATGCGAACGGTGCAGCCCTTCGGCTGCTGGCTGTTCGCTTCATCTCCGTCTCTTCGTTTCACCTTTCGTCGTTGCCCTCGCACCTCCTTCTCTTGCGCCTATAAAAAGGAGGTCGCTCCTCTCAGAGAGATGCACCATAAGATCCTCTTCCTCTCGCCACCAGTTCCTGAGCACTACGCTGCTGCTACGAACTTCCTCATCCCGGCTTGCGGCGTGCACCGCAGGTCGGGACAGTAGGCCTCCGAAACCGCACCTCTTTGAGTCCTGTACGGGAGAAGGGTGATAAAGTTTTTGGGGAGCACTCAGCATGACTATTGACTTCTTCGTCACGGACGTCCCGGACTCCGACGACTACTTCCCCGACGATGACTTCTTCCCCGGCGTCGACAACCTCCTCGACGACATGGCTACCGAGGACACTGACCCCAAGTCCAGTGCTACTATTGCTGCGGCTATCCCGTACGTGTTCTTGCTTTTCCTGTTAGAGGTCATGTCACAGTTCCTTATTCTACTCTCTACTCTAGATATGTTTGGTTCTAGTTCATATTTGCAGATGTTATTTACGTACTCTCTGTCCGATCACATGACTTGCTTTATCTCTGCTATTTTAGTCATGCTTTATCTATTATTTCCATTAACAAAATTATATGGTACATTGCCCATATTTCCAACAATCCAAAAACCTTATTATAGGCAATTTACCCCGACTAGTTTTGCTGCTTCCATGAGACCTCCTATGTTTGAGGGTATCCACTATAAGAGGTGGCGCGTGAGAGCCGTTCCGTGGTTTCAAACCATGAGCTGCTATGACGCCACTCTTGGCAAACCTGAAGGAGAGTATGATGCTCAACAGGCACAAGCTTTTCAGAAAATGAATACTCTGTTTAAAGCTGCTCTTTTAAGTGTTCTTGGTGAGAACATAGTTGATGCTTATCCGTCAATTGATAATGGAAAAGATATGTGGGACGCACTTGAGGCCAAGTTTGGGGTCTCGGATGCTGGCACTGAGCTGTACATCATGGAGCAATTCTATGATTACAGGATGACCGAAGAGCACTCCGTGGTTGAGCAAGCTCATGAGATACATTCATTTGCTAGAGAACTTGATCACTTCAATTTTATCCTACCGGACAAGTTTATTGCCGGAGGTATCATCACTAAGCTTCCTCCCACGTGGAGGAACTTTGCTACCTTACTGAAGCATAAGAGGCAGGAGTTTTTCGTTCCAGATCTCATTGGTACTCTTGATGTCGAAGAAAAGGCGAGAGCAAAGGATAACCATGCTCGAGGTATTGAGGGAGGTTCTAGTGCCAATCTGGTACAGAAGAAAAACTTCCGGCTCCACAAGTTCAAGAACAAGGGCAAGTTTGATGATTAAGCAAAGTTTGATGGGAAGAACAAGGCTGTAAAGCACACGAACTTCAAAAAGAAGAATGGCAAGAAGAAAGGTGTTTGTCATATGTGTGGAGATCCTGATCATTGGGCTCCTAGTTTCCCTAATCGCTATGGCAAGCGTCATCCTGGGAAAGGCGGCAAGACCGCTAATGTTGTCATTGGAGACACTGACATGAAGGATGCTGGGCATGGTATATTTCCCACTATTCTTTCGGTATGTCATTCTCCTGATTGGTTAATTAACACGAGTGCTAATGTGCATGTATGCGATGATATTTCCATGTTTTCGTCTTATCAGACCACAGGGACTTCCACCATGCTGATGGGCAACAGTTCAAGTGCTTCTGTTCGTGGTGTTGGCACGGTGGATCTGAAGTTTACTTCAGGGAAGATCGTGCGGCTGAAGAACGTGCATTATGTCCCCTCCTTTAATAAAAATCTTGTTAGCGGATCTCTTCTGTGTACAGATGGTTACAAACTTGTATTTGAGTCGAATAAACTTGTAATATTCAAGTATGGAACCTTTGTTGGTAAAGGCTATGAGTCAGGAGGCCTGTTTCGTTTATCCTTATCAGACATTTGCAATAAAGTTGTTAATCATGTTTGCAACAATAGTGAATAAAATGTGTGGCACTCACGTCTCTATCATGTTAACTTTGGTTGCATGTCGCGACTAGCAAAGTTAAACTTAACCCCTAGTTTCACCACTGTCAAGGGATCTAAGAGTCAAGTGTGTGTGCAAGCTAAGCAACCTCATAAGTCTCATGTGACTGCGGAAACAAGAAATCTTGCACCACTAGAGCTCATACATTCAGATCTATGTGAAATGAATGGTGTTTTGCAAAAGGTGAAAAGAAGTATTTTATGATGTTAATTGATGACTCCACGAGATACTGTCATGTGTATCTTCTAAAATCTAAGGATGAGGCTTTGAATTATTTCAAGATCTATAAAACTGAAGTGGAAAACCAACTTGATCGAAAGATCAAGAGGCTTAGGTATGATTGTGGTGGAGAGTATTTCTCAAATGAATTTGATTCCTTTTGTGAGGAACATGGTATAATCCATGAGAGGATGCCTCTCTATTCGCCTTAGTCAAATGGGGTGGCCGAAAGAAAGAACCGTACTCTAACTGATTTGGTTAACGCCATGTTAGACACATCGGGTCTCTCCAAGGCATGGTGGGGGGGGGGGGGGAGGTGATATTGACTACATGTCATGTCCTAAACCGAGTTCCGACAAAGAACAAAGAGATTACTCCATTCGAGGAATGGAGAAGAAAAGGTTAAAGCTCTCTTATCTATGAACATGGGGTTGTTTGGCAAAAGTCAATGTGCCAATTCCAAAGAAGCGAAAGCTTGGACCAAAGACTACGGATTGTGTTTTCTTGGGATATGCTTTTCATAGCATTGGTTATAGATTTTTGGTTGTAAAATCTGAGGTACCTGACATGCATGTCGGTACGATCATGGAGTCGAATGATGCGACTTTCTTTGAAGGTATCTTTCCCATGAAGGATATGTCTACCTCATCTAATCAGGAGATGCCTAGTTCATCGACTCAAGAACTAGTTACAATTACTGAACCTGCCATTTCGATGGAACACTTTGAAAATCCTGTGGAGGATAACAATGAAGTTCCTACTAGGAGCAAGAGACAGAGGACTGCAAAGTCTTTTGGTGATGATTTTCTTGTGTATCTCATAGATGACACTCCCAATTCTATTTCAAAGGCCTATGCATATGAGGATGCTGACTACTGGAAGGAAGCGGTCCGTAGTGAGATGGATTCCATCTTGGCAAATGAAACTTGGGAGATAACTAATCGTCCTTATGGGTGCAAACCTATAGGATGCAAATGGGTTTTCAAGAAGGAGCTTGGGCCTGATGGTACTATTGAGAAGTACAAGGCTCGGCTCGTGGCTAAGGGTTATACTCAAAAGGAAGGTGAAGACTTCTTTGATACTTACTCACCTGTGACGCGACTAACCACTATTTGAGTACTACTTTCACTAGCTGTCTCACATGGTCTTCTCGTTCATCAAATGGATTTTAATACTGCTTTCCTAAATGGGGAGCTGGAAGAGGAAATTTATATGAAACAACCAGATGGGTTTGTAGTAGATGGTCAGGAAGGAAAATTGTGCAAGTTGCTGAAGTCTTTGTATGGACTTAAGCAAGCACCCAAGCAGTGGCATGAGAAGTTTGAAAGAACTTTAACAGCCGCATGCTTTGTTGTAAACGAAGTTGATAAATGTGTGTACTACCGCCATGGTGGGGGCGAGGGAGTTATCCTTTGCTTATATGTTGATAACATACTGATTTTCGGAACAAATCTAAAGGTTATTAAGGAGGTCAAGGATTTCTTATCTCATTGCTTTGAGATGAAGGATTTAGGAGTGGCTGATGTCATTCCGAACATCAAGTTGTTGAGAGACGATGATGGTGGGATTACATTGCTTAAATCTCACAATATGGAAAAGATCTTGAGTCTCTTTGGTTATAGTGACTGCGAACCCTCTCCAACACCATATGATGCCACTGTGTTGCTTCAAAAGAATCAAAGAATTGCTAGAGACCAGTTGACATATTCTTAGATTATTCGCTCTCTTATGTATTTAACCAGTGCTACAAGACCTAACATCTCTTTTGCTATTAGCAAACTGAGCCGGTTTGTCTCAAAACTAGGAGATGTGCATTGGAAAGCTCTATAGAGAGTTTTACGTTATTTGAAAGGCACTATGAATTATGGAATTCACTACACTGGGCACTCAAAGGTGCTTGAAGGGTATAGTGAATCAAACTGGATCTCAGATGCTGATGAGATAAAGGCGCCAAGCAGATATGTATTCACTCATGGAGGTGGCGCTGTTTCTTGGAAGTCTTGCAAGCAGACCATCTTAACCAGGTCAACAATGAAAGCAGAACTCACAACACTAGATACAGCTACGGTTGAAGCAGATTGGCTTCATCGGCTCTTGAATGACTTGCCAGTTATTGAGAAACCTGTACCAGGTACCCTTATGAACCGCGACAATCAAACTGTGATCACAAAAGTGAGCAGCTCAAATGATAACATGAAGTCATCAAGACACATTCAGAGAAGGTTAAAGTCTGTTAAAAAAATGAGAAACTCCGGAGTTATTGCATTGGATTATATCCAAATATCTAAAAATCTGGTAGATCCTTTTACTAAGGGCCTATGACCTAATGTCATAGATAATGCATCGAGGGAGATGGGTATGAGACCCACAACATGAGTTGTTCACAGTGGTAACCTAGTCTATGTGATCAGAGATCCCGTGAATTAGATGTGGAAGACAAGCTGTTGGTCAACTGATAGGAGAGTATCCTTACTGTTAACAATACCACTCCATGAAGATGCAATACTCTTCTAAATCTGCATGGCAGGTTGATGTATATCTTAATGTGTTCTAAGTGGCTCATTGAAGCAGAGATGTTGTCTCGCAGAACATCTTTTGAAGAACGCACCTATATGAGTCTGATTGTTAAATGTCGCAATCTATGAGAGTAGGGTTCTCTCTGGTAAACTCATGAAAGGTCTCAGAGTATGACACATAAGCTCCACCCGCGGAGAAGACCCACGGTAGCCACGTATCGGGTCAAAGCTTTATGTGAAGGTAGATTCGCAGAAAACTTGCAGTTCAAGGCCCAGTCCACTGTTCAAGTTGCTTACTAGTGTAGCATAGAGTTCTAGGTGGAAGTTCAACTTAACAGTCTCCACTACAGTACTGGTATATAACACAGTGTTTTGGAACCAAAGGCAATTCTTGTGTGCCTCTGGGATCTGGTGGGGGATTGCTGGAATTTAGTCTATTTGAGACAACCCAATAACTATTTCAGAAATTCCTAATAAATCCTAGAGGCCCACTTAGCCCATTCGTGCAAGGCAAGGGATACTACTAAAGTTTAGTCCCACATTGCTAGTTTAGTGGGAGTTGGACCTCCTTATAAGGGAGGTTCTTTCCCCACTTGTATGAGCATGAGACAAGAGGGACATCCACGCGTGCTCCTCCTCCACCGCCCGCCTCGCCACGCCACGCCTCGCCTCGTCACAACGTGCCGCGGGTTGTGGGAATGAGCCGAGCCGATGTCTAAATTTTTGCCACTCACTACGGTATACGAAAGGTCGCACGGAAGCTGAAAAGATTTTTGCGATAAGTGGAGTTTGAATGCGAATGGTGCAGCCCTTCGGCTGCTGGCTATTTGCTTCATCTCTGTCTCTTTGTTTCACCTTCCTTCGCTGCCCTCTCACCTCCTTCTCTTGCGCCTATAAAAGGGAGGTCGCTCCTCTCAGAGAGATGCACCAGAAGATCATGTTCCTCTCGCCACCGGTTCCTGAGCACTACACTGCTGCTATGATCTTCCTCATCCCGTCTTGCGGTGTGCACCGCAGGTCGGGACAGTAGGCCTCCGAAACCACACCTCTTTGAGTCCTGTACGGGAGAAGGGTGATAAGGTTTTTGGGGAGCACTCAGCGCGACTACTGACTTCTTCGTCACGGACATCCCGGACTCCGACGACTACTTCCCCGATGACGACTTGTTCCCCGACGTCGACAACCTCCTCGACAACATGGCTACCGAGGACATCGACCCCTAGTCCAGTGCTACTATTGCTGTGGCTGTCCCGTATGTGTTCTCGCTTTTCCTGTTAGAGTTCATGTCACACTTCCTTGTTCTACTCTCTGCTCTAGATATGTTTGGTTCTAGTTCATATTTGCATATGTTATTTACCTACTCTCTATCAGATCGCATGACTTGCTTTATCTATGCTATTTTAGTCATGCTTTATCTAGTATTTCCATTAATAAAATTATATGGTAAATTGCTCATATTTCCAACAAATATAGTATGAACATATGAAAGAGTATAGATACGTCAGAGACATATCAATGGCCGAGAAATATACATCAACAATTGGAATTAGTTCGAGTGAGTATCTATTGTTTGGTTTCTCATAGAGTTATCCACAACAAATAAACTAGTGGACAACTTAATTAACCTATCGCCGTTCAAAATGATTGAGGTGTAAGGAAATGAGGTCAGTACCCGAGAGACGCGGTTGATAACGGGGAAGCTGAGAAGACAAACTTCAAATTTAGTGACAATTGTCTGTTTTGCTCAGGTATCATTTTCTCAGGGTTTAGGGACGGCGGCGACACTTCTAGGGGAGGAGTGAATGATGATGACACATGTGTGCTGTCCGGACGAGACCCTCTTTGTAGCGGTGTGAGTGAGGTACCTATTGAAAAACATGTACCGACTATTATGAATTGTAACAACCAAACGGTTGTCGCTAAAAGTGAACAATTCTAAGAATAATGCAAATTTATCAACACATGTGAAGAGACATTTGAAATATGTCTGGATGTTGAGAAACTCCTGAGTAATGATAGTTGTGTATATCCAAACAGACAAAAATCTGGCAGATCCCTTTTCAAAGGAACTATCAAGAAATGTGATAGATAATGCATCGAGTGAGATATGTCTGAGACCCATAAATGTTACACCATAGTAGTAACCCAATCTTTGTGATAGGAGATCCGGTGAATTAGGCCATCGAAAGAACAAGCTATTGGTTAACCGAGAAGAGTGATATGTGACCGTCTCTATGTGAAGATGCAAAACTCTTAGAGATGTAAGGCAGGTTGGCGACATGCCTTAATGTGTTTCTGTTGGCTATGATTAGCAAAGTGCTGTCGTACATAGCAGTATTGAAAGAACGTGTATATATGAGCCCCGACTGTAAATGTCATAGTCTATTGGACTTGGGTGATCTCTAATAAGCTCACGAAGAGGCCAGGGAGTACGACGTATATGCTCGAAACCGCGGGGTAGCCTACTGGTGGCTAGGTAATTATCATGACTTTGAGTGAAACATGTTCACACAAAATAGGCAATTCAAGGCATAGTCCATTGTCAAGTTGTGGATGGATGTAACTTAAAACTATAGACAGAAGTTCAACTTAACAATATCTACTGAAACACTAGTATATTAAAAAGTAGTGAGAAAAGACAAATCTCTAAATGGGTATTTGAGATCTAATGGGGTTGTTAGAAATAATGGGCCTAGCCCACGTAGAATTTCCGAGACCTCTAGAAATATGCCCTAGAGGCAATAATAAAGTTGTTATTTATTCATGATAAATATTTATTATTCATGCTAGAATTGTATTGATCGGAAACCTAAATACATGTGTGAATACATAGACAAACACTATGTCCCTAGTGAGCCTCTACTTGACTAGCTCGTTGATCAAATATGGTTGAGGTTTCCTAACCATGGACACTGAGTTGTCATTTGATAACGGGATTACATCATTAGGAGAATGATGTGATGGAGAAGACCCATTCGTTAGCTTAGCATATTGATCATTTAGTTTTATTGCTATTGCTTTCTTCATGTCAAATACATATTCCTTTGACTATGAGATTATGCAACTCCCGGATATCGGAGGAATGCCTTGTGTGCTATCAAACTCCCAACATAACTGGGTGATTATAAAGATTCTCTATAGACATCTCCGAAGGTGTTTGTTGAGTTGGCATAGATTGAGATTAGGATTTGTCACTTCGAGTACCAGAGAGGTATCTCTGGGCCCTCTCGGTAATACACATCATAAGAAGCCTTGCAAGCAAAGTGACTAATGAGTTAGTTGCAGGATGATGTATTACGGAATGACTAAAGAGACTTGTCGGTAACGATATTGAACTAGGTATGAAGATACCGACGATCGAATCTCGGACAAGTAATATACCGATGACAAAGGGAATAACATATGTTGTCATAATGGTTCGACCGATAAAGATCTTCGTATAATATGTGGGAGCCAAATGAGCATCTAGGTTCCGGTATTGGTGATTGACCGGAGAGGTGTCTCGGTCATGTCTACATAGTTCTCGAACCCGTAGGGTCTGCACGCTTATCATTCGATGACGATATTGTATTATATGAGTTATGTGATTTGGTGACCGAATGATGTTCGGAGTTCCGGATGAGACCACGGACATGACGAGGAGTCTCAAAATGGTCAAGAGGTAAATATTGATATATAGGACGATGGTATTCGGACACCAGAAGTGTTCCAGAGTATATCGAGTATTTATCGGAGTGCCGGAGGGGTTACCGGAACCCCCGGGGGAAATATATTGGCCATATGGGCAATGAGAGGGGAGTAAACCAGCCCACAAGTGGTGGAGCGCCCCCCTATGGCAGGAGGCCAAGTGGGAGAAGGAAAAGAGGGGGTTCGCCCCCTTCCTTCTCTCTTCCCCCTTCCCTTTTCTTCTCAAGTGAAATAAGGCAGGGGGCGCCACTTGGGGAAACCCCAAGTAGGATTCAGATCCTACTTGGGGCGCCCCTAGCTGCTCCCTCCTTCTCCCACCTATATATATGTGGGAGGGGGTGCCTAGAACACAGAACATCAATTGTTAGCCGTGTGCGGCACGCCCCTCCACCGTTTACTCCCACGGCCATATCTTCGTAGTTCTTAGGCGAAGCCCTGCGCAGATCACTTCACCATCACCGTCACCATGCCGTCGTGCTGATGGAACTCATCTACTACCTTGATGTGTTGCTGGATCAAGAAGGTGAGGGACGTCACCGAGCTGAACGTGTGCAGAACTCGGAGGTGCCGTACATTCGGTACTCGATCGGTGGATCGTGAAGAAAGTTCGACTACATCAACCGCATTGTGAAACGCTTCCGCTTGCGGTCTACGAGGGTACTTATACACACTCTCCCCCTCATTGCTATGCATCGCCTAGATAGATCTTGCATGAGCGTACGAATTGTTTTGAAATTGCATGCTACGTTTCCCAAGAGTGGCATCCGAGCCAGGTCTATGCGTAGATGATATGCACGAATAGAACACAAAGAGTTGTGGGCGGTGATCATCATACTGCTTACCACCAATGTCTTATTTTGATTCGGCAGTATTGTTGGATGAAGCATCCCGGACCAACCTTACATGACCATGTTCATGAGACAGGTTCCACCGATAGACATGCAACTAGTTTTGCATAAAGGTGGCTGGCGGGTGGCTGATTCTCCTACTTTAGTTGAATCGAATTTGACTATGTCCGGTCCTTGTAGAAGGTTAAAATAGCAATCTTGATAAATCATCGTTGTGGTTTTTGTGCCGTAGGTAACAACGGTTCTTGCTAGAAGCCCATAGCAGCCACGCAAAGCTTGCAACAACAAAGTAGAGGACGTCTAACTTGTTTTTGCAGTGCATGTTGTGATGTGATATGATCAAGACATGATGTGATATACATTATTGTATGAGATGATCATGTTTTGTAAAAGTTATCGGCAACCGACAGGAGCCTTATGGTTGTCCCTTTATTGTATGAAATGCAAACGCTATGTAATTGCTTTACTTTATCACTATGCGTTAGCAATAGTTGTAGAAGCAATAGTTGGCGAGACGACCACGACACAAAGATGGAGATCAAGGTGTCAAGCTGGTGACGTTGGAGATCATGATGATGCTTTGGAGATGGAGATCAAAAGAACAAGATGATGATGGACATATCATGCCACATATTTTGATTGCATATGATGTTTATCTTTTATGCATCTTATTTTTCTTAGTATGATGGTAGCATTATAAGATGATCCCTTAAAAAAATTTCAAGGTATAAGTGTTCTCCTTGAGTATGCACAGTTGCGACAGTTCGTCGTGCTGAGACACCACGTGATAATAGGGTGCGATAGGCTCTACGTTCACATATAACGGGTGCAAGACAGTTTTGCACATGCGGAATACTTGGGTTAAACTTGACGAGCCTAGCATGTACAGACATGGCCTCGGAACACTGGAGACCAAAAGGTCGAACGTGGATCATACAGTAGATATGATCAACATAGAGGTATTCACCATTGATGAATACCGCATCTCACGTGATGATCGGACATGGGTTAGTTGATTTGGATCACGTATCATTTAGATGACTTGAGGGATGTCTATGTAAGTGGGAGTTCTTAAGTAATTTGATTAAATGAACTTAATTTATCATGAACATAGTCCATATAGTATTTGCATATCTGTGTTGTAGATCAATGGCCCGTGCTACCGTTCCCCTGAATTTTAATGCATTCCTAGAGAAAGCTAAGTTGAAAGATGATGGTAGCAACTACATGGACTGGTCCGTAACTTGATGATTATTCTCATTGCTGCACAGAAGAATTATGTCCTTGATGCACTGCTAGGTGAAAGGCCCGTTGCAGGAGCAGATGCTGATGTTTTGAACGTCTGGCAAGCTCGATCTGATGACTACTCGATAGTTCAGTGTGCCATGCTTTACAACTTAGAATCGGGACTTCAAAGACGTTTTGAACATCATGGAGCATATGAGATGTTCCAAGAGTTGAATTTAATATTTCTAGCAAATGCCCGAGTTGAGAGATATGAAGTCTCCAACAAGTTCTATAGCTGCAAGATGGAGGAGAACAGTTGTGTCAGTGAACACATACTCAAAATGTCTGGATATCATAATCACTTGACTCAGCTGGGAGTTAATCTTCCAGATGATAGTGTTATTGACAGAGATCTCCAATCACTGCCCCCAAGCTACAAAGGATTCGTGATGAACTATAATATGAAAGGGATGGAGAAGACAATTCCCGAGCTCTTCGTAATGCTCAAAGCTGTGGAGGTAGAAATCAAGAAGGAGCATCAAGTGTTGATGATTTACAAGACCACTAGTTTCAAGAAAAAGGGCAAGGGAAAGAAATGAACTTCAAGAAGAATGGCAAGAAAGTTGCCACTCCCGAGAAGAAGCCCAAAGCTGGACCCAAGCCTGAAACTACGTGCTTCTACTACAAAGGGACTTCTCACTGGAAGCGGAACTGCTCCAAGTATTTTGCGGATAAGAAGGGTGTCAAAGTGAACAATGGTATATTTGATATACATGTTATTGATGTGTACCTTACTAATGCTCGTAGTAGCGCCTGGGTATTTGATACTGGTTCGGTTGCTCATATTTATAACTCGAAACAGGAGCTACGAATTAAATGAAGATTGGCTAAGGACGAGGTGAGGGTGCACGTCGGGAATGGTTCCAATGTCGATGCGATCACCGTCGGCACGCTACCTCTACATCTACCTTTGAGATTAGTTTTAGACCTGAATAATTGTTATTGGTGCCAGCGTTGAGCATGAACATTATATTTGGATCTTGTTTAGTGCAATACTGTTATTCATTTAAATCAAAGAATAATGGTTGCTCTATTTATATGAGTAATATCTTTTATGGTCATGCACCCTTGAAGAGTGGTCTATTTCTGTTGAATCTTGATTGTGGTGATACACATATTCATAATATTGATGCCAAAAGATGCAAAGTTGATAATGATAGTGCAACATATTTGTGGCACCGCCGTTTAGGTCATATTGGTGTAAAGCGCATGAAGAAACTCCATGCAGATGGACTTTTGGAATCACTTGATTATGAATCATTTGATACATGCGAACCATGCCCCATGGGCAAGATGACTAAAACTCCATTCTCCGAAACAATGGAGCGAGCCAATAACTTATTGGAAATAATGCATACCGATGTATGCAATCCGATGAGTGTTGAGGCAAACAGTGGGTATCGTTATTTTCTAACCTTCACAGATGATTTGAGCAGATATGGGTATATATACTTAATGAAACACAAGTCTGAAACATTAGAAAAGTTCAACGAATTTTAGAGAGAAGTGGAGAATCATCGTAACAAGGAAAATAAAGTTTCTATGATCTGATTGCGGAGGCGAATATTTGAGTTACGAGTTTGGCCTTCATTTGAAAAAATGTGGAATAGTTTCACAACTCACGCCACCTGGAACACCACAGCATAATGGTGTATCCGAACGTCGTAACAGTACTTTATTGGATATGGTGCAATCTATGATGTCTCTTACCGATTTACCACTATCATTTTGGGGTTATGCATTAGAGACAGCCGCATTCATGTTAAATAGGGCACTGTCTAAATCCGTTGAGACGACACCTTATGAACTGTGGTTTGGTAAGAAACCTAAGTTGTTATTTCTTAAAGTTGGGGGTTGCGACACTTATGTCAAAAGGCTTCAGCCTGATAAACTCGAACCCAAATCGGAGAAGTGCACTTCATATGATACCCTAAGGAAACAATTGGGTACACCTTCTACCACAAATCCGAAGACAAGATTTTTGTTGCCAAGAATGGAACCTTTCTAGAGAAGTAGTTTCTCTCGAAAGAAGTGAGTGGGAGGAAAGTAGAACTTGATGAGGTAATTGTACCTTCTCTCAATTTGGAAAGTAGCCAATCAGAGAAATTCATTTCCTGATGCCTACACCAACTAGAGAGGAAGCTAATGATGATGATCATGAAACTTCATATCAAGTTACTACGAACCTCGTAGGTCAGCCATAACACGATCCACACTAGAGTGGTACAGTAATCCTGTTCTGGGAGTCATGTTACTAGACCATGGTGAACCTACGAACTATGAAGAAGCTATGATGAGCCTAGATTCCAATAAATGGCTTGAGGCCATGAAATCTAAGATAGGATCCATGTATGAGAACAAAGTGTGGACTTGCCCGATGATCGGCGAGCCATAGAGAATAAATGGATCTTCAAGAAGAAGACTAACGCCGATGGTAATGTTACTGTCTACAAAGCTCAACTTGTCACAAAAGGTTTTTGACAAGTTCAAGGAGTTGACTACGATGAGACTTTCTCACCCATAGCGATGCTTAAGTCTGTCCGAATCATGTTAGCAATTTCCGCATTTTATGGTTATGAAATCTGGCAAATGGATGTCAAAACTGCATTCCTTACTGGATTTTTTAAAGAAGAGGTGCATATGATGCAACCAGAAGGTTTTGTCGATCCTAAAGGTGATAACAAAGTGTGCAAGCTCCAGCGATCCATCTATGGACTGGTGCAAGCATCTCGGAGTTGGAATATACACTTCGATAATGTGATCAAAGCATATGGTTTTATACAGATTTTTGAAGAAGCCTGTATTTACAAGTGAGTGGGAGCTCTGTAGTATTTCTAATATTATATGTGGATGACATATTGTTGATTGAAAATGATGTAGAATTTCTGGATAGGATAAAATGCTATGCATAAAAGTTTTTCAATTAAAGACCGTAGTGAAGCTGCTTATATATTGGGCATCAAGATCTATAGAGATAGATCAAGACGCTTAATAGGACTTCCACAAAGCACATAACTTGACAAAGTTTTGAATAAGTTCAAAATGGATCAGTCAAAGAAAGGGTTCTTGCCTATGTTGCAAGGTGTGAAATTGAGTCAGACTCAATGCCCGACCACTGCAGAAGATAGAGAGAAAATGAAAGTCATTTCCTATGCCTCGTCCATAGGTTCTATCTTGTATGCTATGCTGTGTACTAGAGCTGATGTGTGCCTTGCCATAAGTCTGGTAGGAAGGTACCAAAGTAATCCAGGAGTGGATCACTGGACAACGGTCAAGAACATCCCGAAGTACCTGGAAAAGACCAAGGATATGTTTCTCGTTTATGGAGGTGAAAAAGAGCTCGCTGTAAATGGTTACGTCGATGCAAGTTTTGACACTGATCTGGATGACTCTAAGTCACAAACCGGATACGTATTTATTTTGAATGGTGGAGCTATCAGTTGATGCAGTTCCAAGCAAAGCATCGTGGCGGGATCTACATTTGAAGTGGAGTACATAGCTGCTTGAGAAGCAGCAAATGAAGGTGTTTGGCTGAAGGATTTCATATCTGATCTAGGCGTAATACCTAGTGCATCGGGTCCAATGAAAATCTTTTGTGACAATACTGGAGCAATTGCCTTAGCACAGGAATCCAGATTTCACAAAAGAACCAAACACATCAAGAGATGCTTCAGCTCCATCCATGATCAAGTCAAGGAGAGATGTAAGTGCATCTAGTGCCACCCCTACTTGGTTTTGGAGTATTGACGACAAACTTGGTTGAGGGACTAATGTGTTTGTGAGAATTGCAGGATAACACAGGTAGTAGTCCCATGTTAATTCGGTTTACCTACCAGAGATGATCCCTAAAAATGTGTGAAGACATTGACGACAATGGTGGTCTATGAAGATATTCACATTGAAGACTATGACAAGAGAAGACATCACATGAAGACTAAGACTATGGAGTGCGAAGACATAGTTGTTTAGTAGTTTCCTTTTCTTCTTTGTTGAGTCATAGGAACCACCGTACTATTAAGTGGGGTCCAAGTGAACCAAGTCAGAGTGACTGAAGTGATGATCAACCAAATCCTATGTCTTCGAGCAAGGACAATGAGAGCAAACCTTATCCAGAGTTGGATGAGTCAGCTTGGCTTGTAGCCCAAGCTAAGTTGCCGTGTGTGTTTGAAATCTGACCATTGGACACGTGTCAGTTCCTTAGTGACCCAGGGTCATTTTGGACAAATCAGGTCGGGTTGTCTCCTGGCTATAAATAGCCCACCCCCTACACCATAAGTTGGTGGCTGCTCAGATTTAGTGCACAACTTTTGTCGTTTGAGAGCAACCCGCCTCCGAAGCATTTGAGGGAGAATCCTTGCAAGGACAAAGCCCCAAACACCCAGAGCCAAAGAGTTTTAGGCATTACTGAAGTCTTTCTGTTCGCGTGATCTGAAGACTTATTACACTTGACTGTGAATCCTCCAGCTGGTTAGGTGTCGCGTTCTGAGCATCCAAGAGTCATTGTGGATTGCCACTGAACAAAGTCTGTGAAGGTTTGGAAGTCTCCCTTGAAGAGTTACCAGAGTGATTGGGCGAGAACTAAGTGTTCTTAGCTCAAGGGGAATAAGGTGAAGACGCGGTCTTCTGAGTTGAATCTTAGCCTCCCTAACTAGACGTATAGTTGTCACAACAACTGGAACTGGCCCAACAAACCCCTTGTCCTCTCCGAGCAACTAGTTCTATCCTTCCTCTCTCTTTACTTACAGTTTGTCTTCATGAATTCTTTGCCCTCTTGCCTGATCTGATTGACTTCACTGTGTGAAGACTATGTACCATTTGTCTTCATACTATCTTCCATCCTGATCCACAATACCTAGCTGCTGATAGTCTTCGTGCTTTCACTACATTGCTTACTTGACTATGGCCTGTCTAGTGTAGTCTACCTTCCACTGCATATCAATAGGTTTATTTCTATTGTTTGTCTTCAAAGCACTCATGTTTTGAAGACTTTCATAAAAATCGCCTATTCACCCCCCCTCTAGTCGAATACTAGCAGTTTCAATTGGTATTAGAGCAAGGTGCTCCCTTGTTCTGTGTGATTCGATTTAACCACTTGGAGTTTAGCTATGTCGACTGTAGGGTTAATCAAGGTCTCCGCTGCGTGCCCTGTCTTCGATGGCACCGATTATCCCTACTGGAAGAATAAGATGCATATGCATCTTGAAGCCATTGACGTTGATCTCTGGTATGTCGTCAAGAACGACATTCTCAAGACCAGTGAAGGTGTTGTTGGAAATATGCCCTAGAGGCAATAATAAAAGGATTATTATTATATTTCTTTGTTCAGGATAATTGTCTTTTATTCATGCTATAATTGTATTATCCGAAAATCGTAATACACGTGTGAATAATTAGACCAAATACGTCCCTAGTGAGCCTCTAGTTGACTAGCTCATTGGTCAACAGATAGTCATGGTTTCCTGACTATGGACATTAGATGTCGGTGACAATGGGATCACATCATTAGGAGAATGATGTGATGGACAAGACGCAATCCTAAGCATAGCACAAGATCGTGTAGTTTGTTTTGCTAGAGCTTTTCCAATGTCAAGTATCTCTTCCTTAGACCATGAGATCGTGTAACTCCCGGATATCGTAGGAGTGCTTTGGGTGTACCAAACGTCACAACGTAACTGGGTGACTATAAAGGTGCACTACAGGTATCTCCGAAAGTGTATGTTGGGTTGACACGGATCGAGACTGGGATTTGTCACTCCGTATGACGGAGAGGTATCTCTGGGCCCACTCGGTAATGCATCATCATAATGAGCTCAAAGTGACCAAGTGTTTGGTCATGGGATCATGCATTACGGTACGAGTAAAGTGACTTGCCGATAACGAGACTGAACGAGGTATTGGGATACCGACGATCGAGTCTCGGGCATGTAACGTACCGATTGACAAAGGGAATTGTATACGGGGTTGATTGAATCATCGACATCGTGGTTCATCCGATGAGATCATCGAGGAGCATGTGGGAGCCAACATGGGTATCCAGATCCCGCTGTTGGTTATTGACTGGAGAGCCATCTCAGTCATGTCCGCATGTCTCCCGAACCCGTAGGGTCTACACACTTAAGGTTCGGTGACGCTAGGGTTATTAGGAAGACTTGTATGTGATTTTCGAATGTTGTTCGGAGTCCCGGATGAGATCCCAAACATCACGAGGAGTTCCAGAATGGTCCGGAGGTGAAGATTTATATATGGGAAGTTGTCATACGGACACCGGAAAGTTTCGGGGGCATATCGGTATTGTACCGGGGCCACCGGAGGGGTTCCTGGGGTCCACCGGGAGGGGCCACCCCTCTCGGAGGGCCTCATGGGCCGCAGGGGGCAGGGAACCAGCTCCTGGAGGGCTGGGCGCGCTCCCCCTTGGGCCCATGCGCCTAGGGTTGGGGGGGGGGGAACCCTAGTGGGGGCGCCCCCCTCCCTGGCCGCTGCCCCCCTCTAGATCTCATCTAGAGGGGGCTGGCCCCCTTCCCCCTTTCCCTATAAATAGAGGGGCGAGGGGAGGGCTGAACACCTGATCCAAGGCGCAGCCCCTCCCCTCCCCAACACCTCTCCTCCTCCGTTGAGTGCTTGGCGAAGCCCTGTCGGAGTACTGCCTCTCCACCATCATCACGCCGTCGTGCTGTTGCTGGAGCCTTCTTCCTCAACCTCTCATTCCCCCTTGCTGGATCAAGAAGGAGGAGACGTCATCCGCTCCGTACGTGTGTTGAACGCGGAGGTGCTGTCCGTTCAGCACTTGGTCATCGGTGATTAGGATCACGGCGAGTACGACTCCATCATCACCGTTCTCTTGAACGCTTCCGCATGCGATCTATAAGTGGTATGTAGATGCAATCTCTCTCCCATGACTCATTGCTTAGATGAACTCATAGATGGATATTGGTGAAACCGTAGGAAATTTTTTAATTTTCTGCAACGTTCCCCAACAGTGGCATCATGAGCTAGGTCTATGCGTAGTTCTCTATTGCACGAGTAGAACACAATTTTGTTGTGGGCGTAGATCTTGTCAACTTGCTTGCCGCTACTAGTCTTTTCTTGCTTCAGCGGTATTGTGGGATGAAGCGGCCCGGACCGACCTTACACGTACGCTTACGTGAGACAGGTTCCACCAACTGACATGCACTAGTTGCATAAGGTGGCTAGCGGATGTCTGTCTCTCCTACTTTAGTTGGAGCGGATTCGACGAAAAGGGTCCTTATGAAGGGTAAATAGAAGTTGACAAAATCACGTTGTGGTTATTCGTAGGTAAGAAAACGTTCTTGCTAGAACCCAATTGCAGCCACGTAAAAGATGCAACAACAATTAGAGGACGTCTAACTTGTTTTTGCAGCAATTGTCATGTGATGTGATATGGCCAGAAGTTGTGATGAATGATGAATGATATATTGTGATGTATGAGATCATGTTCTTGTAATAGGAATCACGACTTGCATGTCGATGAGTATGACAACCGGCAGGAGCCATAGGAGTTGTCTTTATTTTTTGTATGACCTGCGTGTCATTGAAGAACGCTATGTAAATTACTTTACTTTATTGCTAAACGCGTTAGCCATAGAAGTAGAAGTAGTCGTTGGTGTGACAACTTCATGAAGACACGATGATGGAGATCATGGTGTCATGCCGGTGACGAAGATGATCATGGAGCCCCGAAGATGGAGATCGAAGGAGCTATATGATATTGGCCATATCATGTCACTACTTTATATAATTGCATGTGATGTTTATTATGTTTATGCATCTTGTTTACTTAGAACGACGGTAGTAAATAAGATGATCCCTTATAATAATTTCAAGAAAGTGTTCCCCCTAACTATGCGCCATTGCTAAAGTTCGTCGTTTCGAAGCACCACGTGATGATCGGGTGTGATAGATCCTTACGTTCACATACAACGGGTGTAAGACAGTTTTACACATGCAGAAACACTTAGGGTTAACTTTACGAGCCTAGCATGTACAGACATGGCCTCGGAACACAAGAGACCGAAAGGTCGAACATGAGTCGTATGGAAGATACGATCAACATGGAGATGTTCACCGATGATGACTAGTCCTTCTCACATGATGATCGGACACGGCCTAGTCGACTCGGATCGTGTAACACTTAGATGACTAGAGGGATGTCTAATCTGAGTGGGAGTTCAGTAAATAATTTGATTAGATGAACTTAATTATCATGAACTTAGTCTAAAAACCTTTGCAAATATGTCTTGTAGATCAAATGGCTAACGCTCATGTCAACATGAACTTCAACGCGTTCCTAGAGAAAACCAAGCTGAAAGATGATGACAGCAACTATTTGGACTGGGTCCGGAACCTGAGGATCATCCTCATAGCAGCCAAGAAAGATTATGTCCTAGATGCACCGCTAGGTGAAGCACCCATCCCAGAGAACCAAGACGTTATGAACACTTGGCAATCACGTGCTGATGATTACTCCCTCGTTCAGTGCGGCATGCTTTACATCTTAGAACCGGGGCTCCAAAAGCGTTTTGAGCGACACGGAGCATATGAGATGTTCGAGGTGCTGAAAATGGTTTTTCAAGCTCATGCCCGGGTCGAGAGATATGAAGTCTCCGACAAGTTCTATAGTTGTAAGATGGAGGAAAATAGTTCTATCAGTGAGCACATACTCAAAATGTCTGGGTTGCACAACCGCCTGTCCCAGCTGGAGATCAACCTCCCGGACGAGGCGGTCATTGACAGAATCCTTCAGTCGCTCCCACCGAGCTACAAGAGCTTTGTGTTGAACTACAATATGCAGGGGATGGTGAAGACCATTCCTGAAGTATTTTCAATGCTGAAGTCAACAGATGTTGAAATCAAGAAAGAACATCAAGTGTTGATGGTCAATAAGACCACTAAGTTCAAGAAGGGCAAGGGTAAGAAGAACTTCAAGAAGGACGGCAAAGATGTTGCCGCGCCCGGTAAGCCAGTTGCCGGGAAGAAGTCAAAGAATGGACCCAAGCCTGAGACTGAGTGCTTTTATTGCAAAGGGAAGGGTCACTGGAAGCGGAACTGCCCCAAATACTTAGCGGACAAGAAGGCCGGCAACACTAAAGGTATATTTGATATACATGTGATTGACGTGTACCTTACCAGTACTCGTAGTAACTCCTGGGTATTTGATACCGGTGCCGTTGCTCATATTTGTAACTCACAGCAGTAGCTGCGTAATAAGCGGAGACTGGCGAAGGACGAGGTGACGATGCGCGTCGGGAATGGTTCCAAGGTCGATGTGATCACCGTCGGCACGCTACCTCTACATTTACCTATGGGATTAGTTTTAAACCTCAATAATTGTTATTTAGTACCAAGTTTGAGCATGAACATTGTATCTGGATCTCGTTTGATGCGAGATGGCTACTCATTTAAATCCGAGAATAATGGTTGTTCTATTTATATGAGAGATATGTTTTATGGTCATGCCCCGATGGTCAATGGTTTATTCTTAATGAATCTCGAACGTAATGTTACACATATTCATAGTGTGAATACCAAAAGATGTAAAGTTGATAACGATAGTCCCACATACTTGTGGCACTGCCGCCTTGGTCACATTGGTGTCAAGCGCATGAAGAAGCTCCATGCTGATGGACTTTTAGAGTGTCTCGATTATGAATCATTTGACACATGCGAACCATGCCTCATGGGCAAAATGACCAAGACTCCGTTCTCCGGAACAATGGAGTGAGCAACTAACTTATTGGAAATCATACATACTGATTTGTGTGGTCCAATGAGCGTTGAGGCTCGCGGAGGGTATTGTTATGTTCTCACTCTCACTGATGACTTAAGTAGATATGGGTATGTCTACTTGATGAAACACAAGTCTGAGACCTTTGAAAAGTTCAAGGAATTTCAGAATGAAGTAGAGAATCAACGTGACCGAAAGATAAAATTCTTACGATCGGATCGTGGAGGAGAATATTTAAGTCACGAATTTGGTACACACTTAAGAAAATGTGGAATCGTTTCACAACTCACGCCTCCTGGAACACCTCAGCGTAACGGTGTGCCCGAACGTCGTAATCGCACTCTATTGGATATGGTGCGATCTATGATGTCTCTTACCGATTTAACGCTATCATTTTGGGGATACGCTCTAGAGACAGCTACATTCACTTTAAATAGGGCACCGTCTAAATCCGCTGAGACGACACCGTAAGAATTATGGTTTGGGAAGAAACCTAAGCTGTCGTTTCTAAAAGTTTGGGGATGCGATGCTTATGTCAAGAAACTTCAACCTGAAAAGCTCGAACCCAAGTCGGAAAAATGCGTCTTCATAGGATACCCTAAGGAAACCATTGGGTATACCTTCTACCTTAGATCCGAAGGCAAGATATTTGTTGCCAAGAATGGATCTTTTCTAGAAAAAGAGTTTCTCTCGAAAGGAGTAAGTGGGAGGAAAGTAGAACTCGATGAAGTACTACCTCTTGAACCGGAAAGTAGTGCAGCTCAGGAAAATGTTCCTGTGGTGCCTACACCGACTGGAGAGGAAATTAATGATGATGATCAAGGTACTTCGGATCAAGTTGCTACTGAACTTCGTAGGTCCACGAGGACACGTTCCACACCAGAGTGGTACGGAAACCCTGTCCTGGAAATCATGTTGTTAGACAACGGTGAACCTTCGAACTATGAAGAACCGATGGCGGGCCCAGATTCCAACAAATGGCTAGAAGCCATGCAATCTGAGATAGAATCCATGTATGAAAACAAAGTATGGACTTTGACTGACTTGCCCGATGATCAGCGAGCGATAGAAAACAAATGGATATTTAAGAAGAAGACGGACGCGGATGGAAATGTCACCATCTATAAAGCTCGACTTGTCGCTAAGGGTTATCGGCAAGTTCAAGCGATTGACTATGATGAGACTTTCTCTCCCGTAGCGAAGCTTAAGTCCATCCGAATCATGTTAGCAATTGCCGCATACTATGATTATGAGATATGGCAGATGGACGTCAAAACGGCATTCCTTAACGGTTATCTTAAGGAAGAGCTGTATATGATGCAGCCGGAAGGTTTTGTCGATCCTGAGAATGCTAACAAAGTATGCAAGCTCCAGCGATCCATTTATGGGCTGGTGCATGCATCTCGGAGTTGGAACATTCGTTTTGATGAGATGATCAAAGCGTTTGGGTTTATGCAGACTTATGGAGAAGCCTGCGTTTACAAGAAAGTGAGTGGGAGCTCTGTAGCATTTCTCATATTATATGTAGATGACATACTTTTGATGGGAAATGATATAGAATTCTTGGACAGCATTAAGGCCTACTTTTCAATGAAGGACCTTGGAGAAGCTGCTTACATATTAGGCATCAAAATCTATAGGGATAGATCGAGACGCCTCATAGGTCTTTCACAAAGCACATACCTTGATAAGATTTTGAAGAAGTTCAAAATGGATCAGTCCAAGAAAGGGTTCTTACTTGTATTGCAAGGTGTGAGATTGAGCTCGGCTCAATGCCCGACCACGGCAAAAGATAAAGAAGAGATGAGCGTCATCCCCTATGCCTCAGCCATAGGATCTATTATGTATGCCATGCTGTGTACCAGACCGGATGTAAACCTTGCCGTAAGTTTGGTAGGAAGGTACCAAAGTAATCCCGGCAAGGAACACTGGACAGCGGTCAAGAATATCCTGAAGTACCTGAAAAGGACAAAGGACATGTTTCTCGTTTATGGAGGTGACGAAGAGCTCGTTGTAAAGGGTTACGTCAATGCTAGCTTCGACGCAGATCTGGATGACTCTAAGTCACAAACCAGATACGTGTATATGTTGAATGGTGGGGCAGTAAGCTGGTGCAGCTACAAGCAGAGCGTCGTGGCGGGATCTACATGTGAAGCGGAGTACATGGCAGCCTCGGAGGCAGCGCATGAAGCAATTTGGGTGAAGGAGTTCATCACCGACCTAGGAGTCATACCCAATGCGTCGGGGCCGATCAAACTCTTCTGTGACAACACTAGAGCTATTGCCCTTGCCAAGGAGCCTAGGTTTCACAAGAAGACCAGGCACATCAAGCATCGTTTCAACTCCATCCGTGAAAATGTTGAAGATGGAGACACAAATATTTGCAAAGTACATACGGATCTGAATGTCGCAGATCCGTTGACTAAACCTCTTCCGCGAGCAAAACATGATCAACACCAGAACTCTATGGGTGTTCGATTCATCACAATGTGACTAGATTATTGACTCTAGTGCAAGTGGGAGACTGTTGGAAATATGCCCTAGAGGCAATAATAAAAGGATTATTATTATATTTCTCTGTTCATGATAATTGTCTTTTATTCATGCTATAATTGTATTATCCGAAAATCGTAATACACGTGTGAATAATTAGACCAAATACGTCCCTAGTGAGCCTCTAGTTGACTAGCTCGTTGGTCAACAGATAGTCATGGTTTGACTATGGACATTAGATGTCGTTGACAACGGGATCACATCATTAGGAGAATGATGTGATGGACAAGACCCAATCCTAAGCATAGCACAAGATCGTGTAGTTCGTCTTGCTAGAGCTTTTCCAATGTCAAGTATCTCTTCCTTAGACCATGAGATCGTGTAACTCCCGAATACCATAGGAGTGCTTTGGGTGTACCAAATGTCACAACGTAACTGGGTGACTATAAAGGTGCACTACAGGTATCTCCGAAAGTGTCTGTTGGGTTGACACGGATGGAGACTGGGATTTGACACTCCGTATGACGGAGAGGTATCTCTGGGCCCACTCGGTAATGCATCATCATAATGAGCTCAAAGTGACCAAGTGTTTGGTCACGGGATCATGCATTACGATACGATTAAAGTGATTTGCCGATAACGAGATTGAACGAGGTATTGGGATACCGAGGATCGAGTCTCGGGCATGTAACGTACCGATTGACAAAGGGAATTGTATACGAGGTTGATTGAATCCTCGACATCGTGGTTCATCCGATGAGATCATCGAGGAGCATGTGGGAGCCAACATGGGTATCCAGATCCCGCTGTTGGTTATTGACCGGAGAGCCATCTCGGTCATGTCCGCATGTCTCCCGAACCCGTAGGGTCTACACACTTAAGGTTCGGTGACGCTAGGGTTATTAGGAAGACTTGTATGTGATTACCGAATGTTGTTCGGAGTCCCGGATGAGATCCCGGACGTCACGAGGAGTTCCGGAATGGTCCGGAGGTGAAGATTTATATATGGGAAGTTGTCATACGGACACCGGAAAGTTTCGGGGGCATATCGGTATTGTACCGGGGCCACCGGAGGGGTTCCGGGGGTCCACCGGGAGGGGCCACCCCTCTCGGAGGGCCTCATGGGCCACAAGGGGCAGGGAACCAGCCCCTAGAGGGCTGGGCGCCCCCCTTGGGCCCATGCGCCTAGGGTTGGGGGGGGGGACCCTAGTGGGGGTGCCCCTCTTGCTTCGGGGGCAAGCCCCCCTCCCTGGCCGCCCCCCCTCTAGATCTCATCTAGAGCGGGCCGGCCCCCTTCCCCCTTCCCCTATAAATAGAGGGGCGAGGGGAGGGCTGAACACCTGATCCAAGGCGCAGCCCCTCCCCTCCCCAAGACCTCTCCTCCTCCGTTGAGTGCTTGGGGAAGCCCTGTCGGAGTACTGCCTCTCCACCATCATCACGCCGTCGTGCTGCTGCTGGAGCCTTCTTCCTCAACCTATCCTTCCCCCTTGCTGGATCAAGAAGGAGGATACGTCATCCGCTCCATACGTGTGTTGAACGCGGAGGTGTTGTCCGTTTAGCACTTGGTCATCGGTGATTAGGATCACAGCGAGTACGACTCCATCATCACCGTTCTCTTGAACACTTCCGCACACGATCTACAAGTGGTATGTAGATGAAATCTCTCTCCCATGACTCGTTGCTTAGATGAAATCATAGATGGATCTTGGTGAAACCGTAGGAAAGATTTTAATTTTCTGCAACGTTCCCCAACAGGTGTTACTCCTGCTAATGTCAAGAACTTCATCCAACTGGACTCAACTGCCAAGAATATCATCTGTGGTCATCTGACCAAAGGGCAGTATGGTCGTGTGAGTGCTCTGGATACTGTGAAGCTAGTCTGGGACTGGCTCTCCAAGGTCAACGAAGGTGTCTCAACATAGAGAGATTCAAGGATCAGTGTTCTTCGCAATCTCTTCAACCGCTTCAAGAGAAATGACAATGAGAATGTCCAACTCACATTTGATCGCCTCACTGACATCACGAATGAGCTTCATGCTCTCGCGCCACTGAGATAACCAAGCATGAAATCGTCAAGACACTACTGAGATCACTTGAGAGCTCATTTGACACCCTGGCCCTGATGATTCAAGAATGGACTGACTTCAAGACTCTCGATCCGTCTGACATACTTGAGAGGCTCAACACACACGAGTTCCAGCTATCTGAGAAAAGAGATATCTATGGTCCCAACTAAGGCCATACTCGCGCTTTGAAGGCAAAGGATGTCTCCTCATCTGAAGAAGAATCTGACTGCAGTTCTGGTGATCCCGAAGAAATTGGAAAGGAGCTTGCTATGCTTGTGAAGAAGTTCCAGAAGTTTGCCAAGAAGAAAGACTTCAGAAAGTCTTGAAGATCCAGCTCTAGAAATGATGAAGCCTCATCACGAGATCCCAAGAAGAGAACCTGCCACAAGTGCAAGAAAACTGGTCACTACATCTTTGAGTGTCCACTGTGGGATAATGAGACGAAGAAGAAGAAAAGCAAGGAATATGTTTCTGATGACAAGAAGAAGAAGAAATTCTCAAAGTCTTCTTCCAAGTCTTCGGCAAAGTCTTCATCACACAAGAAGAGCTCATCCAGCAAGGATCGTGCTTTTGTTGGCAAGGAGATGGATTCAAAGGAGGAGTCTGCATCTGACGAGGCAGAGGTGGAGTCTGAAGAGGAATCTGATTCTGGAGTAGCAAGCCTGGCTCTAGCTTTTGCATATGTCGCCAAGCCCATCTTCAGCACTGAAGACAATGGCCTCGTCAACAATGCTGATGCCAAGAATGAGGATGACTCTACTCCCACCTTCTGCTTCATGGCATGTGGTGCCAAGGTAAACTCACACGATGCTTACTTTCAAACATCAAGTGAAGATGACTCTGAATGTGAATCTAAACCTAGCTACAAAACACTTGCTAAAATTGCAACTGAACAACAGAATGCTATGCAACAAATTCAAAAGTTGTTAGACAAAAGCGATGACCTGTTGGACGTGGAAATGACCCGAACTCAGTCCTTAATTGAAGACATTAAGAATCTTCTTGTTAAATACCAGGAACTTGAAAGTCATCATGAAACGCTCTAAACTTCTCATGAAAAGCTCTCCTATGATTATCTTCAAAGGAAGCAAGCGCTTGAGAAACTGAGATTGGCTCATGAAGATCTTCAAAAGGAGAATGAGTCACTCTGTGCTCAACAGATTAGTTCCGCTCAGGAAGGATTTGAACCACCATGTCTAAAATGTCTTGAGCGTGATAATGCTATCTCTGTTGCTGAATGTTCAACTGTTGCGACTGCTACAATATCTTCAACTGCTAATGTGGTAACTAACCCCTCTGTGGAGGATACCACTACTATTATTGATGAGAATCCCAGGTTGAAGTCATTGCTTGAGACAGGATTGTACAAAAGTCTCAAGGGACATCAGACACTATGTGATGTCCTCAAAAAGAAGATTCTGAACCGAAACCCTAGGAAAGAAGGTGTTGGGTTCGAGAGGAAAATGAACATTGATGGTTCCTA
Organism: Triticum timopheevii; assembly: GCA_963921465.1. Lineage (NCBI taxonomy): Eukaryota > Viridiplantae > Streptophyta > Magnoliopsida > Poales > Poaceae > Triticum > Triticum timopheevii. The sequence continues at coordinate 128,696,678 of OY997274.1, read as the reverse complement.
CTGGATGCCTATGCAGTACCCCAAAACCACATAGGTTTCTGCCAAGGGACCTTCGATGGATCCATCTATCTTATTTGGCTTCACTAGTGCTAACTCAATTATTATTGATGAATCCTTTGATGCAAACTATAAACTATTCAGGAATCAGAATGGTAAAGTGTTTGCCCGGTATATTGGTACTAACTGCAGGAATGGACCACCTCTTAAGAAGATCTGGGTTCCCAAAAGTTGTCTTGAAAGTCTTCCCGTGAATGTCATCATGACACCACCCGGGAAGAAGACAAATCTTGGACCAAAGGCTTCATATGGTCCAAAGGCTTCATACAGACAGAAGACTCGCATGAGTCACCCTAACGCCAATGATTTGCAGGGAAACCATACTCAGACATTTGAATATGAGCGTGTTTCATCAAACCGCTATGTTCAAGTCTAAGAATTTTTCTGCTTATTCTTATGAGTATTATTCACCTCCTGCAAGGCTATTTGCTAGGGATTCAAAGCCGAAGTTCTCAGATGCTGCACTTAGACTCATTGCTTCTAAGCCACCCCTGAAGATGTGGGTGGTTAATAAAACTTAACTCTCTTTTGCAGGGAAAGGTCTCCAGCCGGAAATCAAAGGTGTTTGGTGCTTATGCTAGGGACCTTAAACATCTTGTGGGACGCAAGATAAAATGTCCAAATGGTCTTATTATGTATTTTGCCCCAGGATTCCGTGACAAGCATCCACTTGTATGTCAAATGTTTCTGCTTCACAACCCTCTTGGTGAAGCCTATCCCCCAAACTGTACTGTAGGATATGACACCAAAGGCTTCAGAATGGATTATGGATAGTGGCTGCACCAACCACATGACTAGTGATCGAAGTCGTTTGATGGATTCAACCCTATGCTCGTCTGATAAAAGTCACATCACATTTGCTGACACGGGTAAAAGTAAGGTATTGGGTCTTGGTAGAGTTGCAATCTCAAAGGATCAGCACATGGATAAAGTGATGCTTGTTGAATCCCTTGGTTTCAACTTAATGTCTGTGTCAATGCTATGTGATTTGAACATGATTGTGATATTTGGAAAATATCATTGCCTTGTCCTTATGGAATCTAACAAATCTCTAGTCTTTGAAGGGTATCGAAAAGATGATATGTATATGGTAGATTTCTCAGCAGGACCACAGTTGGTTGTATGTCTTCTAGCAAAAGCTTTAGAGTGCTGGCTCTAGCATCGAAAACTAGGACATGCTGGCATGAGGAACTTGTACACTCTCGCGAAGAAGAAGCATGTTGTGGGGATCGAGGGCGTCAAGTTCAAGAAGGATCATCTGAGTGGTGCTTGTGAAGCTGGGAAGATGACTAGGGCCAAGCATCCCTCGAAGACAATCATGACGACATCACAACCCTTTGAGCTGCTTCACATGGACCTATTCGGCCCTACTCACTACTCTACTCTTACTACCACTTCTTGTCTCTGTGATTTTGTTATTGTTGATGATTACTCAAGATATACATGGGTGCATATAATCCTCTACAAGACTAAAGTGCAGGATGTCTTCAGGCGATCCGCCAACCATGCCATGATGAACTATGGCATCAAGATGAAGCACATCAGAAGTGACAACGACACAGAATTCAAGAACACCAGCCTCGACACTTATCTTGATACACTGGGCATCACTCATGAGTATTCTGCTCCTTACACACCTCAGCAGAATGGCATCATGGAGCGCAAGAACTGAACCCTCATTGAGATGGCTCGGACGATGATTGATGAGTACAAGACTCCAAGGAAGTTCTGGCCTGAAGCCATTGATACTGCATGCCATGTCATCAACCGTGTTTATCTTCACAAGCTTCTAAAGAAGACATCATATGAGCTGCTAACTGGTAAGAAGCCAAACGTCAGTTACTTCAGAGTATTTGGTGCTAGGTGCTGGATCAAGAATCCACATCACACTTCAAAATTTGCACCGAAAGCACATGTAGGTTTTATGCTTGGATACGGAAAGGATCAGCACTCCTACAGAGTCTTCAACCTCTTTCACTACAAAGTGGTTGAAACTGTGGATGTGCGGTTCGATGAAACTAACAGCTCGCAAAGAGAGCACCTGCCAAATGTGTTAGATGAAGTCCCTCCTAGTGAATCTATCAAGCTCATGGGAACTGGAGAAATCATACCCTCAGAAGCTCAGGATGACGAAGAACTCATCATTGCACCAAGTCAACCTGAAGACAATGCTCAGCCTGAAGTCAATGCTGAAACTGAAGACCATGATTCGCAAGAGCAAAATCTCCCTCCAGTTCATCCCTGTGTTGCAAATGAAGTACATATTGAGAAGATAATTGATAACATCAATGCACCTGGTCCACTCACTCGTTCAAGAGCAACACAACTAGCAAATTTATGTGGGCACTTCGCATTCATCTCTATATCTGAACCCAAGAAAGTTGCTGAAGCCTTTATGGAACCTGAATGGATTCAAGCTATGCAAGAAGAGCTTCATCAGTTCGAGCTGAACAATGTAAGGGAACTGGTCAAGCGTCCTGATCCTCGCAAGCACAATATCATCGGCACCAAATGGATCTATCGCAACAAACAAGATGAGCATGGTCAAGTTGTCAGGAACAAGGCTCGTTTAGTTGCTCAAGGCTACACTCAAGTAGAAGGAATTGACTTCGATGAAACATTTTCTCCTGTGGCAAGGCTTCAAGCCATTCGCATACTACTAGCCTATGCCAACCATCACAATATCCTTCTGTACCAAATGGATGTGAAAAGTGCCTTTCTCAATGGAAAGATTGAAGAAGAAGTGTATGTTGCACAACCACCTGGGTTTGAAGATCCATAACGTCCTAATATGGTATACAAGCTCAACAAGGCATTGTATGGCCTCAAACAAGCTCCTCGCACTTGGTATGACACACTCAAAGACTTCCTGAAGAGCAAAGGCTTCAAACCTAGTTCTCTAGATCCGACTCTCTCCACGAAGACATATGACGGTGAACTATTTGTGTGTCAAATATATGTGGATGACATTATCTTCGGCTGCACTGACGAAAGATACAGTGATGAGTTTGGACACATGATGCAAGAGCAATACCAGATATCCATGATGGGTCGGTAGAGCAATGGCATCTTCATATCACAAGAGAAATACCTCAAAGATTGCCTGAAGAAGTTTGGAATGCAAGACTGCAAAGGTTACACGACGTCAATGCCAACCAAAAGTCATCTGAGCTCCGACGACAATGGTAAAGAATTCGATCAAAAGGTATACTACTCCATGATTGGTTCTTTACTTTACTTATATGCATCTAGGCCAGATATAATGCTTAGCGTTTGCATGTGTTCCCGATTCCAAGCGGCACCAAAGGAGTCGCATCACCTAGCGGTGAAGCGAATACTTCGATATTTGGCTTACACCCCAACAATAGGATTATGGTATCCAAAGGGCTCAACATTTGATCTGATTGTATATTCTGATTCTGATTATGCTGGTGACAAGGTTGATCGCAAGTCCACTTCACGAACATGTCACTTTCTCGGACGATCTCTTGTCTGTTGGTCTTCAAACAAGCAGAACTGTGTATCACTCTCCACTGCTGAATCTGAATACATTGCTGCTGGATCGTGCTGTGCTCAGCTTCTATGGATGAAGCAAACTCTCAAGGACTATGGCATCAACACGAAGAATGTACCACTCTTCTGCAACAATGAAAGTGCCATCAAGCTTTCCAAGAATCCAGTTCAGCACTCGAAGACAAATCACATTCAGATCCATCATCACTTTCTTAGAGATCATGTCAACAAAGAAGATATTGATATCATTCATTTCAACACTGAAGAGCAATTGGTAGATATCTTCACTAAGCCCTTGGATGAGAAAAGGTTTTGCAGGTTGCGGTGTGAGCTAAATATCTTAGAATCCTCGAATGTCCTGTAATTGGATACACATCCTAACGCTTATGCATGTTGACGACTTAGATGTGCAACACACGAAGTAACATATATCTTCAATCAATGAAGACTTACCCCTCTGAGTGTGAATACATTAATGTGGAATTTGACTTCGGAGCGCCACGATAATTGTGCACCGTGTCTAGGTCTAATACTTCCTATACGGTGGGTAATGCCACCACCAAATTCTTATTGAAGCGTTTCTCTTGGCGTTATGGTTGCAAAGTTTTCGAATTTGGTTTGTCTTCAACATTGTTTTGTCTTCATGTTTATCTTCACAATGTAGAGTTGGTCTTCGTATATATATAGACACACACACACACACACACACACACATTCACTTATAGGTATGTCTTCATTCCACTACTAGGAAAAACACTATCAGTAGTGTTGGTTTTTGGACTACTAGTAGCGCAAGTACCAGCGCTACTGCTACGGCGCTACAACTATTTTTTAGCAGTAGCGCTTGTTTTACCCCACACTACTACTAAAAAAGTTAGCAGTAGCGCGTGCCACCCATGCTACTACTATTCCTAACCCACGCTACTACTATTCCCAAGTACAAGTAGCATGCCATTCTTCCACCACGCTACTGCTAAGTAATTAGAAATTAAAGAAAAAAAAGATAGATGCAATATTCATGGATGGAAATCAAGACACATCCAGTGCAAAATAAATGAAGGTCACAGAACCATCTTAGCACTTGCATTCTTAGCACTTGCAGCGTTCATGGATATAACATTGAACATCTCAACTCGAAGAGATCACGAGATCCCATTTATACATCAGACGCACACAACCATCACCGAAAGGTAGGCACCTTCCCTAACGTTCCACCACCAACCTAATCAGACCACTTCTCTAGATGTATCTACCAAGGCATCAAGGTCCTTCACCTCATCAACCTCAAGACGATGGCGTCGAGGTCCTCCACCTCAACAACCTTTGGAAGGGGGGGTCAAGGTCCTCCACCTCGGCGACCTCCAGCGTCGCAATCACCTGGATAATCATCTGTGTGATGCGGTCGCCGGGCTTCACGGCAAAGTCCGTCTCCGAGTAGTTGAAGAGTGATATGTCTCCAACGTATCTATAATTTTTGATTGTTCCATGCTATTATATTACCTGTTTTAGATGTTTATGGGCTTTACTTTACACTTTTATATCATTTTTGGGACTAACCTACTAATCGAAGGCCCAACCCGAATTGCTGTTTTTTTTGCATGTTTTAGTGTTTCGAAGAAAAGGAATATCAAACAGAGTCCAAACGGGATGAAACCTTCGGGAGCGATCTTTTTGGAACAAATGCAAACCAGGGGACTTTGAGTGGACGTCAAGCAACGAGCGAGGCGGTCAGGAGGGTGCCTGGAACGCCCTGTAAGGGTGGGCGTGCCCCCACCCTCGTGGGCCCCTCGAGCGTCCACCGACCTACTTCTTCCTCCTATATATATCTACATACCCTGAAACCAGCTAGGAGCACCACAAAAACCTAATTCCACCGCCGCAACCTTCTGTATCCGCAAGATCCCATCTTGGAGCCTTTGTCGGTGCTCCGTCGGAGGGGGAATCGACCATGGAGGGCCTCTCCATCACCACCAAGTCCTCTCCGATGAGTTGTGAGTAGTTTACCACAGACCTCCGGGTCCATAGTTATTAGCTAGATGACTTCTTCTCTCTCTTTGATTCTCAATACAAAGTTCTCCTTCCTCTTCTTGGAGATCTATTTGATGTAACTCTTTTTGCGGTGTGTTTGTCGAGATCCGATGAATTGTGGGTTTATGGTCAAGTTTATCTATGAGAAATATTTGAATCTCCTCTGAATTCTTTTATGTATGATTGGTTATCTTTGCAAGTCTCTTCGAAATATTAGTTTGGTTTGGCCTACTAGATTGATCCTTCTTGCCATGGGAGAAGTGCTTAGCTTTGGGTTCAATCTTGCGGTGTCATTTCCAAGTGATAGCAGGGGCAGCAAGGCACGTATTGTATTGTTGCCATCGAGGATAAAAATATGGGGTTTATATCATATTGCATGAGTTTATCCCTCTACATCATGTCATCTTGCTTAATGTGTTACTCTGTTCTTATGAACTTAATACTCTAGATGTAGGCAGGAGTCGGTCGGTGTGTGGATTAATAGTAGTAGATGCAGGCAGGAGTAGGTCTACTTGTTACAGACGTGATGCCTATATACATGATCATGCCTAGATATTCTCATAACTATGCACTTTTCTATCAATTGCTCGACAATAATCTATTCACCCATCGTAATACTTCTGCTATATTGAGAGAAGCCACTAGTGAAACCTATGCCCCCCGGGTCTATCTTTTATCATATAAGTTTTCCATCTACTTTTATTTGCATCTTTTACTTTCCAATCTATATCATAAAAATACCAAAAATATTTGTCTTATCATATTATCTCTATCAGGTCTAACTTTTGCAAGTTTCCGTGAAGGGATTGACAACCCCTTTATCATGTTGGTTGCGAGGTTCTTGTTTGTTTGTGTAGGCGCGTGGGACTTGTGAGGAGCCTCCTACTGGATTGATTCCTTGGTTCTCAAAACTGAGGGAAATACCGATGTTACTTTGCTGCATCACCCTTTCATCTTCAAGGGAAAAACCAACGCATGCTCAAGAGGTAGCAAGAAGAATTTCTGGCGCCGTTGCCGGGGAGGTCTTTGCTCAAGTCAAGACATACCAAGTACCCATCACAAACTCATCTCCCTCGCATTACATTATTTGCCATTTGCCTCTCCTTTTCCTCTCCCCCACTTCACCCTTGCCATTTTATTCGCCCTCTCTTTTCCACTTGCCTCTCTCTTTCGCTTGCCTTTTTGTGTGCTTGTGTGTTGGATTGCTTGTCACGATGGCGCAAGATAATATTAAATTGTGTGACTTTTCCAATACCAATAATAATGATTTCCTTAGCACTCCGATTGCTTCTCTTAATGATGTTGAAACTTGTGAAATCAATGCTGCTTTATTGAATCTTGTTATGAAAGATCAATTCTCCGGCCTTCCTAGTGAAGATGCCGCTACTCATCTAATTTTTTTGTTGATTTGTGTGATATGCAAAAGAAGAAAGATACAGATAATGATATTGTTAAACTGAAGTTATTTCCGTTTTCACTTAGAGATCATGCTAAAACTTGGTTTTTGTCTTTGCCTAACAATAGTATTGATTCTTGGAATAAGTGCAATGATGCTTTTATCTCTAAATATTTTCCTCCCGCTAAGATCATCTCTCTTAGAAATGATATTATGAATTTTAAACAACTTTATCATGAGCATGTTGCCCAATCTTGGGAAAGAATGAAATTAATGATTCGTAATTGCCCTACTCATGGTTTGAATTTATGGATGATCATACAAAACTTTTGTGCCGGATTGAATTTTGCTTCTAGAAATCTTTTAGATTCGGCCGCGGGAGGCACTTTTATGGAAATCACTTTAGGAGAAGCTACAAAACTCCTTGATAATTTAATGGTTAATTATTCTCAATGTTACACCGAAAGATCTACTAGTAAAAAAGTTCATGCTATAGAAGAAATTAATGTTTTGAGTGGAAAGATGGATGAACTTATGAAATTGTTTGCTTCTAAGAGTTCCACTATTTATCCTAATGATATACCTTTGTCTACTTTGATTGAGAATAATAATGAATCTATGGATGTGAATTTTGTTGGTAGGAATAATTTTGGTAACAATCCGTATAGAGGAAAACTTTAATCCTAGGCCGTTCCCTAGTAATTCCTCTAATAATTATGGTAATTCCTACAACAACTCTTATGGAAATTTTAATAAGATGCCCTCTGATTTTGAGATTAGTGATAAAGAATTTATGAATTCTCAAAAGAATTTCAATGCTTTGCTTGAAGAAAAATTGCTTAAAGTTGATGAATTGGCTCGGAACATTGATAGACTTTCTCTTGATATTGATTCTTTGAAACTTAGATCTATTCCTCCTAAGCATGATATCAATGAGTCTCTCAAAGCTATGAGAACTTCCATTGATGAGTGCAAGGAAAGAACCGCTAGGTTGCGTGCTAAGAAAGATTGCTTTGTTAGAGCGTGTTCTTCTAGTTCTCATGAAAATAATGATGAAGATCTAAAAGTTATTGATGTGTCCCCTATTAAATCTTTGTTTTGCAATATGAATCTTAATAATGATGGGACTGGAAGTGAATCAACTTTAGTTAAAAAGCATTCCGTTGATTTGGAGTATTTTGATCTTGATGCTAAAATTGGTAAAAGTGGGATTGGAGAAATTAAAACTTTACATAGTAATGAACCCACTACTTTGGATTTCAAGGAATTTAATTATGATAATTGCTCTTTAATAGATTGTATTTCCTTGTTGCAATCCGTGTTGAATTCTCCTCATGCTTATAGCCAAAATAAAGCTTTTACTAAACATATCGTTGATGCCTTGATGCAATCTTATGAGGAAAAACTTAATTTGGAAGTTTCTATACCTAGAAAACTTTATGATGAGTGGGAACCTACAATAAAAAATTAAAATTAAAGATCATGAATGCTATGCTTTGTGTTATTTGGGTGCTAGTGTTTCCACGATTCCAAAAACTTTATGTGATGTGCTAGGTTTCCATGAATTTGATGATTGCTCTTTAAACTTGCACCTTGCGGATTCCACCATTAAGAAACCTATGGGAAGGATTAATGATGTTCTTATTGTTGCAAATAGGAATTATGTGCCCGTAGATTTTATCGTTCTTGATATTGATTGCAATCTTTCATGTCCTATAATTCTTGGTAGACCTTTCCTTAGAACGATTGGTGCAATTATTGATATGAATGAGGGAAATATTAGATTCCAATTTCCCTGAAGGAAAGGCATGGAACACTTTCCTAGAAATAAAAATAAATTACTTTATGAATCTATTATGCGAGCCACTTATGAATTGAATGCCAAAGATGCCAATACTTAGATCTATTCTCGCTTTTATGCCTAGCTAGGGGCGTTAAACGATAGCGCTTGTTGGGAGGCAACCCAATTTTATTTTTTCCTTTCTTTTTTGCTTCTGTTTAGTAATAAATAATTTATTTAGTTTCTGGTTATATATGTTTTTATGTTTTAATTAGTGTTTGTTCCAAGTAGAACCTATAGGATAACTTACGGTGATAGTTAATTTGATTCTGCTGAAGAACAGAAACTTTGCGCGCATGAGAAACAATTCAATAAATCACAGAAACATGCTTTTGCGTTGATTCTTTTTGATGTAGATCAATAGAAAAATTGCCTAGGACGTCCTATTTTGGTAGGATTTTTGGAGTTCAAAAGTATTCGAAAGTTACAGATTGCTACAGACTGTTCTATTTTTGACAGATTCTGTTTTTCGTGTGTTGTTTGATTATTTTGATGCATCTATGGCTAGTATCGGGGGGGGGGGGGGTATGAACCATAGATAAGTTGCAATACAGTAGGTTTAACACCAATATAAATAAAGAATGAGTTCATTACAGTACCTTATGTGGTGGTTTTTCTTTCTTGCACTAATGGAGCTTATGAGATTTCCTATTGAGTTTTGTGTTGTGAAGTTTTCAAGTTTTGGGTAAAGAATTGATGGACTATGGAATAAGGAGTGGCAAGAGCCTAAGCTTGGATATTCCCATGGTAACCCAAGATATTCAAGGATAACCAGGAGCCTAAGCTTGGGGATGCCCCGGAAGGCATCCCCTCTTTTTTCTTCGTCTATCGGTAACTTTACTTGGAGCTATATTTTTATTCGCCACATGATATGTGTTTTGCTTGGAGCGTCTTGTATGATATGAGTCTTTGCTTTTTAGATTACCACATTCATCCTTGCTGTACACACCTTTTGGAAGAAACCCACATGATTTAGAATTTATTAGAATACTCTATGTGTTTCACTTATATCTTTTGAGCTAGATAATTTTTGCTCTAGTGCTTCACTTATATCTTTTAGATCACGGCGGTGGCTTAATTTTGTAGAAATTTTTGATCTATCATGCTTCACTTATATAATTTTGAGAGTCTTTTAGAACAGCATGGTGTTTGCTATGGTTATAAAATTGGTCCTAGAATGATGAGCATCCAAGTTGGGTATAATAAAAACTATCATAGAAAGTGAATTGGATGCTATGATCAATTTGATGCTTGATAATTGTTTTGAGATATGAGGATGGTGATATTAGAGTCATGCTAGTTGGGTAATTATGAATTTAAGGAATACTTGTGTTGAAGTTTGTGATTCCCGTAGCATGCACGTATGGTGAACCGCTTTGTGATGAAGTTGGAGCACGCTTTATTTATTGATTGTCTTCCTTATGAGTGGCGGTCGGGGACGAGCGATGGTCTTTTCCTACCAATCTATACCCCTAGGAGCATACGCGTAATGCTTGGTTTTTGATTACTTGTAGACTTCTGCAATCAGTATATGAGTTCTTTATGACTAATGTTGAGTCCATGGATTATACACACTCTCCCCCTTCCACCATTGCTAGCCTCTCTTGTGCCGCGCCGGTACCATACACCCACCTTATACCTTCCTCAAAACAGCCACTATACCTACCTATTATGGCATTTCCATAGCCATTCTGAGATATATTGCCATGCAACTTTCCACCATTTCGTTTATTATGACACGCATCATCATTGTCATATTGCTCTTGCATAATCATGTAGTTGACATCGTATTTGTGGCAAGGCCACCCTCATGATTTTCATACATGTCAATCTTGGTTCATTGCATATCCCGGTACACCACCGGAGGCATTCATATAGAGTCATATTTTGTTTTAAGTGTCGAGTTGTAATCTTGAGTTGTAAGCAAATAAAAGTGTGATGATCTTCATCATTAGAGCATTGTCCCAAGTGAGGAAAGAATGATGGAGACTATGATTCCCCCACAAGTCGGGATGAGACTTTAGACTTTACAAAAAAAAGAGAAAGGCCATAAAAAAAAAGAGAAAGGCCAAATAAAAAAATGAGAGAAAAAAAGAGAAGGGACAATGCTACTATCCTTCTTACCACACTTGTGCTTCAAAGTAGCACCATGATATTCATAATAGAGAGTCTCCTATGTTGTCACTTTCATATACTAGTGGGAATTTTTCATTAGAACTTGGCTTGTATATTCCAATGATGGGCTTCCTCAAAAGGCCCTAGGTCTTCGTGAGTGAGCAAGTTCGATGCACTCCCACTTAGTTTCTTTTTTTGAGCTTTCATACATTTATAGCTCTAGTGCATCCGTTGCATGGCAATCTCTACTCACTCACATTGATATCTATTAATGGGCATCTCCATAGCCCGTTGATAAGCCTAGTTGATGTGAGACTATATTCCTCTTTTTTATCTTCTCCACAACCACCATTCTATTCCACATATAGTACTATGTCCATGGCTCACGCTCATGTATTGCGTGAAAGTGGAAAAAGTTTGAGAATACTAAAGTATGAAACAATTGCTTGTCTTGTCAGCGGACTTGTGCATGATTAAATACTTTGTGTGACGAAGATAGAGCACAGCCAGACTATATGATATTGTAGGGATAGCTTTCTTTAGCCATGATATTTTGAGAAGACATGATTACTTTGTTAGTATGCTTGAAGTATTATTGTTTATCATATCAATATGAACTTTTATTTTGAATCAATTGGATCTGAACATTCATGCCACAATAAAGAAAATTACATTGAGATTTATGGTAGGTAGCATCCCACATCAAAAATTCTGTTTTTATCATTTACCTACTCAAGGACGAGTAGGAATTAAGCGTGGGGATGCTTGATACGTCTCCAACGTATCTATAATTTTTGATTGTTCCATGCTATTATATTACCTGTTTTGGATGTTTATGGGCTTTACTTTACACTTTTATATCATTTTTGGGACTAACCTACTAACCGGAGGCCCAGCCCGAATTGCTGTTTTTTGCCTATTTCAGTGTTTCGAAGAAAAGGAATATCAAACGGAGTCCAAACGGGATGAAACCTTCGGGAGCGATCTTTTTGGAACAAAGGCAAACCAGGGGACTTGGAGTGGACGTCAAGCAACGAGCGATGCGGTCATGAGGGTGTCCTGCGCACCCTATAAGGGTGGGCGCGCCCCCCACCCTCGTGCACCCCTCGAGCGTCCACCGACCTACTTCTTCATCCTATATATATCTATGTACCCCGAAACCAGCTAGGAGCACCATGAAAACCTAATTCCACCGCTGCAACCTTCTGTATCCGCGAGATCCCATCTTGGAGCATTCGCCGGCGCTCCGCCGGAGGGGGAATCGACCATGGAGGGTCTCTCCATCACCACCAAGGCCTCTCCGATGAGTTGTGAGTAGTTTACCATAGACCTTCAGGTCCATAGTTATTAGCTAGACGACTTCTTCTCTCTATTTGATTCTCAATACAAAGTTCTCCTTCCTCTTCTCGGAGATCTATCCGATGTAACTCTTTTTCCGGTGTGTTTGTAGAGATCCGATGAATTGTGGGTTTATGATCAAGTTTATCTATGAGAAATATTGAATCTCCTCAGAATTCTTTTATGTATGACTGGTTATCTTTGCAAGTCTCTTCGAATTATCAGTTTGGTTTGGCCTACTAGATTGATCTTTCTTGCCATGGGAGAAGTGCTTAGCTTTGGGTTCAATCTTGCGGTGTCCTTTCCCCATGACAGCAGGGGCAGCAAGACACGTATTGTATTTTTGCCAAAGAGGATAAAAAGATGGCGTTTATATCATATTGCATGATCTTATTCCTCTACATCATGTCATCTTGCTTAATGCGTTACACTGTTCTTATGAACTTAATAGTCTAGATGCAGGCAGGAGTCGGTCGATGTGTGGTGTAATAGTAGTAGATGCAGGAAGGAGTCGGTCTACTTGTTAAGGACGTGATGCCTATATACATGATCATGCCTAGATATTCTCATAACTATGCACTTTTATATCAATTGCTCGACAGTAATTTGTTCACCCACCGTAATACTTATGCTATCTTGAGAGAAGCCACTAGTGAAACCTATGGCCCCCGGGTCTATCTTTTATCATATAAGTTTTCCATCTACTTTTATTTGCATCTTTTACTTTCCAATCTATATCATAAAAATACCAAAAATATTTATCTTATCATATTATCTCTATCAGATCTCACGTTCGCAATTTTCCGTGAAGGGATTGACAACCCCTTTATTGCGTTGGTTGAGAGGTTCTTGTTCATTTGTGTAGGCGCGTGGGACTTGTGAGGAGCCTCCTACTGGATTGATACCTTGGTTCTCAAAACTAAGGGAAATACTTATGCTACTTTTCTGCATCACCCTTTCATCTTCAAGGGAAAAACCAATGCATGCTCAAGAGGTAGCAAAGAGCACGATGCCCATCGGGTCGCGGTAGTCCGCGTCGATCACCCCTGCGCCCACATCGGGAAAGTGAAAACTTGTTAGTTTGCGTCCTTGTGCAGATCCAATAGGGTATTTTCTTCATTTATCAGTCTCTTTTAGTCTATTATGAATCTTCGAAACGGAAAGATACCTACTAAGTGCATACCCTAGCTATACGTGTTCATGCTATGTTGTTGTTTTGGTGCATACAAGAAATTAATACTTGTGTATTTGAGCTATATATGCTTGAAATATTTGACAGTTAACATTCTGTTCAACATTTATTGTTGCATGGATAGGGAAATAGACAACCAAGAACTTCGGAAAATCAATTCCCACTGCTTTTCAAAACATGGAATAGGCGAAGTCTATTTTGAATTTTGATATTCCATGCCAACTTCAAGTATATATGCTACCATGTAATCTTTGAACGTGGATCAGAATGATATTTCAGGCTTTGTCAAACTTACCATGATCAGTACTAAATTCTCTAGGCTGCTCAACTTTTCCTTGTAGGGAGCATTTCTTTCACCTAGTATCTAGTTGTTAAGTTTGGGAAGAAACCTGCATCCCTTCAGATAGTCATCCATATCCTAAAGAAAAAAACAGTATACATTTTCAGTGACTCACAATATATCATCGAATACTGCTCTGGTTTACTCTAAGAATAATTGTTAAAGATCATCCAATGTTTCTTACGATGTTCCACCTGTGAAGTAGAAGTAAAAACTAAAAGCTAAACACACATTAAGACTACCTACATAAAATTCTTCCGATAGGGAATGAGCGACAAACAAAAAATATATACTTCAAGTAGCAAGGAATAGGCCAACAAGCAACAACATAAGTTTTTTTAGCAGCAACGGCAAGTAACTACCGAGACATTGCAGGTGAAGATATCAATTTTGGATACCCTTCATCCCCGAGGAGATGTCTTTGTTGACAGTTGTGCAGGGTACGGTGTCGGGCAGACTGAAAAAGCATTGCCGTGCCAGGTAGAAGAGTGTTGGTACATACCTTGAAGTAGACCTTGCTCTTGACATGCTTGTTGCTACCTATTGAGCATGCGTTGGTTTTTCCCTTGAAGAGGAAAGGGTGATGCAGCAAAGTACCGTAAGTATTTCCCTCAGTTTTGAGAACCAAGGTATCAATCGAGTAGGAGGCTACACTCCAAGTCCCTCGTACCTACACAAACAAATAAGAACCTTGCAACCAACGCGATAAAGTGGTTGTCAATCCCTTCACGGCCACTTGCAGAAGTGAGATATGATAGAGATAATAAATATTTTTGGTATTTTTATGATATAGATTGGAAAGTAAAGATTGCAAAATAAAATAGATCGGAAACTTATATGATGGAAAACAGACCTGGGGTCCATAGGTTTCACTAGTGGCTTCTCTCAAGATAGCATAAATATTATGGTGGGTGAACAAATTATTCTCGAGCAATTGACAGAAAAGTGCATAGTTATGAGAATATCTAGGCATGATCATGTATATAGGCATCACGTTCGTGACAAGTAGATCGGAACGATTCTGCATCTACTACTATTACTCCACACATCGACCGCTATCCAGCATGCATCTAGAGTATTAAGTTCATAAGAACAGAGTAACGCATTAGGCAAGATGACATGATGTAGAGGGATAAACTCAAGGAATATGATAACCCCATCATTTTAGCCTTGATGGCAACAATACAATACTTGCCTTGCTGCCCCTGCTGTTACTGGGAAAGGACACCGCAAGATTGAACCCAAAGCTAAGCACTTCTCCCATTGCAAGAAAGATCAATCTAGTAGGCCAACCAAACTAATAATTCAAAGAGACTTGCAAAGATAACAAATCATACATAAAAGAATTCAAAGGATATTCAAATATTGTTCATAGATAATCTTGATCATAAACCCACAATTCATCGGATCTCGACAAACACACCGCAAAAAGAATTACATCGAATAGATCTCCAAGAAGAGCGAGGAGAACTTTGTATTGAGATCCAAAGAGAGATAAGAAGCCATCTAGCTAATAACTATGGACTCAGAGGTCTATGGTAAACTACTCACACTTCATCGGAGAGGCTATGGTGTTGATGTAGAAGCCCTACATGATTGATTCCCCCTCCAAATGAGCACCGGAAAAGGCCCCAAGATGGGATCTCACGGGTACAGAAGGTTGCAGCGGTGGAAATAGGGTTTTGTGTTGTTCCTGGCTGTTTTCAGTGTACGTGGGTATATATAGGCGAAGGAAGTCGGTCAGGGAAGCCACGAGGGTCCCACGAGGGTGGGGGCGCGCCTACTGCTACCACTTGAGCATGCGTTGGTTTTTCCCTTGAAGAGGAAAGGGTGATGCAGCAAAGTAGCCTAACTATTTTCCTCAGTTTTGAGAACCAAGGTATCAATCCAGTAGGAGGCTCCTCACAAGTCCCACGCGCCTACACAAAGAAACAAGAACCTCGCAACCAACACGATAAAGGGGTTGTCAATCCCTTCACGGCCAATTGCGAAAGTGAGATCTGATAGAAATAATATGATAAGATAAATATTTTTGGTATTTTTATGATATAGATTGGAAAGTAAAGATTGAAAAATAAAGTAGATTGGAAACTTGTATGATAGAGAATAGACCCAGGGGCCATAGGTTTCACTAGTGGCTTATTTCAAGATAGCATAACTATTACGGTGGGTGAACAAATTACTGTCGAGCAATTGATAGAAAAGTGCATAGTTATGAGAATATCTAGGCATGATCATGTATATAGGCATCACGTCCGCAACAAGTAGAACGACTCCTGCCTTCATCTACTACTATTACTCCACACATTGACCGACTCCTGCCTGCATCTAGAGTATTAAGTTCATAAGAACAGAGTAACGCATTAAGCAAGATGACATGATGTAGAGGGATAAAGTCAAGCAATATGATATAAATCCCATCTTTTTATCCTCAATGGCAACAATACAATACGTGCCTTGCTGCCCGTGTTGTCACTGGGAAAGGACACCGCAAGATTGACCCAAAGCTAAGCACTTCTCCCATTGCAAGAAAGATCAATCTAGTAGGCCAAACCAAACTGATAATTCGAAGAGACTTGCAAAGATAACCAATCATACATGAAAGAATTCAGAGGAGATTCAAATATTTATCATAGATAAACTTGATCATAAACCCACAATTCATCGGATCTCGACAAACACACCGCAAAAAGAGTTACATCGAATAGATCTCCAAGAAGATTGAGGAGAACTTTGTATTGAGATTCAAAGAGAGAGAAGAAACCATCTAGCTAATAACTATGGACCCGAAGGTCTGTGGTAAACTACTCACAACTCATCGGAGAGGCCTTGGTGATGATGTAGATGCCCTCCATGGTCGATTCCCCCTCCGGCGAAGTGCCGGCGAAGGCTCCAAGATGGGATCTGACGGATACAGAAGGTTGCGGTGGTGGAAATAATTTTTCGTGGTGCTCCTGGATGGTTTCGGGGTACGTAGATATATATAGGCGAAGGAGGTAGGTCAGGGGAGCCACGAGGGGCCCACGAGGCAGCCCCCCCAGGGGCGCGCCAAGCACCCTCGGGGCCACCTCGGCCGCTTCTTGACGTCCACTCCAAGTCTCTTGGATTGCGTTTGTTCCAAAAAGATCGCTCCCGAAGGTTTCATTTCGTTTGGACTCCGTTTGATATTCCTTTTCTGCGAATCACTGAAATAGGCAGAAAAACAGCAATTCGGGTTGGGCCTCCGGTTAGTAGGTTAGTCCCAAAAATGATATAAAAGTGTAAAGTAAAGCCCATAAACATCCAAAACGGGTAATATAATAGCATGGAACAATCAAAAATTATAGATACGTTGGAGACGTATCAAGCATCCCCAAGCTTAATTCTTGCTCGTCCTGGAGAAGGTAAATGATAAAAACAGAATTTTTGATGTGGAATGCTACCTAGCATATTTCTCAATGTATTTCTTTTATTTGTGGAATGAATGTTCAGATCCAAATGATTCAAAATAAAAGTTCATAATGACAAAAGAATAATAATACTTCAAGCATACTAACAAAGCAATCATGTCTTCTCAAAATAGCATGGCTAAAGAAAGCTATCCCTACAAAATCATATACTCTGGCTATGCTCTATCTTCATCACACAAAATATTTAAATCATGAACAACCCCGATGACAAGCCAAGCAATTGTTTCATACTTTAATGTTCTCAAACTTTTCCAACCTTCACGCAATACATGAGCGTGAGCCATGGACATAACATTATATGTGGAATAGAATGGTGGTTGTGGAGAAGAAAAAAATGAGAAGATAGTCTCACATCGACTAGGCTTATCAACGGGCTATGGAGATGCCCATTAATAGATATTAATATGAGTGAGTAGGGATTGCCATGCAATGGATGCACTAGAGCTATAATTATATGAAAGCTCAAAAAGAAACTAAGTGGGTGTGCATCCAACTTGCTTGCTCACGAAGACCTAGGGCATTTTGAGGAAGCCCATCATTGGAATATACAAGCCAAGTTCTATAATCTAAAATTCCCACTAGTATATGAAAGTGACAACTAGGAGACTCTCTATCATGAAGATCATGGTGCTACTTTGAAGCACAAGTGTGGAAAAGGATAGTAACATTGTCCCTTCTCTCTTTTTTTATTTATTTTGGTGGGCTTCTTTGGCCTCTTTTTTTATTTGGGCTTCTTTGGCCTGTTTTTTATAAAGTCCGAAGTCTCATCCCGACTTGTGGGGGAATCATAGTCTCCATCATCCTTTCCTCACTTGGGACAATGCTCTAATATGAATATCATCACACTTTTATTTACTTACAACTCAAGAATTACAACTCAATATTTAGAACAAAATACGACTCTATGTAGATGCCTCCGGCGGTGTATCGGGATATGAAATGAATCAAGAGCGACATGTATGAAAGAATTATCAAGGTGGATTTGCCACAAATACAATGTCAACTACATGATCATGCAAAAGCAATATGACAATGATGGAGCGTGTCATAATAAACGGAACGGTGGAAAGTTGCATGCAATATATCTCGGAATGGCTATGGAAATGCCATAATAGGTAGGTATGGTGGCTGTTTTGAGGAAGGTAAATGGTGGGTGTATATTACCGGCAAAAGTTGCGCGGCACAAGAGAGGCTAGCAATAGTGGAAGGGCGAGAGTGCGTATAATCCATGGACTCAACACTAGACATAAAGAACTCATATACTTATTGCAAAAATATACAAGTTATTGAAACAAAGTACTATGCGCATGCTCCTAGGGGGATAGATTGGTAGGAAAATACCATCGCTCGTCCGCAACAGCCACTCATAAGGAAGACAATCAAAAAATAAATCATGCTCCAACTTCATCCCATAACGGTTCACCATACGTGCATGCTACGGGAATCACAAACTTCAACACAAGTATTCCTCAAATTCACAATTACTTCACTAGAATGTCTCTAATATTACCACCTTTTTATCTCAAAACAATTAGCATGCATCAAGTTGATCATAGTATTCAATTCACTTCCTATGATAGTTTTTATTATACCCAACTTGGATGCCCATCATTCTAGGACCAATTTTATAACCATAGCAAATACCATGCTGTTCTAAAATACTCTCAAAATAATATAAGTGAAGCATGAAAGATCAATAATTTCTTCCAAATAAAACCACCACCGTCCTCTAAAAAGATATAAGTGAAGCACTAGAGCAAAACTATCTAGCTCAAAAGATATAAGTGAAGCACATAGAGTATTCTAATAAATTCCGAATCATGTGTGTCTCTCCCAAAAGGTGTGTACATCAAGTATGATTGTGGTAAACTAAAAAGCGAAGACTCATATCATACAAGACGCTCCAAGGAAAACACATATCATGTGGTAAATAAAAATATAGCTCCAAGTAAAGTTACCGATAGACGAAGACGAAAGAGGGGATGCCTTCCGGGGCATCCCCAAGCTTAGG
Source organism: Triticum timopheevii (assembly GCA_963921465.1). NCBI lineage: Eukaryota > Viridiplantae > Streptophyta > Magnoliopsida > Poales > Poaceae > Triticum > Triticum timopheevii. Next base: position 128,677,399 of record OY997274.1, on the reverse strand, counting down.
CTTTTGGTTGTCTTTGAATTATCTTTGGGTTCCATGGGAATCCCCAATCTTAAGCTTTTTCCACTCCTTATTCCATAGTCCATCAAACCTTTACCCAAAACTTGAAAACTTCACAACACAAAACACAACAGGAAATCTCATGAGCACCGTTAGTGCAAGAAAGAAAAACCACCACTTAAGGTACTGTAATGAACTCATTCTTTATTTATATTGGTGTTAAACCTACTGTATTCTAACTTCTCTATGGTTCATACCCCCCGATACTAGCCATAGATTCATTAAAATAAGCAAACAACACACGAAAAACAGAATCTGTCAAAAACAGAACAGTCTGTAGCAATCTGTAACTTTTGAATACTTCCGGAACACTAAAAATCCTACTAAACTATGAAGTCCTAGGTAATTTGTCTATTGATCTACTGCAAAAAGAATCAACTCAAAAACAAGTTTCTGTGATTTATTACAGTTTTTCTAGTGAGCGCAAAAGTTTCTGTTTTTCAGCAAGATCAAATTAACTTTCACCCAAGATGATCCTATAGGTTCTACTTGGCACAAACACTAATTAAAACATAAAAACACATCTAAACAGAGTATAGATGAATTATTTATTACTAAACAGGAACAAAAATCAAGGAACAAAAATAAAATTGGTTTGCCTCCCAACAAGCGCTATCGTTTAACGCCCCTAGCTAGGCATAAAAGCGAGAACAAATCTAAGTATTGCCATATTTAGCTTTCAATTCTTCAATAGCACTTATAACCCATAGGAGTTTCTTTATTTTTAGTAATGATTAAACTCTTAGGCAAGAAATCAAGATATTCGTTTGTAGCAAAAGGTTCCTTAATAAGAGCAAAGAAGTTGGAATGAACACTTATTGATTTGAGATCCGCATTTTCCTTACTAGAAGATTCACCCTTATTTTTGGGAACATACATTAATTTGGCAATTTTTGTAGGAGGTGTTGGAGTATTTTTCATGGATGAAAAGGACAAACCCTAAATTAGTAATAATATCCTCAAGTTTACCGATTCTTGTGGAATCTAGATCTATCCTTTCATTAACTATAGGTTCCTTCTCTTTAAAAAATTTCAAAGTAACTCCAACCTTAGATCCATATTGAGTGATTAGGTTGTGGATCTTTTTATCCAAATTTTCGATTAACTCAACAGTAGCAACTTTATTTTCCATAATTTCAAGCCTTTGCATCACATGTTCTATAGTTAAAACAGTTCCGTTAACCAAAAGAGGCGGTGGACCGAACAAATCTGACATGGCATTATAAGCATCAAAAGTATGGCTACCCAAAAAATTCCCTACGGTAATGGCAGCAAGAATGTATCTATTCGAAGGAGTAATGCCTACATAAAAATTGTGAAGAAGAACGGAAGTAGATTGCTTCCTAGTGGATCTCTTTTGAGCATTACAAATTCTATGCCAAGCATCTTCTAGATTTTCTCCCTCTCTTTTTTTAAAATTAAGAACTTCATGATTGGGAGTACTAATGATGATAGGAGGACTAGCCATGACGACGAAATAAACAATCTAACACACGAGCACACAAGAGGCAAGCGAAAAAAAGAGGAGAACGGAAAAGAGAGGGCGAATAAAACGACAAGGGTGAAGTGGGGGAGAGGAAAACGAGACGCAAATGGCAAATAATGTAATGCGAGGGAGATGGGTTTGTGATGGGTACTTGGTATGTCTTGATTCGAGCAAAGACCTCCCCGGCAACGGTGCCAGAAATCCTTCTTGCTACCTCTTGAGCATGCGTTAGTTTCTCCCTTGAAGAGGAAATGGTGGTGCAGCAAAGTAGCGTAAGTATTTCCCTCCATTTTGAGAACCAAGGTATCAATCCAGTAGGAGTCTCCTCACAAGTCCCACGCGCCTACACAAACAAATAAGAACCTCGCAACCAACGTGATAAAGGGGTTGTCAATCCCTTCACGGCCACTTGCAAAAGTGAGATCTGATAGAGATAATATGATAAGATAAATAGTTTTTGGTACTTTTATGATATAGATTGGAAAGTAAAGATTGCAAAATAAAGTAGATTGGAAACTTATATGATAGAGAATAGACCCGGGGGCCAAAGGTTTCACTAGTGGTTTCTCTCAAGATAGCATAATTATTATGGTGGGTGAACAAATTACTGTCGAGCAATTGATAGAAAAGTGCATAGTTATGAGAATATCTAGGCATGATCATGTATATAGGCATCACGTCTGCAACAAGTAGACCGACTCCTACCTGCATATACTACTATTACTCCACACATCGACCGACTCCTACCTGCATCTAGAGTATTCAATTCATCAGAATGGAGTAACACATTAAGCAAGATGACATGATGTAGAGGGATAAAATCAAGCAATATGATATAAACCCCATCTTTTTATCCTTGATGGTAACAATACAATACGTGCCTTGCTGCCCCTGCTGTCACTGGGAAAGGACACCGAAAGATTGAACCCAAAGCTAAGCACTTCTACCATTGCAAAAAATCAATCTAGTAGGCCAAACCAAACTGATAATTCGAAGAGACTTGCAAAGATAACCAATCATACATAAAAGAATTCAGAGAAGATTCAAATATTTCTCATAGATAAACTTGATCATATAAACCCACAATTCATCGGATCTCGACAAACGCGCCGCAAAAAGAGTTACATCGAATAGATCTCCAAGAAGATCGAGGAGAACTTTGTATTGAGATTCAAATTGGGAGAATAAGCCATCTAGCTAATAACTATGGACCCGAAGGTCTGTGGTAAACTACTCACAACTCATCGGAGAGGCCTTGGTGATGATGTAGAGGCCCTCCGTGGTCGGTTCCCCCTCCGGCGAAGCACAAGCGAAGGCTCCAAGATGGAATCTCACGGATACAGAAGGTTGCGGCGGTGGAAATAGTTTTTCGTGGTGCTCCTGGATGGTTTCAGGGTACGTAGATATATAGAGGCAAATGAGGTAGGTCAGGGGAGCCACAAGGGACCCACGAGGCAGGGGGCGCCCCCCCAGGGGCGCGCCAAGCACCCTCGTGGCCACCTCGACTGCTTCTTGACGTCCACTCCAAGTCTCCTGGATTGCATTTGTTCCAAAAAGATCGCTCCCGAAGGTTTCATTCCGTTTGGACTCTATTTGATATTCCTTTTCTGCGAAACTTGAAATAGGCAAAAACAGCAATTCGAGCTGGGCCTCCGGTTAGTAGGTTAGTCCCAAAAATGATATAAAAGTGTAAATAAAGCCCATAAATATCCAAAACGGGTAATATAATAGCATGGAACAATAAAAAATTATAGATACGTTGGAGACGTATGACCTACCCCCCTAGGCACGCCTCCCTGCCTCGTGGCCGCCTCATTTCTTTCTTGACGTCCACTCCAAGTCTCCTGGATTGCGTATGTTACAAAAATAACTCTCCCGAAGGTTTCATTCCGTTTGGACTCCGTTTGATGTTCCTATTCTGCAAAACACCGAAATAGGCAAAAAACATCAATTTGGACTGGGCCTCCGGTTAATAGGTAGTCCTAAAAATAATATAAAAGTGTATAGTAAAGCCCATTAAACATCCAAAACAGGTAAAATAATAGGATGGAACAATAAAAAATTATAGATACGTTGGAGACGTATCAAGCATCCCCAAGCTTAATTCTTGCTCGTCCTCGAGTAGGTAAATGATAAAAACAATTTTTTTTGATGTGGAATGCTACCTAACATAATTCTCAATGTATTTTTATTTATAGTGGCATGAATTCTCAGATCCGAAAGATTCAAGATAAAAGTTTAATGTTGACATAAAATATAATAATACTTCAAGCATACTAATTAAGCAATTATGTCTTCTCAAAATAACACGGCCAAAGAAAGTTCATCCCTAAAAAATCATATAGTTTGGTCATGCTCCATTTTCGTCACACAATAATGCTCTCATCATGCACAACCCCGATGACAAGCCAAGCCATTGTTTCATACTTTAGTAATCTCAAACTTTTTCAACCTTCACGCAATACATGAGCATGAGCCAGGGGTATAGCACTATAGGTGGAATAGAATAAGATGATGGGTGTTATGCAGTGAAGACAAAAAAGGAGAAAGTCTCACATTGACGCGGCTAATCAACGGGCTAGGGAGATGCCCCAAAATTGATGTCAATACAAGGAGTAGGGATTGCCATGCAACGGATGCACTAGAGCTATAAATGTATGAAAGCTCAACAAAAGAAACTAAGTGGGTGTGCATCCAACTTGCTTGCTCACGAAGACCTAGGGCATTTGAGGAAGCCCATCGTTGGAATATACAAGCCAAGTTCTCTAATGAAAAATTCCCACTAGTATATGAAAGTGACAAAACAAGAAACTCTCTATCATAAAGATCATGGTTCTACTTTGAAGCACAAGTGTGGAAAAAGGATAGTAGCGTTGTCCCTTTTTTTTCTTTTTTTATTTGGCCTTTCCTTTTTTGGCCTTCCCCTTTTTTCATGGGACAATGCTCTATTAATGATGATCATCACACTTCTGTTTATTTACAACTCAATGATTACAACTTGATACTAGAACAAAGTATGACTCTATATGAATGCCTCCGGCGGTGTACCGGGATGGGCAATGAAACAAGAGTGACATGTATGATATTATGCATGGTGGCTTTGCCACAAATACGATGTGAACTACATGATCGTGCAAGGCAATATGACAATGATGAAACATGTCATAATAAATGAAACGATGGAAAGTTGCATAGCAATATATCTCGGAATGGCTATGGAAATGCCATAATAGGTAGGTATGGTGGATGTTTTGAGGAAGATATAAGGAGGTTCATGTGTGATAGAGCGTATCGTATCACAAGGTTTGGATGCACCGATGAAGTTTGCACCAACTCTCAAGGTGAGAAAGGGCAATGCACGGTACCGAAGAGGCTAGCAATGATGGTAAGGTAAGAGTGCGTATAATCCATGGACTCAACATTAGTCATAAAGAACTCATATACTTATTGCAAAAATCTACAAGTCATAAAAAACCAAGAACTATATGCATGCTCCTAGGGGGATAGATTGGTAGGAAAAGACCATCGCTCGTCCCCGACCGCCACTCATAAGGATGACAATCAAAGAACACCTCATGCTTCAAATTTTTTACACAACGGTTACCATATGGTCATGCTACGGGACTTGCAAACCTCAACACAAGTATTTATCAAATTCACAATTACTCGACTAGCATGACTCTAATATTACCATCTTCATATATCTAAACAATCATCAAGTATCGAACTTCTCATAATATTCAATGCACTTTTTATGAAAGTTTTTATTATACCAATCTTGGATGCCTATCATATTAGAACTAATTTTATAGCCAAAGTAAATTACCATGTCGTTCTAAAGGACTCTCAAAATAATATAAGTGAAGCATGAGATATCAATAATTTCTATAAAATAAAACCACCACCGTGCTCTAAAAGATATAAGTGAAGCACAAGAGCAAAATTTTCTAGCTCAAAATATATAAGTGAAGCACATAGAGTATTCTAATAAATTCTGATTCATTTGTGTCTCTCCAAAAGGTGTGTACAGCAAGGATGATTGTGGTAAACGAAAAATAAAAGTCTCAAATCATACAAGACGCTCCAAACAAAACACATATCATGTGGTAAATAAAAATATAGCCTCAAGTAAAGTTACCGATGGACGAAGACAAAAGAGGGGATGCCTTCCGGGGCATCCCCAAGCTTAGGCTTTTGGTTGTCCTTGAATTTTACCTTGGGGTTCCTTGGGCATCCCCAAGCTTAGGCTCTTGCCACTCCTTATTCCATAATCCATCAAATATTTACCCAAAACATGAAAACTTCACAACACAAAACTCAACAGAAAATCTCATAAGCTCCGTTAGTACAAGAAAACAAACCACCACTTTAAGGTATTGTATTGAACTCATTCTTTATTTATATTGGTGTTAAACCTACTATATTACAACTTCTCTATGGTTCATATCCCCCGATACTAGCCATAGATTCATCAAAATAAGCAAACTACACATGTAAAACAGAATCTGTCAAAAACAGAACAATATGTCGAAATCTGTAACTTTCGAATACTTCTGGAAACTCAAAAATCCAATTAAATTAGAAAGTTTTAGGTAATTAGTCTATTAATCTTCTGCAAAAATAATCAACTGAAAAGCATGTTTCTGTGATTTATGAAAATGATTCTCGTGCACGCAGAAGTTTCTGTTTTTTCAGCAAGATCAAGTTAACTATCACCGTAAGTTATCCTAAAGGTTTTACTTGGCACAAACACTAATTAAAACATAAAAACACATCTAACCAGAGGCTAGATGAATTAGTTATTACTAAACAGGATCAAAAATCAAAGAACAAAAAAATAAAATTGGGCATTGATAATTTCAATGATGCTCACATGAAAGACAAGAGTTGAAGCACAAAGAGAGCATCATGAAACACGTGACAAGCACATCTAAGTCTAACATACTTCCTATGCATAGGCATCTTATAAGCAAACAAATTATCAAGTCAAGCAAAAACTAGCATATGCAAGGAAGAAGAAAGAGACGATAACAATCTCGACATGAAGAGAGGTAATTTAGTAACAAGAAAAATTCTACAACCATATTTTCCTCTCTCATAATAATTACATGTAGGATCATAAGCAAATTCAACAAAATGTATATCACATAAAATATTTTCAACACGATCCACATGCATGCGAAGTTGACACTCTTCCAAAATAGTGGGATTAACATTAACTAAAGTCATGACCTCTCCAAACTCACTTTTATCAAAAAGTTCATATCGAGCATTCTCCAAATATGTGGGATATAATGTTCACACTCTTCCAAACCCACTTACATTAATATTGCAAACACTATTATCAATCTCATATTCATCATGGGGCTTAAATAAATTTTCGAGATCAAAAGAAGAATCACCCCAATCATGATCATTGCAACAAATAGTAGTGATAGCAAAACTAGCATCCCCAAGCTTGAGGTTTTGCATATCATGAACACAATTGACATTAATTTTTTTATAGTAACACCATTGCAATCTTGCTTTTCATCGAAGGAACTATCAAGTATGGATGCAATAGCAACGATCTCATGTTTAACATAAGGAACTATAGCAAATTCGTCTTCATAAATATTGGCATCATGGCCACAAGAATAGAAAGCATCATGTTCATCAAGGGATATTTCAATCAAAGCATCGGAATCATAATTATCTATAGATTCATGCATATCATTATTTTCTTCCAAAGCAACGGTCATTCTCTCAATAAATTCTTTGACATAAACATTATGAGCATAGTTTTCATAGAAATATTTAAGTATGTCAAAATTTTCAGATTCATAGAGAGTAATATCATACTTTTCAATCAAAGAATAAACTTCATAAGCACCCTTAAAAGTAACAAATTCTTCAATTTGTTCGATATCATAGTAACTATAAGCACCCTTTGCATAAGAAGATAAGATTTCATTATCATTAAACTCACATAGGTAGGGAAGGTGTTTTCTAAGGTTTTAGAGCAAAAAGTAAAATCATAAATTTCACAAAGATTCCAAGCATAACACAGCAATCTGTTTATTTGATCCCATAAGAGTCTCCCTTTTTGAGACAAATGGTGACGTGAAAAATGAGCATGCTTGTCGGTGTCAAAACCGGCGGATCTCGGGTAGGGGGTCCCGAACTGTGCGTCTAGGCGGATGGTAACAGGAGACACAATGTTTTACCCAGGTTCGGGCCCTCTTGATGGAGGTAAAATCCTACGTCCTGCTTGATTGATATTAATGATGTGGGTATTACAAGAGGAGATCTACCACGAGATCAAGGAGGCTAAACCCTAGAAGCTAGCCTATGGTATGATTGTTCTTTGTCCTATGGACTAAAGCCATCCGGTTTATATAGACACCGGAGAGGGCTCGGGTTACACAGAGTCGGTTACAATGGTAGGATATCTACATATCCATATTGCCAAGCTTGCCTTCCACGCCAAGGAAAGTCCCATCCGGACACGGGACAAAGTCTTCAATCTTGTATCTTCATAGTCTTGGAGTCCAGCCGATGATGATAGTTCGGCTATCCGGACACCCCCTAGTCCAGGACTCCCTCAATAGCCCCTGAACCAGGCTTCAATGACGACGAGTCCAGCGCGCATATTGTCTTCGGCATTGCAAGGCGGGTTCCTCCTCCGAATAATTTATAGAAGATTGTGAACACCAGGATAGTGTCCGGCTCTGCAAAATAAATTCCACATACCATCATAGAGAGAATAATATTTACACAAGTTCAATCTGCTAACGTATTTTGTGGCGTGACGTCACACCACAACCAAGCCTTTACTCGAATCGTTTTTATTATACCACCTCCGTGCGTTTAGCGAAGCGGTTTCCTTGGCACGTCTAGTCGAAGCAAAGATCGTGTTCCCCTTATTCCGGGATTCTCATCAATACGGATGTGGGTAACCCAACCGCGCCATTGATTGTGGCGCTTGGGAGATAAGCAAGTTTTATCAGGCCGGTGGGGACGCATGGTTTCGTCCGCCCATATAAGGGGATAAAGATCCACCCTTTTACCTACGCCTTCTTCCTCCTTTGCTTATCCATCTCCGTGAACTCGAGCTCCAGCGCCCAAGTCTGCACATCTCACCTCTACCTTCTCCAACTATGTCCGGAGCGGGAGGCAAGTGGATGGCCTCCTCTGTTACGGAGGGGCACATCCAGAAGCTGCGCGGCGCCGGATATCTGTCCAGCGACATCGCGCACCAGCTCCCCGATGAGGGGGAGCTCATCCCCAACCCCAGGCCCCATGAGAGGGTAGTATTCCTTTCCCATTTCCTCCGCGGACTGGGCTTCCCACTCCATCCCTTTGCCCGGGGGCTCATGTTCTACTACGACCTGGATTTCCATGATCTGGCCCCGAATTTCATCGTCAACATCTCGGCGTTTATCATCGTGTGTGAGGCCTTCCTCTGCATCCAGCCCCACTTCGGCTTATGGCTCAAGACCTTGAGTGTCAAGCCGAAGGTTGTGAAGGGCAGCCAAGCGGATTGCGGAGGTGCCATGGTGGGCAAGATGCCCAACGTTACTTGGCTCGAGGGCACCTTCGTGGCAACCATTAAGGGGTGGCAATTGGGGTGGTTCTACATCACTGAGCTGCGTGACCCTGAATGGGCAGCGGCCCCTGAATTCAGATCTGGCATCCCCATATGGCTCACCTCCTGGAAAGAGAGCGGCCGGACATGGGGTGATTCGGAGGAGCTGACCGGACTTCAAGCCTGCATCCAAAAGCTAGTGAACAAGAAGCTCAAGCTTGTCAACGTAGTCCAGGTCATGCTCATCCGCCGGATTCTCCCGTGCCAACAACCGGACTTCAATATGTGGGAGTTCGATCCGGCGCAGCACCAGACTTTGAGCGGGCTCTTCGACACTACGGACGAAGAGGCCTGGAGGGTGCTGTTTAAGGGCGCCGAGGCTCCCACATCCGCTACCGAAGATCGCGGATTCAGCTCGTAGCGTCCGGCTAGCGAGGTAAGCGATTTTACCCTTTACGGGACACTTGTTTTCCATAGTTTGACTCTATGCGGGATCTAAACTCCCTCTCCTTTGACGGGACTAGCTGAAGAAGGCCGAGCGGGCTAACTGTCCGGCCCCTTTGCCAGAAGACCCAGTGGACGCCCGCTTAATGAGGCTGCTGGTTCCGGCACCCCACGTGGTGCCGGAGAAGAAGGCCAAGAAGAAGGCCATGGGCACTCGAAAGATCTCCCGTTTTCAGGTGTCATTGGACAATGACTCCGAGGCGGACTCCTCCCACGAAGGCGAGGAGGAGAAGAAAGAGGCCTCTCCCCCAGCGGGGGGAGGGAAGAAAAGGAAGGCCTCCCCAACGAGGGAGGCCGAAGGGTCCAAGAAGGGAAGGACTCTTCCCCCGGACTGCTCTGCCAGTGCCGGTGATGACGACGAGAATTGGCCTCCAAGGGCCAAGCCCCTGGCGAGATCTCAAGTATCCGGACTCCCGAATAGCTTCATGATTTTTCTTTTCGCCACATGGTGTCTTTCTAATGCCGCATACAACCCTGCAGCCCGCCCAAGGATGATCTTCCCGCTTCGTTGAGCGGGTCCTTGGGTGCGTCGGATATGGATTCCCTTCCGACCGCCTCCACCCCGCGTTGTGCGGACGATGCCAAGGTGGGATCTCGGGAAGGGACCCGCCAGGAGGAGGAGGCCCCGGAGGTGCCGCAGGGCAACCTCCCGGACTTTGCACCGGACTCTGCACGGGAACCTGTAGTGGCTCCGGAGTCCGGCGGGCGGACCCTTCGTAAGAAGGGCAAGACCGTGACGCCGGCGGCCTCCTTCCAACCTGAGGCGCCAGATAGCTTGCTGGAGGCGCTCAACGGCGCTTCCATCAAAGAGAAACACCGCACCGTCATGAGTGCGGTGATTCAGAAGGTTCAGCTCGCCAAGAGCGGGCTGACCGAAGTCTGCAGCAGCCTTCTAACAGGCTTTGAGGTAAGAATTTTGATATATGTAAAATAGTACCGCATAGATAGTAGCCCCCGATGCTTGGTTCGGTGTTCGGAAAGAAAAGCCGAACTGAGGATCTAAAAAGATATACGCAGGAGTCATAAAAAATATGTCAATATGGGATTGCAGGCTGTGCTGCTGACCTCTGCCGCACTGACTGTGGAGGTCAATACTTTGAAGCAAAGCCTCGAGCGGTCCGAGAACGAGCTCGGCCCTGCCAAGATGCAGCTCGAGGACAAGGAAGGTGAGTAACACCTTATTAAAATTGTACCTTACAAAAAAGGATTTGGTTGCAAGAAGAATGACAAGGATAACGTGGGTATTGCAGGGGCCACGAACGAGGTGGCGACCCTGAAGGAGGCGGTGTCTACGGCCGAACGTAATGCGGCCGCAGAGCGCACCGAGCGAGAGAAGCAGGAGGCGCGGGTGGCGGAGGTACAGCAAGAGCTCTAGGCTCTCGTGGAAAAACATGAGAGTTTGGAGCGCGACTCGAAGACTCGAGAGTCCGAGCTTGCATCTGCTCTTGAGAGTGCCAAAGCCGCTAAGGCCGAAGCCTACAAGGCCCTCCAGGAAATCGAGGCGTTGAAGAAAATAGCGACGGGTAAGGCATTTTCATGCAAAGTAAGCATGTGAGTGTGAATTACCTATCACTTACCCGAATTCGGAGCTCTCCAGGAGCGTTCGCAGATCTGCCCCGCAGTGTGTCTGATGCTGCCGCTTTCTATAGGGCCGAGGAGGGGAGCTCGACGGAGAAGGTCTTCTGGTCTCAGTATGCTGAGGCCGGACATCCGGTGCCCCTTAGCGACCAGCTGAAGCAGCTGGTCGAGCTCCACAAGGTGGCCGAATAGGCCATGAAGGGCCTCATAGTTCGGCTGTGGCCCAAGGAGGCCATGCCTGGGAGCTACTTCGGTCTGGTGCGGCGGCTGGTGGATGCGTGTCCATGGGTTGAAGTCATCCAGCACTCCGCCTGTATTGAAGGTGCCCATCGGGCCCTTGCCCGCGCAAAGGTGCAATGGGGCAAGATGGATGCTGAGAAGCTTGTGACGGACGCGCCACCGCCGGGCAAGGAGTATCGCACGCCTGAGATGTATTATAAGAGTGTCCTGAAGGGTGCTCGCATTATTGCGGGTGAGTGCTCCAAAGATGTAATATTTGAGTAGACTCGCATTTTGTTATCCTGTGCGCTGAAAACTTTGTTCATATGCGCCAAGCAACGCTTGTTAATTTAAAATATTACCTTCTGTGCGTCCGTTTATCAAATCTGAGAGATGGCAAGTCGTCGCCTTCAGCCCCCATGCCACGAGTGCTGGGGTGTTCGGGATAAATTTGAGCACTCTTGTTCCCATTTTTGGGTCCATCTAGGGAGGCGCTCAACACAACAAACAAGGCAACCGGACTTATAATGCTTGAACACTCTCACTTAGCCATAGAATTCTATAATTTTAAATTTCGGCGAAGCCCCTAGTGTTCGGAAGGCCGAATCTGGGGCGCTATCCACGCCTGGGCCGGACAAAGCCGGTTCCTCGCTCTAAGCGGCATAAGTCTTTAGGGACTCGAAAAAAACCTCTCGAACAGCGACCGGCTCTCGCCTCATCATGACGGTCAGTTTTAGCTTTCTCCACTGAGGCGCTCGCCCAACTCAACTGGGGCGCAATCGCAGTGGTTCTCCCAGTGCTACCTTAGCCGATACAACAGAACATAAGGTACCAAAACATGGGAGCCGGGCAAACCCAACTATTGACCCAAGACATGATTCGGAGCCGATGCATATAATGCTATAAGTTCGGGGTGCCGCACTTGTGAAAGTGTTCAGACTTATCACACCATGATGCGGGAAACATAAGCCCCTGGTGTATTTAGCCGTACCAAAGTGTACGGATGCAACATGTCATAAATGAACATATGTATAAGAAAGAAATGCAATTATAAGCAAAAAGGTGCTGCATTGTTTATTCAAGTAATACTGCTGTGAATGCAGAACGATACAAATAGTGTGATAAGCAAGGGATGGGACTATTAGACATGTCCCCCTCCAGGGGTAGGCTGCGGAATGGTGTATAAAACAGATTTAATGCTCGTAATGGAGACCACTTGGATATTCGTCATAGCCTTTCTCCTTCCTTGGTTGTTGCATCATGAGTTCGGCAGGTCTACTGTCGGACAGGGCCTCTGATGAACGGAGTCCTGTGGGTAAAAGAAAAAAGAGAAAAAAAAGAACAACACACTTGAGAGCCCCTGGTGTGGTTAAGCCGCATTCTGGGCCTATCGTGGTCGTGCCCCTCCCCCTATGCCCATGGTATCTCCAGAGCATAATGATGTACGTGAAGGACCAGTCTTGCAATTTTGCAGGGGCTGGGGTTGGGGCCGCATTGCTACGCGTGCTCGGAACGTGCCAGGTGGTCTTGTTGTAGGTTACTCCGGGCCTGTTTAGCCGTGTCCGGTCGCTTAACGGCCGGACTCGAGAATTGCCTTAAGAGGCTGCACTGTACTTCTGCCGCGAGAGCCGCTGTATGTTCCTCCGTCCGGAGAGAGCGTTCAGTGTTTCCGTTGACCGTGATGACTCCTCGAGGGCCTGGCATCTTGAGCTTGAGGTATGCGTAGTGCGGCACCGCGTTGTACTTTGCAAATGCGGTACGTCCGAGCAGAGCATGATAGTCGCTGCGGAACGGAACTATGTCGAAGATTAACTCCTCGCTTCGGAAGTTATCCGGGGATCCGAAGACCAATTCCAGTGTAACTGAGCTTGTACAATTGGCCTCTACACCTGGTATGACGCCTTTAAAGGTTGTCTTTGTAGGTTTAATCCTTGAGGGGTCTATGCCCATTTTGCACACTGTATCCTGATAAAGCAGGTTCAGGCTGCTGCCGCCGTCCATCAGGACTCTGGTGAGGTGAAATCCATCGACGATTGGGCCTAAAACCAATGCGGCGAATCCGCCGTGGCGGATGCTGGTGGGGTGGTCCCTTCGATCAAAAGTGATCGGGCAGGAGGACCATGGGTTGAACTTCGGGGCGACTGGCTCCATCACGTATACATCCCTGAGTGCACGCTTCCGCTCCCTTTTGGGTATGTGGGTTGCGTATATCATGTTCACCGTCTGCACTTGTGGGGGGAAACCCTTTTGTCCTCTATTGTTCGGTGGTCGCGTCTCTTCCTCATCATCGCTATGCAGCCCCTTGTCGTTGTTTTCGGCAATTAGCTTGCCTGCCTGCTTGAATACCCAACAGTCCCTGTTGGTGTGGTTAGCTGGCTTTTCGGGGGTGCCGTGTATCTGGCACGAGCGATCGAGTATTCGGTCCAAATTGGACGGACCCGGAGTAGTTCTTTTGAATGGCTTTTTCCGCTGACCAGGTTTAGAGCCTCTGAATCCGGCATTGACTACCGTATCCTCATTATTGTCGCTGTTAATGCAGTGTTTGTTCTTGTTTCGACGCGACCTGCCATTGCAGTCCTTGATATCCGGACTGCCAGAATTTTTGCTGAGGTTGTTGCTGCGGGCTAGCCAGCTGTCCTCTCCCGCGCAGAAGCGGGTCATGAGTGATGTGAGGGCTGCCATGGATTTCGGCTTTTCCTGTCCCAGGTGCCAGGCAAGCCATTCGTCACGGATGTTATGTTTGAAGGCCGCGAGGGCCTCCGCATCTGGACAGTCGACGATTTGATTTTTCTTAGTTAAGAACCGTGTCCAGAATTGTCTGGCCGATTCGTCTGGCTGCTGAATTATATGGCTTAGGTCGTCAACATATGGTGGTCGCACATACGTGCCCTGGAAGTTATCAAGGAATGCGGCTTCCAGGTCCTCCCAACTCCCAATTGATTCTGCTGGCAAGATGTTAAGCCAATGCCGATCTGGTCCTTTAAGCTTGAGTGGGAGGTATTTGATGGAGTGAAGATCATCACCGCGGGCCATGTGGATATGAAGGAGATAGTCTTCGATCCAAACCGCAGGGTCTATTGTGCCATCATAAGATTCAATATTCACGGGTTTAAACCCTTCGGGGATTTGATGATCCATTACTTCATCTGTGAAGCATAGTGGGTGTGCGGCGCCTCTGTATTGGGCTATATCACGATGAAGCTCAAAAGAGCTTTGTCTACTATGTTCGGCCCGGCTAGACTTGTCGTGTCCGGCGCGACGGTTGTCCTCACGTATCATGGGGTGCCCATGTGATCCGTAGATCGATCTTGATTGTCTTGCCTTATCCTCCAATATATCTCGCAAGTCCAGAGCGTTCCCCTGTGGTATTGTGCTTTTCGAGCGAGGCCGGGGTACGGTTCTAGTGGAGGGCCTAGAGGCCTCTCTGTCGCGGCCACGGGGTGGTCGGTCAGCCGTGTTGTCCGCTGGTGATGCAGGTTCATATGCCTCCTCCTCTAATCGGGGGAGCAGCTTGCGTTTAGGGTAGCTTTTGGAGGGGCGTTAGAGCTCATGCTCTTCAGCCGCAAGGACTTCAGTCCATCTGTCGGCTAGCAGATCTTGATCAGCTCTAAGCTATTGCTGCTTTTTCTTGAGGCTGTTTGCCGTGGCCATAAGCCTGTGTTTAAAACGCTCTTGTTCGACGGGATCCTCAGATACGACGAATTCATCGTTGTCGAGGCTTGCCTCGTCTCCGGAGGGAGGCATGTAATCCTCTACCTCTTCGTCTGCCGCTCTCTCATGAGGGCTGGCGTCTTCGTCCTCTTGTGATGAATCTTGCTGGAGGGGGTTGTCTTCGGCACTGTCTGGGGTGTTATCATCTCCGGTGCCGGAATCTCCATTCTTGCTGTGGCGGGATTTAGAGCGGCGTTGCTGACGACGGCGCTTGGGCTATTTCTTGGAGGGGTCATCCTCCGCTGTTCCTTCGCCATTCCCATCCTTTGGGATATCCACCATGTATATGTCATATGATGAGGTGGCTTTCCAGTGTCCAGTAGGCACTGGTTCTTGGTCATCTCCGGCATCGTCGTCCATACCGTCGATGTCTTCGGAGTCGAAGTCTAGCATGTCGGTTAGATCGTCGACAGTGGATACTAAGTGGGTGGTGGGTGGGCTTTGAATTTTTTTGTCGTCCGCATCCCAACCGTCCTGACCGCAGCCCAGCCAGGGCTCTCCTGATAACGAGAGATACTTTAGCGAACTCAAGATGTCCCCAAAAGGTGAGTGTTGAAAGATGTCCGCAACGGTGAACTCCATGATCGGCGCCCAATCGGATTTGATTGGAGGGGGCGCGGGAGGTTCGGAGTCCGGCGAGGAGTCCGGCACCTCGGAGTCACGAGCTTCACGAGGGACGAGGTCAGTATTCGGCTCCATCGCCGTAGAGGTTGCAGCCCCCGAGGCGGTGTCTAGCCACCCGTCCTCGAACTGCGCAGCCAGCTCCGAATTGAGGGTCGGAGCAGACTCGTGTGCGGCCTCCAGGGCACTGTCCGGCTGCAGAGCTAAATCATTCCCATCGTGACAGTGCGGCGCGCTCGGCTGTGGCTCGAATCCATCGAAGATCAAGTGTCCGCGGACGTTCGCCGTGAAGTTCAAACTTCCAAATCTGACCTGACGGCCAGGGGCGTAGCTTTCGATCAGCTCCAGATGGCCAAGCGAGTTGGCCCGCAGTGCAAAGCCGCCGAATACGAAGATCTGTCCGGGGAGAAAAGTCTCACCCTGGACTGTGTCGTTGTTGATGATCGAAGAAGCCATCGAGCCTATCGGTGACGACACAGAGGAACACTCAATGAAAGCACCAATGTCGGTGTCAAAACCGGCGGATCTCGGGTATGGGGTCCCGAACTGTGCGTCTAGGCGGATGGTAACAGGAGACAAGGGACACGATGTTTTACCCAGGTTCGGGCCCTCTTGATGGAGGTAAAACCCTACGTCCTGCTTGATTGATATTGATGATGTGGGTATTACAAGAGTAGATCTACCACGAGATCAAGGAGGCTAAACCCTAGAAGCTAGCCTATGGTATGATTGTTCTTCGTCCTATGGACTAAAGCCATCCGGTTTATATAGACACCGAGAGGGCTAGGGTTACACAGAGTCGGTTACAATGGTAGGAGATCTACATATCCGTATTGCCAAGCTTGCCTTCCACGCCAAGGAAAGTCCCATCCGGACATGAGACGAAGTCTTCAATCTTGTATCTTCCTAGTCTTGGAGTCCGGCCGATGATGATAGTTCGGCTATCCGGACACCCCCTAGTCCAGGACTCCCTCAATGCTCATCTAAAGATTTCCCATCAACTAGGCTAGTTGGGGTTTAAGCACGAGCGGATAAGGATCGAAGATGATCCAAGTAGAACACTTTAAGTGGATCCATATCAATAGATTTTTAGCAAGCAAAGATGCAAGCAAATAGAAGGCACATGGAAACACAAACAAAAGACATACGGGAAGAAGGCGAAGAAAAGGCAAAGGTTTTCGAAAACCGTTTTAGAAGTGGGGGAGAGGAAAACGAGAGGCGAATGGCAAATAATATAATGCGAGGGATAAGAGTTTGTGATGGGTACTTGGTATGTCTTGACTTGTGCGTAGACTCCCCGGCAACGGCGCCAGAAATCCTTCTTGCTACCTCTTGAGCATGCGTTGGTTTTTCCCTTGAAGAGGAAAGGGTGATGTAGCAAAGTAGCTTAAGTATTTCCCTCAGTTTTGAGAACCAAGGTATCAATCCAGTAAGAGGCTACACTCCAAGTCCCTCGTACCTACACAAACAAATAAGAACCTTGCAACCAACGCGATAAAGGGGTTGTCAATCCCTTCACGGCCACTTGCAAAAGTGAGATCTGATAGAGATAATAAATATTTTTGGTATTTTTATGATATAGATTGGAAAGTAAAGATTGCAAAATAAAATAGATTGCAAACTTATATGATGGAAAATAGACCCCGGGGCCATAGGTTTCACTAGTGGCTTCTCTCAAGATAGCATAAATATTATGGTGGGTGAACAAATTACTGTCGAGCAATTGATAGAAAAGTGCATAGTTATGAGAATATCTAGGCATGATCATGTATATAGGTATCACGTCCACGGCAAGTAGATCGAAATGATTCTGCATCTACTACTATTACTCCACACATCGACCGCTATGCAGCATGCATCTAGAGTATTAAGTTCATAAGAACAGAGTAACACCTTAGGCAAGATGACATGATGTAGAGGGATAAACTCAAGCAATATGATATAAACCCCATCTTTTTATCCTCGATGGCAACAATACAATACGTGTTTTGCTTCCCCTGCTGTCACTGGGAAAGGGCACCGCAAGATTGTACCCAAAGCTAAGCACTTATCCCATTTCAAGAAAGATCAATCTAGTAGGCCAAACCAAACTGATAATTTGAAGAGACTTGCAAAGATAACAAATCATACATAAAATAATTCAGAGGAGATTCAAATATTGTTCATGGATAATCTTGATCATAAACCCACAATTCATCGGATCTCAAAAAACACACCACAAAAAGAATTACATCGAATAGATCTCCAAGAAGATCGAGGAGAACTTGGTATTGAGCTCCAAAGAGGGAGCAGAAGCCATCTAGCTAAACTGTGGACCCGAAGGTCTGTGGTAAACTACTCACACTTCATCAGAGAGGCTATGGTGTTGATGTAGAAGCCCTCCATGATCGATTCCCCCTCCGGCGGAGCACCGGAAAAGGCTCCAAGATGGAATCTCACGAGTACAAAAGGTTGCGGCGGTGCAAATAGGGTTTCGTGGTGCTCCTGGCTGTTTTTAGGGTACATGGGTATATATAGGCGAAGGAAGTCAGTCAGGGGAGCCACGAGGGGCCCACGAGGGTGGGGGTATGCCTTCCTACCTCATGGCCGCCTCGTTTCTTTCTTGACGTCCACTCCAAGTCTCCTAGATTGCGTTTGTTCCAAAAATAACTCTCCTGAAGGTTTCATTCCGTTTGGACTCTGTTTGATATTCCTTTTCTGCGAAACACTGAAATCGGTAAAAAAATAACAATTTGGACTGGGCCTCCGGTTAATAGGTTAGTCCCAAAAATAATATAAAGTGTATAGTAAAGCCCATTAAACAACCAAAATAGGTAATATAATAGCATGGAACAATCAAAAATTATAGATACGTTGGAGACGTATCACTTGTCCAGCGCGTGGCACACTAACTAAAACAACAACAAGACCAGGCACACAGGATCAAAACACCTAGATGATTCTTACTGCTGATTGATTGCAGTTGCAGGACATCAATTCTATTGCCGCAACCTTGAAGCCCTCAAATGGCCGAAAAATACTTTGGTGTATCAAGTTTGTTCACCCTCTCCCGTTCAGTCTAAAGGGTACCAAAAATATCAGATGGATGCTATATGAAAGAACAAAATAGTATTTAGGAAAAGAGATTGACACCTGAAACAAAAACTTCCTTTTGCCTACTTGTGTTCTTGTATCTTATATCTGCTATAACATAACACTGCTGTAACACGCAATATACTGAAGTTACTTTCACTGAAATAGAGCCATTTCACAAAATGATCTAGTTGACAGAATGAGATAGGGGGAATTAACTTGACAACTATTGCAAAAGTTGAAATGGATAGAGCAAGCATAGATAGTGACAGCTAGCTAACAAGATATTCTAAATACTACAAAACCAGGAAACATCCTTACCCTCCCAAGGATTACACATTTGGTAGGTAGAAGAACATTTTGTCACGCATTGTCGGGCAATCTAGGTAGCTTGAATGAACATCTATTTTTCAAATAAAAGTGGAGAGCACAAAACATCAATTACTAAATTCATTCACATTAAATGCTAGTACTTTAATATGTAGCATAAGCAGGGAACAAATATAAATTTGCATATTAGGAAGTCATCAGAGAGCAAACGCCTGTCTTGTGATAACGCAGGAAAACCATTGTAACGCTTGAGGGGAAAAAGGCAGTGGTCGCATATTGTGCTTGGTGTCACCGACAGATACGTGTTCTTAGCTCTGACACAAACACCACTGGCTAGAATTCAAATCAACTCTGCTTGTAGTCAAGGAAAATAATAATTAGAAAGGATAATTGAACACACATATGATTCTGCAATGCAGATAAGAAGGAAATATAGAGCCGTCAGAGCACACCACTAAATGTTGAAATGCCAAGTAGTAATATGTCAAACAATACTTAAAACGATCAATTCAATTCCGTTAATCTAACCACAAATGCATCTAAAGAACGAACCTTACATCGAGCTCGGTAGAGGAGATACATCCAATTTTTTCATCTTTCTTCTTAAATCTAACAAATACTCCAGTTAGTATCTCAAAGATCCCAAAGGCTATTTGAGTAGAGGGGTTGGGAAGGGGAAGATGTAACCCCACATCAAAGCGGGTACCCCAGTCCGTTGGGCCAATTCCCCGCCGCCGCCGATGAAGGGAACCGCCAGAGAGGGACGGGGAGGGAGGCAGGGGAGTGGTGGCGTGCGTGCGTGCTTACCGTTGCGGCATGGATGGCCGAACCTCGATGACGACGGCGACGGGGAAGGAAGAGACGACACTGTGAGGAGGCCGAGAGCCCGGCCTTGGCTGCTGCTTGATTGCTGGAGACGTCGAGCGGCAGTTTCCCGGCCTTGGCTGCTGCTTGAGTCCTATATCTACGTTACACGGCATAGGGCGGCCTTCACTTCTTCAATTCTTGTCGGGGTGAATAACAAAGGAGAGGAGATGAGGTTGAGGACGAGGAAGAGGCAAGCGGAGGCCGCCGGTAGAGGGGATCTCGATCTAGATCTGGATCGGGGGTGGGTGGTGTGGGAGAGCGGAGTGGGACGGTTGGTGGGATAGTGGTAGCGCGGCTTGTCCCACAGTACTGCAGCTATCTATCTACTAGTAGCGTAGCTTTTACACCCCACGCTACTATTACTGTCTGTTGGGAGGGCATGGTGTAAATCATTTAGTAGCAGCGGGGGTTTTCAGTGCCCGCGCTACTACTATTCCATACCAGTAGCGCGGTTTTTCTGCCCGCGTTACTACTAATTAGCAGTAGCGCGGGCCAAATAACCCATGCTACTACTAAGAGTCTGTCTATAGGCGTTTTCCTAGTAATGTTAGTGAATTTTTATTCATCTAAGTGAATGTGATCAGACCCTAACCTATTATGTGCTTCTACCTCAACTCTATCTGTCCAAATCATATGCATTCTATTAAAAACTGTCAATTGTCTTCTCTCAGTCCTTGTCAGTAGAGGACAAACTGACAAACATTTAAATCTGTTTAATGCCGTATCCTTATTGCCTGAAAACTGGAGAAGCCAAAACGACCACCCGACAATCCAGGCATGTGTGCCACGTGTCTCTCAGATGTGAACCGCCAAGGGCACCTGCATAATTGCGCTGCGCCGCCCTCCTCCTACTTATAAATATTCACCCATGTGGTCAATATCGGTTCTTCCACCTCGCCACCTCGCACAAACCCTAGCGCCTCCACTAGCTCGCATCGACGCCGGAGACGAAGCGCTAGCTGCCGTGACTTCTTCGACGCCGTACTCACGTCGGCCGGGGACCTCGTCCTCTCTGCCGCTGCCGTAGGTGTCTTCTACTGCCAAGTTAGGGCGCTGGAGATTGAACTGCTCGGCTTCCTTTCAACCTCGTCCAACAGTTCGTCCGTGGTAAATAAATCTTATTTTTACTGCCTTTTTTGATCCGTCAAATCCATCCACTTGAACCAAAAGTGGTTTCTTCACTTCCAAATCTGGATTTATTCTCTTTTTCATCTCGTATCATGCGAAGTATGTTCATTATGCTTCATAACTAGTTAGATTCCTCCCTTGTACTTATTCATGGATTTGTACAAATCTGGAACTAACTCTCTCCAAATAAGTGAATGTCTTCGCACTATGAGGTCAATGTCTTATAAACTGATTTATCTTCAAAATCTTCTGAGAATGCATATGACCTCTTCCCCTTCCCTTGCATCTCTAATGCTATTTCAGGTACATGTCCATGGGAGAATCCCTTGGTTCTCATAGTCTGCATTCATTTGCAGAATTCCTACAACGTCACGTTGAATCACCTGCAGCCAGTTCTTGTCTGACTAGCAGACGGAAGCCATTCACTGTGTTGAAGCCTATCAGTCTGAATACTATGGCTTCAGAGAAGTCTGCACGCAAGGTGGCAGGCAACACCGTGGCAATACTGCACTCGATTTACCTCCCAATCTATATGAACAGTACAAGTCAGATCCTGAGGAGAGTTACAACCAACGCAAAAATTGGATACAGTGGATCCGAAGATATTGGGCTGAGGAATGGTTCAAGTACAGGTTCGTCGCGCTAGAATACGCCAAAAAGAATGCCATCAAGCGGCCATGGGGTGACTCTCTCTACCATGGCTTGGTGCCAAAGAGCAAGGCTGAAGCCATTGAAAAGAAATTCTATCCTTGCATGGTCAGAGGACCACAGCCTGAAGCCGCCGACCCATCTTCTCTGTTATGATGTCGTGAGGACAATCTGTTCAAGCAAAACTTTTAGTTTGCTAAAGATTCAGCTGCCAAGAACCACAAGGAGTTCGGCCTCAACTTCAACTCTGGCCCCTCCGCTCCAAGATCTGATGGGACATGTAAAGCTAATGAGAATAGAATTGGCCCCTTTGCCAATTTTGATGGGCTCCTGTCTCACATTGCTGCTCAGCGAGCAGTTGTGGATCAATCTGGTGGTGAAGCTGATTCTTAAGAGGCTCCCTCACCTCCAAAGGAGAAAAAGATGAAGAAGATAAAAGCTGCCAAGCCATCTTCTTCACCAAAAGCTTCAACAAGGAAGACTCTGAAGACTGCACCGCCTGAATCTAGTGTGTAGTCTGAAGACTTATCTCATGTGTCCAAGAGGACCAAGAAGCCATTGCCCAAGAAGGCCACTAGGAAACCCCTGACTCCGTTTGCTGTACTACGCAATGAAGGTGAAGCCATTAATCTGTCAAGCGATGATGATCTTGGTGATGATGCTCTGGAAATGCTTATCAAGAGCAAGCAAGAGGCTAAAATCTTCAACGATCTGCCCCTCTTTGATGTTGATATTCTGAATAACTTCATCGATGAGTGGTTCGACAATCAACACATTAGTATTGATGATCTTCAGCTCCATGTGGACATCAGCGTCACTTTCCATGGTGCCATTGTTGGTGAATTGGCCATCGCTCAGAAGATTGTTGAGCTGGGAAACAATATTGATTATGAGAAGGCTCACTTATAGAAGAACATGGCCAACTTCAGCGTGGCAGATGTTCAAATCCTCAAGCAGATGATGCATGACCTCAAGGAGGAATTCCAGAAGAAGCAAAATGAAGCTAAAGGCTCACGAGAGTGCATGAAGTACCTTACTGAGAAATGCGTTCAAGCCCACAATGAAACTGAGAAGCAAAAAGCTCTTGGGCGCCCTGGCATCGATCCCAAGATGGCTGCCAAGAAGAAGTCTGCTGAGACCCAAACTGCACCAAGGAAGGAAGAACCTCACATTGTCTTCCCTACCAGTATGACAGGCTCGAAGCCTAAGGTCCCCTCAGCAGCTTCAGAGCTGAAGAAAACAAGGGAAGCTAAAGCTAAAGCCAAGAAGCGCAAGTACAAGGATGCATCTGACAATGCTCCTTCAAAGAAAAAGTTGAAGGCTAAGGGAACTAAGTCTTCAAAGAAAGAACGTGCTGCGGCTTCTCAGCCTCTCATTATTGAACCCATCTCAGTTGCTCCTCCTGCTGCCTCCCACAAGGATCGACGTGTTGTGATCCACCAGCCTGCTTCCATAGAGGCTCGTGAAGAAGAACAGGTTCCATCTGTTGACCCCAATGCAGCTGAAGACATTGGTCATGAAGACAATGTAATTGATGATGAAGTCCTTCCTTAACTCAAGCACCACTTGGTATCATTGCTTGCTCCAACAAGCAGCGAATACATCAGCATTGGTCATCTATTGACGCCAATTGATCAGGATGATTCATTGGCTGAGCGCCCGCAAGAAGAAACCCCAGTTCATGATGAAACACCCCGTAGTCCACCAGCGCACGTCACCAATCCAGTGGTGAATGATGACAACTACATGGAGACCACACCATCGCCAAAGGTGTTGCCCGTGTTCCAACGGCTTCGCAAAGGTCTCAGGCCATCCGTCTCCATGTCAACCATCCCAGAAGAAGATTCACAACAATCAAGTTTAGTGGCACGTCAAGTGTTCCCTGAAGAGAATCCTTCTACGATGGTTCCTGAGTCTGAAGCCAAAACTGCTGAAGACATTCTGGCTGCATCAATCAATGAAGAAGAAAGAGAAAGAAGAGAAGAGAGAGTTGCCACACCCTCGGCTCCAAATCAAGCCATTTTCGAGGAGAATGTGACTGTGCAAGACCCTCCGGTCATTGACCAAATGGAGGTTGAGAACAATGAGGCTTCCACAAACACTGCTGAAGCCAATGACCCTGTCTTGGTTGAAGATCCTGTGGAGCCTGAAGCTAATGTTGTGCCTGAAGCCAACGTGAACCCTGAAGCCTCCGTGACGCCGGTCTCCACTGGCGGCACAATTCCTCCTCCAAGGCCTCACACTATGGAAACAGCTTACAATCGTTAGGGGGAGTTAGTCATTGTTCGCTGGCCAATCCTGGTTCCTCCCACTGGTCCGGGACCCCAATATGATTACCATGTGTAGCAGTGACCACAAGTACAGAAGCCAAAGCCCAGGTTGCCAAGGCTTCCAAGCGCTGCTACAGCACCAGGATCTTTCAGTGTCAACAGCTTCAGAGCACACAATACCTTCTTTGACAGTGACAAGAATACCAACTCAAAGCTAAGGATCTCTTCAGATCGCTTCTGGAGCCATCAATAGAGAAGCTATTACTCCTGTGTGCTCTACAATCAAGAAAGAATTTTTCCTCATATGCGCCTTGATTGTGAAGCTATGGCTGGGCTCCCCTGTCTTAAAGAAGCTCTGGATTGCTTTCGGGATGCTGGTCTTCTAGAATTTGTCACTCGCAAAGAGCACTGGAATGAAGAACTACTCCTGCAGTTCTATGCTACTCTTCACATTCGTGGCTAGAACCGGGATCCGGAGACATGGATCCTCGAGTGGATGATAGGTGATGTGCACCATGAAGCTAAAGCTCAAGACATCATCGAGCTTACCTCCCTGCCCACTCCAGGTGATCTGTATGAGCCTGGTTGTCAGCATCACAGAGAAGAACTACAGAGCATTTTTCAGCGACCAGAACCCAATATGAGTCAAATGCTTAGCCTGATGAAGCCATTGCCTCAAGATGCAGAATAACCCAAGGAATTCTTTGTCAAAGACCTCGAGTGCATTCCCCGCAGTCTATCGTATACTGAGGCGTACTCTCTGGCCAATCAAGGGACATTCTTCTGAAGCCAAACTTGAAGGAGCCATGAAGACTTTGGTCTTCTATATTGTCAATGGCATCAGATTCAACTCCCAGGATTTCTTCACCAGACAACTTGTTGCATCTGGGATTGATCTGTTTGGCTTGAAGATCTATGCTCCATGGGTAATGCATCTAATCAAGCTCCATTCTTCTGTCAATTATTAGCCTTCAGCATGCAACCATCTTGTCTTTCTGCCTAAGGTTGATATCTCAGTTGAAGCTATCTACCCCAAGCCTGCCAAGGAGCCTCTATGTCATCAACATATTGATCATTACAGCTTCTCACAACTTATTGAAGGGGTTCATGTTCCCAATGCTGCAACTACTGCCTATCCTCTAGCTGGCAATGTGTGCATGCCTCATCATGCAAATACTGAAGCCACTGCAAGTACAATTGCCCAAAGGCCTCGGAAGCGTTCTCGTGTACTCAATGACCGCGAACTGCTTGTGGCCCTACATCAGAAGCAGGATAAGCACCACGACTGGCTGAAGCATCAGATGCAGAGTATCTTGGTGGATCTCAATCGCATTCGCAACTTGGCAACCAAGAACTCATTTGTTGCCCATGAGAATGCTCGGCGGTCCTGGAAAAGCCTCACTCTGCTATGCTCTGAAGATGATCTGCGAGCAGATGGCTTCACCGAGAGCTTCAAGTTTGACTCCAGGCCTCCACCAAACACAAGCTGGCTCCGCACTCCCTCACTTGAAGATTCTGAGTATTCATCTTCGGCTGCAACTGTTGTTGCGAATGTCGTTGATGAAGAAGATGATGCCACTTCACCGACCATGGCTACACTGCATCTCGACTCTGCACCAGGCCCCTCTGCACCACCAAACTCCAACGCCGACCCTGCTCCTTCTGGAAATGAGTAGACGCTTTATGTCTTCAAATCTTTTTGGTCATTATTGACAAAAGTGAGAGAAGCATATGAGTTGATAGTCTTCAAGCGGGTCCTTATGGGTGGTTGCATTATTTTGCAAGTTTTACAACTCTTGTCTTTTGATACATTTGGTTCTTTGAGTTGTAACACTTAAACTCAATGGTCGTCTGCTACCTTTTCTGCTATTATGTGTTGCGATGATAAATTCCTCATGAAGTCATTCTGCAGACGTCCATTTTCCATTATGCATATCATTATCTTCATTATCTTTCTATATGCACAATATATTGTCTTCACACTTTGAAGATGGACTCCACAAAGTAAAACCTGTCATGTGCATTTGCATTCAAAAGCAAATCGTTTATATGCACATCTTCAGGGGGAGCCTCGTCATATGTATGAAGACAATGCTCACAACACTAAACTTTGACATACTTGTATCCCCGTTGAAAACTTCAACCTGTTTGTCATCAATCATCAAAAAGGGGGAGATTGTAAGCGCATCTAGTGCCACCCCTAGTTGGTTTTGGAGTATTGATGACAAACTTGGTTGAGGGACTAATGTGTTTATGAGAATTGCAGGATAACACAAGTAGTACTCCCATGTTGGTTCGGTTTACCTACCAGAGATGACCCCTAAAAATGTGTGAAGACATTGAAGACAATAGTGGTCTGTGAAGATATTCACATTGAAGACTATGACAAGAGAAGACATCGCATGACATGAATACTATGGAATGCGAAGACATAGTTGTTTAGTAGTTTCCTTTTCTTCTTTGTTGAGTCATAGGAACCACCGTACTGTTAAGTGGGGTCCAAGTGAACAAAGCGAGAGTGACTGAAGTGATGCTCAACCAAATCCTATGTCTTCGAGCAAAGACAATGAGAGCAAATCTTATCCAGAGCTGGATGAGTCAGCTTGGCTTGTATCCCAAACTAAGTTGCCGCATGTGTTGGAAATTTGACTATTGGACATGTGCCAGTTCCTTACTAACCCAGGGTCATTTTGGACAAATCAGGTCGGGTTGCCTCCTGGCTATAAATAGCTCACCCCCTACACCATAAGTTGGTGGCTACTCAGATCTAGTGTATGGATTTTGTCATTTGAGAGCAACCCACCTCTGAAGCATTTGAGAGAGAATCCTTGCAAGGACAAAGCCCAAAACATCCAGAGCCAAAGAGTGTTAGGCATCACTGAAGACTTTCTGTCCGTGTGATCTGAAGACTTATTACACTTGAGGACTGTGAATCCTCCAGCCGGTTAGGCGTCGCGTTCTGAGCATCCAAGAGTCATTGTGGATTGCCCTTGAATGAAGTTCGTGAAGGTTTGGAAGTCTCCCTTGAAGACTTACCAGAGTGATTGGGAGAGGACTAAGTGTTCTTTGCTCAAGGGGAATAAGATGAAGACGCATTCTTCTGAGTTGAATCTCAGCCTCCCTAACCAGATGTACAATTGTCACAGCAAATGGAACTGGTCCAACAAACCCCTTGTCCTCTCTGTCGTGGAATTATCACGTCAGATTTCCTATTGTAAGGACTTAGTCGTGGAGCCATCGCAACTAGGAAGATTAAAGGGGTTAAACGGGACAAAGGACACGGAGTTTATACTGGTTTGTCCCCTTGTAGTGAAGGTAAAAGCCTACGATCCAGTTTTGGGTGGTATTGCTTATGTCTCGATTACCAGGGAGCGATTTTGCTTGACCTATGTTTTGATATGTGGTTACTTGCCCTGAACCGCCGTCGGGTCGTCCTTTATATACAGAGGTTGATGCCCAGCGGCTCACAGAGTCCCGGCCGGCTCATAAATAGTGTCCGGCTCGGTCTCTTTCTATTTCTGCCTTATAATACAAGTTACATACATATGGCAGTTTATCTCTACGGGCCTTAAGTCGCCTCCGGGCCTTGGGCTTTTAACTGAACTGCCATCTTCAAGTGTCTGCAGTGGGCTTCGTCATAGGTGTGGCCCGGCCCCTCCTGGGCGGGGCATACCTAATAGTAATATCCCCAACATTGGGCCCCAGATTGATTTGAACTGGTTCATGTCAATCTTCAACACTTGGAAAAAATCTTTTGCTTCCTCATTGCCCGAGAATCTATAACCCGCCGTGACGTCATCCTTCGGATTTAGGATAACCCGCCATGACGTCATATGTCATTATTTTATTCTTTGTCCAATATACCTCAATGGATCCTTATCTTAATGAGCATCCCGAGAATCGAGGCGTCTCAGTAGTTTAGATAATTATTTTTCTAGCCTCCTCGTTTTTTGCGCCTGCTTATCAGTCTTTCCTTATGAATAGACACGACCAGGTCTTCCTCATTCTCCCCTTTCCTTTGTCTTCTTCCTCCCACAAACCTACTACCACTCGAGCTGCGCCGCCGCCGCAGAGCACCTCGTCTTCATCGACCTCGGCCGCTGTATCAACCTGAGTCGACCCAGAGAACGGCGGCGCCCCTCCGCAGTAGATCTGCAACTTGTAAGTCTTCGTCTTTCTGCACCTTAGATCCGCATTAGGTCTTGCGAGTTCCTCTGTGTTCTTTGCTGCCCATCATGGTTTCTTCATAGTTTCTTTACTGTAGCCTCTTTTGATCCAAAAGGAGCATAGAACTCATGCGGTAGCTGTTTCGCGTCCATTTTTGATGCTAACAAATCTCTTTTTCTGTAAAGAGGCCTCATTATGACTTACGAACTCATCTGTACTAGCTTTTAGGTCTAGAATATTTCCTTTTCTTGAACAACATTTGATCCAAAATAATTATCACAACCTATGAAACTTGTTTGTGTAACACTTAGTCAAAAAACTGCACTTGTTAGATCCACCTACTCATGGCGACTTTCATCACCAGCTTGAAAAAAGGTAATGCTCAATTGACAATCTTAACCACCCATGGCGGTTTAAATAACTTAACTGCTTATAATGCTCATGGCGGCTTAAATATTCTGACATAACTAGCCATATACCATTAGGCCCCTTATAAGCCGCCATCTTGGATATGTACTGTAATGTTTCTCTTCGGCTTAAATTTGAACCGGAAATTTTTACTCTTTTTTAGGCTTTCATCACAATGCCGCCGAAGACAACCACTTCATGCAATTGGGTTCAGTCCATTGTCACTGAGAAGACCTTTGAAGACTTTGTGAAAGTTGGCTATCTGCTGCAAAGGGATGTCATGTTGTACCGTGCTCCTGACCCAACGGAAGAGAGACCTCAACCCAAGGAAGGGGAAGTAATTCTCTTTACGGATCATATGAACCGGGGTTTCTCACCACCCGACTCAAAATTCTTTAGGGATGTTCTGCACTTCTTTGATCTCCATCCTCAAGACATCAGACCCAATTCCATGTATAATATTTGCAATTTTCAAGTATTCAATGAGGTATATCTAGGAGACGAACCCAACTTGCTACTCTTTAGAGAGTTGTTCTACTTGAACCGCCGAAATGAATGTGCCAACGGACAAAGTTTGGAACTTGGCGGTGTCTCAATCCAGCATATGAGAGACGTCATTTTTCCCTATGCCAATCCACCAAGTCATCCTAAAGACTGGAACCAAACATGGTTCTATTGCAAAGAACTTCTTTGGCTGATGAGAATCCTCTGCCCGGTTTTCGCGCTCTACGTCTTGATTCCAATTATCCACTTCCTGATAAGATATCAGCCGCCGAACGTAAGACGCTCGCCCCCACCTTGGTTAAAATCAAGGCTCTTTTGGGGAACGGGCTAAATGGCATTAACTTGGTCCAGGTTTGGCTCGCCTAGCGGATCATTCCATTAAGACGCCGCCCCGGTCTAATGTGCACTTTTTCGGGCAAGAAAGATGACCCACTGTGACACAGTTTTGATGATTTGCCTGACCATGTTATCAATGACATGACAAAGTCTCTCCTGAATGAAAGCCTAGCAGACTGCAGTAAGGTGGGCTTAAGCCCTTTCCGCGAAGCCAACCCGGCTCCAGCGGTAAGTCACCAAGATGAATAAATCATCTTCAACATTGATGCTTTATCTGTACTCAAACCTTTGCTGACTTTCACAGACTGATGACAAATTCTGAAAGTAAAATATGATCATGAGGCCGCAAAAAGAGCCAGGAAGGCCAAGAGATCTGCCAGGAAAGCCGCCGTGAAGAAAAGAGGAAAGAAACCCAATGCTTCTGAGCTACTTCAACTGGAGGACTCTTCTGAGTCGGACGTATCCCTTGACTCTCTTGGCTCATTTTTTTAATCACCTTATTGATACTGATTATGATCAGGATGATACGGGCACGAGTCGCGGGGTAGATGAAGAGGTAACTATCATTTCCTCCGACTCATAGCCTTTGTAGAGATAAAAAATCTGACGAGTAACCCAGAAAGTAAGATTTCCACATCCCTTAGCTTATCAAGATCCTCAATTTCTTTTGAAGCAATAGATTCATGAGAGCCAGAGGCAGACTCGGACCAGCAAAGACACGGAGCTCTCCTCCGGCTTACCAAACACACCACGAAAATGCCGGAACGAGGTCACCTCCGACTTAAATTCCTCCTATCCTTTGGCAGGTCTCACTCATCAACCACTGAATCCTTCTGACTCGAATTATCAGGAAACATATCCTTCCTCCGGTGACTCAACTCAATCCAACCTACCGGATTTTAAGATCCCTCCAGGGTAATGATGACTTACTTATCCTGTATTTTATTGAATGTTTATATTTATACTGACCTTTTAGTCTTATGCAGCGGCAAAGCAAAGCCTAGCAAGAAGGCAAAGAATGACAAGCCAGCCGATGAGCCAACCCTCAAAGAACCAAAACTTCAGACGGCCGCACCTGAAGCCTCCGTTGCTGAGCTGCCGCCTGAATCAGCGCATGAGCCGCCAACGTAAACCACTGACCCACCTGCTGATCAAGCCACTGATGGCTCTGAAATCCTGAGGTTTCT
Organism: Triticum timopheevii; assembly: GCA_963921465.1. Lineage (NCBI taxonomy): Eukaryota > Viridiplantae > Streptophyta > Magnoliopsida > Poales > Poaceae > Triticum > Triticum timopheevii. The sequence goes on along the minus strand of OY997274.1, from coordinate 128,646,739 downwards.
AGCCCAGTCAAAACAAATGACCCTCAAGACGCTGATGTTGAAATTACCAAGAACAGCTATATTGAGTCGGGAAGACCTACTGTGCTTGCCAAGTGCTCTGCCAAAGAAGAACTCCTGGAGCGTCGTAAGGTCAGATTTGACATTGATGATTACTCTCACATGAGCGTTGGGGAAGTTTTGTCTGGCTATCTTATTCAAGTGCACAACAGCCGTGACGTCGAAATCGACATGGTGAAGCAAATGCACCATAATTTGAGGTATAATCTCCTCTGTTCCCTGAATCATCCTTATTATGCCAGCTCCCAAGTCTATTGCTTATGATGAATATGTTGTAGACTTAGAATCAATCGTACAAGTATTTAGTAATATCCTTTGATCAAACCTGTAAAAAATCCAGCTTAATCCGTAGTCCCCAAGGGCCGGGTTAATCAAAAATGAATGAGCCGGTCCTTCACATGCTTGTGTAGAATATAGTACTTGTGTAGCTTTAAATGCAATATGCATTAGCCCCCAAGTGCCAAGTAGTCTTGCTTGCAAAGTACTTGCGACTTACTCTCATGAACCGCCATTATAGATGAAATTTCTTCGGTTGACATTAGCCCCAAGTGTCAAGTACTCTTGCTTCCAAGGTGCTTGGGACTTACTCTCATGAACTGCCACATAGATATAATCTTTTGGTACACATTAGCCCCCAAGTGCCAAGTAGTTTTGCTTGCAAAGTGCTTGGGACTTGAATATGATATGCTAATAGTCATGATTTTGACCCGGTATTTGTACATGCCACCACCAATCAATTTCAAACAGAAATATCTGACTTGAAGAACCGCCTGGAATCACAAGAGACAGAAACCCAAAGGGCCAATTCCAAGTTTGAATTCAGTGTATCTGAACAAGAGAAACTGAAACAAGACTTTGAAATAGAGAAAAAGGCCTAGGGTGATGAAAAGATTGCTTTGACCAATCGAGCTGAGAAGGCAGAGGCAGCTCTTGAAGAAGCGACCGTCGAGTTATCCGGCTTAAAACACCATGTCTCTCAGATGGTCTTAGCAATATTTGGTAAGTCGCCCTGCAAGTGTTAAATACTTGAAACTTTCCAATGATCTTATAAATTGTTACTAACGCACCTGACATTGTGATGCAGGCCCCAGGAGTTCAGATCTCAACCAAGACATGTTAATAAAGCTGAAGGCGGTTTACATGCTGGTGGAACAACTCTACACCGAATCTCAGCGCGCCTTAGCCACAGTGGCCCTGTCAAATGAAGTCCCCACACTTTTGGTGGATGTACTAAGGAAGCTTTCTGTGCTGCCCCAACAGTTCACTGAACTAAGGCAATCGTCTGCAAGAGCCGGAGCTGTAGCTGCATTAAGCCGGGCCAAAGCCTGGCTATCGGAACTAGAACCGGCCGACATCGCCATTGGGTATCCAAGCCTGAAGGAGGATGGTACACCATTTGAACAGGAGGACTTTGCTACATGTGTGAAGGAAGTATGCCCCGTGGCCACCCTGATTGCTGATGACGTGGATCTCACGAAGTACCAGGCAGGTTATGATGGAGAGAATCAAAGGATTCCGACACCACATTACAAGCTGACAAGCCTGATTCCACCAATTCGTAAGCATACCTTTGCCCCTGAAGTTGACCCGGCCGGACTAATTGTTGATGAAGCTAAATTTGAAGCTTTGAATGGCATTGACTGGCCATCATCATCCTTCCAGGACAGGGAACAGGACGAAGGAGTGGAAAGGGTTGACCCGGAAGCTTCAGGCCAACAAGAGAGTTGATCCGCCATGCGGCTCGTATTTGTAACCTTCTGAAAAAATGTTAATCTCTTGGACTCGGGGAGTCATGTAATAGGAGTAGAAATGACTTTGCTTTGTCGTGCCATCATGAACGTTTTGATGCTGTGACACTGTTTAAGCCGCCATCTTATATTTACTCCTCCTTACACTTAACATTTGTTTTCCTTAAGCATCAGAAAGCTTTTAAACTATCCTACATAGAGAAATAGATCACAAGTACCCTTGACAGCTTACCGCAAGGCAAGTCATATAACTTTCATTATGAAGATAAGAATCACAGATAAACCTGTTAGGAATTACAGCTTTTGAAACATACTATAATATCATACCTGTGATTTTGAACTTGAACTGCCGACTTATATAACCCGAACAGTAAGGGTGGTAACCCAATCCTTAGAAGCTGCTCACTTCCAAGTATATGATATTTGTCATATTGGCGACTTATCATTCAAACCAAGCCGGTTTAAAGCTAAAACCGCACTCGTATTTAAATCTGAACAAAGAAGTCTCAAGACAAAACCAAAGATTGCTTTCAAAAAAACTTAAGCTAAATAGAGATAAAACAAAGCAAGGCTTCTAATTCGAATACGATCAGTAAACCATTCCAAAGGGGTTAAGGTAGTATTCGAATACGATCATGTAGCCCCCAGTGGCTTTGGCGTTGCGCCGATCAAGAGGGTAGCAACAACTATGTTCTCTTTGGTTCGAATACGACCTATGTTTGAACAGGAAGCCCCCAAATGACCTTGAGAGTTTTTTAACGACTCTGATTTGAATACGATCAAAGTCGGACCCAAAAGGGGTTAAGCTATGATTCGAATACGATCAAGAAGCCCCCTAGTGAGTTTTGGCATTGCGCCGATCAAGAGGGTACCGACAGCTATGTTCTCTTTTGTTCGAATACGACCTATGTTTGAACAGGAAGCCCCCTAGTGACCATGAATTTTAACGGCTAGATTCGAATACGATCGTAAGCCGGACCAAGAGGGTTAAACTAGATTTGAATATGATCAGCCCCCGATTGATCATTTGAAATTATGATGATGAAGACATATGATCATTGAGGATGAAAAGGACAGAGGTCCTGCTTTATTACTTATAATATATACATCGTCAAGATATGTACATCATGAGAGCCGGTGGCTCAAGTGTAGTAAGGTCGAAGATGAGCTATATTCCATGGCCGGCGAGTCTCCTCCTCCGACTTACATGAGTCTTTGTGCTCTCGAACATCGCTAAGGTAGTATGACCCGTTGTTCAAGTTCTTGCTGACCACATAGGGCCCTTCCCAAGGTGGGGATAACTTGTGTGCATCAGTTTGATCCTGGATGAGCCGGAGCACCAAATCACCTTCCTGAAAGGTTCTACACTTAACCCGACGGCTGTGATAATGGCGCAGGTCGTGATGGTAAATCATCGAGCGGGCTGCTGCTAAGTCACGCTTCTCATCCAACATGTCAAGTGCCTCCTCATGTGTTTGCTCATTATTAGCTTCAACGTAAGCCGCCACGCGGGGCGAGTCATGACGGATGTCACTAGGAAGAACCGCCTCTACTCCATAAACCATGAAGAAAGGGGTGTAACCTGTAGATCTGTTGGGGGTAGTATTGATGCTCCATAACACTAAGGGTAACTCCTTCACCCAACAACCCGGCGTTCGTTGCAAAGGAACCAGATGCCGGGGCTTGATGCCTTTCAAGATCTCCTGATTGGCTCTCTCTACTTGACCATTGGATTGAGGGTGAGCTACTGATGATACATCAAGCCGGATATGCTCACATTGACAAAACTCCTCCATAGCCCCCTTGGACAAGTTAGTGCCATTATCAGTTATGATGCGGTGGGGGAAGCCGAAACGGAAAATCACCTTTTTCATGAATTGAACAAACGTTGCCGCATCACACTTACTGACCGGCTCTGCCTCCACCCACTTTGTGAATTTATCAACCGCCACCAAGAGGTGGGTCTTTTTATCCTTGGATCCCTTGAAAGGCCCAACCATGTCAAGTCCCCACACAACAAACGGCCAAGTAATTGGAATCATCCTCAATTCTTGAGCCGGCACGTGAGCTCGTCGTGAAAATTTCTTACAACCATCACACTTACTGACCAGATCTTCTGCATCAGCGTGAGCCGTCAGCCAAAAAAAGCCATGACGCAAAGCTTTGGCCACAAGGGACTTTGAACCGGCATGATGGCCACAATCTCCTTCATGAATCTCACGAAGAATCTCTTGACCTTCCTCAGGAGAGATACAACACTAAAATGCCCTAGTGACACTGCGATGATGTAACTCGCCATTAGCAATTGTCATTGACTTAGATCACCGGGTGATCTGCCATGCCAAGGTTCCATCCTTAGGTAACTCTCCTCGGGTCATGTAATTGCCAAATATGGCACTGTCCAATTTGGGATGACATGAAGAGCCGCCACCAATTGTGCCTCCGGGTCTGGAACAGCCAAGTCTTTCTCTGTAGGCAACTTGACAGACGGGTTATGCAAAAATCCAAAAAGGTATTAGGTGGAACTGGCTTACATTGAGGCCCTACTATGTCTTGAGCTAGCGTTTGTTTTCCCCGAAGAGGAGAGGGTGATGCAGCAAGTCTAGCATAAGTATTTCCCTCAGTTTTGAGAACCAAGGTATCAATCCAGTAGGAGGCTCCTCAAAAGTCCCACGCACCTACACAAACAAACTGAGAACTCGCAACTAACGCAATAAAGGGGTTGTCAATCCCTTCACGGCCACTTGCGAAAGTGAGATCTGATAGAGATAATAAGATAAGATAAATATATTTTTGGTATTTTATAATATAGATGCAAAAAGTAAAGATGCAAATAAAAGTAGATTGAAAGCAAATATGATAAAAGATAGACCCGGGGGCCATAGGTTTCACTAGAGGCTTGTCTCGAGATAGCATAAGTATTATGGTGGGTGAACAAATTACTGTCGAGCAATTGATAGAAAAGTGCATAGTTATGAGATTATCTAGGCATGACATTTATATAGGCATCACGTCCATAAAAAGTAGACCGACTCCTGCCTGCATCTACTACTATTACTCCACACATCGACCGACTCCTGCCTGCATCTACAGTATTAAGTTCGTAAGAACAAAGTAACGCATTAAGCAAGATGACATGATGTAGAGGAATAAACTCATGCAATATGATATAAACCCCATCTTGTTATCCTCGATGGCAACAATACAATATGTGTCTTGCAACCCTTTCTGTCACTAGGTAAGAACACCGCAATATTGAACCCAAAGCTAAGCACTTCTCCCATGGTGAGGGAGTCCTGGATTAGGGGGTGTCCGGATGGCCGGACTATGACCTTTGGCCGGACTCCCGGACTATGAAGATACAAGATTGAAGACCTTGTCCCGCGTCCGGATGGGACTTTCCTTGGCGTGGAAGGCAAGCTTGGCGATACGATATGAAGATCTCCTCCCATTGTAACCGACTCTATGTAACCCTAGCCCTCTCCAAAGTCTATATAAACTGTAGAGTTTTAGTCCATAGGACGAACAACAATCATACCATAGGCTAGCTTCTAGGGTTTAGCCTCTCTGATCTCGTGGTAGATCAACTCTTGCAATACCCATACCATCAATATTAATCAAGCAGGAGTAGGGTTTTACCTCCACCGAGAGGGCCCGAACCTGGGTAAAAACATCATGTCCCTTGCCTCCTGTTACCATACGCCTAGACGTACAGTTCGGGACCCCCTACCCGAGATCCGCCGATTTTGACACCGACATTGGTGCTTTCATTGAGAGTTCCTCTGTGTCGTCGCCTTTAGGCCCGATGGATTCTTCGATCATCAACCACAACACGGTCCAGGGTGAGACTTTTCTCCCCGGACAGATCTCCGTATTCGGTGGCTTCGCACTGCGGGCCAACTCGCTTGGCCATCTGGAGCAGATCGAAAGCTACGCTCCTGGCCATCAGGTCAGGTTTGGAAGCTCAAACTACACGTCCGACATCCGCGGGGACTTGATCTTCGACGGATTCAAGCCACGGCCGAGCGTGCCGCACTGTCTCGATGGACATGATCAAGCTCTGCCGCCGGACAGCGCCCAGAGTGCCGCTCAGGTGTCCGCTCCGACCATTAGCTCGGAGCCGACTGTGCTAACCAGGGACGGACGGTTGGACACCGCCCCAGGAGCCGCAATCTCTACGGCGATAGAGCCGAATACCAGCCTAGTCCTTTGCAAGGCCCGTGACTCCAAGGTGCCAGACTCCGTTCCGGACTCCGAATCTTCCGCACCCCTTCCGGTCGAACCCGATTGGGCTCCAATCATGGAGTTCACCGCCGCAGACGTCTTTCAGCACTCGCCCTTGGCTATATCCTGAACTCCCTAAAGTCTCTCTCTTTTTCAGGAGAGCCCTGGCCGGACTATGGTCAGCAGGGTTGGGATGCGGACGACGAAGAAATTCGAAACCCACCCACCACCCACTTTGTAGCCACTGTCGACGATCTAACCAACATGCTCGACTTCAACTCCGAAGACATCGACGGTATGGATGCCGATGAAGGAGACGACCAAGAACCAGCACCTATAGGGCACTGGAAGGCCACCTCATCATACGACATATACATGGTGGACACCCCCAAAGCAGGGGATGGCGACGAAAATGCGGAGGACGACCCCTCCAAGAAGCAACCCAAGCGCCGACATCAGCGGCGCCGCTCTAAATCCCGCCAAAGTAAGAACGGCGAATCCGGCACGGGAGACGTCATCACCCCGGACAGCGCCGAAGACATCCCCCTCCAGCAGGACTCAGCGCAGGAGGGCAAAGGAGCCAGCCCTCATGAGAGAGCGGCCGACAGAGAGGTCGAGGACGACAATTATATGCCTCCCTCCGAAGACGAGGCAAGCCTCGACGACGACGAATTCGTCGTGCCAGAGGATCCCGTCGAACAAGAGCGTTTCAAACGCAGGCTTATGGCCATGGCAAGCAGCCTCAAGAAGAAACAGCAGCAGCTTAGAGCTGACCAAGACCTGCTAGCCGACAGATGGACCGAAGTCCTGGCGGCCGAAGAATATAAACTCGAACGCCCCTCCAAAAGTTACCCAAAGCGCAGGCTGCTACCCCAACTAGAGGAGGAAGCAACTAAACCTACATCACCAGCATATGATGCGCCCGATTGGCCACCCCATGGCTGTGACAGAGAGGCCCCCCGGCCCTCAATCCAAGCCGCACCCTGGCGCCGCTCTAAGAGTGCCAGAGCACGGGGAAACGCAACAGACCTGCGAAACCTATTGGAGGATAAGGCAAGGCAAACAAGATCGATCTACGGATCGCGTGGGCGCCCCACATCACGTGATGATAACCGTCACACCGGATATATAAATACGGCCAGGCCGAATACAACAGACCAAGCTCATCCGAGCTGCGTTGTGATATAGCCCAGTACAGGGGCGCCGCACACCCACTATGCTTCACAGACGAAGTAATGGATCATCAAATCCCCGAGGGTTTTAAGCCCGTAAACATTGAATCATGCGATGGCACAACTGATCCCGCGGTATGGATCGAGGATTATCTCCTTCATATCCACATGGCCCGTGGTGATGATCTACACGCCATCAAATACCTCCCGCTCAAGCTTAAAGGACCAGCTCGACATTGGCTTAATAGCGTGCCAGTAGAGTCAATTAGTTGCTGGGAGGACCTGGAATCCGCATTCCTGGACAACTTCCAGGGCACTTATGTACGGCCGCCAGACGCTGATGACCTAAGACACATAATCCAGCAGCCAGAGGAATCGACCAGGAAATTCTGGACACGGTTCCTAACCAAGAAAAATCAAATAGTCGACTGTCCGGACGCCGAGGCCCTTGTAGCCTTCAGGCACAACATCCGAGACGAATGGCTTGCCCGGCACCTAGGATAGGAAAAGCCGAAATCTATGGAAGCCCTCACGACACTCATGACCCGCTTCTGCGCGGGCGAAGACAGCTGGCTAGCTCGTAGCAATAACATAACCAAGAGCCCTGGCAATTCGGATACCAAGGACAACAATGGCAGGTCACGTCGCAACAAGCACAAGCCCCGCATTAATGGCGACAATACTAAGGATACGGCAGTCAACGCCGAATTCAGAGGCTCTAAACCCGGTCAGCGGAAGAAGCCATTCAAAAGAAACCCTCCGGGCCCATCCAACTTAGACCAGATACTCAATCGCTCGTGCCAGATACACGGCACCCCCGAACAACCAGCCAATCACACCAACAGGGATTGTTGGGTGTTCAAGCAGGCAGGCAAATTAAGTGCCGAAACCAGAGACAAGGGGCTGCATAGCGATGACGAGGAGGAGCCCCGGCCGCCGAACAATAGAGGACAGAAGGGATTCCCCCCGCAAGTGCGGACGGTGAACATGATATACGCAATCCACATCCCCAAAAGGGAGCGGAAGCGTGCTCTGAAGGACGTCTATGCGCTGGAGCCAGTCTCCCCACAGTTCAACCCATGGTCCTCCTGCCCGATCACCTTTGATCGAAGGGGCCACCCCACTAGCAGCCATCACGGCGGATTTGCCGCATTGGTCCTAGACCCAATCATTGACGGATTTCACCTCACCAGAGTCCTGATGGATGGCGGCAGCAGCCTGAACCTGCTTTATCAGGATACAGTGCGAAAAATGGGCATAGATCCCTCAAGGATTAAACCCACAAAGACAACCTTTAAAGGCGTCATACCAGGTGTAGAAGGTAGCTGTACAGGCTCGGTTACACTCGAAGTGGTCTTCGGATCTCCGGACAATTTCCGAAGCGAGGAATTAATCTTCGACATAGTCCCATTCCGCAGTGGCTATCACGCCCTGCTCGGACGAACCACATTTGGAAAATTCAATGCGGTGCCGCACTACGGATATCTCAAGCTCAAGATGCCAGGCCCTCGCAGAGTCATCACGGTAAATGGAAACACCGAACGCTCTCTCCGAACAGAGGAGCACACAGCGGCCCTGGCGGCGGAAGTACAGAGCAGCCTCTCAAGGCAACTCTCCAATACGGGTGTTAAACATCCGGACAACGTCAAGCGCACCCGAAGCAACCTACAACATAGCAGGCCGGCACGATCCGAGCAAGCATAGCAGTGCGGCCCCAACCCCAGCCCTCGCCAGCTGGTGATATCGGTACCACGCGTACATAATTACGCTTTGAAAATACCAGGGGCATAAGGGGAGGGGCATAACTACGGCACACCCAGAATGCGGCTCAACCGCACTTAGGGGCTTCTTATTCCGCCGTTTTACTTTTTTATTATTTACACTTTTAGGAACCACCTATTCGGAAGGCCTATCCGACAGTACACTCGCCGAACACACGACGCAATAGCCAGGGCGAGAACAAGCCGCGTCGAATGTCCAGGTGGCCTCTATAACGAGTTAAATACCTGTTTTTACTTAAAGACCTGCAGCTTGCCCCTAGAGGGGGACATGTCAAATAATCCCATCTCTTGCTTATCGCACTATTTGTATCGTTCCACTTTCATAGCAGCCCTTTTTAATAAATAAGACATAGCTCTTATCTTTTACTATATTCATCTATTTTTATACATATATGTTTAGTCCTGACATTACGCAACCGTACACTTTGGTACGGCCAATACACCAGGGGCTTAAGTACCCCATAACATGGTATGAGAAGACCGAACACTCTCCTGAGTGCGGCACCCCGAACTTATAACATTATATGCATCGGCTCCGAATCATGTCTTGGGTCAATAGTTGGGTTTGCCCGGCTCCCATGTTTTGGTACCTTACGTTCCTCAATGTTGGCTAAGGTAGAGCTGGGAGAACTACTGCGATTGTGCCCCAGTTGAGCTGGGTTAACACCTTAGTAGAGAAAGCTAAAACTGACAGTCATGATAGTGCGAGAGACCGGTCGCTGTTCGCGAGGTTTTTCGAGTCCTTAAAGACTTATGCCGCTTAGAGCGAGGAACCGGATCTTTCTGGCCAAGGCACGGATAGCGCCCCGAACTCGGTCTTCCGAATACTAGGGGCTTCACCGAAATTTAAAATTATAGAATTCTATGGCTAAGTGAGAGTGATAAAGCATTATAAGTCCGATGGCCTGGTTCGTTGTGCTGAGCGCCTCCCTAGATGGAACCAAGAATGGGAACAAGAGCGCTCAGGTTTATCCCGAACACCCCAGCACTCGTGGCATGGGGGTAGAAGCCGACGACTTGCATCTGTCAGATTTGATAAACGGCCGCACAGAAGGCAACATTTTAAGTTAACAAGCGTTGCTTAACGCACATGAACAAAGATTTCAGCGTACAGGATAACAAATGCGAGTCTACTCAAAAATTACATCTTTGGAGCACTCATCCGCTATATGGCGGGAACCCTTTAGGACGCCCTTATAATACATCTCGGGTGTGCGATACTCCTTGCCCGACGGTGGCGCGTCCGTCAAAAGCTTCTCCGCGTCCAGCTTGCCCCAGTGCACTTTAGCACGGGCAAGGGCCCAACGGGCACCTTCAATGCAGACGGAGCGCTTGATGACCTCAATCCATGGACACGCATCCACCAACCGCCGCACCAGACCGAAGTAGCTCCCAGGCATGGCTTCTCTAGGCCACAGCCGAACTATGAGGCCCTTCATGGCCTGTTCGGCCACCTTGTGGAGCTCGACCAGCTGCTTCAGCTGGTCACTCAGGGGCACCGGATGTTCGGCCTCAGCATACCGAGACCAGAACACCTTTTCCGTCGAGCTCCCCTCCTCGGCTCGGTAGAACACGGCAGCATCAGACACACTACGGGGCAGATCGGCGAATGCTCCTGGAGAGCTCCGGATTCGGGTAAGTAACAGATAATTTACTTTTACATGCTTGCTTTGCATAAAGAATGCCTTACCTGCCGCTATTTTCTTTATCGCCTTGATTTCCTGGAGGGCCTTCTGGGCTTTGGCCTTAGCGTTTTTGGCACTCTCAAGAGCCAAGGCGAGCTCGGACTCTCGAGTCTTCGAGTCACACTCCAAACTCTCATGTTTTTCCACGAGAGCCTGGAGCTCTTGCCACACCTCCGCCACCCGCGCCTCCTGCTTCTCTCACTCGGTGCGCTCCAAGGCCGCACTGTTCTCGTCCTTGGACACTGCCTCCTTCAGGGTTGCCACCTTGGTCGTGGCCCCTGCAACATTAACGTTGGTCCTGTAATGATTTGCATCCAGGTATTTCTATATACATTTACATACGGTATTACATACCCTCCTTGTCCTCGAGCTGCTTCTTGGTACGGCCGAGCTCATTCTCGGACCGCTCGAGGCTCTCCCTCAATGCATTGACCTCCGCAGTCAGTGCGGCAGAGGTCAGCAGCGTAGCCTGCATTCCCATATTGACATATTTATATTAGACTCCTGCGTATATCTTTTTAGATCCTCAGCTCGGCTTTTCTTTCCGAACACCAAACTGAGCATCAGGGGCTACTGTCTATGCGGTAACATTTTTATATGTTTTGAATACTTACCTCAAAGCCTGTTAGAAGGCTCATACAAGCTTCGGTCAGCCCGCTCTTGGCGGACTGAACCTTTTGAATCACCGCACTCATAGCAGTGCGGTGCTCCTCGTCGATGGAGGCGCCGTTAAGCGTCTCCAGCAAATTGTCTGGTGCCTCCGGTTGGACGGACGCCGCCGGCGTAGTAGGCGTGCCCTTCTTGCGAAGGCTCTGCCTACCGGTCTCTGGAACCGTTGATGGTTCCGGAGCAGTGTCTGGCCCAGGGCCGGACTTAGATCCCTCCGGGGCTTTACCCCCTTCGGGCCTGGAGTCTGGGAGGTCGCCTTGCGGCGCCTCCAGGACCACCTCCTCCTGGTTTAGTCCCTTTCGGGACTCCACCTAGGCGTCATCTGTAGGGAGAGGGGAGGAGGCCATCGGAAGTGAAGCGCTATTCACATCCGACGGAATCCAAGGAGCCGCTCGTCGAATCGCCAAGCTGAGCCTTGGGCAGACTGCATGATCAAATTCGGCGTCAGAAAATACCGAATAATAGAGGAGCGCCACAAGTTATTCGGGTATCCGGACACTTACGATTTTGCCAGGGGCTTGACCCTGGATGGCCATTCCTCCCCGCCGTCTTCGGCATCGGAGGCGTAGTCCGGCAAAAGGGTCTTCCCCTTCTTGGACCCTCCGGCCTCCCCAGTTGGGGCGGCATTCCTTTTCTTTCCTCCCCCCGTTGGAGGGGGAGAGGCTTCTTCTTCCTCCTCCTCCTTGTCTTTAGAGGCGGAGGGTGCTTCGGGGTTGTCCGGTGATGAATACGACACCACCAGGCGCCGGGAGCTCTTTCGAGTCCCCGTGGCCTTCTTCTTGGCCTTCTTCTCCGGCACCACGTGAGGTGCCAGAACCAGCAGCTTGGTTAGACGAGCATCCGCTGGGTCTTCGGGCAAAGGAGCCGGACAGTTGATCTGCCCGGCCTTCTTCTACCAGTCCTGTTGAAAGGGACGGGAGTTTAGATCCCGCATGGAGTCAAACTATGTAAAACAAGTACCCTGTAATGGGAAAATTAAGCTCACCATGCTGGCTTGGCGCTTGGCGCAGAATCCGCGATCCTCGATGATGGGAGGGGAGACCTCGGAGCTCTTGAATAGCGCCTTCCAAGCGTCCTTGTGCTTTGTGTCGAAGAGCCGGGACAGAGTCTGGTGCTGGGCCGGGTCGAACTCCCACAAATTGAAAGCCCGTCGTTGACACGGGAGAATCCGGTGGAAGAGCATGACCTGGACTACGGTGACAAGCTTAACCTTCCTGCCGATCAGGTCCTTGATGCAGGTTTGAAGTCCGGTCACTTCTGCCGAATTAGCCCACAACAGGCCCGTCTCTTTCCAAGATGTGAGCCGTGTGGGGATGCCAGATCGGAATTCGGGGGCCGCTGCCCATTCAGGGTCACGCGGCTCGGTGATATAGAACCACCCCGACTGCCACCATTTGATGATCTCTACGAAGGCGCCGTCGAGCCATGTAACGTTGACTATTTTGCCCACCGGGCGCATCCGCACTCCGCTTGGCGGCTGCCCACGACCTTCGGCTTGACGCTGAAGATCTTCAGCCATAGGCCAAAGTGGGGATGGATGCGGAGGAATGCCTCGCACACAACGATGAACGCCGAGATGTTGAGGATGAAGTTCGGGGCCAGATCGTGGAAGTCCAGGCCATAGTAGAACATGAGCCCCCGGACGAACGGGTGAAGAGGAAAGCCTAGTCCGCAGAGGAAATGGGGGAGAAATACCACCCTCTCATGGGGCCTGGGGGTGGGGATGAGTTGCCCCCCATCTGGAAGCCGGTGCGCGATGTCGTCAGACAAGTATCCAGCCTTCCTCAACTTTTTGATTTGCCCCTCCGTGACGGAGGAGGCCATCCATCTACCTCCTGCTTCGGACATGATTGGAGAAGGTTGAGGTGGCAAGTGCGGACTTGGGAGTTGGAGCTCGAGGGCGCAGGGACGGATAAGCAAAGGGAGGAAGAAGGCGTAAATGGAAAGGATAGATCCTTATCCCCTTATATGGGCGGCCGAAACTACGAGCCCCCACCAGCCTAATAAAACTCGCTTGGCTCCCAAGTGCCGCGATCAATGGCGCGGTCGGGTTACCCACGCCCGTATTGATGAGAATCCCGGAATAAGGGGACGCGATCTCTGCTTTGACAAGACGTGCCAAGGAAATCGCCTCGCTAAACACGCTGAGGTGGAGCAGTAAAACGATTCGAATAAAGGCTTGGCCATGGCGTGATGTCACGCTGCGGAATACATCAGCAGATTAGATTTGTGTAGAAATTATTCTCTCTACGGCGGTATGTGGAACTTATTTTTGCAGAGCCGGACACTATCCTTGTGTTCAACATCTTCTATGAAGTATTCGGAGGAGGAACCCGCCTTGCAATGCCGAAGACAACTTGCGCGCCGGACTCGTCGTCATTGAAGCCTGGTTCAGGGGCTACCGAGGGAGTCCTGGATTAGGGGGTGTCCGGATGGCCGGACTATGACCTTTGGCCGGACTCCCGGACTATGAAGATACAAGATTGAAGACCTCGTCCCATGTCCGGATGGGACTTTCCTTGGCGTGGAAGGCAAGCTTGGCGATACGATATGAAGATCTCCTCCCATTGTAACCGACTCTGTGTAACCCTAGCCCTCTCCGGTGTCTATATAAACCGGAGAGTTTTAGTCCGTAGGACGAACAACAATCATACCATAGGCTAGCTTCTAGGGTTTAGCCCCTCTGATCTCGTGGTAGATCAACTCTTGTAATACCCATACCATCAATATTAATCAAGTAGGAGTAGGGTTTTACCTCCACCGAGAGGGCCCGAACCTGGGTAAAAACATCATGTCCCTTATCTCCTGTTACCATCCGCCTAGAAGCACATTTCGGGACCCCCTACCCGAGATGCGCCGGTTTTGACACCGACACATGGCAAGAAAGATCAATCTAGTAGGCCAAACCAAACTGATAATTCGAAGAGACTTGCAAAGATAACTCAATCATACATAAAAGAATTCAGAGAAGATTCAATTATTATCCATAGATAAATCTGATCATAAACCCACAATTCATCGGATCTCGACAAACACACCGCAAAAAGAGATTACATCGAATAGATCTCCACAAGAGAGGGGGAGAACATTGTATTCAGATCCAAAAAGAGAGAAGAAGCCATCTAGCTAATAACTATGGACCCGCAGGTCTGTGGTAAACTACTCACAACTCATCGGAGGGGCAAGGATGTTGATGTAGAAGCCCTAGATGGCTGATTCCCCCCCCCCCCCGGCAGAGTGCCGGCGAAGGCTCCAAGATGGGATCTCGCGGATATAGAAGGTTACGGCGGTGGAAATTGTGTTTCGTGGTGCTCCTGGATGTTTTCAAGGTTTGTAGATATATCTAGGAGGAAGAAGAACGTTGGTGGCTGCCCGAGGGGCCCACGAGACAGGGGGCGCGCCCTACAGGGGGGGGGGCGGCCTCTTATCTCATGGCTTCCTCGGCAGCTTCTTGACTTGCACTCCAAGCTCTCCGGATCACGTTCGTTCCAAAAATCACGCTCCCGAAGGTTTCATTCCGTTTGGACTCCGTTTGATATTCCTTTTCTTCGAAATACTAAAATAGACAAAAAAACAGCAATATGGGCTGGGCCTCCGGTTAGTAGGTTAGTCCCAAAAATGATATAAATGTGTAAAATAAAGCCCATAAACATCCAAAAGGGGTAATATAATAGCATGGAACAATCAAAAATTATAGATACATTGGAGACGTATCAAGCATCCCCAAGTTTAGTTCCTGCTCGTCCTCGAGTAGGTAAATGATAAAAAGAGAATTTTTGATGTGGAATGCTACCTAGCATAATTCATAATGTAATTTTCTTTATTGTGGCATGAATGTTCAGATCCAAATGAATAGAAAATAAAAGTTCGTATTGATAAAAGAACTAGTAACACTTCAAGCATACTAATCAAATTAATCATGTCTTCTCAAAATAACATGGCAAAAGAAAGTTCATCCCTACAAAATCATATAGTTAGGCTATGCTTCATTTTCATCACACAAAGATGTTCCCAACTTCTATACCCCCGATGACAAGCCAAGCAATTGTTTCATACTTAAATAATCTCAAACTTTTTCAACCTTCACGCAATACATGCGCGTGAGCCATGGATATAGCACTATGGGTGGAATAGAATATGATGATGGGGATTGTGTAGAGAAGACAAAAAACGAGAAAGTCTCACATTGACGAGGATAATCAACGGGCTATGGAGATGCCCATTAATTGATGTCAACATAAGGAGTAGGGATTGCCATGCAACGGATGCAGTAGAGCTATAAATAAATGCTCAACAAAAGAAAACTAGTGGGTGTGCATCCAACTTGCTTGCTCACGAAGACCTAGGGCATTTGAGGAAGCCCATCGTAGGAATATACAAGCCAAGTTCTATAATGAAAATTCCCAGTAGTATGAAAAAGACAACTTATGAGACTCACTATATGAAAAACATGGTGATACTTTGAAGCACAATATATGCGACTCATTACATGAAGAACAAGGTGCTACTTTCAAGCACAAGTGTGGAAAAAGAGATAGTAGCATTGCCCTTTTTATTTATTTTATTTTTTTCTTTTTCTTTTTTCTTTTTTCTTTTTTTTCTTTCTTTTCTTTTTTTTTTCTTTTTTTTCTTGGGCCTTTCTTTTTTTTCTTTTGGCCTTTCTTCTTTTTTTTCTTTGGGCAATGCTCTAAAAATGATGATCATCACAGTTCTATTGATTAAAACATATGAATTACAACTCGAAACTAGAACAAGATATTACTCTATATGAATGCCTCCGGCGGTGTACCGGGATGGTGCAATGAATCAAGAGTGACATGTATGAAAAATAATGCATGGTGGCTTTGCCACAAATACGATGTCAACTACATGATCATGCAATGGCAATATGACAAAAGTAATGTATGTCATGATGATGATAAACGGAACCATGGAAAGTTGCATGGCAATATATCTCGGAATGGCTATGGAAATGCCATAATAGGTAGGTATGGTGGCTGTTTTGAGGAAGATGTAATGAGGTTTATGTGTGATAGAGCGTATCATATCACGGGTTTGGATGCACCGGCGAAGTTTGCACCAACTCTCAAGGTGAGAAAGGGCAATGCACGGTACCGAAGAGGCTAGCAATGGCGGAAAGGTAAAAGTGCGTATAATCCATGGACTCAACATTAGTCAAAAGAAATCATATACTTATTGCAAAAATTTAGAAGTCATCAAAAATCAAGTACTACGTGCATGATCCTAGGGGGATAGATTGGTAGGAAAAGACCATCGCTCGTCCCCAACCGCCACTCATAAGGATGCACAAGCTAGGTACACTTCATGTTTCAAATTTGTTACACAACTTTAACCAAACGTGCATGCTACGGGACTTGCTAACTTCAACGCAAGCATTCTTTAAATTCATAATCACCCAACTATCATGACTTTAATATCACTACCTCCATATCTCAAAACAATTATCAAGCATCAATTTGATCATAGCATCCAATTCACTTCCTATGATAGTTTTTATTATACCCAACTTGGATGCTCATCATTCTAGGACCAACTTTATGATAATAGCAAAAACCATGTTGTTCTAAAAGACTCTCAAAATAATATTAAGTGAAGCATGAGAGACTAGCAATTTCTTCAAAATTAAGATACCACCGTGCTCTAAAAGATATAAGTGAAGCACTGGAGCAAAAAATATCAAGCTCAAAAGATATAAGTGAAGCACTAGAGCAAAAACTATCAAGCTCAAAAGATATAAGTGAAGCACATAGAGTATTCTAGCCAATTCTAATCAAATAGGCTTCTCCCAAAAGGTGTGTAAAGCAAGGATTATTGTGGCAAACTAAAAAGCAAAGACTAATATAATACAAGACGCTCCAAGCGAAACACATATCATGTGGCGAATAAAAATATAGCTCCAAGTAAAGTTACCAATGAACGAAGACGAAAGAGGGGATGCTTTCCCGGGGCATCCCCAAGCTTAGGCTTTTGGATATTCTTGAATATCTTGGGGTGCCTTGGGCATCCCCAAGCTTAGGCTCTTGCCACCCTTTATTCCATAGTCCATAAAAGCTTTACCCAAAACTTGAAAACTTCACAACACAAAACTCAGCAGGAAATCTTATAAGCTCCGTTAGTGAAAGAAAACAAAATAACCACATAAAGTACTGCAATGAAATAATTATTTATTTATTCTGGTGTTAAACCTACTGTATTCCAACTTCCTTATGGTTTATCAACTAATTTACTAGCCATAGATGCATTGAAATAAGCAAACAACACACGAAAAACAGAATCTGTCAAAAACAGAACAGTCTGTAGCAATCTGTAACTAACACAAACTTATGGAACTATAAAAATCCTACCAAAATAGGACGTACTGGAAGATTTGTTTATTGATCAGCAGCAAAAAGAATCAATGCCACAGCTCGTTTCGGTGATTTATTGATTTGTTTCTCGTGAGCGCAAAGTTTCTGTTTTTCAGTAGAATCAAATCAACTATCATCATAGTTTATCCTATAGGTTCTACTTGGCACAAACACTAAATAAAACATGAAGACACATCTAAACAGAAAGTAGAAACAAAATTTAACACTAAACAGGAACAAAAACAAATAACATAAAGAAAATTGGGTTGCCTCCCAACTAGCATTATCGTTTAACGCCCCTAGCTAGGCATAAAAGCGAAGATAGATCTAAGTAGTGCCATCTTTGGCACTAAATTCATAAGTAGCACACATGATAAATTCATAAGATAATTTGACTTTATTTCTTGGAAAGTGCCCCATGCCTTTCTTTAAGGGAAATTGGAATCTAGTGTTCCCTTCGTTCATATCAATAATCGCACCAATCGTTCTAAGGAAAGGTCTACCAAGAATAATAGGGCAAGAAAGATTGCAATCTATATCAAGAACGATAAAATCTACGGGTACCAAATTTCTATTTGCAACAATAAGAACATCATTGATCCTCCCCATAGGCTTTTTAATGGTGGAATCCACAAGGTGCAAATTTAAAGAGCAATCTTCAAGATCATGGAAACCTAGAATATCACATAAAGTTTTCGAAATCGTGGAAACACTAGCACTGATATCACACAAAGCAAAACACTCATAATCTTTAATTCTAATTTTTATAGTAGGTTCCCACTCATCATTAAGTTTTCTAGGTATAGAAACTTCCAAATTAAGTTTTTC
This sequence comes from Triticum timopheevii, assembly GCA_963921465.1. NCBI lineage: Eukaryota > Viridiplantae > Streptophyta > Magnoliopsida > Poales > Poaceae > Triticum > Triticum timopheevii. The sequence goes on along the minus strand of OY997274.1, from coordinate 128,628,207 downwards.
ATCATAAGATTGCATCAAGGTATCAACAATATGTTTGATAAAAGCTTTGTTTTGACTATAAGCATGAGGAGAATTAACAAAGGATTGAAACAAGGAAATATAACCTTTTAAAGAACAATTATCATAATCAAATTCCTTGAAATCCGAGATAGTAGGTTCAATGTTATTAGAAGTTGAGGATTCTCCAATCTCACTTTTACCAAATTTAGCATCAAGATCTAAAGACTCCGAATTCTTAGGATGCCTTCTAGGCAAAGTTAATTCATCATTAGTCCCATAATCATCAAAATTCATATTGCAAAACATAGATCTAATAGAAGATGCATTAATAACTTTAAGATCCTCATCATTATTTTCACGGAAACTAGAAGAACACGCTTTTATAAAGCTTTCTTTTTTAGCATGCAATCTAGCGGTTCTTTCCGTGCACTCGTCAATGGAAATTCTCATTACTTTGAGAGACTCATTGATATCATGCTTAGGAGGGGAAGGTCTAAGTTTCAGAGAATCAACATCAAGCGAAAGTCTATCAATGTTCCTAGCCAAATCATCAACTTTGAGCAATTTTTCTTCAAGCAAAGCATTAAAATTCTTTTGAGAAATCATAAATTCTTTCACACTATTCTCAAAATGAGAGGGCGTCTTATTAAAATTACCATAAGAATTATTGTAGGAATTTCCATAATTATTAGAGGAATTACTAGGGAACAGTCTAGCATTAAAATTTCCTCTATAAGCATTGTTTCCAAAACTATTCCTACCAACAAAATATACATCCATAGATTCATTATTATTCTCAATAAAGGAAGACAAAGGCATATCATTGGGATCAAGAGGAGTATTTTTAGTAGAAAACATCTTCATAAGTTCATCCATCTTTCCACTCAAAACATTGATTTCTTCTATAGCATGCACTTTTTTACTAGAAGATCTTTCGGTGTGCCATTAAGAATAATTAGCCATAATATTATCAAGAAGTTTTGTAGCATCTCCTAACGTGATTTCTATAAAGGTGCCTCCCGCGGCCGAATCTAAGAGATTTCTAGAAGCAAAGTTCAAACCGGCATAAAAATTTTGTATGATCATCCATAAATTCAAACCATGAGTAGGGCAATTGCAAAGCATCAGTTTCATTATTTCCCAAGATTGGGCAACATGCTCATGATCAAGTTGTTAAAATTCATAATATCGTTCCTAAGAGTGATAATCATAGCGGGAGGAAAATACTTAGAGATAAAAGCATCTTTGCACTTGTTCCAAGAATCAATACTATTTTTAGGCAAAGACGAAAACCAAACTTTAGCACGATCTCTAAGTGAAAACGGAAATAACTTCAATTTGACAATATTGTTATTCGTATCTTTCTTCTTTTGCATATCACACAAATCAACAAAATTGTTTAGATGAGTAGCGGCATCTTCACTAGGATGGCCGGCTAATTGATCTTTCAAAACAAGATTCAACAAAGCAGCATTGATTTCACAAGACTCAACATCATTAAGAGGAGCAATCGAAGTACTAAGGAAATCATTATTATTGGTATTCAAGAAATCACACAATTTGGTATTATCTTGCGCCATGGAAAAAAGTAATCCAACACACAAGCAAGCAGAAAAAAACGGCAAGCGAAAAAGAGAGGAGGAGATTGGGAAAGAGAGGGCGAATAAAACAGCAAGGGTGAAGTGGGGGAGAGGAAAACGAGAGGCAAATGGCAAATAATATAAATGCGAGGGAGATGGGTTTGTGATGGGTACTTGGTATGTCTTGACTTGAGCGAAGACCTCCCGGGCAACGGCGCCAGAAATCCTTCTTGCTACGTCTTGAGCTAGCGTTGGTTTTCCCCGAAGAGGAGACGGTGATGCAGCAAGTGTAGCGTAAGTATTTCCCTCAGTTTTGAGAACCAAGGTATCAATCCAGTAGGAGGCTCCTCAAAAGTCCCACGCACCTACACAAACAAATTGAGAACTCGCAACCAACACAATAAAGGGGTTGTCAATCCCTTCACGGCCACTTGCGAAAGTGAGATCTGATAGAGATAATAAGATAAGATAAATATATTTTTGGTATTTTATAATATACATGCAAAAAGTAAAGATGCAAATAAAAGTAGATTGAAAGCAAATATGATAAAAGATAGACCCGGGGGCCATAGTTTCACTAGAGGCTTCTCTCGAGATAGCATAAGTATTACGGTGGGTGAACAAATTACTGTCAAGCAATTGATAGAAAAGCGCATAGTTATGAGATTATCTAGGCATGATCATGTATATAGGCATCACGTCCATAACAAGTAGACCAACTCCTGCCTGCATCTACTACTATTACTCCACACATCGACCGACTCCTGCTTGCATCTAGAGTATTAACTTCATAAGAACAGAGTAACGCATTAAGCAAGATGACATGATGTAGAGGGATAAACTCATGCAATATGATATAAACCCCATCTTTTTATCCTCGATGGCAACAATACAATATGTGTCTTGCAACCCTTTCTGTCACTGGGTAAGAACACCGCAAGATTGAACCCAAATCTAAGCACTTCTCCCATGGCAAGAAAGATCAATCTAGTAGGCCAAACCAAACTGATAATTCGAAGAGACTTGCAAAGATAACTCAATCATACATAAAAGAATTCAGAGAAGATTCAATTATTATCCATAGATAAATCTGATCATAAACCCACAATTCATCGGATCTCGATAAACACACCACAAAAAGAGATTACATCGAATAGATCTCCACAAGAGAGGGGGAGAACATTGTATTGAGGTCCAAAAAGAGAGAAGGAGCCATCTAGCTAATAACTATGGACCCGTAGGTCTATGGTAAACTACTCACAACTCATCGGAGGGGCAAGGACGTTGATGTAGAAGCCCTCGATGGTTGATTCCCCCTCCGGTAGAGTGCCGACGAAGGCTCCAAGATGGGATCTCGCGGATACAGAAGGTTACGGTGGTGGAAGTTGTGTTTCGTGGTGCTCCTGGATGTTTTCGGGGTATGTAGATATATATATGAGGAAGAAGTACGTCGGTGGCCTCCCGGGGCCCACGAGACAGGGGACGCGCCCTACAGGGGGGGCGCGGCCTCCTATCTCGTGGCTTCCTCGGCAGCTTCTTGACTTGCACTCCAAGCTCTCCGGATCACGTTCGTTCCAAAAATCATGCTCCCGAAGGTTTCATTCTGTTTGGACTCCATTTGATATTCCTTTTCTTCGAAATACTAAAATAGGAAAAAAAAAACAACAATATGGGCTGGGCCTCCGGTTAGTAGGTTAGTCCCAAAAATGATATAAATGTGTAAAATAAAGCCCATAAATATCCAAAAGGGGTAATATAATAGCATGGAACAATCAAAAATTGTAGATACGTTGGAGACGTATCAGGCCCCAGCCTGCTTAAAGCATCAGCCGCCTCGTTCTTTCTGTGATCATTGTGCTCCACCTGGTAACCCTTCAAGTTTCCTACAACAGCATCAACTTCACGGTGATAAACTGGCATGAGGGGATCCTTGGAATCCCACTTGCCTAAAACATGCTGAGACACCAGATCTGAGTCGCCAAAGCATCTTACCCAGCTTAAACTCATCTCCTTAGCCATCCGAAGACCATGGAGCAAGGCTTCATACTCAGCTGCATTGTTAGTACAAGGGAACATCAACCTTAGCACATAACAAAATTTATCACCTCGAGGGGAAGCTAGAATAACTCTAGCCCCCAAGCCCTCCAATTGCCTGGACCCATCAAAGTGAATAGTCCAATATGTGTTGTCCGGCTTCTCTTTAGGCATCTGCAGTTCCGTCCAATCGTTGATGAAATCCACCAGTGCTTGAGACTTGATGGCAGTGTGTGGTATATATTTCAAACCATGAGGCCCAAGTTCAATAGCCCACTTGGCGACTCGTCCTATGGCTTCTCTGTTTTGGATGATATCCCCTAATGGAGTAGAGCTGACCAAAGTGATGGGATGACCCAGAAAATATTTCTTAAGCTTCCGGCTTGCCATGAACACCCGATAAACGAGCTTCTGCCAATGCGGATACCTTTGCTTGGACTCAATAAGCACCTCACTGATATAATAAACCGACCATTGAACCGGATACTCCTTACCAGCCTCCTTGCACTCCAGCATGATGGCCACACTGACAACATGTGTGTTAGCAGCCACATATAACAATAAGGGCTCCTTATCAATTGGAGCAGCAATGATCGGCGGCTTAGCCAGCCGTCTCTTCAAATCCTCAAAGGCAGCGTTAGTAGCATCGCTCCAGACAAAGTCATTGATACGTCTCCAACCTATCTATAGTTTTTGATTGTTCCATGCTATTATATTACCTGTTTTGGATGTTTATGGGCTTTATTTTATACATTATTATCATTTTTGGGACTAACCTACTAACCGGAGGCCCACCCCGAATTGCTGTTTTTTTTTGCCTATTTTAGTATTTCGAAGAAAAGGAATATCAAACGGAGTCCGAACAGAATGAAACCTTCGGGAGCGTGATTTTTGGAACAAACATGATCCAGAGGACTTGGAGTGCAAGTCAAGAAACAGCCGGAGCCTCCACGAGATAGGAGCCCCCCCCCCCTATAGGGCGCGCCCCCGTGTCTCGTGGGCCCCTCGGGTGTCCACCGACGTACTTCTTCCTCCCATATAAGCCTACGTACCCCGAAAACATCCAGGGAGCAACCATAATTCAATTTCAACCGCCGTAACCTTCTGTATCCGTGAGATCCCATCTTGGAGCCGTCGTCGGCGTTCTGCCAGAGGGGGAATCCACCACGGAGGGCTTCTACATCAACACCATAGCCCTCCCGATGAGTTGTGAGTAGTTTACCACAGACCTTCGGGTCCATAGTTATTAGCTGTATGGCTTCTTTTCTCTTTTTGGATCTCAATACAATGTTCTTCCCCTCTCTTGTGGAGAACTACTCGATGTAATCTCTTTTTGCGGTGTGTTTGTCAAGATCCGATGAATTGTGGGTTTATGATCAGATTTATCTATGGATAATAATTGAATCTTCTCTGAATTCTTTTATATGATTGAGTTATCTTTGCAAGTCTCTTCGAATTATCGGTTTGGTTTGGCCTACTAGATTGATCTTTCTTGCCATGGGAGAAGTGCTTAGCTTTAGGTTCAATCTTGCGGTGTTCTTACCCACTGACAGAAAGGGTTGCAAGACACGTATTGTATTGTTGCCATCGAGGATAAATAATCGGGTTTATATAATATTGCTTGAGTTTATCCCTCTACATCATGTCATCTTGCTTAATGCGTTACTATGTTCTTACGAACTTAATACTCTAGATGCATGCTGGATAGCGGTCGATGTGTGGAGTAATAGTAGTAGATGCAGGCAGGAGTTGGTCTACTTGTTGCGGACGTGATGCCTATATACATGATCATGCCTGGATAATGTCATAATTATTCGCTTTTCTATCAATTGCTTGACAGTAATTTGTTCACCCACTATAATACTTATGCTCTTGAGAGAAGCCACCAGTGAAACCTATGGCCCCCGGGTCTATCTCTTATCATATTCACTTCCAATCTAATTTTATTTGCATCTTTATTTTCTGCATCTATATTATAAAATACCAAAAATATGTTTATCTTATCATATTATCTGTATCAGATCTCACTTTCACAAGTGGTCGTGAAGGGATTAACAACCCCTTTGTCGCATTGGTTGTGAGTTCTTTGTTTGTTTGTGTAGGTTCGTGGGACTTGTGGAGAAGCCTCCTACTGGATTGATACCTTGGTTCTCAAAAACTGAGGGAAATACTTACGCTACTGTGCTGCATCACCCATTCCTCTTCAAGGAAAACCAACACAGCTCAAGACGTAGAAAGAAGGATTTCTGGCGCCATTGCCGGGGAGGTCTTCGCTCAAGTCAAGACATACCAAGTACCCATCACAAACTCATCTCCCTCGCATTTACATTATTTTCCATTTGCCTCTCGTTTTCCTCTCCCCCACTTCACCTTTGCCGTTTTATTTGCCCTCTCTTTCCCAATCTCCTCTCTTTTCCGTTTGCCGTTTTCTATTTGCTTGTGTGTTGGATTACTTGATGCTATGGTGCAAGATAATACCAAATTGTGTTATTTCTCGAATACCAATAATAATGATTTCCTTAGTACTCCGATTGCTCCTCTTAATGATGTTGAGTCTTGTGAAATCAATACTGCTTTGCTGAATCTTGTTATGAAAGATCAATTCGCCGGCCTTCCTAGTGAAGATGCTGCTACTCATCTAAACAATTTTGTTGATTTGTGTGATATGGAAAGGAAGAAAGATATGGATAATGATATTTTTAAATTGAAGTTATTTCCGTTTTCACTTAGAGATCGTGCTAAGTTTGGGTTCATCTTTGCCTAAAAATAGTATTAATTCTTGGAACAAGTGCAAAGATGCGTTTATCTCTAAGTATTTTCCTCCCGCTAAGATCATCACTCTTAGGAACGATATTTTGAATTTTAAACAACTTGATCATGAGCATGTGATAACCCACAAGTATAGGGGATCGCAACAGTTTTCGAGGGTAGAGTATTCAACCCAAATTTATTGATTCGACACAAGGGAAGCCAAAGAATATTCTCAAGTATTAGCAGCTGAGTTGTCAATTCACCCACACCTGGAAACTTAGTATCTGCAGCAAAGTGTTTAGTAGCAAAGTAATATGATAGTGGTAGTAACGGTAACAAAAGTAAAGACAGCAAAAGTAATGTTTTTGGTATTTTGTAGTGATTGTAACAGTAACAACGGAAAAGTAAATAAGCGAGAACCAGTATATGGAAAACTCGTAGGCACCGGATCAGTGATGGATAATTATGCCGGATGTGGTTCATCATGTAATAGTCATAACATAGGGTGACACAGAACTAGCTCTAGTTCATCAATGTAATGTAGGCATGTATTCCGAATATAGTCATACGTGCTTATGGAAAAGAACTTGCATGACATCTTTTGTCCTACCCTCCCGTGGCAGCGGGGTCCTATTGGAAACTAAGGGATATTAAGGCCTCCTTTTAATAGAGAACCGGAACAAAGCATTAGCACATAGTGAATACATGAACTCCTCAAACTATGGTCATCACCGGGAGTGGTTCTGATTATTGTCACTTCCAAGTTGCCGGATCATAACACATAGTAGGTCACTATAGACTTGCAAGATAGGATCAAGAACTCACATATATTCATGAAAACATAATACGTTCAGATCTGAAATCATGGCACTCTGGCCCTAGTGACAAGCATTAAGCATAGCAAAGTCATAGCAACATCAATCTCAGAACATAGTGGATACTAGGGATCAAACCCTAACAAAACTAACTCGATTACATGATAAATCTCATCCAACCCATCACTGTCCAGCAAGCCTATGATGGAATTACTCACACACGGCGGTGAGCATCATGAAATTGGTGATGGAGGATGGTTGATGATGACAACGGCGACGAATCCCCCTCTCCGGAGCCCCGAACGGACTCCAGATCAGCCCTCCCGAGAGAGATTAGGGCTTGGCGGCGGCTCCGTATCATAAAACGCGATGATTTCTTCTCTGGGTTTTTTCTCCTTGAAAGCCAATATATGGAGTTGGAGTTGGCGTCGGAGGGCCACCAGGGGCCCACGAGGCAGGGGTGCGTGCCCTAGGGGGTGCGCCCCCACCCTCGTGGACAGGGTGTGGGCCCCCTGGTCTTCATCTTTGGCGAAGATTTTTTATTGTTTTTTCTAAGGTGTTCCGTGGAGTTTCAGGTCATTCCGAGAACTTTTATTTTCTGCACATAAAACAACATCATGGCAATTCTGCTGAAAACAGCGTCAGTCCGGGTTAGTTCCATTCAAATCATACAAGTTAGAGTCCAAAACAAGGGAAAAGTGTTTGGAAAAGTAGATACGATGGAGACGTATCAACTCCCCCAAGCTTAAACCTTTGCTTGTCCTCAAGCAATTCAATTGACAGACTGAAAGAGAAAAAGAAAAACTTTTACAAACTCTGTTTGCTCTTGTTGTTGTAACATTGAAAGCCAGCATTCAAGTTTCAGCAAATATTATGAATTAACCATCCTAACAATAACACAAAGGTCTCACAATTACTCATATCAATAGCATAATCAGCTTGCGAGTCATAATAATAAAACTCGGATGACAACACTTTCTCAAAATAATCATAACATGATATAATGAAATGGTATCTTGCTAGCCCTTTCTGAGACCGCAAAACATAAATGCAGAGCACCTTCAAAGGTCAAGGACTCACTAAACATTGTCATTCATGGTAAAAGAGATCCAGTCAAGTCATACCCAATGTAAACCAATTATAATGAATGCAAACAACAGTGTGCTCTCCAGCGGGTGCTTTTTAATAAGAAGGGTGATGACTCAACATAAAAGTAAATAGATAGGCCCTTCGCAGAGGGAAGCAAGGATTTGTAGAGGTGCTAGAGCTCGGTTTCAAAAATAGAGATTGAATAACACTTTGAGCAGCATACTTTTGCTGTCAACGCAACAACTATGAGATGACGATATCTTCCATGCTAAACAAATTATAGGCGGTTCCCAAACAGAATGGTAAAGTTTATACTCCCCATCCTCCACAGGCATCAATCCAAGGCTTGCTCGAAACAACGTGTGCCTCCAACATTCAACGGGTCCCAGGGGGAGTTTTGTTTGCAATTATTTTGATTTAGTTTGCATAAAGCATGGGACTGGGCATCCCGGTGACCAGCCATTTTCTCGTGAATGAGGAGCGGAGTCCACTCCTCTTGAGAATAACCGCCTAACATGGAAGATAAGGACAGCCCTAGTTGAAACATGAGCTACTCGAGTATACAAAACAGGATTTCATTTGAAGGTTTGGAGTTTGGCACATACAAATTTACTTGGAATGGCAGGTAGATACCGCATATACGAAGGTATAGTGGACTCATATGGAACAACTTTGGGGTTTAAGGAGTTTGGATGCACAAGCAGTATTCCCGCTTAGTACAGGTGAAGGCTAGCAAAAGACTGGGAAGCGACCAACTGGGAGAGCGACAACAGTCATAAGCATACATTAAAATTAATTCACACCAAGTATAAGCACGAGTAGGATATAATCCACCATGAACATAAATATCATGAAGGCTGTATTGATTTGATTCAAATACATGCGTGAACATGTGCCAAGTGGAGTCACTCAATTCATTTAAAGGAGGATACCATCCCATCATACCACATCATAATCATTCTAATAGCATGTTGGCACGCAAGGTAAACCATTATAACTTATAGCTAATCAAGCATGGCACAAGCAACTATAATCTCTAAATGTCATTGCAAATATGCTTACTTCATAATAGCTAACTCAGGAACGATGAATCATCATATTTACAAAAACAAGAGAGGTCGAGTTCATACCAGCTTTTCTCATCCCAATAAGTCCATCGTATATCATCATTATTGCCTTTCACTTGCACAACCGAACGATGTGAATAATAATAGGAGTGCACGTGCATTGGACTAAGCTAGAATCTGCATGCATTCAATAAACAGGAGAAGACAAGTAATATGGGCTCTAATTTAAATAAACAATCATGCATATAAGAGCCACTTCAACAATTTAATCATGGTCTTCTCCTACTGACCCCCAAAGAAAAGAAAAGAAATTAAAACTATTTACACGGGAAAGCTCCCAACAAGCAAAAGAAGAACGGGAAATATTTTTGAGTTTTTCCTTTTTAATTACTACAATAAATAAATAAATTACTACTAATTTTTTTTGTTTTTTCTTAAGGTTTATCAAACACACAAGCAGAAAGCAGGAAAAAGAAAATAATCTAGCATGGATATTAGAGTGAAAAAGTATGAACATCGACATCTAGCAATGAGTGTGTGTGAACATGAATGCAATGTTGGTGGGAAATACGTACTCCCCCAAGCTTAGGCTTTTGGCCTAAGTTGGACTATTGCCAGGGATGGTCTGGCGGATACCCGTAGGTGAAGCTGGGGTCATACTATGATGCAGCGGCTATCGCCTCCTGAGCTGCAGCGTAGCGTCTAGCTGCCGCCGCTCTTCCCTCGTACTCATCTGCCTCCTCTCTGGTAATAATATATCTCCCTTTTATTTGAAAATCAAAGAAGGCAGGAGCAGGAAGAGCAATATGGACTACATGACGTTTGTTAAAGATTAGTCGATACCGGGGAGGTGGTTCAGTCCTCTCAACAAACTGGTGGGAAACCATAGAATCAAAATCGAAATAAGTAGAGGGTAACTCCATATCACCCTCTCCAATGTCTATCTCAAGAAAATTAGCTAAGCGGGTTGCATAAATTCCTCCAAAGAAATCTCCGTTATATCTATTATGATGCAACCTACGAGCTACGATGGCTCCCATATGATAAGATTGGTCTCCTAACACAGAACTCCTAAGAATGCTGAGATCAGGGACACACATGTGACATGCTTCATCCTTAGCATTTATGCATCTACCTATGAGAAGAGCAAAATAGTGTATAGCAGGAAAGTGGATGCCCCCTAAAGTGGCTTGTGTTATATCTCTAGATTCCCCCACAGTTATTCTAGCAAGAAAGCCTCTATATTCAGATTTAGGGCGATCCCTGACACTACCCCATGATGGAAGTTTGCAAGCAGAAGTGAAATCCTCTAAGTCCATGGTATAAGATTTGTCATAAAGGTCAAACATGACTGAAGGAGAATTACGCGAAGATGAAAACTCAAACCTCCTCACAAATGAACTTGTGAGATCATGATACTGAGGGCATTTGTCAGCTTAAGTCCTCAAGACCGGCGTTGCGCAAATATGCGCTAAATTCTTCTTTGATTCCCACTTGATTCATAAAATTTTCCGAAGGCCATTCAAAGGGCCTCACAGGAGCATCTCTTGCTGGTTCCTCGTCAGCATCACGTATTGCAAGCCTGGGAACTTGCTTCCTTGAAGGGCCACCTTGGAACATCATCCTAAACATATTGCTTCCTCTAAGAAATTTCTAAAAATTTTAGTAACTTCAAATAAAAGTGAACCAACTTCAATAAAATTGATAGCAACAACTCCTACAAGTGCCTAGAGCCTACATAAAGCATTGGAACTTCTTGGAACCATATAAATTTGACATGCAAGCTCAAGAACATGGTCACCTATGCAGCACAAATTTGAAATGAATAAAGCACTAGAACAAAAACTAATTGGACCAATGGAGGAGTCACATACCAAGGAACAATCTCGCCAAGAAGTTTTGCGAGAGGTGCTTTGAGCAAGGAGATCGAAAATCACAGCAACAGGGGCTGGAACTCGTGCTTGAGTTGGTTTTTCGTGTTTGTGTGAGACAGAGGAAGAAGATGGGTGCAGGGATAAGTGGAGGAGGGCCACCATGGGCCCACGAGGCAGGGGGCGCGCCTAGGGGGGTAGGGCGCGCCCTCCACCCTCGTGCCCAGGTGGCAGCTCCTCCCGCAGTGATTTTTGCACAGTAAATTCTCAAATATTCCTGAAAAAATCATATTAAATTGGCATGGCATTCTGACGACTTTTATTTTTGGGATATTTTTATATTGCACGGATAAGTTAGGAGACAGACAGAAAAATATTATTTTACTTTATTTCTACTAAATAACAGAAAATGTAAAGAGGGTACAGAAGGTTGTGCTTCTAGTTTCATCCATCTCATGCTCATCAAAAAGAATCCACTAACAAGGTTGATCAAGTCTTGTTAACAAACTCATTCCGATTAACATGGAACCGGAGAAATTTCGAATAACACTATGTTACCTCAACAGGGATATGAAAATCCCCAACAATAAGAATATAATACTTTTTCTTGACAGTAGGGAGAGGAAATTCAAAACCTCAAAATATAATCGATGGAATTTTTCCAATAGAGTTGATACTATAAACTTGAGGTTGTTTTCTCGGAAAGTGTACCGTGTGCTCATTGCCATTAACATGAAAAGTGGCATTGCCTTTGTTGCAATCAATAACAGCCCCTGTAGTATTAAGGAAAGGTCTTCCAAGAATAATAGACATACTATCATCCTCGGGAATGTCAAGAATAACAAAGTCCGTTAAAATAGTAACGTTTGCAACCACAACAGACACATCCTCACAAATACCGACAGGTATAGCAGTTGATTTATCAGCCATTTGCAAAGATATTTCAGTAGGTGTCAACTTATTCAAGTCAAGTCTACGATATAAAGAGAGAGGCATAACACTAACACCGGCTCCAAGATCACATAAAGCAGTTTTAACATAATTTCTCTTAATGGAGCATGGTATAGTAGATACTCCGGGGTCTCCAAGTTTCTTTGGTATTCCACCCTTAAAAGTATAATTAGCAAGCATGGTGGAAATTTCAGCTTCAGGTATCTTTCTTTTATTAGTAATAATATCCTTCATATACTTAGCATAAGGATTTGTTTTGAGCACATCAGTTAATCGCATATGCAAAAAGATGGGTCTAATCATTTCAACAAAGCGCTCAAAATCCTCATCATCCTTTTTCTTATATGGTTTCGGAGGAAAAGGCATGGGTTTCTGAACCCATGGTTCCCTTTCTTTACCATGTTTCCTAGCAACGAAGTCTCTTTTATCATAACGTTGATTCCTTGATTGTGGGTTATCAAGATCAACAGCAGGTTCAGCTTCTACATCATTATCATTACTAGGTAGAGCATTATCATGAACATCATCATTAACATTTTCACTAGGTTCATGTTCATTACCAGATTGTGTTTCAGCATCATACATGGTAATATCATTTGGATTCTCAGGTGGTTCAGCAATAGGTTCACTAGAAGTTTGCAAAGTCCTATCATTTTTCTTTTTCTTCCTCTTAGAAAAACTAGGAACATCGATATTATTTCTCTGAGAATCTTGCTCGATTCTCTTAGCGTGGCCTTCAGGATACAAAGGTTCCTGAGTCATTCTACCAGTTCTAGTAGTCACTCTAACAGCATAATCATTTTTTTACTATTCATTTCATCAAGCACTTCTTTTTGAGCTTTATGTACTTGTTCTACTTGAATGGTAACCATAGAAGCATGTTTGCTAACAAGCTTAAGTTCACCTCTAATATCAGTCATATAATCACCCAACCATTTAATCATATAAGCATCTTGTTTTAATTGTCTACCAAAATAAGCATTAAAGTCATCTTGCTTAAACATAGAGTCATCAAACTCATCCAAGCACTGACTAGCAATTTTAGTAGGAGGAACTTCAGCTTTATCATATCTATAGAGAGAATTTACCTTTACTACCTGTGTCGGGATATCGGGAGGTTCTTCAGTAAATAAGTAGTTGAGATCATATACTTCTTCAACAGGCAGTAAATTAAGTCCATGTATTTCTTCAACAGGAGGTAAATTCTTAACATCTTCAGCTTTAATACATTTTTCTTTCATAGATTTCTTTGCCTCTTGCATATCTTCGGGACTGAGAAATAGAACACCTCTCTTCTTTGGAGTTGGTTTAGGAATAGGCTCAGTAATTGGCTCTGGAGCTGGCTCAGGAGGTGGCTCAGGAGGTGCCCAATTATTTTCATTTGTCAACATATTATTCAATAGAATTTCAACTTCATCCGGTGTTCTTTCCCTGAAAATAGAACCAGCACAACTATCTAGGTAATCTCTGGAAGCATCAGTTAGTCCATTATAAAAGATATCAAGTATTTCAGGTTTCTTAAGAGGATGATCAGGCAAAGCATTAAGTAACTTGAGAAGCCTCCCCCGAGCTTGTGGGATACTCTCTTCTTCAATTTGCACAAAGTTATATATTTCCCTCAAGGCAGCTTGTTTCTTATGAGCAGGGAAATATTTAGCAAGAAAGTAATAGATCATATCCTGGGGACTTTGCACACAACCAGGATCAAGAGAATTAAACCATATCTTAGCATTACCCTTTAATGAGAAAGGAAATATTTTGAGTAAATAAAGGTAGCACGATCTGTCATTATTAGTAAACAGGGCAGCTATATCATTCAACTTAGTAAGATGTGCCACAACAGTTTCAGATTCATAACCATAGAAAGGATTAGATTCAACCAAAGTAATTATATCTGGATCAACAGAAAAATCATAATAATCCTTATCGGGAACACAGATAGGTGAAGTAGCAAAAGCAGGTCAGGTCTCATTCTATCTCTAAGAGATTCTTTACTCCATTTAACTAGCAACCTCTTAAGTTCATATCTATCCTGGCAAGAAAAAATAGCTGCAGAAGATTCCGCATCAAAAAGATAACCTTCAGGAATAGGAGGCATATTTTCATCATCACTCTCATCATTGTATTCAGGTACAATAATTTCTCTTTCTTTAGACCTAGTAATTTGCTCATCAAGAAATTCACCAAGGGGCATAGTAGTATCAAGCATAGAAGTAGTTTCATCATAAGTATCATGCATAGCAGAAGTGGCATCACCAATAACATGCGACATATAAGAATTCATAGCAGTAGCAGTTTTAGGTGTCGCAAGCTTACTTATAACCGAAGGAGAATCTAGTGCAGAGCTAGATGGTAGTTCCTTACCTCCCCTCGTAGTTGAGGGCAAAATAGTAGTTCGATCGTCTTTCAAGTTCTTCATAGTATCCAGCCGATATAAATCCCAAGTGACTCAAAGAATAGAGCTATGCTCCCCGGCAACGGCGCCAAGAAAAGGTCTTGATAACCCACAAGTATAGGGGATCGCAACAGTTTTCGAGGGTAGAGTATTCAACCCAAATTTATTGATTCGACACAAGGGGAGCCAAAGAATATTCTCAAGTATTAGCAACTGAGTTGTCAATTCAACCACACCTGGAAACGTAGTATCTGCAGCAAAGTGTTTAGTACCAAAGTAATGTTTTTGGTATTTTGTAGTGATTGTAACAGTAACAACGGAAAAGTAAATAAGCGAGAACCAGTATATGGAAAACTCGTAGGCACAGGATCAGTGATGGATAATTATACCGGATGTGGTTCATCATGTAACAGTCATAACATAGGGTGACACAGAACTAGCTCCAGTTCATCAATGTAATGTAGGCATGTATTCCGAATATAGTCATACGTGCTTATGGAAAAGAACTTGCATGGCATATTTTGTCCTACCCTCCCGTGGCAACGGGGTCCTATTGGAAACTAAGGGATATTAAGGCCTCCTTTTAATAGAGAACCGGAAAAAAGCATTAGCACATAGTGAATACATGAACTCCTCAAACTATGGTCATCACCGGGAGTGGTTCCGATTATTGTCACTTCGGGGTTGCCGGATCATAACACACAGTAGGTGACTAGAGACTTGCAAGATAGGATCAAGAACTCACATATATTCATGAAAACATAATAGGTTCAGATCTGAAATCATGGCACTCGGGCCCTAGTGACAAGCATTAAGCATAGCAAAGTCATAGCAACATCAATCTCACAACATAGTGGATACTAGGGATCAAACCCTAACAAAACTAACTCGATTACATGATAAATCTCATCCAACCCATCACCGTCCAGCAAGCCTACAATGGAATTACTCACGCACGGCGGTGAGCATCATGAAATTGGTGATGGAGGATGGTTGATGATAACGACGGCGATGAATCCCCCTCTCCGGAGACCCGAACGGACTCCAGATCATCCCTCCTGAGAGAGATTAGGGCTTGGCGCCGGCTTCGTATCATAAAACGCGATGATTTCTTCTCTCTGGGTTTTTTCTCCCCGAAAGCCAATATATGGAGTTGGAGTTGGCATTGGAGGGCCACCAGGGGGCCCACGAGGTAGGGGGGCGCGCCCAAGGGGGGGGGGCGCCCCCCACCCTCGTGGATAGGGTGTGGGCCCCCTGGTCTTCATCTTTGGCGAAGATTTTTTATTGTTTTTTCTAAGGTGTTCCGTGGAGTTTCAGGTCATTCCGAGAACTTTTATTTTCTGCACATAAAACAACATCATGGCAATTCTGCTGAAAACAGCATCAGTCCGGGTTAGTTCTATTCAAATCATATAAGTTAGAGTCCAAAACAAGGGCAAAAGTGTTTGGAAAAGTAGATACGACGGAGACGTATCAGCATGTTGCCCAATCTTGGGAAAGAATGAAATTGATGATTCGCAATTGCCCTACTCATGGTTTGAATTTATGGATGATCATACAAAAATTTTATGCCGGTTTGAACTTTGCTTCTAGAAATATTTTAGATTCGACCACCGGAGGCACGTTTATGGAAATCACTTTAGGATATGCGACAAAACTTGTTGCTAATATGGGTAATTATTCTCAATGGCATGCCGAACAATCTACTAGTAAAAAAGTGCATGCTATAGAAGAAATTAATGTTTTGAGTGGAAAGATGGATGGACTTATGAAGTTTTTTGCTACTAAAAATACTCCTCTTGATCCCAATGATATGCCTTTGTCTACTTTTATTGAGAATAATAATGAATCTATGGATGTGAATTTTGTTGGTAGGAATAGTTTTGGAAACAACGCCTATAGAGGAAATTTTAATGCTAGACTGTTCCCTAGTAATTCCTCTAATAATTATGGAAATTCGTACAATAATTCTTATGGTAATTTTAATAAGATGCCCTCTAATTTTGAGAATAGTGTGAAATAATTTATGATTTCTCAAAAGAATTTTAATTCTTTTCTTGAACAAAAATTGCTCAAAGTTGATGATTTGGCTAGGAACGTTGATAGACTTTCGCTTGATATTGATTATCTTAAACTTACATCTTCTCCTCTTAAGCATGATATCAATGACTCTCTCAAAGTAATGAGAATTTCCATTGATGAGTGTAAGGAAAGAACCGCTAGATTGCGTGCTAAAAAAGATAGCTTTATAAAAGCGTGTTCTTCTAGTTTCCATGAAAATAATGATGAAGATATTAAAGTTATTGATGTGTCCCCTATCATATCTTTGTTTTGCAATATGAATCTCGAAAATAATGGGACTGGAGATGAGTCAACTTTATTTAGAAGGCGTCCCAAGAATTCAGAGTTTTTAGATCTTGATGCCAAATTTGGTAAAAGTGGGATTGGAGAGGTCATGACTTTAAATAGCATTGAACCCACTATCTTGGATTTCAATGAATTTGATTATGATAATTGTTCTTTAGAAAGTTGTATTTCCTTGTTGCAATCCGTTGTTAATTCTCCACATGCTTATAGTCAAAATAAAGCTTTTACCAAACATATCGTTGATGCCTTGATGCAGTCTTTTGATGAAAAACTTAATTTGGAAGTTTCTGTACCTAGAAAACTTAATGATGAGTGGGAACCTACTATTAGGATTAAAATTAAAGATCGTGAGTGTTTTGCTTTGTGTGATTTGGGTGCTAGTGTTTCCACGATTCCGAAAACTTTATGTGATATTCTAGGTTTCCATGATCTTGATGATTGCTCGTTAAATTTGCACCTTGCGGATTCCACCATTAAAAAGCCAATGGGAAGGATAATTGATGTCCTTATTGTTTCAAATAGAAATTTGGTGCCCGTTCATTTTATCGTTCTTGATATAGATTGCAACTTTTCTTGCCCTATTATTCTTGGTAGACCTTTCCTTAGAACGATTGGTGCGATTATTGATATGAAGGAAGGGAATATTAGATTCCAATTTCCATTAAAGAAAGGCATGGAGCACTTTCCAAGAAATAAAGTTAAATTACCTTATGAATCTATCATGCGAGCTACTTATGAATCAAGTGCCAAAGATGGCACCAGTTAGATCTATCTTCGCTTTTATGCCTAGCTAGGGGCGTTAAACGATAGCGCTAGTTGGGAGGCAACCCAATTTTATTTATGATTTTTGTTTTTGTTACTGTTTAGTGTTAAATTTTGTTTCTACTTTCTGTTTAGATGTGTTTTCATGTTTTACTTAGTGTTTGTGCCAAGTAGAACCTATAGGATAACCTATGATATGAGTTGATTTGATTCTGCTGAAAAACAGAAACTTTGCGCTCACGAGAAAAATTTCGATAAATCACAGGAACGAGATTTTGCATTGATTCTTTTTGCTGCTCTTAAATAAACAAATTTTTTAGGATTTCCTATTTTGGTAGGATTTTTGAGGTTCCAGAAGTTTGTGTTAGCTACAGATTGCTACACACTGTTCTGTTTTTGACAGATTCTGTTTTTCGTGTGTTGTTTACTTATTTTGATGCATCTATGGCTAGTATGTTAGGGTATGAACCATAGAGAACTTGGAATACAGTAGGTTTAACACAAATTAAAATAAAGAATGAGTTCATTACAGTACCTTATGTGGTGGTTTTGTTTTCTGTCACTAACGGAGCTTATAAGATTTCCTGTTGAGTTTTGTGTTGTGAAGTTTTCAAGTTTTGGGTAAAGATTTGATGGACTATGGAATAAAGGGTGGCAAAAGCCTAAGCTTGGGGATGCCCATGGAACCCCAAGATATTCAAGAATATCCAAAATCCTAAGCTTGAGGATGCCCCCGGAAGGCATCCCCTCTTCCGTCTTCGTTCATTGGTAACTTTACTTGGAGCTATATTTTTATTCGCTACATGATATGTGTTTTGCTTGGAGCGTCGTGTATTATATTGGTATTTGCTTGTTAGTTTAATACAATCATCCTTGCTGTAACACACGTTTTGGGAGAAGCCTCTTTGATTGAAATTTAATAGAATACTCTATGTGCTTCACTTATATCTTTTGAGCTTGATAGTTTTTCTCTAGTGCTTCACTTATATCTTTTAGAGCATGGCGGTGGATTAATTTTGAAGAAATTGCTAGTCTCTCATGCTTCACTTATATTATTTTGAGAGTCTATTAGAACAGCATGGTATTTGCTTTGGTTATGAGTTGGTCCTAGAATGATGAGCATCCAAGTTGGGTATAATAAAAACTATCATAGGAAGTGAATTGGATGCTATGATCAACTTGATACTTGATGATTGTTTTGAGATAGGGAGGTAGTGATATTAAAGTCATGCTAGTTGGGTGATTATGAATTTAAAGAATGCTTGTCTTGAAGTTAGGAAGTCCCGTAGCATGCACGTATGGTTAAAGTTGTGTAACAAATTTGAAGCATGAAGTGTACCTGGCTTGTGCATCCTTATGAGTGGTGGTCGGGGACGAGCGATGGTCTTTTCCTACCAAACTATCCCCCTAGGAGCATGCGCGTAGTGCTTGGTTTTTGATGACTTCTAAATTTTTGCAGTAAGTATATGAGTTCTTTTGACTAATGTTGAGTCCATGGATTATACGCACTTTTACCTTTTCATCATTGCTAGCCTCTTCGGTACCGTGCATTGCCCTTTCTCACCTTGAGAGTTGGTGCAAACTTCGCCGGTGCATCCAAAACCCGTGATACGATACGCTCTATCACACATAAACCTCCTTATATCTTGCTTAAAACAGCCACCATACCTACCTATTTATGGCATTTCCATAGCCATTCCGAGATATATTACCATGCAACTTTCCACCGTTCCGTTCATCATCATCATGACATATGTTACTTTTGTCATATTGCCAATGCATGATCATGTAGTTGACATCGTATTTGTGGCAAAGCCACCATGCATAATTTTTTATACATGTCACTCTTGATTCATTGCACCATCCCGGTACACCGCCGGAGGCATTCATATAGAGTCATATCTTGTTCTAGTTTCGAGTTGTAATTCATGTGTTGTAATCAATAAAAGTGTGATGACCATCATTATTAGAGCATTGCCCAAAAAAGGCCAAACGGAAAAAAAGAAAGGCCAAAGAAAAAAAAAGAAAAAGGAAAAAAAGAAGAAAAAAAATAAAAAATAATAAAGGGGCAATACTACTATCTCTTTTTCCACACTTGTGCTTCACAGTAATACCATGTTCTTCATATAGTTTGTCTCATATATTGTTCTTCAAAGTAGCACCATGTTTTCATGTAGAGAGTCTCATAAGTTGTCACTTTCATATACTAGTGGGAATTTTTCATTATAGAACTTGGCTTGTATATTCCTACGATGGGCTTCCTCAAATGCCCTAGGTCTTCTTGAGCAAGCAAGTTGGATGCACACCGACTAGTTTTCTTTCGTTGAGCTTTCATTCATTTATAGCTCTAGTGCATCCGTTGCATGGCAATCCCTACTCCTCATGTTGACATCAATTGATTGGCATTTCCATAGCCCGTTGATTATCCTCGTCAATGTGAGACTTTCTCCTTTTTTGTCTTCTCCACACAATCCCCAATCATTATTCTATTCCACCCATAGTGCTATATCCATGGCTCACGCTCATGTATTGGGTGAAGGTTGAAAAGTTTGAGATTATTTAAGTACGAAACAATTGCTTGGCTTGTCATCGGGGGTATAGAAGTTGGGAACATCTTTGTGTGACGAAAATGAAGCATAGCCTAACTATATGATTTTTATAGGGATGAACTTTCTTTAGCCATGTTATTTTCAGAAGACATGATTGCTTTTATTAGTATGCTTGAAGTATTGCTATTTCTTTTATCAATATGAACTTTTATTTTGAATCATTTGGATCTGAACATTCATGCCACAATAAATAGAAATTACATTGAGAAATTATGCTAGGTAGCATTCCACATCAAAAATTCTGTTTTTATCATTCACCTACTCGAGGACGAGTAGGAATTAAGCTTGGGGATGCTTGATACGTCTCCAACATATCTATAATTTTTGATTGTTCCATGCTATTATATTACCTGTTTTAGATGTTTATGGGCTTTATTTTACACATTTATATCATTTTTGGGACTAATCTAATAACCAGAGGCCCAGCCCGTATTGCTGTTTTTTTGCCTATTTCAGTATTTGGAAGAAAAGGAATATCAAACAGAGTCCAAACGGAATGAAACCTATCGGTGTCAAAACCGGCGGATCTCGGGTAGGGGGTCCCGAACTGTGCGTCTAGGCGGATGGTAACAGGAAACGAGGGACACGATGTTTTTACCCAGGTTCGGGCCCTCTTGATGGAGGTAAAACCCTACGTCCTGCTTGATTAATATTGATGATGTGGGTTACAAGAGTAGATCTACCACGAGATCAAGGAGGCTAAACCCTAGAAGCTAGCCTATGGTATGATTGTTGTTCGTCCTATGGACTAAAGCCATCCGGTTTATATAGAGACCGGAGAGGGCTAGGGTTACACAGAGTCGGTTACAATGGCAGGAGATCTACATATCTGTATCGCCATGCTTGCCTTCCACGCCAAGGAAAGTCCCATCCGGACACAGGACGAAGTCTTCAATCTTGTATCTTCATAGTCTTGGAGTCCGGCCGATGATGATAGTTCAGCTATCCGGACACCCCCTAGTCCGGGACTCCCTCAGTAGCCCCCGAACCAGGCTTCAATAACGACGAATCCGGCGCGTATGTTGTCTTCGGCGTTTGCAAGGCGGGTTCATCTTCATGCTCCATGTGTTTGCCGGATAGTGTCCGGTTGCTTTATAAATGATGTGCTCCTTGGCTTCTGCGTCCAATAATGGTCTTCTTCCACGCGTCGCACGAATGCGAAAATCCAGGGTATTTTCATGTTTTACCCCCTAGCTGCGCAAATAAGCTGCCTATAAGAGAGGCGAGGATCCAGATCCAAATCACATCATCCTCCCTCCGCAAGCACTCATCGAGGCGCATCTGACATCAAACCCATTCCAACATGGACAGTCGGCGTGGCTCCTCTTCTCGCGCTCCTAGCCCTAAGCCAGGAGATTGGAGGAGATGCTCAGTCCCGCACAGCGAGTTAGTGACGCTCCAAGCAGAGGGATATCTTCCCCCGGCCTTCAGGGTTCCGGTTCGAGCCGGACTGGCCACCTACAAAGGTGGGAAGCAGGCGGAGAGCGCCCCCAATCCTTCCAAAGGAGAGCGGGTGTGCTTCGTCTCCTACTTAATAAGGGGACTCAGATTTCCTATACATCCGTTTCTCCGGGGGCTCCTGGAGTTCTACGGACTCCAGCTTCATCACCTTACACCTGCCTCCATTTTGCACATCGCGGGCTTCGTAGCTCTGTGTGAGCTGTTCTTGGGCATTGAGCCTCATTTTGCGTTGTGGAAGAGGCTGTTTTGCCTCGTACCCCGCTCTCACGAGGGGTCGATATATCAAGTGGGCGGAGCCGAAATATGGCGCATCGCCGGGACCGGATACCTGTCCGGGACCCCGAAGAAGGCGTCCAAAGATTGGCCTTCGGAGTGGTTTTATATGGAGGACGCTCCGCTGCCGGATCCAGTCTGGATCGGCCTTCCGGAGTTCAGCAACGCTCCCCTGAAGAAACGCCTAAGTTGGCGCCCACGGTGCCCTCGACGAGAAGATGATAGCAGCGTCCATTACTTGATGGGCCGGATACGGCTGCTAGCCCATTCCGGATTAACCATGACCGGAGTCATGGCCACATGCATTATGCGTGGGGTGCAGCCGCTCCAATATAGGGGCCACCCCATGTGAGACTTCAACCGAGACGACGACGCCACCCGTCACGGCCGCAAGGGACCTGGCTCGGCCAACGATCTGGTGAAGATCCTGTCCGGCTTGTACAAGGGGGAGAAGGAGGACTTCCTCCGCACGAATCCTCTGAACGGATTTTCCATGAACAACCCTCAGAGCTGGGTAAGTGGTCGCATGCATATCTGAACCGTGCCTTTAAAGGCAATTGTCTTATTGTATGATTTTGACATAGGAACTGCATCGGGATGTGGAGGGCACAAAAAGCCCAGCCCCACAACCCGAAGACCCAGAGAGGTCCCTCGATCCGGCCTCCGAAGAGGATCTGGACTTAGCGGTGGAACTGATTGACGGGGTGTACCACCAGCTCAGCATAGATATTGCTTTAGTCGCCATTATAGCTGACTACCCCGGTTTGTGTCCGGCTTCCCCTGTGAGTATGACCGAAGTCCTGGCGCCGTTACTTTTTTAATGCTTAGTTCTGACCACCGTGCACCAATGGTGTTCGGCAGGAAGCGCCTTTACGGCAGGAAGTCAAGCCCGCGGTGACTGGCCAACAAGGGTCAGTCTGGCCCGGCAGGCGGAAGAGGAGTGCGACGCGAACTGAAACGTCGCTGCAACGGTACGGAGCACCGCTATTTTTTAAGTGAAGGATCCCCAGGAGGTATATTAATGCTCATAACTTTTTCAGAAAGAGCGCTCGCCGGACAGTGTCCGGAGAGGTTGCCAATCAAGCCTCCGCCAGCCATGCTCCAACGCATGGCCCGGAAGGGGAGGCGAATACAAGGCGTGAGTCGGACGCTCCTCCGACGGAGGATGCCGACAGGCAGTCCGCCACCCAGTCCGAGGTGGAGAGCGCCATGAATCACAGGCGTCGTCGGACAGTTCTTCGTGACGCGTGTTTCTCCCCGGAGGCGTTAAATGCCTTTGATGCGGGGAACGCGCACCTCCGTGCCGCTCAAGATGGGTTAACCAGAGCCACGGAGCAGTATGTGAAAGACATACGTGTAAGTAATTTTAATAGTTATATATGCCAGTAGCCCCCGAGACTTAAAATGGTTAAAACAACTGATTTAAGGATCAATTTTTATGCAGGATCTTACGGAGAAGAATACCCATCTGTCCCAGGAGCTCCAAGAGTGCAAGGCCCAACTTGAGGCCGCACTGGCCGCCACAGGGGGAGCCACAGAGACCCCCGCTGGTAAGACGTACTTTGAAAAGATAATTAATTAACAAAGTGCGGCGTGAATCTGACAATAATATTGCAAAGGGCGCCGGACTAGATCCGGACAAGCAATAGCTACTGCGTCAGCTAAAGGCTGGCGAGAGGGTGCTTATGAAGGTGCAGCAGGAGAGAAACAAGCTCCAAGATGCCCACACCCAGCTAGGAGAAGAGCTGAAAGGTGTTCGGGCCCAGCTGTCTGGCTCCTTGAAGGAGAATCAGCGACTTCGTCACGGCATTTATAGTAAGTGCTTGAGCAAATTCCTTTGAAAAGAAGAATTCAGCGAGGAAGTCGTTCGACAGAAATATGTCTTTAGGTGTGCTCACAGGTCGCCCTGCGGAGGAAATGCCTGGGTCAACAGGTGACCAACTTCCCGAGCTGGCACAATTGTTCGAACGTGTTCGGCAGGCGATGAGTGGCGTCGTTTAGGCTTTATGGCCATCCGTCTCCCTAACCAAGGGCCTTGGTGAGCTTGCTGAGAAGCTCCAGGGAGCACGACGACGCCTCCGTTTGTGGAAGATATCGGCCTACCGTCAGGGCGCCAGGGAGGCCTGGGCCATGGTGAAGACGCGCTACCCGAAGGCTGACCCAAACCACATGGCCGAGGTCGGACCTGCGGGGCCTGATGGGAAGGAGATCCCTGTGAGCTTGATGTATGGCCAAGTAGAACTGGCCACGAAATATTCCCAACAGGACTGTAAATTAGACAGCCTGTTAGATGGGATCGAGAAGGAGTACAATCAGTCGGTTTGACGATGTAATTTGAAATGACATGTAAGATGCCTTCTAGCCGGATTGTAGATCGTTTGTCTTTGCGGACCGTTTCGCTTCAACCTCAGGACCCAACAGTCCGGAGTGTGTCCGAATACCCCTACGGTTATAAAAGAACCGGGGCATGCGTGGAGACAAGGCGTCGGGGTCATAATTGCTTTATCAGACAAGTGCCCAACTAGTTATGTTATATTACATGGTTAGTAAGAAACATCTTCTAGGGAGAATAGTTCCGTTAAGGGTTCCTTTCCCTGGGAGGCATGCCCTAAGGTGCAATGTCGGACTGCGAAAATAGCAGAAAAAGCATCTGGGGGCTTATAAATAAGTAAGTAATAAATCATCTTTCAAGTCACCGACCGAATAATCTCTTAAGAACGCTAGCTTTCGGCTTCACCCAGTCTGAGGTACACATCCGGCTGACCCGGCAGTAACAATCGCAGAGGTGCTCCCTTTACTTCCTAGTCGAACAATCGGAAACGTAGGGGTAAGAACAGGAGCCAGGCAACCCAGCTTGGCCAAAACTTAAGTCATATCGATGCATATAATGGTGAATAAAAGGTACATGCGGAAGTATGACACATGTATTGGGCGTGAAGCCCATATTAATAAGCTTCTGGTAAAGAAGCCCCCAGGTATAATGAGTGCTAGGAGCACATCAAGTGTGTGCGAATAAAGCACAAATCACCCTATAAAAGGTATTGAAAAAAAGTGGGAAGAAGGAGGGGGACAAGAGACAGTAAAAGTATAAAAAGGTGGACGGGGGAGTGAGACGAACTCTGAGTCTGGTGCTTAGGCGTAGAATCTTCAGAGACGGGCTACGTTCCATGGGTTCGGCTCGAGTCGGTTGTCAGATGCTTTACGTAGACGGTATGCTCCGCCGGTCAGGACTTGGTCGATGATGAAGGGACCTTCCCACTTGGGCTTAAGTTTGTTCTTTTTCTTGTCCGGCAGGCGTAGAACGAGTTCGCCGACATTGTAAGTTTTGGCCCGTACTTCTCTGCTTTGATATCTTCGAGCCTGCTACTGATAGAATGCGGAATGAGCCTTTGCCACGTCCCACTCGTCCTCTAAGGCGTCCAAACTGTCCTGCCGATCCAACTCGGCTTCTCTTTCTTCGTACATGCGCACACGAGGTGAGTCATGAATTATATCGCAAGGCAGAACTCCCTCTGCACCGTACACCATGAAAAATGGTGTGAATCCAGTAGTTTGGTTTGGCATGGTTCGCAGCCCCCAGAGTACGGAGTCGAGCTCCTCTACCCAGTGCATGTTAGATTCCTTGAGGGACCGCACTAGTCTGGGTTTGATGCCGCTCATGATTAGACCATTTGCTTGCTCGACTTGACCATTAGTTTGGGGGTGATAGACTGAAGCGTAATCGAGCTTGATGCCCATGTTTTTGCACCAGAGTTTAACCTCGTCGGCAGTGAAGTTCGTGCCGTTAACAGTGATGATGCTGTGGGGGACGCCAAAATGGTGTACTACCCCAGATAGGAAGTCTATCACCGGTCCGGATTCTGCCGTTTTAACCGGCTTGGCCTCAATCCATTTGGTGAATTTGTCCACCATGACCAATAAGTATTTGTGCTTGTGGGTTCCCCCTTTAAGGGGTCCAACCATGTCAAGCCCACAGACCACGAATGGCCAGGTAATGGGTATAGTTTTGAGGGCGGTGGGTGGCATGTGGCTCTGATTGGCAAAGAGCTGGCAACCGACGCATCGTTGGACTAAGTCCTGAGCATTTGCCCGGGCTGTCGGCCAATAAAATCCTGTACGGAAGGCCTTGCCTACGAGTGCCCAGGCTGCAGCGTGGTGCCCGCCGAGTCCGGCGTGAATTTCAGCCAGGAGATTCCGCCCCTCCTCTTCGGAGATACACCTTTGAAGGACTCCGGTTGTGCTTTTCTTATAAAGTTCTCCCTCATGGACCTTGTAGGCTTTAGATCACCGAACTATGCAGCGGGCCTCATTTTGGTCTTCGGGAAGTTCCTGCCGAATTAAGTAGGCTAGGAATGGTTCTGTCCACGGGGCAATTACTGCCATTATTTCGTGAGCTGAAGGTGTTATTTCGTTGGCTGAGCTGCCGATTGTGTCAGAATGGTCTGAGTTCGGTGATGCAGCTGGCTCCGGATTGTTATTTCCGGACTCCTCTTCCCATAACACGGATGGCTTGAATAGCAGTTCCAGGAAGATGTTTGGAGGGACGGCGTCTCGTTTCGCGCCGATGCGTGCTAACACGTCTGCTGCCTGGTTATTATCCCGGGCTACATGGTGGAATTCGAGTCCTTCGAACCGAGCTGACATTTTTAGGACGGCGTTGCGGTAAGCTGCCATTTTTGGATCTTTAGCATCAAAGTCTCCATTTACTTGGGATATTGCGAGGTTTGAATCCCCGCGCACCTCTAGGCGTTGAATGCCCATGGAGATTGCCATCCGGAGGCGAAGAAGAAGGGCCTCGTATTCGGCTGCGTTATTGGAGTCCATGTACATTATTTGAAGTACGTATTGGATTGTGTCTCCAGTTGGGGACGTCAGGACGATGCAAGCCCCCAAGCCAGCCAACATTTTGGATCCGTCGAAATGCATGATCCAATTGGAGTATGCGCCGTACTCTTTAGGGAGTTCGGCTTCAGTCCATTCGGCGACGAAGTCGGCCAGAACCTGCGACTTTATAGCGCGCCGTGGTTTATAGGTCATGTCAAATGGTAAGAGCTCAATAGCCCATTTTGCAATCCTGCCCGTTGCGTCGCGATTGTTTATAATATCGTTGAGAGGTACTTCGGAGGCCACCGTCATGGAACACTCTTGAAAGTAGTGTCGCAGCTTCCGGGATGCCATGAACACCGCATATGCTATCTTTTGATAATGTGGGTACCAGGACTTGCATGGAGTTACAACAGTGGATATGTAGTACACTGGTTTTTGAAGAGGGAATTTGTGCCCTTCTGTCTCTCGCTCGACGACGAGTACCGCGCTGACAACTTGATGTGTTGCTGTGATATATAATAACATAGGTTCGCCCAGGTTGGGCGCGGCCAGGACCGGATTTGTTGCCAGTATGGCCTTTATTTCTTCGAGTTCGGCTATGGCAGCATCCGTCCATTCGAAATGTTCGGTGCGCCGGAGGAGGCGGTAGAGGGGCAGAGCCTTTTCTCCCAAACGGGAGATGAAGCGACTTAAGGCCGCTATGCATCCGGCTAGTTTTTGTATTTGCTTGAGGTCTTTTGGAATATCCAATTGTGACAGAGCTCGGATATTGGCCGGGTTTGCTTCAATTCCTCTACCGGATACGATGAAGCCCGAGAGCTTTCCGGCTGGTACGCCGAAGACGCATCTTTCCGGATTGAGCTTAATGTCATATGCTCGGAGGTTGTCGAATGTCACCCTCAAGTCTTCTACTAGAGTTTCGACGTGTTTGGTCTTGACGACCACATCGTCTACATATGCCTCTACTGTTTTGCCTATCTGGGTAGCCAGACATGTTTGAATCATGTGCTGATATGTTGCGCCGACGTTTTTGAGTCCGAAGGGCATTGTGTTGAAGCAGAATGGCCCATATGGAGTAATGGATGCCGTTGCGGCCTGGTCTTTCTCCGCCATCTTGATTTGATGGTATCCGGAGTATGCGTCGAGGAAGCAAAATGAATCGTGCCCTGCGGTAGCATCGACAATTTGGTCGATGCGAGGGAGGGGGAAAGGGTCCTTTGGACAGGCCTTGTTAAGGTCTTTAAAATCGACGCAGAGGCGCCAGGACTTGTCCTTTTTTGGTACCATTACTAGATTGGCTAGCCAGTCCGGATGTTTTATATCTCTGATGAATCCGGCTTCTAAGAGTTTGGCTAGCTCTTCTCCCATTGCCTGTCTTTTGGGTTCGGAAAATCGCCGAAGAGCTTGTTTGACCGGCTTGAATCCTTTTAGGATGTTTAGGCTGTGCTCTGCCAGCCTGCGTGGGATTCCTGGCATGTCTGAAGGGTGCCAGGCAAAAATGTCCCAATTTTCCCGAAGGAATTCTCGTAGTAAGGCTTCGACATCAGGACTTAATTGTGCCCCAATGGAGGCCGTCTTTGTGGGGTCCATTGGATGGACCTGAAATTTGACTATTTCGTCTGCTGGTTTAAAAGAGGTGGACTTGGACCTCTTATCGAGTATCACGTCGTCCCTATCCACCATGGAGCGCAGCGTGGTTAGTTCCTCTGCCGCTAGGGCTTCGGACAATGCCTCTAGGGACAGTGCGGATGTCTTATTTTCGGCACGGAGTGCTGTATCTGGATCACTGGCAAGAGTGATTATCCCATTGGGTCCGGGCATTTTGAGCTTCATGTACCCATAGTGGGATATGGCTTGGAAGATTGTGAATGCCTCTTGCCCTAACAAAGCGTGATATCCGCTGCCAAATGGGTCCACTTGGAACGTGACCTCCTCGGACCTGTAATTGTCCGGTGAGCCGAACACTACGTCTAGTGTGATTTTTCCTGTGTAGCATACTTCTCGACTAGGGATTATCCCTCTGAAGGTTGTGCTGCTTCGCTCGATGCGGCTCCAGTCAATATCCATTTTTTGAAGGGTTTCCTCGTAGATGAGGTTTAATCCGCTGCCGCCATCGATGAGTACCTTGGTAAGGCAAAAGTCGTCCACTATCGGACTGAGGACCAATGCGGCTGGTGCTCTAGCTGTTCGGAATTTAGGTTCGTCGCTGGCGTTGAAGGTGATAGCCGTGTCACTCCATGGATTTGTTGTTGCTACTTGGTAGACTTCGGCGAGGCCGTGGATTGTTCGTTTTCGCATGTTATTTGATGCAAAAGTCTCGAAGACTGTTAATACCGTACCGGTACTGCTGGGCTGTTTGCCCGGGGCTAAAAAGCCTTCGCCACTTTTGGCCACCTGCCGTAGTATCCAACATGCTCGAAGGCTGTGTGTTGGAGTGGCGCCCTCCGTACTGTGGATTTTGCATGGTCCGTTGAGCCAGCCCTCCAGTACGGTTTCATGCCCTTTAGGGGGTCTTTGCTTTTTGGTTTTTAACCCAGGTGCTTGAGTATGGCGCACCCTTTTACTTCGGACTAGGGTTGTGGTCAAGGCCGGACTGTCCCAAAACCTAGTTTTGGTGTTCCTGGCACTCTCTACTGCACAGTATTTTTGTACGATAGTCGCTAGGTCGATGAAGCGTGTAACTTCGCGACGACATATGGCGTTCATGATTCCCTTGTTCGTGCAATTGTTGCAAAAAATTGAAATCGCGCTTTCTTCGCAGCAGTCCTTTATCCTGTTCATAACCAGGAGGAATCTGGCCCAGTAATGATGTACTGTTTCATCGGGCTCTTGCCGTATTCGAGATAGATCGCTTATGTTTGGGTGGGCGGGTGGGATCAAGTTCGGAACCCCGCCCGATCTGAGGCTCAAAGGCCAAGAAGTTTCCGGATTTGGAAGCTTGACTTGCTGGATGCTTTCCAACGAATCTAGTCTGATGCCTGACTCTAAGTTCAGTATTTGATTAGCGTCCGTCCCTTCGCGGGAATCCAGCTTGGAGGGACCTGGAATCCGGACATAGTTGGTTTTCAACATAGAAGAAGGGTTGCCTCATTGTTCCTCTACCACGACAACGTGGTGGGTGGCCTGAGGAGAGTTAATCTCTCTCAGATCGGGTTTAAACCCAATCTGATCGTAGTCTGTAGCGACTCCCAGGGCGGCGATGCGATCCAAGAGCTCGTTTACAGAGGAGAGCTCAATCAGATCTAACTGCTCGGTGAATTCCGGGCTGGCGTGAAGATCGCTTTTGATGACCTAAGAGGTCATCGTCGGAGCGGTGGCCGAATAGGCGGTCATAAGAAAACCGCCTAGCTGGACAGTTTGGCCGGCGGCCAAAGCTCTCTTGACGACGGTGCCGTCTTTAAAGATGGGAGAAGGCATCCTTCCTGATCGCGATGGCACAGAGGAACTCTCAATGAAAGCACCAATGTCGGTGTCAAAACCGGCGGATCTCGGGTAGGGGGTCCCGAACTGTGCGTCTAGGCGGATGGTAACAGGAAATGAGGGACACGATGTTTTTACCCAGGTTCGGGCCCTCTTGATGGAGGTAAAACCCTACGTCCTGCTTGATTAATATTGATGATGTGGGTTACAAGAGTAGATCTACCACGAGATCAAGGAGGCTAAACCCTAGAAGCTAGCCTATGGTATGATTGTTGTTCGTCCTATGGACTAAAGCCATCCGGTTTATATAGACACCGGAGAGGGCTAGGGTTACACAGAGTCGGTTACAATGGCAGGAGATCTACATATCCGTATCGCCAAGCTTGCCTTCCACGCCAAGGAAAGTCCCATCCGGACACGGGACGAAGTCTTCAATCTTGTATCTTCATAGTCTTGGAGTCCGGACGATGACGATAGTTCGGCTATCCGGACACCCCCTAGTCCGGGACTCCCTCAAAACCTTCGGGAGCGTGATTTTTGGAACGAACATGATCCAGAGGACTTGGAGTGCAAGCCAAGAAGCAGCCGAGGCGGCCACGAGATAGGAGGGAACGCCCACCCCTCCTGGGCGCGCCCACTATCTCATGGGCCCCTCGGGCGGCCACCGACGTACTTCTTCCTCCTATATAAGCCTACATACCCCGAAAACATCCAGGGAGCCACCAAAGAAATATTTCCACCACCATAACCTTCTGTATCCGCGAGATCCCATCTTGGAGCCGTCGCCGGTGTTCTGTCGAAGGGGGATTCCACCATGGAGGGTTTCTACATCAACACCATAGCCCTTCCGATGAGTTCTGAGTAGTTTACCACAGACCTTCGGGTCCATAGTTATTAGCTAGTTGGCCTCTTCTCTCTTTTTGAATCTCAATACAATGTTCTCCCCCTCTCTTGTGGAGATCTATTCGATGTAATCTCTTTTTGCGGTGTGTTTGTTGAGATCCGATGAATTGTGGGTTTATGATCAAGTTTATCTATGAATAATATTAGAATCTCCTCTGAATTCTTTTATGTATGATTGAGTTATCTTTGCAAGTCTCTTCGAGTTATCAATTTGGTTTGGCCTACTGGATTGATCTTTCTTGCCATGGGAGAAGTGCTTAGCTGTGGGTTCAATCTTGCGATGTCCTTACCCAGTGACAGAAAGGGTTGCAAGGCACGTATTGTATTGTTGCCATCGAGGATAAAAAGATGGGGTTTATATCATATTGCTTGAGTTTATCCCTCTACATCATGTCATCTTTCTTAATGTGTTACTCTATTCTTATGAACTTAATACTCTAGATGCATGCTGGATAGCGGTCGATGTGTGGAGTAATAGTAGTAGATGCAGGTAGGAGTCGGTCTACTTGTCACGGACGTGATGCCTATATACATGATCATGCCTAGATAATCTCATAATTATTCGCTTTTCTATCAATTGCTCGACAGTAATTTGTTCACCCACCGTAATACTTATGCTATCTTGAGAGAAGCCACTAGTGAAACCTATGGCCCCCGGGTCTATCTTTTATCATATAAGCTTGCAATCTACTTTTATTTGCATCTTTATTTTCTGCATCTATATTATAAAATACAAAAAATATATTTATATGATCATATTATCTCTATCAGATCTCACTTTCGCAAGTGGCCATGAAGGGATTGACAACCCTTTATCGCGTTGGTTGCGAGTTCTTTGTTTGTTTGTGTAGGTTCATGGGACTTGTGAGGAGCCTCCTACTAGATTGATACCTTGGTTCTCAAAAATTGAGGGAAATAATTATGCTTCTGTGCTGCATCACCCTTTCCTCTTCAAGGAAAACCAACGCAAGCTCAAGACGTAGCAGGCGACCTCCGAAACGGAGGACCGCCAGGCCCAATGAATTGCTTAAGCTGGAACTGCTGGGGAGGGGGAATTCCCGGACAGTTCATGAGTTGGCGACCTTATGTAGGTCACATTCCTCCATGTTTGTGTTCTTGTGTGAAACAAGACAGAAGGAAGCAAAGATGAAGATGTTGAGAGGTCGACTGGGCCTCAAGGGTTTTTGTGGCGTTGATAGTTCTGGCATGAGTGGTGGCTTGGCAGTATATTGGCGTGAAAATTGTGTGGTGGAAGTGCGAGACAAAGACGATCGTCATGTCGATGCTCTAGTTCAGGTGCAGGAAGGGGCAGAGCAATGGAGAATTACGTTCGTATATGGGGAACCATGGGTAGAGAATCAGCATCTCATGTGGACAAAATTACAGAATTTAAAATCTGTAAATGATCTTCTGTGGTTGGTTATCGGGGATTTTAATGAAGCAATGTGAGATTTTGAACACTTTTCAGCTACACAAAGGCAGGAGCAGCAGATGATTTCGTTCAGGGATACGCTTGAAGTTTGTGGCTTGGTACACTTGGGTTTTTCGGGGGTCCCTTTCACCTATGTCAACAAAAGAAGTAGCACAAACAATGTCAAGGTGAGGCTTGATAGGGCTGTTGCAACAAATGAGTGGAGAAATCTATTCTCTTTTGCCTCTGTGCATCATATTCTTAGTCCTTGTTCGGACCATGTGGCTGTACTGCTCAAAGGCGAGACGGACTCAGGACCGGCTGGGCCTAAACAATGCCGTTACGAGATCTTCTGGGAGCGAGACTCGGCGCTGCCGGAGGTCATCAAGAATGCTTGGGAGTCTGTTGGAAACGTCCAAACTTTGGAACAGCTGCGAGAGGCGCTAACCAAGACGATGGTGTCACTAGGGTCTTGGTGTAGAAAGTTCGAAAATGTAACAAAGGAATTGGCTAAGTCCCGGTCACAGCTAGAGGTGCTCATGCACATGAATGCAGACAAACAAGAAATAAGGAAAGTGATAGATAGGATGAATGAGCTTTTGTACCAAGAGGGTATGATCTGGCTCCAAAGATCGAGAATTTCATGGCTTAAGGAGGGCGATCGTAATACAAAGTTTTTTCATAGTAAGGCAATGTGGAGGGCTCGGAAAAACAAAATCAGGCAGTTAACAGATAGTATTGGGGTGGTCCACTCAGATTTGACATCTATGGGTAAGTTAGCGAACGAATATTTTCGTGATATCTTCACAGCGGATGTTAACCTTGACGCAGGACATGTGGTCGATCTCTTTGAAGCACTGGTCATGGAGGAGGACAATATCAAGCTGTGTGCTCCGTTTAGTGACAAGGAAATTTCTGACGCACTCTTTCAGATAGGACCACTTAAGGCGCCGGGGCCTGATGGTTTTCCCGCCAGATTCTTTCAGAAGAATTGGGCAACTCTCAAAGACAGTGTGATTGTGGCTGTTAAGGATTTCTTTGGGACGGGTGTGATGCCAGAGGGAGTTAACTCCACGATAATTGTCCTTATACGGAAAGTTTCCAAGCCTACAAAGTTGTCTGAGTATAGGCCAATTAGCCTGTGCAATGTGATTTACAAGGTCATGTCTAAGTGTTTGGTAAACAGGCTCCGTCCTCTCTTGGACAACCTAATCTCAGATGAACAGAGTGCGTTCATACCGGGTAGGATGATTACTGATAATGCGCTAATTGCCTTTGAATGCTTACACTACATCAAATAGGAAAAGGACCCCACAAAGAGCTTTAGTGCATATAAGCTTGATCTTTCCAAAGCATATGATAGGGTGGACTGGGGATTCTTGAGGCAAGTGATGCAAAAGTTGGGGTTCTCTCAACGATGGATAGACTAGATTATGACTTGTGTCACATCGGTGAGATATTATGTCAAATTAAACGGAACTCTCTTGGATTCATTTGCACCGACTTGTGGGCTTCGGCAAGGTGATCCCCTTTCACCATTCTTATTCCTGTTTGTGGCGGATGGGGTTCCTGCTATCCTAAAAAAAGAGTGGCTACTGGTCTTATTACCCCGGTGAGAGTGTGCAGGCGACCACCAGGTATATCTCACTTGTTATTTGCTAATGATACCTTGTTGTTTTTCGAGGCAACTAGAGTTCAGGTAGAGAGCGTTAAGGAAGCTTTAGACATGTATGGTGCGGCCACTGGGCAAAGTCTTAACTATGAAAAATGCTCCATGTTCTTTGGTTCCTCTTGTCCGAACACAGCTCAAGGTGAGGTTTGGCTGGCGCTGCGAGTCCAAAGTCTGATTTTTGAGGAGAAGTATTTGGGTCTGCCTACTCACGAGGGACGAATGTCTAAGGGGAAGTTTCAAAACCTTCAGACGAGATTGACAAAACGTCTTATTCAGTGGGGAGGTGGTCATCTCGCCCAGCCCGGAAGGAAGGTATTAGTGAAAGCTGTTGCACAGGCGCTGCCAACTTATATCATAGGGGTGTTCAAATTGCCATTTTCAGTATGTGGTGATCTTACAAGAATGGTCAGAAACTTTTATTGGGGTTCGGCAAAAGGGAACGGGAAGGTCCATTGGAGAGGGTGGGACCATCTCATGCAGCCAAAGGATAGGGGAGGTGCAAGTTTTCGAGATTTTCGTTTTTTTAACCAGGCGCTTTTGGCTCGGCAGGTGTGGAGATTGATCTCTAGGCCAGACAACTTATGTGCACAAGTTCTGAAAGCAAGATACTATCCAAAGGGCAAGCTTGAGGATAGAGTTTTCACCATAAATGCATCATCTTCCTGGCAGGCAATAAGTCACGGTTTGGACTTGTTAAAAAAGGGTTTGGTCTGGCGTGTGGGCAATGGCAGAAGCATACGAGTTTTGCGCGACAACTGGATCCCGAGGCCTTGTTGGGGAACGTACCAGAAATTCAAAATTTTCTATGCAACTCCAAGATCAATCTATGGAGTAATCTGGCAATGAGGGGAAGGAGAGTGCATCTACATACACTTGTAGATCGCTAAGCGGAAGCGTTCAAGTGAACGGGGTTGATGGAGTCGTACTCGTCGTGATCCAAATCACGGATGATCCTAGCACCGAACGGACGGCACCTCCGCGTTCAACACACATGCAGCCCGGTGACGTCTCCCATGCCTTGATCCAGCAAGGAGAGAGGGAGAGGTTGGGGAAGACTCCGTCCAGTAGCAGCACGACGGTGTGGTGGTGGAGGAGGAGCGTGGCAATCCTGCAGGGCTTCGCCAAGCACCGCGGGAGAGGAGGAGGACTTGGGAGAGGGGGAGGGCTGCGCCAGAACTTTGGTGCAGCTGCCCTCCCACCCCTCCACTATTTATAGGTGGGGAGAGAGGGGGGGCGGCCCCCTAGATCCCATCTAGGGTTGGGGGTGGCGGCCAAGGGGGGGAGTGCCTCCCAAGTCAAGTGGAGGCCCTCCCCTTTAGGGTTTTCCCTCTCCCATGCGCATGGGCCTTGGGGGGGCTGGTGCCCCTGGCCCATTAAGTCTAGGGCGCCCCCTTACAGCCCATGCTGCTGTATTGGACATGGTGGAACATTTTTCGGACCTCCGGACCCCTCCTGAACCTTCCGGAAGCTTCCCGGTACAATACCGGAAAAAAACGAACTTTTCCCGGAACCCGAACAACAACTTTACATAAATAAATCTTTATCTCCGAACCATTCCGGAACTCCTCGTGATGTCCGGGATCTCATCCGAGACTCTGAACAACATTCGGTTACCACATACAAACTTCCTTTATAACCCTAGCGTCATCGAACCTTAAGTGTGTAGACCCTACGGGTTCGGGAGACACGTAGACATGACCGAGACAACTCTCTGGCCAATAACCAACAGCGGGATCTGGATACTCATGTTGGCTCCCACATGTTCCACGATGATCTCATCGGATGAACCACGATGTCGAGGATTCAATCAATCTCGTATTCAATTCCCTTTGTCTAGCGGTATTGTACTTGCCCGAGATTCGATCATCGGTATCCCGATACCTTGTTCAATCTCGTTACCGGTAAGTCTCTTTACTCGTTCCGTAACACATCATCCCGTGATCAACCCCTTGGTCACATTGTGCACATTATGATGATGTCCTACCGAGTGGGCCCAGAGATACCTCTTCGTCACACGGAGTGACAAATCCCAGTCTCGATTCGTGCCAACCCAACAGACACTTTCGGAGATACCTGTAGTGTACCTTTATAGCCACCCAGTTACGTTGTGATGTTTGGTACACCCAAAGCATTCCTACGGTATCCGGGAGTTGCACAATCTCATGGTCTAAGGAAATGATACTTGACATTAGAAAAGCTTTAGCATACGAACTACACGATCTTTGTGCTAGGCTTAGGATTGGGTCTTGTCCATCACATCATTCTCCTAATGATGTGATCCCGTTATCAACGACATCCAATGTACATGGTCAGGAAACCGTAACCATCTATTGATCAACGAGCTAGTCAACTAGAGGCTTACTAGGGACATGGTGTTGTCTATGTATCCACACATGTATCTGAGTTTCCTATCAATACAATTATAGCATGAATAATAAACGATTATCATGAACAAGGAAATATAATAATAACTAATTTATTATTGCCTCTAGGGCATATTTCCAACAGTCTCCCACTTGCACTAGAGTCAATAATCTAGTTCACATCGCCATGTGATTAACACTCACAGGTCACATCGCCATGTGACCAACATCCAAAGAGTTTACTAGTGTCACTAAACTAGTTCACATCATCATGTGATTAAGACTCAATGAGTTCTGGGGTTTGATCATGTTTTCCTAGTGAGAGAGGTTTTTAGTCAACGGGTCTGCAACATTCAGATCCGTATGTACTTCGCAAATCTCTAGGTCATATTGTAAATGTTGCTTCCACGCTCCACTTGGAGCTATTCCAAATGGTTGCTCCACTATACGTATCCATTTTGCTAATCAGAGTCATTCGGATAGGTGTTAAAGCTTGCATCGACGTAACCCTTTATGCCGAACTCTTTATCACCTCCATAATCGAGAAACATGTCCTTGTTACTCCAAGGACAATTTTGACCGCTATCTGGTGATCCACTCCTTGATCACCTTTGTACCCTCTCGCCAGACATGTGGCAAGGCACACATCAGGTGCGGTACTCAGCATAGCAGACTGCAGAGCCTACGTCTAAAGCATAGGGGATGACCTTCGTCCTTTCTCTCTTTTCTGCCATGGTCGAGCTTTAAGTCTTAACTTCGTACCTTACAGCTCAGGCAAGAACTCCTTCTTTGACTGATCCATCTTGAACACCTTCAAGATCATGTCAAGGTATGTGCTCATTTGAAAGTACTATTAAGCATTTTGATCTATCTTATAGATCTTGATGCTTATTGTTCAAGTAGCCTAATCCAGGTTTTCTATTGAAAAAACACCTTTCAAACAACCCTATATGCTTTCGAGAAATTCTATATCATTTCTGATCAACAATATGTCAACAACATATACTTATCAGAAATTCTATAGTGCTCCCACTCACTTCTTTGGAAATACAAGTTTCTCATAAACTTTGTATAAACCCAAAATCTTTGATCATCTTATTAAAGTGTTTATTCCAACTTCGAGATACTTACTCCAGTCCATGGAAGGATCGCTGGAGCTAGCATATCTTTTAGCATCCTTAGGATCGACAAAAACTTTCTGATTGTATCACATACAACCTTTCCTTACGAAAAACTGGTAAGGAAACTCGTTTTGACATCCATCTGCCAGATTTCATAAATGCAGCTAATGCTAACATGATTCCGATGGACTTAAGCTTCGCTACGGATGAGAAAATCTCATCGTAGTCAACTCCTTGAACTTGTGAGGAACTCTTCACCACAAGTCGAGCTTCATAGACGGTGACATTACCGTCCACGTCCGTCTTCTTCTTAAAGATCCATTTATCTCAATGGCTTGCCGATCATCGGGCAAGTCCACCAAAGTCCAAGCTTTGTTCTGATACATGGATCCTATCTCGGATTTCATGGCTTCAACCATTTCGTGACTTGATCCGAAACTTCATGATCACTATCATAAGTTTCCACTTCAATTGGTGTAGGCGCCACAGGAACAACTTCATGTGCCCTGCTACACACTAGTTGAAGTGACGGTTCAATAACCTCATCAAGTATCCACCATCCTCCCACTCAATTCTTTCGAGAGAAACTTTTCCTCGAGAAAGGACCCTATTCAAGAAACAATCCCTATTGCTTTCGGATCTGAATTAGGAGGTATACCCAATTGTTTTGGGTGTCCTATGAAGATGCTTTTTATCCGCTTTGGGTTCGAGCTTATCAACCTGAAACTTTTTCACATAAGCGTCACCGCCCCAAACTTTTAAGAAACGACAACTTAGGTTTCTCCAAACCATAGTTCAAATGGTGTTGTCTCAACGGAGTTACGTGGTGCCCTATTAAAGTAAGTGCGGTTGTCCCTAATGCCTAACCCATGAACGATAGTGGTAATTCGATAAGAGACATCATGGTACGCACCATATATATCCGATAGGGTGCAACTATGATGTTCGGACACACCATCACACTATGTTGTTCCAGGTGGTATTAATTGTGAAACAATTTCCACAATGTCTTAATTGCGTGCCAAAACTCGTAACTCAGACACTCATCTCTATGATCATATCATAGACATTTTATCCTCTTGTCACGTTGATCTTCAACTTCACTCTGAAATTACTTGAACCATTCAATAATTCAGACTTGTGTTTCATCAAGTAAATATACTTAGTATCTACTCAAATCATCCATGAAGTAAGAACATAACGATATCCACTGCGTGCCTCAGCACTCATTGAACTGCAGACATCAAAATGTATTACTTCCAACAAGTTGCTTTCTTGTTCCATTTTACTGAAAACGAGGCTTTCAGTCATCTTGCCCATGTGGTATGATTTGCATGTCTCAAGTGATTCAAAATCAAGTGAGTCCAAACGGTCCATTTGCATGGAGTTTCTTCATGCATATACACCAATAGACATGGTTCGCATGTCTCAAACCTTTCAAAAACGAGTGAGTCCAAAGATCCATCAAAATGGAGCTTCTTCATGCGTTTTATAACAATATGACTTACATGGTAATGCCACAAGTAGGTGGTACTATCATTTCTATCTTATATCTTTTGGCATGAACATGTGTATCACTACGATCGAGATTCAATAAACCATTCATTTTAGGTGCAAGACCATTGAAGGTATTATTCAAATAAACAGAGTAACCATTATTCTCCTTAAATGAATAACCGTATTGCGATAGACATAATCCAATCATGTTTATGCTCAACGCAAACACCAAATAACAATTATTTAGGTTTAACACCAATCTCGATGGTAGAGGGAGCGTGCGATGCTTAATCACATCAACCTTGGAAACACTTCCAACACATATCGTCAGCTCACCTTTAGCTAGTCTCCGTTTATTTCGTAGCTTTTATTACGAGTTACTAACACTTAGCAACCGAACCGGTTTCTAATACCCTGGTGCTACTAGGAGTACTAGTAAAGTACACATTAACATAATGCATATCCAATATACTTCTATCGACCTTGCTTGCCTTCTTATCTACCAAGTACCTAGGGTAATTCTGCTCCAGTGACCGTTCCCCTCATATTACAGAAGCACTTAGTCTCGGGTTTGGGTTCAACCTTGGGTTTCTTCACTAGAGCAGCAACTGATTTGCCGTTTCATGAAGTATCCCTTCTTGCCCTTGCCTTTCTTGAAACTAGTGGTTTCACTAACCATCAACAATTGATGCTCCTACTTGACTTCTACTTTCGCGGTGTCAAACATCATGAATACTTCAAGGATCATCATATCTATCCCTGATATGTTATAGTTCATCACGAAGCTCTAGTAGCTTGGTGCAATGACTTTGGAGAAACATCACTATCTCATATGGAAGATTAACTCCCACTCGATTCAAGTGATTGTTGTACCCAGACAATCTGAGTACAAGCTCAACGATTGAGCTTTTCTCCCTTGGTTTGTAGGCTAAGAAACTCGTCGGAGGTCTCATACCTCTTGACGTGGGCACGAGCCTGAAATCCCAATTTTAGCCCTCGAAACATCTCGTATGTTCCGCGACATTTCGAAAACGTCTTTAGTGCCTCAATTCTAAACCGTTTAATATTACTGAACTATCACGTAGTTATCAAAACGTGTATGTTAAATGTTCGCAACATCCACAGACGACGTTCGAGGTTCAGCACACCGAGCGGTGCATTAAGGACATAAGCCTTCTGCGCAGCAATGAGAACAATCCTCAGTTTACGGACCCAGTCTGCATAATTGCTACTATCAACTTTCAACTATATTTTCTCTAGGAACATATCTAAAAAGTAGAACTAAAGCGCGATCTTATGACATAATTCGCAAAGATCTTTTGACTATGTTCAGGATAATTAAGTTCATCTTATAAACTCCCACTCAGATAGACATCCCTCTAGTCATCTAAGTGATTACATGATCCGAGTCAACTAGGTCGTGTCCGATCATCACGTGAGACGGACTAGTCATCATCGGTGAACATCTTCATGTTGATCATATCTACCATATGACTCATGCTCGACCTTTCGGTCTCTTGTGTTTCGAGGCCATGTCTGTACATGCTAGGCTCGTCAAGTCAACCTAAGTGTTTCGCGTGTGTAAATCTGGCTTACGCCCGTTGTATGTGAACGTTAGAATCTATCACACCCGATCATCATGTGGTTCTTCGAAACAACAAACTTTCGCAACGGTGCACATTTAGGGGGAACACTTTCTTGAAATTTTAATGAGGGATCATCTTATTTATGCTACCGTCGTTCTAAGCAAATAAGATGCATAAACATGATAAACATCACATGCAATCAAAAAGTGACATGATATGGCCAATATCATTTTGCTCCTTTTGATCTCCATCTTCGGGGCTCCATGATCATCATTGTCACCGGCATGACACCATGATCTCCATCATCATGATCCCCATCATCGTGTCTTCATGAAGTTGTCTCGCCAACTATTACTTCTACTACTATGGCTAACAGTTTAGCAATAAAGTAAAGTAATTACATGGCATTGTTCAATGACACGCAGGTCGTACGATAAATTAAGACAACTCCTATGGCTCCTGCCGGTTGTCATACTCATCGACATGCAAGTCGTGAGTCCTATTACAAGAACATGATCAATCTCATACATCACATATCATTCATCACATTCTTTTTGTCCATATCACATCACATAGCATACCCTGCAAAAACAAGTTAGACGTTCTTTAATTGTTGTTTGCACGTTTTACGTGGATGCTATGGGTTTCTAGCAAGAACGTTTCTTACCTACGCAAAACCACAACATGATATGCCAATTTCTATTTACCCTTCATACGGACCCTTTTCATCGAATCCGCTCCAACTAAAGTGGGAGAGATAGACACCCGCTAGCCACCTTATGCAACTAGTGCATGTCAGTCGGTGGAACCTGTCTCACGTAAGCGTACGTGTAAGGTCGGTCTGGTCCGCTTCATCCCATGATGCCACCGAAGCAAGAAAAGACTAGTAGTGGCAAGAAAATTGACAACATCTACGCCCACAACAAGTTTGTGTTCTACTCGCGCATAGAAACTACGCATAGACCTAGCTCTGATACCACTGTTGGGGAACGTAGCAGAAATTCAAAATTTTCTATGCAATACCAAGATCAATCTATGGAGTAATCTGGCAACGAGGGGAAGGAGAGTGCATCTACATACCCTTGTAGATCGTTAAGCGGAAGCGTTCAAGTGAATGGGGTTGATGGAGTCCTACT
This sequence comes from Triticum timopheevii, assembly GCA_963921465.1. NCBI lineage: Eukaryota > Viridiplantae > Streptophyta > Magnoliopsida > Poales > Poaceae > Triticum > Triticum timopheevii. The sequence continues at coordinate 128,586,246 of OY997274.1, read as the reverse complement.
CGTCGTGATCCAAATCACTGATGATCCTAGCGCCGAACGGACGGCACCTCCGCGTTCAACACACATGCAGCCCGGTGACGTCTCCCATGCCTTGATCCAGCAAGGAGAGAGGGAGAGGTTGGGGAAGACTCCGTCCAGCAGCAGCACGATGGCGTGGTGGTGGTGGAGGAGCGTGGCAATCCTGCAGGGCTTCGCCAAGCACCACGGGAGAGGAGGAGGACTTGGGAGAGGGGGAGGGCTGCGCCAGAACTTTGGTGCGGCTGTCCTCCCACCCCTCCACTATTTATAGGTGGGGAGAGAGGGGGGGCGCCCCCCCTAGATCCCATCTAGGGTTGGGGGCGGCGGCCAAGGGGGGGAGGAGTGCCTCCCCAAGTCAAGTGGAGGCCCTCCCCATTAGGGTTTTCCCTCTCCCATGCGCATGGGCCTTGGGGGATGTCGGTGTCAGAACCAGCTGATCTCGGGTAGGGGGTCCCGAACTGTGCGTCTAGGCGGATGGTAACAGGAGACAAGGGACACGATGTTTTACCCAGGTTCGGGCCCTCTTGATGGAGGTAAAACCCTACGTCCTGCTTGATTAATATTGATGATGTGGTTGTTACAAGAGTAGATCTACCACGAGATCAAGGAGGCTAAACTCTAGAAGCTAGCCTATGGTATGATTGTTGTTCGTCCTAGGACTAAAGCCATCCGGTTTATATAGACACCAGAGAGGTCTAGGGTTACACAGAGTCGGTTACAATGGTAGGAAATCTACATATCCGTATCGCCAAGCTTGCCTTCCACGCCAAGGAAAGTCCCATCCGGACACGGGACGAAGTCTTCAATCTTGTATCTTCATAGTCTTGGAGTCCAGCCGATGATGATAGTTCGGCTATCGGGACACCCCCTAGTCCAGGACTCCCTCAGTAGCCCCTGAACCAGGCTTCAATGATGAAGAGTCCGGCGCGCATGTTGTCTTCGGCATTGCAAGGCAGGTTCCTTCTCCGAATAATTTATAGAAGATTGTGAACACCAGGATAGTGTCCGGCTCTGCAAAATAAATTCCACATACCACCGTAGAGAGAATAATATTTACACAAGTTCAATCTGCTGACGTATTTCGTGGCGTGACGTCACACCACTACCAAGCCTTTACTCGAATTGTTTTTATTGTACCACCTCAGCGTGTTTAGCGAAGCGGTTTCCTTGGCACGTCTTGTCGAAGCAGAGATCGTGTTCCCCTTATTCCGGGATTCCCATCAATACAGACGTGGGTAACCCAACCGCGCCATTGATTGCGGCGCTTGGGAGATAAGCGAGTTTTATCAGGCCGGTGGGGACGCATGTTTCCGTCCGCCCATATAAGGGGATAAAGATCCAACCCTTTTACCTGTACCTTCTTCCTCCTTGGCTTATCCATCTTCGCGAACTCGAGCTCCAGCACCCAAGTGCGCACATCTCACCTCAACCTTCTCCAACTATGTCCGGAGCGGGAGGCAAGTGGATGGCCTCCTCCGTTACGGAGGGGCACATCCAGAAGCTGCGCAGCGCCGGATATCTGTCCAGCGACATCGCGCACCGGCTCCCCAACGAGGGAGAGCTCATCCCCACCCCCCGACCCCATGAGAGGGTAGTATTTCTTCCCCATTTCCTCCGCGGACTGGGCTTCCCACTCCATCCCTTTGTCCGGGGGCTCATGTTCTACTACGGCCTGGATTTCCATGATCTGGCCCCAAATTTTATCCTCAATATCTCGGCGTTTATCGTCGTGTGTGAGGCTTTCCTCTGCATCCAGCCCCACTTCGGCTTGTGGCTCAAGACCTTCAGTATCAAGCCGAAGGTGGTAAAGGGCATCCAAGCGGAGTGCGGAGGCGCCATGGTGGGCAAGATGCCCAACATTACTTGGCTTGAGGGCACTTTCGTGGAAACCATTAAGGGGTGGCAATCGGGGTGGTTCTATATCACCGAGCCGCGTGACCCTGAATGGGCAGCGGCCCCCGAATTCAGATCTGGCATCCCCATACGGCTCACCTCTTGGAAAGAGAGCAGCCGGACATGGGGCGATTCAGAGGAGCTGACCGGACTCCAAGCCTGCATCAAAAAGCTAGTGAACAAGAAGCTCAAGCTTGTCAACGTAGTCCAGGTCATGCTTATCCGCCGGATTCTCCCGTGCCAACGACGGGGCTTCAGTATGTGGGAGTTCCATTCGGCACAGCACCAGACTTTGAGCGGGCTCTTCGACACTACGTACGAAGATGTCTGGAGGGTGCTGTTTAAAGGTGCCGAGGCCCCTGCATCCGCTACCGAAGATCGCGGATTCAGCTCGCAGCGTCCGGCTAACGAGGTAAGCGATTTTGCCCTTTACGGGACACTTGTTTTCCATAGTTTAACTCTATGCGGGATCTAAACTCCCTCTCCTTTGACAGGACTGGCTGAAGAAGGCTGAATAGACTATCTGTCCGGCCCCATTGCCAGAGGACCCAGCGGACGCCCGTTTAACGGGGCTGCTGGCTCCGGCACCCCACGTGGTGCCGGAGAAGAAGGCCAAGAAGAAGGCCACGGGCACTCAGAAGAGTTCCCGTTTTCAGGTGTCATCGGATGATGACTCCGAGGCAGACTCCTCCCACAAAGGCGAGGAGGAGAAGAAGAAGGCCTCTCCCCCAGTGGGGGGAGGGAAGAAAAGGAAGGCTTCCCCAACGCGGGAGGCCAAAGGGTCCAAGCAGGGAAAGACTCTTCCCCCGGACTGCTCCGCCAATGCCAGTGATGACGACGAGGATTGGCCTCCAAGGGCCAAGCCCCTGGCGAGATCGTAAGTATCCGGACTCCCAAATAACTTCATGGTTTTTCTTTTCGCCACATAGTGTCTTTCTAATGCCGCATACAACCCTGCAGTCCACCCAAGGATGATTTTCCCGCTTCGTCGAGCGGGTCCTTGGCTGCGTCAGATATGGATTCCCTTCCGACCGCCTCCACCCCCCGTGATGTGGACGATGCCGAGGTGGTATCCCGGGAAGGGACCCGCCAGGAGGGGGAGGCCCCGGAGGTGCCGCAGGGCAACCTCCCGGAATTTGCGCCGGACTCCGCACCGGAACCTGAAGTGGCTCCTGAGTCCGACGGGCGGCCCCTTCGTACGAAGGGCAAGACCAGGACGCCAGCGGCCTCCGTCCAACCGGAGGTGCCGGATAGCTTGCTGGAGGCACTCAACGGCACCTCCATCGAAGAGGAACACCGCACCTTCATGAGTGCGGTGATTCAGAAGGTTCAGCTCGCCAAGAGCGGGCTGACCGAAGCCTGCAGCAGCCTTCTAATAGGCTTTGAGGTAAGAATTTTGATATATGTAGAATAGTACCGCATAGACAGTAGCCCCTGATGCTCGGTTCGGTATTTGGAAAGAAAAGTCGGACTGAGGATCTAAAAAGATATACGCAGGAGTTATGAAATATGTCAATATGGGGTTGCAGGCTATGCTGCTGACCTCTGCCGCACTGACTGTGGAGGTCAATACTTTGAAGCAAAGCCTCGAGCGGTCTGAGCGAGCTCGACTGTGCCAAGAAGCAGCTTGAGGACAAGGAAGGTGAACAACACCGTATTTAAGATTGTACCTTACAGAAAAGGATTTGGTTGCAAGAAAATTGACAAGGATAACATGGGTATTGCAGGTGCCACGACCGAGGTGGCGACCCTGAAGGAGGCGGTGTCCGCGGCCGAATGTAATGCGGTCGCGGAGCGCACCGAGCGAGAGAAGCAGGAGACGCGGGTGGCAGAAGTACAGCAAGAGCTCCAGGATCTCGTGAAAAAACATGAGAGCCTGGAGCGTGACTCGAAGACTCGAGAGTCTGAGCTGGCATCGGCTCTTGAGAGTGCCAAAGCCGCTAAGGCCGAAGCCTACAAGGCCCTCCAAGAAAACGAGGCGTTGAAGAAAATAGCAGCGGGTAAGGCATTTTTCATGCAAAGTAAGCATGTGAGTGTGAATTACCGATCACTTACCCGAATTCGGAGCTCTCCAGGAGCGTTCGCAGATCTTCCTTGCAGCGTGTCCGATGTTGCCGCTTTCTACCGGGCCGAGGAGGGGAGCTCGACGGAGAAGGTCTTCTAGTCTCAGTATGCTGAGGCCGAACATCCGGTGCCCCTTAGCGACTAGCTGAAGCAGCTGGTCGATCTCCACAAGGTGGCCGAACAGGCCATGAGGGGCCTCATAGTTTGGCTGTGGCCTAAGGAGGCCGTGCCTGGGAGCTACTTCGGCCTGGTGCGGCGGCTGGTGGATGCATGTCCATGGGTTGAAGTCATCAAGCACTCTGCCTGTATTGAAGGTGCCCGTCGGGCCCTTGCCCGCGCAAAGGTGCACTGGGGCAAGATGGATGCTGAGAAGCTTGTGACGGATGCGCCACCGCTAGGCAAGGAGTATCGTACTCCCGAGATGTATTATAAGACTGTTCTGAAGGGTGCCCGCACTATTGCGGGTGAGTGCTCCAAAGATGTAATATTTGAGTAGACTCACATTTTGTTATCCTGTGCGCTGAAAACTTTGTTCATATGCGCTAAGAAACGCTTGTTAATTTAAAATATTACCTTCTGTGCGGCCGTTTATCAAATTTGAGAGATGGCAAGTCGTCGGCTTTGGCCCCCATGCCACGAGTGCTGGGGTGTTCGGGATAAATTTGAGCACTCTTGTTCCCATTTTTGGGTCCATCTAGGGAGGCGCTCAACACAATGAACAAGGCAACCGGACTTATAATGCTTGAACACTCTCACTTAGCCAAAGAGTTCTATAATTTTAAATTTCGGCGAAGCCCCTAGTGTTTGGAAGGCCGAATTTGGGGCGCTATCCACGCCTGGGTCGGACAAAGCCGGTTCCTCACTCTAAGCGGCATAAGTCTTTAGGGACTCAAAAAAACCTCTCGAACAGCGACCAGCTCTCGCCTCATCATGACGGTCAGTTTTAGCTTTCTCCACTGAGGCGCTCGCCCATCTCAACTGGGGCGCAATCGCAGTGGTTCTCCCAGTGCTACCTTAGCCGATACAACGGAACATAAGGTACCAAAACATGGGAGCCGGGCAAACCCAACTATTGACCCAAGACATGATTCGGAGCCGATGCATATAATGCTATAAGTTCGGGGTGCCGCACTTGTGAAAATGTTCGGACTTATTGCACCATGATGCGGGAAACATAAGCCCCTGGTGTATTTAGCCGTACCAAAGTGTACGGATGCAACATGTCATAAATGAACATATGTATAAGAAAGGAATGCAATTGTAAGCAAAAAGGTGCATTGTTTATTCAAGAAATACTGCTGTGAATGCAGAATGATACAAATGGTGCGGTAAGCAAGGGATGGGACTATTAAACATGTCCCCCTCAAGGGGTAGGCTGCGGAATGGTGTATAAAACAGATTTAATGCTCATAATGGAGACGACCTGGATATTCGTCGTAGCCTTTCTCCTTCCCTAGCTGTTGCATCATGAGTTCGGCAGGTCTACTGCCGGACAGGGCCTCTGATGAACGGGGTCCTGTGGGTAAAAAAAGAAAAGAAAAGAAAAAAGAACGACACACTTGAGAGCCCCCGGTGTGGTTAAGCCGCATTCTGGGCCTATCGTGGTCGTGCCCCTCCCCCTATGCCCATGGTATCTTCAGAGCGTAATGATGTACATGAAGGACCCGTCTTGAAATTTTGTAGGGGCTGGGGTTGGGGCCGCATTGCTACGCGTGCTCGGAACGTGCCAGGTGGTCTTGTTGTAGGTTACTCCAGGCGCGTTTAGCCGTGTCCGGTCGCTTAACGGCCGGACTCGAGAATTGCCTTAAGAGGCTGCACTGTACTTCTGCCGCGAGAGCCACTGTATGTTCCTCCGTTCGGAGAGAGCGTTCAGTGTTTCCGTTGACCATGATGACTCCTCGAGGGCCTGGCATATTGAGCTTAAGGTATGCATAGTGCGGTACCGCGTTGAACTTTGCAAACGCGGTGCGTCCAAGCAGGGCATGATAGCTGTGGAACGGAACTATGTCGAAGATTAACTCTTCGCTTCGGAAGTTATCCGGGGATTCGAATACCACTTCCGGTGTAACTGAGACTGTACAATTGGCCTCTACACCTGGTATGACGCCTTTAAAGGTCGTCTTTGTAGGTTTAATCCTTGAGGGGTCTATGCCCATTTTGCGCACTGTATCCTGATAAAGCAGGTTCAGGCTGCTGCCGCGGTCCATCAGGACTCTGGTGAGGTGAAATCCATCAACGATTGGGTCTAAAACCAATGCGGCGAATCCGCCGTGGCGGATGCTGGTGGGGTGGTCCCTTCGGTCAAAAGTGATTGGGCAGGAGGACCATGGATTGAACTTTGGGGCAGCTGGCTCCATCGCGTATACATCCCTGAGTGCACGCTTCCGCTCCCTTTTGGGTATGTGGGTTGCGTATATCATGTTCACCGTCCGCACTTGTGGGGGGAAACCCTTCTGTCCTCTATTGTTCGGCGGTCGGGTTTCTTCCTCGTCGTTGCTATGCAGCCCCTTGTCGTTGTTTTCGGCAATTAACTTGCCTGCCTGCTTGAATACCCAACAGTCCCTGTTGGTGTGGTTAGCTGGCTTTTCGGGGGTGCCGTGTATGTGGCACGAGCGGTCGAGTATTCGGTCCAAATTGGACGGACCCGGAGTAGTTCTTTTGAATGGCTTTTTCCGTTGACCGGGCTTAGAGCCTCTGAATCCGGCATTGACTGCCGTATCCTCACTATTGTCGTCGTCAATGCGGCGTTTGTTTTTGTTGCGACGTGGCCTGCCATTGCGGTCCTTGAAATCCGGACTGCCAGAATTTTTACTGAGGTTGTTGTTGCGTGCTAGCCAGCAGTCCTCACCCGCGCAGAAGCGGGTCATGAGTGATGTGAGGGCTGCCATGGATTTCGGCTTTTCCTGTCCTAGGTGCCGGGCAAGCCACTCATCGCGGATGTTATGTTTGAAAGCCGCGAGGGCCTCCACATTCGGACAATCGACGATTTGATTTTTCTTGGTTAAGAACCGTGTCTAGAATTGTCTGGCCGATTCGTCTGGCTGCTGAATTATATGGCTTAGGTCGTCAGCGTCTGGTGGTCGCACGTACGTGCCTTGGAAGTTATCGAGGAATGCGGCTTCCAGGTCTTCCCAGCTCCCAATTGACTCTACTGGCAAGCTGTTAAGCCAATGTCAGGCTGGTCCTTTAAGCTTGAGTGGGAGATATTTGATGGCGTGGAGATCATCACCGCGGGCCATGTGGATAGGAAGGAGATAGTCCTCGATCCAAACCGCGGGGTCTGTTGTGCCATCATAAGATTCAATGTTCACGGGTTTAAACCCTTCGGGGATTGATGATCATTACTTCATCTGTGAAGCATAGTGGGTGTACGACGCCTCTGTATTGCGCGATATCATGACGGAGTTCAAAAGAGCTTTGTATATTTTGTTCGGCCTGGCCGGACTTACTGTGTCCAGCGCGAAGGTTGTCGTCGCGTATCATGGGGCGCCCACGCGATCCATAGATCGATATTGATTGTCTTGCCTTATCCTCCAATATATCTCGCAAGTCCGGAGCATTCCCCTGTGGCCTTATGCTTTTCGAGCGATGCCGGGGTACGGTTCTGGTGGAGGGCCTAGAGGCCTCTCTGTCGCGGCCATGGGGTGGTCGGTCAGCCGTATTGTCTGCTGGTGATGCAGGTTCATATGCCTCCTCCTCTAATCGGGGGAGCAGCTTGCGTTTAGGGTAGCTTTTGGAGGGGCGGTCGAGCTCATGCTCTTCGGCCGCAAGGACTTCTGTCCATCTGTCGGCTAGCAGATCTTGATCAGCTCTAAGCTGCTGCTGCTTTTTCTTGAGGCTGTTTGCCATGGCCATAAGCCTGCGTTTAAAACGCTCTTGTTCGACGGGATCCTCAGGCACGACGAATTCGTCGTCGTCGAGGCTTGCCTCGTCTCCGGAGGGAGGCATGTAATCCTCTACTTCTTCGTCTGCTGCCTTCTCATGAGGGCTAGCGTCTCCGTCCTCCTGCGCTGAATCTTGCTGGAGGGGGTTGTCTTCGGCACTATCTGGGGTGTTATTATCTCCGGTGCCGGAATCTCCATTCTTGCTGTGGCAGGATTTAGAGCGGCGCCGCTGACGCCGGCGCTTGGGCTGTTTCTTGGAGGGGTCATCCTCCGCTGTTCCTTCGCCATTCCCATCCTTTGGGATATCCACCATGTATATGTCATATGATGAGGTGGCTTTCCAGTGCCCAGTAGGCGTTGGTTCTTGGTCGTCTCCGGCATCGTCGTCCATACCGTCGATATCTTCGGAGTCGAAGTCTAGCATGTCGGTTAGATCGTCGATAGTGGCTACTAAGTGGGTGGTGGGTGGGCTTTGAATTTCTTCGTCATCCGCATCCCAACCGTCCTGACCGTAGTCCGGCTAGGGCTCTCCTGATAACGAGAGATACTTTAGCGAACTCAAGATGTGGCCGAAAGGTGAGTTTTCAAAGATGTCCGCATCGGTGAACTCCATGACCGGCGCCCAATCGGATTCGATTGGAGGGGCGCGGGAAGTTCGGAGTTTGGCAAGGAGTCCGGCACCTCGGAGTCACGAGCTTCATGAGGGATAGGGTCAGTGTTCGGCTCTATCGCTATAGAGGTTGCAGCCCCCGAGGCGGTGCCTAGCCACCCGTCCTCGATCTGCGCAGCCGGCTCTGAATTGAAGATCGGAGCGGACTCGTGTGCGGCCTCTAGGTTACTGTCCGGCTGCAGAGCTAAGTGATGCCCATCGTGACAGTGCGGCGCGCTCGGCTGTGGCCCGAATCCATCGAAGAGCAAGTGCCCGCGGATGTCAGCCGTGAAGTTCAAACTTCCAAATCTGACCTGGCGGCCAGGGGCGTAGCTTTCGATCTGCTCCAGATGGCCAAGTGAATTGGCCCGCAGTGTAAAGCCGCCGAATACGAAGATCTGTCCGGGGAGGAAGGTCTCACCCTGGACTGCGTCGTTGTTGATGATCGAAGAAGCCATCGAGCCTATCGGTGACGACACAGAGGAACTCTCAATGAAAGCACCAATGTCGGTGTCAAAACCGGCGGATCTCGGGTAGGGGGTCCCGAACTGTGCGTCTAGGCGGATGGTAACAGGAGACAAGGGACACGAAGTTTTACCCAGGTTCGGGCCCTCTTGATGGAGGTAAAACCCTACGTCCTACTTGATTGATATTGATGATGTGGGTATTACAAGAGTAGATCTACCACGAGATCAAGGAGGCTAAACCCTAGAAGCTAGCCTATGGTATGATTGGTGTTCGTCCTACGGACTAAAGCCATCCGGTTTATATAGACACCGGAGAGGGCTAGGGTTACAGAGAGTCGGTTACAATGGTAGGAAATCTACATATCCGTATCGCCAAGCTTGCCTTCCACGCCAAGGAAAGTCCCATCCGGACACGGGACGAAGTCTTCAATCTTGTATCTTCATAGTCTTGGAGTCCGGCCGATGATGATAGTTCGGCTATCCGGACACTCCCTAGTCCAGGACTCCCTCAGCGGGGCTGGTGCCCCTGGCAAATTAAGGCTAGGGCGCCCCTTACAGCCCATGCTACTGTATTGGACGTGATGGAACATTTTCCGGACCTCCGGAATCCTCCGAAACATTCCGGAAGCTTCCCGGTACAATACCGGAACAAACCGAACTTTTCCCGGAACCCGAACAACAACTTTCCATATATAAATCTTTACCTCCGGAACTCCTCGTGACGTCCGTGATCTCATCCGGGACTCCGAACAACATTCGGTTACCACATGCAAACTTCCTTTATAACCCTAGCATTATCGAACCTTAAGTGTGTAGACCCTATGGGTTTGGGAGACACGTAGACATGACCGAGACAACTCTCCGGCCAATAACCAACAGCGGGATCTGGATACCCATGTTGGCTCCCACATGTTCCACGATGATCTCATCGGATGAACCACGATGTCGAGGATTCAATCAATCCCGTATTCAATTCCCTTTGTCTAGCGGTCTTGTACTTGCCCGAGATTCGATCGTCTGTATCCCGATACCTTGTTCAATCTCGTTACCGGTAAGTCTCTTTACTCGTTCCGTAACACATCATCCCGTGATCAACCCTTGGTCACATTGTGCACATTATGATGGTGTCCTACCGAGTGGGCCCAGAGATACCTCTCTGTCACACGGAGTGACAAATCCTAGTCTCAATTCTTGCCAACCCAACAGACACTTTCAGCGATACCCATAGTGTACCTTTATAGCCACACAGTTACGTTGTGACGTTTGGTACACCCAAAGCATTCCTACGGTATCCGGGAGTTGCACAATCTCATGGTCTAAGGAAATGATACTTGACATTAGAAAAGCTTTAGCATACGAACTACACGATCTTTGTGTTAGGCTTAGGATTGGGTCTTGTCCATCACATCATTCTCCTAATGATGTGATCCCGTTATCAACGACATCCAATGTCCATGGTCAGGAAACCGTAACCATCTATTGATCAACGAGCTAGTCAACTAGAGGCTTACTAGGGACATGGTGTTGTCTATGTATCCACACATGTATCTGAGTTTCCTATCAATACAATTATAGCATGAATAATAAACGATTGTCATGAACAAGGAAATATAATAATAATAACTAATTTATTATTGCCTCTAGGGCATATTCCAACAGGCCTTACTCATATAAGCCCATTTCATTGCAAGGCAGATGTCGGGTGCGTTATGTCTCTGATCTCCTGAATGAGAATGGATCCTGGAAAGGGCAGTTACTGTCACAGTACTTTCTTGCCGCGAACGTCGACAAAATTCTAAAGATTAGAGCATCTCCGAGGCAGGCCGAAGATGTTATTGCATGGGGTCCCAACAAGCTGGGAGTGTTTACAGTAAAAAGTGCTTATATGCTGGCGTTTGATGAAGCACATAGAGATATGGCGACCTCATCTAGCTCTTTCCCAGATGGAGTAGAGCATGTTGGTCGTACATATGGAAAAGTGTGGCGCCTCCTACGGTGAAGAACTTTGCTTGGCGAGTAGCGACTGATGGGCTTCCCACTTGGCGAAACAAGCATAAGATTGGACTAGAAGTGTCTAGCATCTTTCTGGTTTGCGGTGTTGAGGAAGATAATTTTCATCCCTTTGTGTGCTGCCAGTTTGGGCGAGACTTGTATCAAGAGATGGCCAAGGTATGGAGGTTATCCGGTATTGATAATCTGACAAATACGGGGCAGGAGTGGCTGCTAAATGCCCTATCACAATTGAGTGAAATTGAGCGATGCATGATGCTTATGACCTTTTGGCGTAGTTGGTTTGTCAGGAATGAGATAACACATCAAAAGCCAGTTCCACCTTTGGAGGTTCCGGTTCGTTTCTTGCAAAGCTACCTGGAGTCTCTGGTGGCGATCAAACTGAACTTGAACATGGACCCAATTAAGGGCAAGTCTGTTGTGGTCTTCGATGCTTCGCCTACACCGGGCAGAGCTGCACCCCCGGAGCTCAGATGGTCTAGACCAAGCATGGACTGGGTTAAACTAAATACAGACGGGTCCTATGATTCTTCTGGAGCAGCGGGGGCTGGAATGATCCTCCGGGATTCGAATGGGGACATCATATTCTCAGCCTGCAGAGTTTTGTATTCTTGCAGAGATGCTCTAGAAGCGGAGTTATGTGCATGCGTGGAGGGGCTTTCTATATCTATTCGGAGATCAAATTTTCCTATTGCAATTGAGATGGACTCTTCGGAGGCGGTGGCTATGATAACTTGTGCTGGCAAGGATCGATCCGTTTATGCTTCCCTTATTAATGAGATTAGGTATCTTGTTAGTCTTCGATCTACTTGTATTACTCACGTTTCGCGAGTACAAAATAAAGCTAGTGATTGTCTAGCTGTCTTCTGGAGAGTGGGGGGTAGAATTCTGACCTGGATTGGGTCAGGTCCTCCGGAGGTGGTAGAGATTGCTAAAGATGATTGTAAGGACTTGATTATTGAGTAATACAAGTATTTTCCACGCAAAAAAATTAAAAAAAATCCGGTGCCTTTCTCAGACAGAAAACAGACGTCACATAAAAATTAAGAGAAAGTCAACGCCATCAGTCCGCGGAAGTTTCCTAGTAGAATGTATAACTAGTTAGCTACCACAAGCCGCTGGAGAGGATTGGGTCCATGAATTTTCACCAGACCTGTCATCGTCGTTCCCTGCAGTATCTACGTACTCCTAGTCTATTACCACGTAAAAGAACCTACCGAATAAGTTCACGGTGCTAAAAAATTCACATGTAGAGCAGTCAGATGATAATTAACCTACCGCCGTTGCTTGGTTAATTATCACCAGACTCTTGGTCTAGGAAATTCCACCGTACGTATGCATGGAGCGGCCAACAAGTTGGCGCTTGCTCGCCTCTCATGCAGGCCTGATACCCTTCCTCATTCTTTGGAGCACGGCTGGATCGTCGGTCGTAGCAGCGGCGCCGGTGCCGATTCCCGTCGGTGTGGTGCTGGACCTGACGAGCGAGACAGGGAGGAAGAGCCTCGCCTGCATTTCCATGGCCCTGGAAGACTTCTACCTGCAGAACCCGAGCTATACCACGCGGGTGGAGCTCCACCGGAAGGATTCTCGCGGGGAGCTCGCCACGGCAGTGTACGCTGGTGAGTCTGGTATCTAGCTTGGTTAATTATCATCTGATTACTCTACACAATGAAATTTGTTGCTCCTATTATTTTCTTTTTCGCTACAATTAATAGATAAAGATCGTTGGAAATAAATTATTTGATAAAAGAAGGCCTAGCTATGGACTGGTTTGGAGAATATTTTTTTAAGAAAAAGTATTATCATTGATCTACCTTATGCATTTAAAACGGGCCAGAGCCCGAATGACCATTGCCAATTACATGAAGGTGATGGCGTGATGCTAACGTTGCACGGATCATGCAGCTCTACGGATCGTGCTGTAGAGCTATGGATATGCCTTGTATTGAATGTGATCGATTGGATGGTGTTTAATTTGTGACGTGTTCTTGTTTCTTAGTGGAGGAGCTCATGAACAAGGGTGCACAGGTGCAAGCCATCATCTCGCCTCATACGACCTCACCTGAAGTCGAGCTATTCACCAGCATGACGAAACGAACGGACATCCCGATCCTTTCGTTGTCCACCACCGCACCGGCATCGGGTTCATCCCTAGCACGTTCCGTCGTGCGCACTGCTGCCAACAGCACATCCGAAGCCACGCCTATCGCCGCCATCATCGAGGCATTCGCGTGGCGCGCGGTCGTCCTGCTGCACGAGGACTCGCTCTACGGCATCAGCATCCTCCCGGCGCTGGTTCACGCGATCCAGCTGGGGCGTGGTGGGCACCCCGCTCGCGACGTGACGGACTGCGTGGCGGTGCCGGCTGACGCGACAGACAGACACCTCGATGAGGCGCTCCTCGCTCTGAGGAACATGCCGGCCCGGGTGTACGTCGTGCACATGTCTCCCGCTCTGGCAGGGCGCCTCTTCCGCCGCGCCATGGTCGCAGGTATGATGTCGGAGGGGTACGCCTGGATTGCCACCGCCACTGTTGGCAACCCGGCGGACACTCTCAACCGCGGCAACGTGGATTCCATGCAGGGGGTTGTCGTCGCGCGGCCTTACGTGCAGGCAACGGACCAAGTCAGGAGCTTCTACAGGCGGCTCAAGGTGAGGTTTCGGCAGCAGAGCCTGGCTTCCGACGACGACGACACCGTGCACGGCGAACAGAGTGCACCGGTGTGGCTGCTCTGGTTGTATGACACGGCATGGGCGGCCGCCGCAGCAGCTGAGGTCTCCTTCCGAACGGCACGACCAATCACGTTCCTCGACGCTCTGCTCGTCACAAAGTTTGACGGCCTGGCGGGCAGGTTCAGGCTAGTCGACGGACAGCTGCAGGTCTCAGCATACGAGATCGTGAATATCATCAGGAATGGAGAAAGACGGTTGGTTTCTGGACGCCGGAGTTGGGGATCTCCACCAGCTTGAACCCCAGGTTTGGCAACAAGCTGAAGCAAGTCCTCTGGCCAGGCGAAACGGCGGCCGTTCCGATCGGATGGAGCGAGTCGCCGGGCGGACGACCGCTTCGCGTCGCTGTCCCGGTGAAGCGCGGATTCAGCCAATTCGTGGAGATTTCCGGCAACCCGAGCCCCGCCACCGAGAGGGTGAAAGGCTACTGCATCGACGTGTTCTACGGGGTCATGGCAAAACTGAACTATCCAGTTGCGTACAGTTACGTGCCAATTAACGATAGCACGGAGTCATAGGAAGCTCTTGTGAACCTGGTGCGCGACAAGGTCAAATGGCAAAACTGTTCTCTTTTCTTTTCATTCACATCGGTGAGAATAATAATAAGTTGAAATTTTGAAGTTGTGGTTTGCAGAAGGCCGACGCGGTAGTCGGAGACGTGACGATCACATCGAGCAGAATGAAGCGGGTTTCTTTCACGATGCCATTCGCCGACACAGGCTGGTCAATGATTGTGGCAGAGCAAGACAACCTCAACAACAACAGCATGTGGATCTTCGTTAAGCCGCTCACACCAGAGCTCTGGTTCACTAGCCTCGCTTTCTTCATCTTCACCGGCTTCGTCGTGTGGGCCATCGAGCACAGGATCAACCCCCGATTCCGTGGCACGCGCTCCAGCCAATTGGGCGTTGTCTTCTACTTTGTATTCTCAACCAATCTGGCATCAGAGCCATTCGATCCGTCGGCCCTTCCGACTCACCACCGGAATACGAGGCTCGCCGACCGGCTGCGTGCGGAGGCGATGGAGCGCATCTCGCCGGAGACGAAGGCCATCTACGACCTCTTGCGCGCCGACTTCGACAAGGCCAGCCGCGAGCGCGAGGACACTACTACCAAGGCCATCGCGCAGCTCGACGCCAAGCTCGACCTGCTCTCTGGGCGCCTCGACGAGGTCAAGGTCTCGATTGGGGTCGACATCGACGAGTTGCGGCAGGAGCTCGACAAGCCTGCACCGCCTGCGCCACCGGCTACGGATCCGCGTGCCGCGCCTGCTACTCCTTCAAGGGCGCATGGCAACAGCTCGTCGAGTTCTGAGGCGTTCCGCCCTGATGTTGAGAATCGAGGTTCTGCTCACCGGCCGTACGTTCCACCTCCGATCAGAGGTACGCATCTGGAACAAGCGCTACAGCGCATCCTGTTCGCTCCTCTGGACTCAAGGCAGAACTCTAATGATGTGTATGGTGTTGGTCCTCGGATTGAGATGCCCCGTTTCGACGGATCCAACCCGAAACTCTGGCAGACCCGCTGTGAGGATTATTTCAGGTTTTGGGGCATGCCACAGAATCAGTGGATTTCTCTGGCTACTTCCATGTTCGAGGCATCTGCTGCTAGGTGGTTGGAATCTGTTCGTCGCCGGGTACCCCATGCCACTTGGGATGAGTTCTGCAGGCTGCTTCAGAACAGGTTTGGCCGCAACCTGCACCAAACTGTGCTGAGGAAATTTTTTCACATCTCTCAAACGGGAACTGTTGAAGATTATGTCGAGCGGTTCTCTGAATTGTTTGACCAGCTGTCTGCATATGAGAGTTCTCCTAATACAGTGCATTATGTTACCCGTTTCATGGAAGGACTGAAACCTGCTGTCAGGTTGGCCGTCGGCATTCAGCAGCCAGTTGATTTGGAGGCTGCTTATCAGTTAGCTATCTTGCACGAGGAGTTGGGCATGAGTTCGGTTACTGCTTCAGCGGCCAGTACCAACTGTAGAGCTTCAGCGTTGCCCCTGCCACCTCCACCTTCGTCCTCATTAACACCTATGCTTGCTACTCGGACGAGTGACGATAAGGCAACGGAGGGATTCAGGAAAACTGCTGCTGATGACAAATGGAGTGCTCTGCGTAACTATAGGAGAGCCAAGGGGTTATGCTTTGTATGTGGGGAACGTTGGGGTAAGGATCACAGTTGTAAACAGGAGGTCCAACTGCATGTTGTGCAAGAGATGTTGGATTATGTGCAGCATCTTCCACAAGAGTTTACAGATTACATTGAATCAGACACAGTCTCTGAAGCCAATGCTCTGTCTCTTTCTGCTGCAGCACTGGGTGATACTTCTGCAGCTGCTGCCATGACAATGAAGATGAAAATCCAGTTGCAAGGTCGCTCCTTAACATTTTTGGTTGATTCGGGTAGTTCTCATACCTTTCTGAACTGTGCAGTAGCTGAGTTATTGTCAGGGGTGTCAGACATGCCTGTATCCATGGTCAGAGTGGCCAACGGCAAGTTGATTCCCTGTTCTAAACAACTGTTGCAGAGCAAGTGGACTTGTGGAGGTCATAAGTTTGTTAGTAATTTCAGGATTTTTCCTCTGGGCTCCTATGATGGAATTTTAGGCATTGATTGGCTATCAAGACACAGCCCTATGCAGGTGGACTGGTCTGCCCATTGGTTGGCTTTCCAGCATGATGGTACCCTCATTACATTGCTAGGAGAGAATGCCACTCAGCCTGTTTGCACACTTTTCAGCCTGTTTGCTATTACTGCTGCATCAAATGCTGTTCTCTCTGAAGTACCACCAGAAGTGCAGCTACTGTTGGACAAATATGCTTCTGTGTTTGAAGCTCCCTCTGGCCTGCCTCCAAGAAGACAATATGACCACACCATTCCCCTGGTTCCTGGTGCCACTCCAGTGTCCCTTAGACCCTACAGAATTGCACCTGCTCTGAAAACTGAAATGGAAAGACAAGTGCAAGAGATGTTGGACAGTGGCATTATCAGGCACAGTAACAACCCTTTTTCCTCCCCTATGATCATGGTAGAAAAGAAGGACACTACCAGGAGACCAGTGGTTGATTACAGACACTTGAATAATATCACTGTTAAGAGAAAATATCCTATACCAGTTATAGATGAACTACTGGATGAACTAGCTGGTTCTCATTGGTTCTCTAAGCTGGATCTTAGGGATGGATTCCACCAAATCAGAATGGCGCCTGGTGAAGAATATAAAACTGCATTCCAGACACATATGGGCCACTATGAGTTCCTAGTCATGTCCTTTGGCCTTACTGGTGGCCCCAGCATATTTCAGTTTGCCATGAATAGTGATCTGAAGCTAGTCATGAGGCGTCACAAGGGGAAGAAATTTGTTCTTGTGTTTTTTGATGACATATTGGTCTTCAGTATCACATATTCTCAGCACTTGCAGCATTTGGATGAGGTGTTGCAGCTCCTACAGAAACAACAATGGCAAGTTAAGCTGTCCAAATGCACTTGTGCTCAACAACAGGTTGAATATTTGGGGCATGTTATCAATGGGGAAGGAGTTGCCACAGACCCTACAAAAATTGCAACTATTCAGAACTGGCCTGTTCCTGTTACTGTCAAGGAAGTAAGAGGATTTCTTGGTCTGGCTGGATACTACAGAAAATTCATTAGACTCTTTGGAGTGATCAGCAGGCCTCTCACAAATCTTCTCAAGAAGAGAGTGTTGTTCCACTGGACAGACATTGAGCAACAGTCCTTTGAGGCCCTCAAACTGGCTCTAGTTTCAGCTCCTGTCTTGGCCCTCCCTGACTTTTCCAAGAAATTTGTTATTGAGACAGATGCCTGTGATGTGGGAATTGGTGCAGTACTCATGCAAGATGGCCACCCACTTGCCTATGTGAGCAAGGCATTGGGCCCTAGAAATCAAACCTTGTCTGTTTACGAAAAGGAGTATCTAGCCATCCTGTTAGCTGTCGACCATTGGCGTCAGTACTTACAGTTGTCTGAATTTATCATCACAATAGATCAACGCAGCCTGTCTAGCTTGTCTGAACAAAGACTGCATACAGTGTGGCAGCGGAAGGCTCTTATCAAGCTAATGGGGCTTAGCTACACTATTTGTTACAAGAAAGGCAGTGAAAATGGTGCAGCTGATTCGCTGTCACGTAGACCTCACAATTCTTCTGATGCCTTACCTGAAGTCTTAGCAGTGTCGTCAGTTCAACCGCTCTGGCTCACAGAGATATTGGGTAGTTATCCGAGTGACCCCTTCTGTGCTGGATTGTTGCAACGCTTAGCAACAGATCCTGAAGCTGATAAGAAGTTTTCTCTGAAAGCTGGATTACTTCGTGTTGATAACTGCATCTGGATTGGAAACACGCCTGCATTGCATCAGAAGATTGTCAGTGCATTCCATGATAGTCCGATCGGTGGCCATTCTGGTTTTCCTGTTACATACAAAAGAGTTAGACAACTTTTCCGCTGGGCAGGAATGCGTGGGTTTATCAAACAGTTTGTGAACCATTATGTGATTTGTCAGCAAGCTAAGCCGGAGCGCATACCTTACCCAGGGCTCCTTCAGCCGCTGCCAATTCCAAACATGCCGTGGGAAATGGTGACTATGGATTTTGTGGAAGGATTACCTACTTCAGGCAGGTACAATTGCTTACTAGTGGTCATTGACAAGCTGTCAAAATATGGTCATTTCATTCCCTTGCATCATCCATTCACCGCTCAAACGGTTGTCGAAGCGTTCCTGAATTCAGTCTACAAGCTTCATGGAATGCCACTCTCCATTGTATCAGATCGCGACCGCATTTTCACCAGCCTCTTATGGAAGGAACTTTTTAGCAGGTCTGGAATCTTGTTGCGCATGAGCTCTGCTCGACACCCTCAGTCTGACGGCCAAACTGAGCGTGTCAATCAACAGGTAGAGTGTTTCCTTCGATGTTTCGTCAGTGCTCACCCTGCTCGATGGGCTCAGTGGATTCCATTGTGTGAGTATTGGTATAACACCAATTGGCATTCTGCTACTGGCTCTACCCCGTTTGAAGTCATCTATGGGCATCCCCCGCGACATTTTGGATTGACCACTGATGATACGATACAGTCTGAAGATCTTCAACAATGGCTGTCGCAACGCACTGTGGTCATTGATTCAGTCCGGCAACATCTGTTGCGCGCCCAACAACGCATGAAGGCTCAAGCTGACAAACACTGCACTGAACGCACCTTTGCTGTCGGCGAATCTGTTTTCTTGAAGCTGCAACCTTACCTCCAGTCATCTGTGGCCCCTCGGGCCAACCACAAATTGGCTTTCAAGTACTATGGCCCCTTTAAGATCGTCGCTCGTGTGGGAGAGGTTGCTTATCAGCTGGAGCTGCCGGCTACCAGCCGTGTGCATCCGGTGTTTCATGTCTCCTTGCTAAAGAAGGTTTTGGCGCCGGATTGCCAGGTTCGTTCTCAGTTACCACCCGCTGACGCACAGTTGCAGGTTCCTGAACAGGTGTTGCAGCAGCGTGTGGTTCGTCGCGGCAACGACTCGATCATCCAAGTCTTAGTCCAGTGGAGCGACTCTACAGAGGAGTTGGCCACCTGGGAGGACAAGGAAACACTCAATCAAATGTTCCCTCGTGCACCGGCTTGGGGACAAGCCGTTTCTAAGGGAGGAGGAGTTGTCAGCGATCCTGGTGTGCAGATGTAGCGGGAAGCGGCAGTTCAAGCTACGGACAGGCCTCGTCGCAAGCCTCAGTGGCCCGCTAGGCTTGCTGGGCCTGAGTGGGCTTAAGCCTTGTAACTGATACTTATGCATGTGTGGGTAGCGTGAGTGGGGTAGGACGGACAGAACGGCTAGAAGCCGAGGCACGGCATGTGCGTGTAGCGGAGGAGCTCTCATCCCCTTCCCTCGGTCCCCAATTCCGGCGATGTGGATTTGAATTCGGCTATGATTGTTGAATAGAGAGGAGTAGAGTTGACATCAACCCCCGATTCCGTGGCACGCGCTCCACCCAATTGGGCGTTGTCTTCTACTTTGCATTCTCAACCATGGTCTTCTCCCACAGTATGTGTTCTTCTCCCCATCGTATGATTCGTATCCAGCCAGTTCTGAACTTACTGGCTAATTGATACACTTTTTTTTGCGAGGGAATTGATACACTTGTTTGCTTGTAGAGCAGAAGCTGGAGAGCAACCCGTCGAAGCTCGTGGTGATCATGTGGGTGTTTGCGGTGCTCATCCTCACTACAAGCTACACGGCGAACCTCACGACGATTCTCACAGTCCGGCAACTCCAACCGGCCATAAACGACTTCAGGGAGAGCGACTACGTTGGGTTTCAAGAGGGATCCTTCATTGAGGACTTCCTCAAGGAGATGGGCTTCGACGAGGCAAGGTTTAGGAGGTACACCACCATGCATCAATATGCCGATGCCCTCAAGAAGGGATCTGACAACGGAGGCGTCAGGGCGATCTTCGACGAAGTGCCCTACCTTGAAGCAGCACAAAGGTTGTGGAGGAGCAACTCCACCTTGCTACTACAATGTGTACATCACAAGTGTTGAAGGAACAGCTTCAACGTGCTGCGCTAGATATCGCTCTAGAGGCGAATGTAGGCTGATAGGGCAGCAAGAGTTCAATCCAGAACTCCTAGGGCACAAGATCTACTCCAAGATCTTAGATAAGAACAAGTTCTATTATAGGTAGGGGTACATAGTCTGGGTACAAAGAGGTGAGGACCTCTATTTATAGGGCTTTGGGAAGCCTTCACATACTTCTACTTATAGCTGGAATACTCTAGAAACATTATTTAAGGTTCACCATTCTACTCATAGCTACTCAAAACTAGAAGACTCTAGAAAACAGTAGGTAGGATAAAGAAAAGAAAAGAAATACTAGACCACAACAGAAGTATCTAGAAGTAGCCAAACAGATTTGACATATGATTATATTTTTCATGTTCCTCATCTACTGTTCCTCATCATTCTCCCCTGGTTGTTTGGAACTCGCCCTCGAGTTATCTTCATAGAGCGCTTCTTCTGGATGGTAGAGAGTCAAGTCCGCAACATTGAAAGTGTTGGAGATACCCATATCGCTTGGATGATCTATCACATAAGCATTATCATTTATCTTCCTCACGATAGAGAAGGGGCCATACCTTCGCTACCTAAGTTTCCCTTTAACACCTAAAGGCAGCCTCTCTTTTCGAAGGTAGACCATCACCTTATCACCGACTTGGAATGATTTTAGCCTCCTTTTGCAATCAGCAAGTTGTTTATATTTCTGATTTTGTGCTTCCAAAGCACCGTGAATCTCTTCAAATAACTCGGTGTAATTATCAGCAAAGGACAATGCTGATTTTGAGTTTCCCCTCGATGGTAGCTTCACCAGGTCCACCACATGTGATGGAACTTTAGTGTAGACAATGGAAAAAGGGCTCCTTCCTGTGGATCTATGCTTGGAGTTATTGTAGGAGAATCCTGCAAGAGATAAAGCCAAATTCCATTGTCCCTTTCTTTCTCCACAAATGCAACGGATTAGATTACCCAAAAACTTGTTCACCACTTCCGTTTGTCCATCTGTTTGTGGATGAGCAGTGCTAGAAAATTTCAATTCAGTGTTGAATTGCTTCCACAAAGTGAGCCAAAATGCAGCAAGAAACTTGCTATCACGGTCTGAGACGATGGACCTTGGTACTCCATGAAGTCTGACCACTTCTCGAAAGAATAGGTTTACCACATGATGAGCATCCGTTGTTTTGCGGCATGGGATGAAATGAGCCATCTTAGAGAATCTATCCACGACCACAAATACAGCATCACTTCCTCGTCTTGTTCTTGGCAAGCCCAAGACGAAGTCCATAGAAATGTCCTCCCATGGAGCGACAGGAACAGGCAAAGGCATGTATAACCCTGTGTTCTGGACTTGGCCTTTGCAGGTCTGACATACGGGGCACCGTTGAACGAACTTTCCAGCATCTCTCTTTAGTTGTGGCCAAAAGTAGCGAGCTTCCAGGTTAGCGATAGTCTTGTCCCGTCCAACATGGCCACTAAGATCACTTGAATGGAGCTCTCTAACCATCTTGTCACGTAAAGAAGTTCTTGGAATGCACAAACGATCATTTTTGAAGAGATATCCATCTTGCATCAAATAGTCATCACCTAATGGTTGGCCCCTTGCGTGCTTTACCCAAACATGGCCAAAGTCTTCGTCACCCTCATACAACTTCTTTATTTGATCCATGCCCAGAAGTTCAGCTTCAAAAAAAGTCAAGAGGCATGCACGACGACTCAAAGCATCGGCCACTCTGTTAGTTATTCCAGATTTATGCATTATGAGATAGTTAAATCTCTCCAGATATGCTGCCCATCTTGCTAGCATGCGGTCAACATGCCTTTGATTTCTAAAATGCTTCAAGGATTGATGGTCGCTATAAACAATGAACTCTTTAGGCAGCAAATAGACTTCCCAAGTTTTCAACGCTCTGAAAACAGCGTATAATTCTTGCTGATAGGTACTCCATTTATGTCTAGCTTCACTTAACTTCTCACTAAAGAAAGCAATGGGCTTCCTTTCTTGAGATAGGACAGCTCCAATGCCTACTCCACTTTCATCACACTCCAACTCAAAAGTCTTGTTGAAATCAGGTAGTACCAAGACAGGAGCTTGTGATAGCTTTTGTTTAATCTCATTGAAGCTAGCTTCAGCTGCTTCTGCCCATTGGAACTTTCCTTTCTTCAAACACTCGGTAATTGGTGCCATGATAGTGCTGAAATTCTTAACAAATCGCCTATAGAAAGTTGCAAGGCCATGAAAGCTTCTTACCTTAGAAATGGTCTTAGGAGTTGGCCATTCTCGGATTGCTTCAACCTTAGAATCATCAACACGAATGCCATCACATGTTATGATGAATCCTAGGAAAAGAAGTTGTGTTTGCAGGAAAACACATTTCTTCAAGTTGACGCAGAGCTCATTTTTCCTTAGTACTTCTAGCACCTTCCGAATGTGATCAAAGTGTTCATCCTCATCATCCTTGCTATAGATCAAGATGTCATAGAAATAGACCACAACAAAGTGGGATAAGAAGGGTCTAAGGACTTGATTCATTAAGTGCATAAAGGTACTTAGTGCATCTGAGAGTCCAAATGACATGACTAGCCATTCAAACAACCCTTCTTTTGTCTTGAAGGTGGTCTTCCATTCATCCCCGGGTCTTATACGGATTTGATGATATCCACTTCTTAAATCTAGCTTTGTGAACACTCTTGCTGCACTAAGCTGATCCAACATATCATCCAGACGGGGAATAGGGAATCTATACCTTACGGTGATCTTGTTAACGGCTCTACTGTACGTACACATGTGCCAAGATCCATCTTTCTTTGGCGCGAGTAGGGCTGGTACAGCACATGGGCTAATACTTTCTCGAATGTGCCCCTTTTGCAACAATTCCTCCACTTTCTCCTTCAATATATCATGCTCCTTTGAGCTCATTCGATAGTGTGGAAGATTAGGAAGACTTGCTCCTGGAATTAAGTCAATTCTATGTTGAATTCCTCTCATCGGTGGCAAGCCATGTGGCTCCCCAAGTATGTTCTGAAATTCTGCCAATAAACCACGTACCTTTGCTGGAATTTCAATAGTCAGGTGCTCTTCTCCCTTCACAACAAGTGCAGCACACAAATCTGCCTCCTTCAAGTCTTCCATAAACTCATGAGAGGTATGGGAGACAGTTAACATAGTTTTCCCCTCCTCCTTAGAGGTATTACCATTGGTTTTGTTTGGTAAGATAATGATCCTTCTCTTGTTCCAAATGAAAGAGTAAGAATTTTCCTTGCCCTTGTGTGTAGTATCCACATCAAATTGCCAAGGCCTCCCAAGAAGAACATGGCTGGCATCCATGTCAACCACATCACACAACACATTTGAGCGATAATGCTTACCCAAAGAAAGTGGCAGGTTGCATTGTTTGGTGATCCTCATACTCGCTCCTTTCTTGATCCATCCAATAGTGTAGGGATTTGGATGATCATGGGTTTCAAGCTTTAAATGGTCCACCAACTTCTGGGAGATAAGATTCTCGCAGCTGCAACTATCAATCACTAGTTTGCATACATTGCCATTCACCGTGCATTTTCTCTCAAATATTTTCTTCTGTTGTGTGTCATCGAGTTGTGGTGTGGAACATAGAACACGCCGGATCACACATACCACCTCTTCACCTTCTTCTTGACAAACCTCTTGTCCGTCTACATCATCAGATTCGTATTCTTCCTCATCGCTTTCACCATCATGGATAGTCGTGTTAACAAATTTCCTTAGTGGGCAACTGCTGGATATGTGTCCCTCTTTACCACATTTATAGCACTTTGGGCCTTCATTTGCCTTACCCTTGCCTCTAGTTTGCTTCAGGATGGGCTGTTTTGTCTTTGGTGGAGTGGTCTTTTCTTCCACTCTATTAGGTTGGCTCCTAGATGAACCTTCGGTATGAGGATATGGATGATATGGAGCCTTAGTTGTCTTTCTCATCCTCACAAACCTCTCGGCCTTTAAGGCTAGAGCTTGTGCTTGATCAACGGACCAGATTTGTTGCATCATCAATCGATCTTGAATAGCATCATTGAGACCATTGATGTACCTTGCAACTTGTTGCTCTTCAGTTTCAGCAAGGTTGCACCTCACTTGTAGCCTTAGAAACTCCTCTGTGTAATCTGAAACAGTCCTATTTCCTTGAGCACAATTTTGAAATTGGATAAATAGGATCTGGTCATAATCAGTGGGCAAAAATCTCCCTTTCAAGAGGCCTTTCATTTGTCGCCAAGTTCTAACACGAGGTTCTCCTCTCAGCCTGCGCTCCTCTTGAACGCGATGCCACCATGCACCGGCTCCTCCTTTCAGCTTGTATGCGACCAAAGGAACTCTACGATCTTCCGAGCGATATGGGTATCTCCAACACTTTCAATGTTGCGGACTTGACTCTCTACCATCCAGAAGAAGCGCTCTATGAAGGTAACTCGAGGGCGAGTTCCAAACAACCAGGGGAGAATGATGAGGAACAATAGATGAGGAACATGAAAATATAATCATATGTCAAATCTGTTTGGCTACTTCTAGATACTTCTGTTGTGGTCTAGTATTTCTTTTCTTTTCTTTATCCTACCTACTGTTTTCTAGAGTCTTCTAGTTGTGAGTAGCTATGAGTAGAATGGTGAACCTTAAATAATGTTTCTAGAGTATTCCAGCTATAAGTAGAAGTATGTGAAGGCTTCCCAAAGCCCTATAAATAGAGGTCCTCACCTCTACTTTGTACCCAGACTATGTACCCCTACCTATAATAGAACTTGTTCTTATCTAAGATCTTGGAGTAGATCTTGTGCCCTAGGAGTTCTGGATTGAACTTTTGCTGCCCTATCAGCCTACATTCGCCTCTAGAGCGATATCTAGCGCAGCACGTTGAAGCTGTTCCTTCAACACTTGTGCTGTACACATTGTAGCAGCAAGGTGGAGTTGCTCCTCCACAACCTTTGTGCTGCTTCAGGAAGAGGAAGATGTTCATCAAGGAAGAAGGAGAGGTAATCTTGGAGCAAGACCGTCACGACAACATGTTGTTAAACGTGCTTCAAGAAGGCCAATTTATGTTGAGGCTTCTGAAGGTGAATCTCCTTCATTGGTAGCAGGGGGGACACCTTTTCTTATCATCTCAACCAGCTGGTCAAATCTCCTATTTAGATCTTCACGCAGCTCTTTGATTTGTTGTTCAGCAGCATCCACCCTCTTCTCCAATTGCTCCATTGCTTGCTGCAACTTGCTCTCGAAGAGGACAGTAAGAACGATTATGGGTCAACGAGGCTCTGATACCACCTGAAGCAGCACAAAGGTTGTGGAGGAGCAACTCCACCTTGCTGCTACAATGTGTACAACACAAGTGTTGAAGGAACAGCTTCAATGTGCTGCGCTAGATATCGCTCTAGAGGCGAATGTAGGCTGATAGAGCAGCAAGAGTTCAATCCAGAACTCCTAGGGCACAAGATCTACTCCAAGATCTTAGATAAGAACAAGTTCTATTATAGGTAGGGGTACATAGTCTGGGTACAAAGTAGAGGTGAGGACCTCTATTTATAGGGCTTTGGGAAGCCTTCACATACTTCTACTTATAGCCGGAATACTCTAGAAACATTATTTAAGGTTCACCATTCTACTCATAGCTACTCACAACTAGAAGACTCTAGAAAACAGTAGGTAGGATAAAGAAAAGAAAAGAAATACTAGACCAAAACAGAAGTATCTAGAAGTAGCCAAACAGATTTGACATATGATTATATTTTCATGTTCCTCATCTACTGTTCCTCATCATACCTACGGCTCTTCCTGTCGCGCTACTGTGAAGGCTACTCCATGGTCGGCCCGACCTACAAGAGCGGCGGGTTTGGATTTGTACGTGCATGCGTTTATCATGTATCAGCAATTCAGCATTCGTTTACATGCATGCAGATGACATGCTCCCGGTAGAACGCGTGTGAATTAACAAGGATGAGTTTGTCTTGATATGTTCAGGTGTTCCCGATGGGATCCCCTCTGGCGGTGGACGTGTCGCGCGCCATATTGGACCTGGCGGAGGAGGACAAGCTCTCGCGCATCGAGAACAAGTGGTTCAGTCACCCCGAGGCCTGCATGGGCAGGCGCAACAACGGCGCTGACGCTAGGCTTGGCCTGTGGAGATTCCGCGGGCTGTTCCTCATCAACGCCGTTGTCTCCTGCCTAATGCTCCTGATCCACCTCGCCAGGTTCGTCCCCCGGGAGGGAAGGCGCGGCGAGCAAAGAGCCGACACGACGGGAGAGCTGCCTTGGCTGCGGGCGTGGCTCCGGCGCTTCGACGTCTTGGAAGGCCCGCGAGGTGAGTGATGGAGTCATGTACCTAGGGTAGGGTCATAGACCTGATCCAAGTACCCTACCCAAGGACACCCTTATAAGAGACTACCTTCCAGTCGACCAAGGAGGACTTCACTCGACAGACTCGAAGGACTCGACCATGAAGACACACTCGACCACCAGAAGGTCAAGAAGCACTCTGCACCGTAACGGTCTGTAATTAAGTAGACTTTATGGTATTTAGAGCACTTTATGTGATGCGTTACCAGTAACGCCTAGACTTTATGTACTTTAAACCCCGCATTACTGAGGGTCGTAGGAGTCTAGCAGGCACTATATAAGCCACCCCCTCCTCAGTGTAAAGGGTTCGCACCCCTGTAATTCATACACACATAATCCACTCGACCACCTCCGGGCTCCGAGACGTAGGGCTATTACTTCCTCCGAGAAGGGCCTGAACTCGTACATCCCGTGTGCGTACAACTACTCCATAGCTAGGACCTTGCCTCTCCATACCTACCCCCCACTCTACTGTGAGACTTAGAACCACGACAGTTGGCGCCCACCGTGGGGCAGGTGTCTTAGCGATTTTTGGAGAAGTTGCGATTCTTCCGACTACTTTCATCATGGTTGTTGGTGGAGCTTTGGTCGAGGGTCGCGAGATCCGTCTCGGCGCTCTCACCTTCATCGCCGACGACTCCGCTTGGCTCCAGGAGGCTCCACTCGATGTTGATGCGCTCCCCGTCCGTGGTGCGACGCATTTTCGCGCATGTGTCCGCGGCGTTCTGCTGCGGCAATCGTCGACTCCATATCGGTCGACTCCCCTATCGATCACCCTCTCGGTCTCCCGCCAGCGCAAGCGCTCTGGTCAGTCGAGACTCCAGCGGTGGGTGAGGCACGCGGTGGCACGCCAGACGGCCACCACCCAATTTGCGGCAATCGAGCCCGACGAATCTCTCTATGGCCTGTTCGATCTGTCGACTGGCTCCGTAGAGACTGCATCCGAGTGTGATAGCAGTGATCCCGCGGCGGAGGTCTTGATGGTCAACGGGCCTCGCAGCCCTCCCGGTTTCCCTCGCGAGGACGAGGTAGACGGTGGAGGCGACCCCGTTCAAGCCTATGAAGAGTACCAGCCCGAGCCACTTAATTCCCTCCAGAGGGAAGAACTTCGCCGCAGGAACATGGATGCCCTGCATACTCCCATCGCGGGAGAAACCCCTGAGGCTCGTGCCTTGGAGGAGGCACGTTTGGCCAACTTGGCTGAACGCGCTCGTCTGGAGAACCTTCAGCGAGCACTCGACGAGCGCGCGCGGTAACGAGTACCCGACGCCAATCGACGTCAACTCTTCCCGCCGACTCAGGTATATCGAACCCCGATTCAGAATTTAGCAGCTGCAACCTGTATAGCAGAGTCCATCCAGCCCTCTCAGTCGGAAGCTGGCAGAGGCTTGATGCAGATCAGGGATTTGCTCCGGGCAGCAGGAGATCAGAATTCAGCCGTGTCGCAGTCACGCAACAGAATTCACAGTCGATCCGTCGCTGTGAATAGGGTTCAGTCGGCTCACAGTCCTAGATCGCCTCCACGGCGTGAAGGACGCGAGAATCGGCGAGATCAGTATGGTGACCGACATGATCGCGATGATAGGCGTCGAGTGCCCACTCCCTCCCTGAGGGGTGGGTCTTACGCTCCTCGGCAGCAGGATAACAGGCGTCAACTCAGTGTGGGGCGAAGAGCTCCAGTCTACCCCCGGGAACCAGGCTTCAACGCGCGATCCATCATCGTGCAAGGCTTGGTCGATCGAAACAGAGCCCATCGAGGCGGCCCCGACAGAGATGCGCCTACAAGCAGCCGAGTGCATGTCTCTGGTCCAGAATGTTTCAGCAGGGCTATCAGAGCCGCGGTGATTCCCCCCAACTTCAGGTTGGCCACTGGAGTAAGCAAGTTCACTGGTGGGTCTAAGCCCGAAACTTGGCTCGAGGACTACCGAGTGGCAGTTCAGATTGGTGGAGGGAATGACGAGGTGGCCATGAAGCATTTGCCCCTCATGTTGGAAGGGTCTGCCAGAGCATGGTTGAATCAGTTACATCCTAGCAGCATCTACACTTGGGAAGATCTGTCTCGAGTGTTTGTCAGAACATTTGAAGGAACTTGCAAGCGACCAGCTGGATTGACAGAGTTGCAAGTATGTGTGCAGAAGACGAATGAGACTCTCAGAGAGTATATTCAGAGATGGATCACTTTGCATCATACCGTGGAGAACGTGTCTGATCATCAGGCAGTCTGCGCCTTCAAGGATGGTGTTAAGAACAGAGAATTGAGTTTGAAGTTTGGTCGAACCGGAGACATGACCCTGAGTCGAATGATGGAGATTGCCACCAAGTATGCCAACGGCGAAGAGGAGGACCGACTCCGAAGCGGCAAGTACAAGCCGAGTCAGTCGGAGAAGGGAAACACCACTCGAAAGCAGAAACGGAAGGCCGAACCAGCAGCTCCTGGAGAGGCTCTGGCCGTGACTCAGGGCAAGTTCAAAGGGAAACCAAAAGGATCCTGGAACCCTAAGAAGGTGAAGGATAATGAAGGAAATGACGTGATGGATATGCCGTGTCACATCCACACGAAGAAAGATGAAGAGGGTAATATCATTTACCCGAAGCATACCACTCGCCAGTGTCGACTCCTGATCCAGCAGTTCCAAGGAAAACAGTCCAAAGACAAGGAAAAAGAGTCAGACAAGGTCGAGGACAAAGAGGACAGTGAGGGAGGATATCCGCATGTCAACTCCACTCTGATGATTTTCGCGGATGTGGAAAGCAAGAGCCGACTAAAGGTCATTAACCGTGAGGTGAACATGGTTGCCCCGGCAAAACCAAGTTATCTGAGATGGTCCCAAACGCCCATCACATTCGACCAGTCTGATCACCCGACCCATATTGCCACCCCTGGGAGGCAAGCTTTGGTGGTCGACCCGGTTGTCGAAGGCACTCGACTGACGAAGGTGCTGATGGACGGTGGTAGCGGACTGAACTTATTGTATGCGGACACACTGAAGGGAATGGGCATTCCGATGTCCCGACTGAGCACTAGTAACATGAGCTTTCATGGAGTTATACCAGGAAAGAAAGCCGAGTCACTCGGTCAAATAGCTCTGTATGTAGTGTTCGGTGAATCAAAGCATTTTCGCAAGGAGAAGCTGACGTTTGAAGTCGTGGATTTTCAGAGTGCATACCACGCTATTTTGGGGAGACCGGCTTACGCACGGTTCATGGCTCGACCATGTTACGTTTACCTCGAACTGAAGATGCCCGGCCCGAAAGGAGTGATCACTGTCACTGGTGATCGGAAAAAGGCAGAAGAGTGTTTCCAGAAAGGCTCAAAGATTGCCGATTCCCAGGTGACAGCGGTCGAGTTTGAAGAATATAAGCAAAACGCAGATCCGAGTGATTTGCTGCGAGCCAAGAAGCCCGCCATAGATTCTGCATTTCAATCGTCCGGTGAGACGAAGCCTGTCCACATTCACCCGACTGACCCCAATGTAGCCCCGACCCACATCTCCAAAACACTCGACCCAAAATAGGAAGAAGCGCTCATCCAGTTCCTCCGTGAGAACTGGGACATTTTTGCATGGAAGCCAGCTGACATGCCAGGTGTTCCCAGGAGACTGGCTGAGCATCGTCTCAGAGTTGACTCAGCAGCAAAACCAGTTAAAGAGCATCTTCGGCGGTCCGCCGTCCAGAAGAGAAAAGCTATTGGTGAGGAAGTGGCTCGACTGTTGGCGGCAGGATTTATCCGAGTGGCTCGCTAATGTCGTCATGGTTCCTAAGAAGGACAACTCACTCCGAATGTGCATTGATTTCAAACACATCAATCGGGCCTGCCCGAAAGATCATTTTCCTCTCCCTCGCATTGATCAAATTGTTGACTCGACCGCGGGATGCGAGAGATTGTCTTTTCTAGACGCCTATGTTGGGGAACGTAGTAATTTCAAAAAAATTCCTACACACACGCAAGATCATGGTGATGCATAGCAACGAGAGGGGAGAGTGCTGTCTACGTACCCTCATAGACCGAAGCGGAAGCGTTGACGCAATGTAGAGGAAGTAGTCGTACGTCCTCCCGGTTCGACCGATCCAAGCACCGTTACTCCGGTACCTCCGAGTTCTTGACACGCGTACAGCTCGATGACGCGCCCCGATCTCCGATCCAGCAGAGGCGCGGGGAGGAGTTCTGTCAGCACGACGGCGTGGTGACGATCTTGATGTTCTCCTGTCGCAGGGCTTCGCCTAAGCACCGCTACAATATGACTGAGGTGTAATATCGTGGAGAGGGGCACCGCACACGGCTAAGGAACGATCTCAATGATCAACTTGTGTGTCTAGGGTGCCCCCCTACCCCCGTATATAAAGGAGGGAGGGAGGAGGAGGCCGGCCCAAGGAGGTGGCGCGCCCTAGGGGGGCAAACCTACTCCAAGTAGGTTTGGCCCCCCCTTTCCTATTCCGAGTAGGAGAAGGAAGGAAGAGGGGGGAGGAGAGAAGAAAATGTTGGGGAACGTTGCCGAAAATTAAAATTTTTCCTACGGTTTCACCAAGATCCATCTATGAGTTCATCTAAGCAACGAGTCATGGGAGAGAGTTTGCATCTGCATACCACTTGTAGATCGCGTGCGGAAGCTTGCAAGGTGATGATGGAGTCGTACTCGACGTGATTCGAATCACCGATGACCAAGTGCTGAACGGACAGCACCTCCGCGTTCAACACACGTACGGTACGGGTGACGTCTCCTCCGTCTTGATCCAGCAAGGAGGAAGGAGAGGTTGAGGAAGATAGCTCCACCGGCAGCACGACGGCGTGGTGATGGTGGAGAAGCGGTACTCCGACAGGGCTTCGCCAAGCACACAACGGAGGAGGAGAGGTGTTGGGGAGGGGAGGGCTGCGCCTTGGCTTGTGGTGCGGCTGCCCTCCCCTCACCCCTCTATTTATAGGGGGAAGGGAGAAGGGCGCCGGCCCCTCTAGATCCCATCTAGAGGGGGGCGGCGGCCAAGGGGAGGGGGGACTTGCCCCCCATGCAAGGGGGGCGCCCCCTCTAGGGTTCCCCCCTCAACCATAGGCGCAAGGGCCCAAGGGAGGGGGTGCACCCAGCCCACCAGGGGCTGGCCAACTCCCCACGCAGCCCAAGTGGCCCCCCGGGAGGGGTGGCCCCTCCCGGTGGACCCCCGGAACTCTTCCGGTGGCCCCGGTACAATACCGGTATGCCCCCGAAACTTTCCGGTGTCCTTTTAACAACTTCCCATATATAAATCTTTACCTCCGGACCCTTCCGGAACTCCTCGTGACATCCGGGATCTCATCCGGGACTCTGAACAACATTCGGTAGTCACATACTAGTCTTCCTAATAACCCTAGCGTCACCGAACCTTAAGTGTGTAGACCCTACGGGTTCGGGAGACACGCAGACATGTCCGAGACGACTCTCGGGCAATAACCAACAGCGGGGTCTAGATACCCATGTTGGTTCCCACATGCTCCTCGATGATTTCATCGGTTGAACCACGATGTCGAGGATTCGATCAAACCCTGTATACAATTCCCTTTGTCAATCGGTACGTTACTTGCCCGAGACTCGATCGTCGGTATCCCAATACCTTGTTCAGTCTCGTTACCGGCAAGTCACTTTACTCGTACCATAATGCATGATCCCGTGGCCAACACCTTGGTCACCTTGAGCTCATTATGATGATGCATTACCGAGTGGGCCCAGAGATACCTCTCCGTCATACGAAGTGACAAATCCTAGTCTCGATCCGTGTCAACCCAATAGATACTTTCGGAGATACCTGTAGTGCACCTTTATAGTCACCCAGTTACGTTGTGACGTTTGATACACCCAAAGCACCCCTACGGTATCCAGGAGTTACACGATCTCATGGTCGAAGGAAGAGATACTTGACATTGGCAAAGCTCTAGCAAACGAACTACACGATCTTTTATGCCATGCTTAGGATTGGGTCTTGTCCATCACATCATTCTCCTAATGATGTGATCCCGTTATCAACGACATCCAATGTCCATAGTCAGGAAACCATGACTATCTGTTGATCACAACGAGCTAGTCAACTAGAGGCTCACTAGGGACATATTGGGGTCTAAGTATTCACACCTGTATTACGATTTCCGGATAATACAGTTATAGCATGAATAAAGACAATTATCATGAACAATGAAATATAATAATACTTTTATTATTGCCTCTAGGGCATATTTCCAACAGTCTCCCACTTGCACTAGAGTCACCAATCTAGTTACATTGTGATGAATCGAACACCCATAGAGTTCTGGTGTTGATCATGTTTTGCACGCGAGAGAGGTTTAGTCAACGGATCTGCGACATTCAGATCCGTGTGCACTTTGCAAATCTCTATGTCTCCATCTTGAACATTTTCACGGATGGAGTTGAAACGACGCTTGGTGTGCCTGGTCTTCTTGTGAAACCTGGGCTCCTTGGCAAGGGCAATAGCTCCAGTGTTGTCACAGAAGAGTTTGATCGGCCCCGACGCATTGGGTATGACTCCTAGGTCGGTGATGAACTCCTTCACCCAGATCGCTTCATGCGCTGCCTCCGAGGCTGCCATGTACTCCGCTTCACACGTAGATCCCGCCACGACGCTCTGCTTGCAGCTGCACCAGCTTACTGCTCCACCATTCAATGTATACACGTATCCGGTTTGAGACTTAGAGTCATCCAGATCTGAGTCGAAGCTAGCGTCGACGTAACCCTTTACGACGAGCTCTTCGTCTCCTCCATAAACGAGAAACATGTCCTTTGTCCTTTTCAGGTACTTCAGGATATTCTTGACCGCTGTCCAGTGTTCCTTGCCGGGATTACTTTGGTATCTTGCTACCAAACTTACGGCAAGGTTTACATCGGGTCTGGTACACAGCATGGCATACATAATAGATCCTATGGCTGAAGCATAGGGGATGACACTCATCTCTTCTTTATCTTTTGCCGTGGTCGGTGACTGAGCTGAGCTCAATCTCACACCTCTTCAAAATCTTATCAAGGTATGTGCTTTGTGAAAGACCTATGAGGCGTCTCGATCTATCTCTATAGATCTTGATGCCTAATATATAAGCAACTTCTCCAAGGTCCTTCATTGAAAAACACTTATTCAAGTAGGCCTTAATGCTGTCCAGAAGTTTTGTATCATTTCCCATCAAGAGTATGTCATCTACATATAATAGGAGAAATGCTACAGAGCTCCCACTCACTTTCTTGTAAATGCAGGCTTCTCCATAAGTCTGCATAAACCCAATCGCTTTGATCATCTCATCAAAGCGAATGTTCCAACTCCGAGATGCTTGGACCAGTCCATAAATGGATCGCTGGAGCTTGCATACTTTGTTAGCGTTCTTAGGATCGACAAAACCTTCCGGTTGCATCATATACAGCTCTTCCTTAAGATGTCCGTTAAGGAATGCCATTTTGACGTCCATCTGCCATATCTCATAATCATAGCATGCGGCAATTGCTAACATGATTCGGACGGACTTCAGCTTCGCTACGGGAGAGAATGTCTCGTCGTAGTCAATCCCTTGAACTTGTCGATAACCCTTAGCGACAAGTCGATCCTTATAAATGGTAACATTACCATCCGCGTCCGTCTTCTTCTTGAAAATCCATTTGTTTTCTATCGCTCGCCGATCATCGGGCAAGTCTGTCAAAGTCCATACTTTGTTTTCATACATGGATTCTATCTCGGATTTCATGGCTTCAAGCCATTTGTTGGAATCTGGGCCCGCCATTGCTTCTTCATAGTTCGAAGGTTCACCGTTGTCTAACAACATGATTTCCAAGACAGGGTTGTCGTACCACTCTGGTGCGGAACGTGTCCTTGTGGACCTACGAAGTTCAGTAGTAACTTGATCCAAAGTACCTTGATCATCATCATTGTTTTCCTCTTCAGTTGGTGTGGGCATCACAGGAACGGTTTCCTGCGCTGCACCACTTTCCCGTTCGAGAGGTAGTACTTCATCGAGTTCTACTTTCCTCCCACTTACTTCTTTCGAGAGAAACTCTTTTTCTAGAAAGCATCCGTTCTTGGCAACAAAGATCTTGCCTTCGGATCTTCAGTAGAAGGTATACCCGACAGTTTCCTTAGGGTATCCTATGAATACGCATTTTTCCGACTTGGGTTCGAGCTTTTCAGGTTGAAGTTTCTTGACATAAGCATCGCATCCCCAAACTTTTAGAAACGACAGCTTAGGTTTCTTCCCAAACCATAATTCATACGGTGTCGTCTCAACGGATTTAGACGGTGCCCTATTTAAAGTGAATGTAGCTGTCTCTAGAGCGTATCCCCAAAATGATAGCGGTAAATCGGTAAGAGACATCATAGACCGCACCATATCCAATAGAGTGCGATTACGACGTTCGGACACACCATTTCGCTGAGGTGTTCCAGGCGGCGTAAGTTGTGAAACGATTCCACATTTCCTTAAGTGTGTAACAAATTCGTGACTTAAGTATTCACCTCCACGATCTGATCGTAGGAACTTTATCTTTCGGTCACGTTGATTCTCCACCTCACTCTGAAATTCCTTGAACTTTTCAAAGGTCTCAGACTTGTGTTTCATTAAGTAGACATACCCATATCGACTCAAGTCATCAGTGAGAGTGAGAACATAACGATATCCTCCGCGAGCCTCAACGCTCATTGGACCGCACACATCGGTATGTATGATTTCCAACAAGTTGGTTGCTCGCTCCATTGTTCCGGAGAACGGAGTCTTGGTCATTTTGCCTAAGAGGCAAGGTTCGCATGTGTCAAACGATTCATAATCAAGAGACTCTAAAAGTCCATCAGCATGGAGCTTCTTCATGCGCTTGACACCAATGTGACCAAGGCGGCAGTGCCACAAGTATGTGGGACTATCGTTATCAACTTTACATCTTTTGGCATCCACACTGTGAACATGTGTAATATTACGCTCGAGATTCATTAAGAATAAACCATTGACCATTGGAGCATGACCATAAAACATATCTCTCATATAAATCGAACAACCATTATTCTCAGACTTAAATGAGTAGCCATCTCGCATTAAACGAGATCCAGATACAATGTTCATGCTCAAACATGGCACTAAATAACAATTATTAAGGTTCAAAACTAATCCCGTGGGTAAATGTAGAGGCAGTGTGCCGACGGCGATCACATCGACTCTGGAACCATTCCCGATGCGCATCGTCACCTCGTCCTTCGCTAGTCTCCGTTTATTTCGCAGCTCCTGCTGTGAGTTACAAATATGAGCAACGGCACCGGTATCAAATACCCAGGAGTTACTACGAGTACTGGTAAGGTACACATCAATTACATGTATATCATATATACCTTTGGTGTTGCCGGCCTTCTTATCCGCTAAGTATTTGGGGCAGTTCCGCTTCCAGTGACCCTTCCCCTTGCAATAAAAGCACTCAGTCTCAGGCTTGGGTCCATTCTTTGACTTCTTCCCGGCAACTGGCTTACCGGGCGCGGCAACATCTTTGCCGTCCTTCTTGAAGTTCTTCTTACCCTTGCCCTTCTTGAACTTAGTGGTCTTATTGACCATCAACACTTGATGTTCTTTCTTGATTTCAGCCTCTGCTGAATTCAGCATTGAGAACACTTCAGGAATGGTCTTCACCATCCCCTACATGTTGTAGTTCATCACAAAGCTCTTGTAGCTTGGTGGGAGCGACTGGAGGATTCTGTCAATGACCGCCTCATCTGGGAGGTTAATGTTCAGCTGGGTCATACGGTTGTGCAACCCAGACATCTTCAGGATGTGCTCACTGACAGAACTGTTTTCCTCCATCTTACAACTGTAGAACTTGTCGGAGACATCATATCTCTCGACCCGGGCATGAGCTTGGAAAACTAGTTTCAGCTCTTCGAACATCGCATATGCTCCGTGATGCTCAAAACGCTTTTGGAGCCCCGGTTCTAAGCTGTAAAGCATGCCGCACTGAACGAGGGAGTAATCATCAGCACGAGCTTGCCAAGCATTCATAATGTCTTGGTTCTCTGGGACGGGAGCGTCACCTAGCGGTCCATCTAGGACATATTGCTTCCTGGCAGCTATGAGGATTATCCTCAGGTTCCGGACCCAGTCCGTATAGTTGCTGCCATCATCTTTCAGCTTGGTTTTCTCTAGGAACGCGTTGAAGTTCATGTTGACATTAGCGTTGGCCATTTGATCTACAAGACATATTTGCAAAGGTTTTAGACTAAGTTCATGATAATAAAGTTCTAATCAAATTATGAACTCCCACTTAGATTAGACATCCCTCTGGTCATCTAAGTGTTACACGATCCGAGTCGACTAGCCCGTGTCCGATCATCACGTGAGACGGAGTAGTCATCGTCGGTGAACATCTTCATGTTGATCGTATCTTCCATACGACTCGTGTTCGACCTTTCGGTCTCCGTGTTCCGAGGCCATGTCTGTACATGCTAGGCTCATCAAGTTAACCCTAAGTGTTTTCGCTGTGTAAAACTGTCTTACACCCGTTGTATGTGAACGTAAGAATCCATCACACCCGATCATCACGTGGTGCTTAGAAGTGACGAACTGTAGCAACGGTGCACAGTTAGGGGAGAACACTTCTTGAAATTTTGTAAGGGATCATCTTATTTACTACCGTCGTCCTATGTAAACAAGATGCATAAACATAATAAACATCACATGCAATTATATAGTTGTGACATGATATGGCCAATATCATATAGCTCCATCGATCTCCATCTTCGGGGCTCCATGATCATCTTGTCACCGGCTTGACACCATGATCTCCATCATCATGATCTCCATTATCGTGTCTTCATGAAGTTGTCACGCCAACGACTACTTCTACTTCTATGACTAACGCGTTTAGCAATGAAGTAAAGTACTTTACATGGCGTTCTTCAATGACACGCAGGTCATACAAAAAATAAAGACAACTCCTATGGCTCCTGCCGGTTGTCATACTCATCGACATGCAAGTCGTGAATCCTATTACAAGAACATGATCTCATACATCACAATTCATCATTCATCACAACTTCTGGCCATATCACATCACATGATCAATCGCTGCAAAAACAAGTTAGACGTCCTCTAATTGTTGTTACATCTTTTACGTGGGTGGGTTTGGGTTCTAGCAAGAACGTTTTCTTACCTACGAATAACCACAACGTGATTTTGTCAACTTCTATTTACCCTTCATAAGGGCCCTGTTCATCGAATCCGCTCCAACTAAAGTGGGAGAGACAGACACCCGCCAGCCACCTTATGCAACTAGTGCATGTCAATCGGTGGAACCGGTCTCACATAAGCGTACGTGTAAGGTTGGTCCGGGCCGCTTCATCCCACAATACCGTTGAAGCAAGAAAAGACTAGTAGAGGCAAGTAAG
This sequence comes from Triticum timopheevii, assembly GCA_963921465.1. Classification (NCBI taxonomy): domain Eukaryota; kingdom Viridiplantae; phylum Streptophyta; class Magnoliopsida; order Poales; family Poaceae; genus Triticum; species Triticum timopheevii. The sequence continues at coordinate 128,548,255 of OY997274.1, read as the reverse complement.
TTGACAAGATCCACGCCCACAACAAATTGTGTTCTACTCGTGCATTAGAGAACTACGCATGGACCTAGCTCATGATGCCACTGTTGGGGAACGTTGCAGAAAATTAAAATTTTTCCTACGGTTTCACCAAGATCCATCTATGAGTTCATCTAAGCAAAGAGTCATGGGAGAGAGTTTGCATCTACATACCACTTGTAGATCACGTGCGGAAGCTTGCAAGGTGATGATGGAGTCGTACTCGACGTGATTCGAATCACCGATGACCAAGTGCTGAACGGACAGCACCCCCGCGTTCAACACACGTACGGTACGGGTGACGTCTCCTTCGTCTTGATCCAGCAAGGAGGAAGGAGAGGTTGAGGAAGACAGCTCCACCAGCAGCACGACGGCGTGGTGATGGTGGAGAAGCGGTACTCCGACAGGGCTTCGCCAAGCACACAACGGAGGAGGAGAGGTGTTGGGGAGGGGAGGGCTGCGCCTTGGCTTGTGGTGCGGCTGCCCTCCCCTCACCCCTCTATTTATAGGTGGAAGGGAGAAGGGGGCCGGCCCCTCTAGATCCCATCTAGAGGGGGGCGGCGGCCAAGGGGAGGGGGGACTTGCCCCCCAAGCAAGGGGGGGCGCCCCTCTAGGGTTCCCCCCTCAACCCTAGGCGCAAGGGCCCAAGGGAGGGGGTGCGCCCAGCCCACCAGGGGCTGGCCAACTCCCCATGCAGCCCAAGTGGCCCCCCGGGAGGGGTGGCCCCTCCCGGTGGACCCCCGGAACTCTTCCGGTGGCCCCGGTACAATACCGGTACGCCCCCGAAACTTTCCGGTGTCCTTTTAACAACTTCCCATATATAAATCTTTACCTCCGGACCCTTCCGGAACTCCTCGTGACGTCCGGGATCTCATCCGGGACTCCGAACAACATCCGGTAGTCACATACTAGTCTTCCTAATAACCCTAGCGTCACCGAACCTTAAGTGTGTAGACCCTACGGGTTCGGGAGACACGCAGACATGTCCGAGATGACTCTCGGGCAATAACCAACAGCGGGGTCTGGATACCCATGTTGGTTCCCACATGCTCCTCGATGATTTCATCGGTTGAACCACGATGTCGAGGATTCGATCAAACCCTGTATACAATTCCCTTTGTCAATCGGTACGTTACTTGCCCGAGACTCGATCGTCGGTATCCCAATACCTTGTTCAGTCTCATTACCGGCAAGTCACTTTACTCGTACCATAATGCATGATCCCGTGGCCAACACCTTGGTCACCTTGAGCTCATTATGATGATGCATTACCGAGTGGGCCCAGAGATACCTCTCCGTCATACGGAGTGACAAATCCCAGTCTCGATCCGTGTCAACCCAATAGATACTTTCGGAGATACCTGTAGTGCACCTTTATAGTCACCCAGTTACGTTGTGACGTTTGATACACCCAAAGCACCCCTACGGTATCCAGGAGTTACACGATCTCATGGTCGAAGGAAGAGATACTTGACATTGGAAAAGCTCTAGCAAACGAACTACACGATCTTTTATGCCATGCTTAGGATTGGGTCTTGTCCATCACATCATTCTCCTAATGATGTGATCCCGTTATCAACGACATCCAATGTCCATAGTCAGGAAACCATGACTATCTGTTGATCACAACGAGCTAGTCAACTAGAGGCTCACTAGGGACATATTGGGGTCTAAGTATTCACACGTGTATTACGATTTCCGGATAATACAGTTATAGCATGAATAAAGACAATTATCATGAACAATGAAATATAATAATACTTTTATTATTGCCTCTAGGGCATATTTCCAACAGAAAAGGGGGGGGGGCGGCCCCCTTCCCAATTCGGATTGGGCTTGGGGGGGGCCCTCCCTTGCTCCTTCTCCCTCCCTTCCACTAAGGCCCAATAAGGCCCATATACTTACCGGGGGGTTCCGGTAACCTCCCGGAACTCCGGTATATTTCCAATCTCACCCGGAACCTTTCCGGTGTCCAAATATATCCGTCCAATATATCAATCTTTATGTCTCAACCATTTCGAGACTCCTCGTCATGTCCGTGATCACATCCGGGACTCCGAACAACCTTCGGTACATCAAAATACATAAACTCATAATGAAACTGTCATCGAAACCTTAAGCGTGCGGACCCTACGGTTCGAGAACAATGTAGACATGACCGAGACATGTCTCCAGTCAATAACCAATAGCGGGACCTGGATGCCCATATTGGTTCCTACATATTCTACGAAGATCTTTATCGGTCAAACCGCACAACAACATACGTTGTTCCCTTTGTCATCGGTATGTTACTTGCCCGAGATTCGATCGTCGGTATCCAATACCTAGTTCAATCTCGTTACTGGCAAGTCTCTTTACTCATTCCGTAATACATCATCTCACAACGAACTCATTAGTTGAAATGCTTGCAAGGCTTAAGTGATGTGTATTACCGAGAGGGCCCAGAGATACCTCTCCGACATTCAGAGTGACAAATCCTAATCTCGAAATACGCCAACTCAACAAGTACCTTCGGAGACACCTGTAGAGCACCTTTATAATCACCCAGTTACGTTGTGACGTTTGGTAGCACACAAAGTGTTCCTCCGGTAAATGGGAGTTGCATAATCTCATAGTCATAGGAACATGTATAAGTCATGAAGGAAGCAATAGCAACACACTAAACGATCGAGTGCTAAGCTAACGGAATGGGTCATGTCAATCAGATCATTCAACTCATGATGTGACCTTGTTAATCAAATAACAACTCCATGTTCATGGTTAGGAAACATAACCATCTTTGATTAACAAGCTAGTCAAATAGAGGCATACTAGTGACACTTTGTTTGTCTATATATTCACACATGTATTATGTTTCCGGTTAATACAATTCTAGCATGAATAATAAACATTTATCATGATATGAGGAAATAAATAATAACTTTATTATTGCCTCTAGGGCATATTTCCTTCAGTCTCCCACTTGCACTAGAGTCAATAATCTAGATTACACAGTAATGATTCTAACATCCATGGAGTCTTGGTGTTGATCATGTTTTGCTCGTGGAAGAGGCTTAGTCAACGGGTCTGCAACATTCAGATCCGTATGTATCTTGCAAATCTCTATGTCTCCCACCTGGACTAGATCCCGGATGGAATTGAAGCGTCTCTTGATGTGCTTGGTTCTCTTGTGAAATCTGGATTCCTTTGCTAAAGCAATTGCTCCAGTATTGTCACAAAAGATTTTCATTGGACCCGATGCACTAGGTATGACACCTAGATCGGATATGAACTCTTTCATCCAGACTCCTTCATTGGCTGCTTCCGAAGCAGCTGTGTATTCCGCTTCACACGTAGATCCCGCCACGACGCTTTGCTTTGAACTGCACCAACTGACAGCTCCACCGTTTAATGTAAACACGTATCCGGTTTGCGATTTAGAATCGTCCGGATCAGTGTCAAATCTTGCATCAACGTAACCATTTACGATGAGCTCTTTGTCACCTCCATATACGAGAAACATATCCTTAGTCCTTTTCAGGTATTTCAGGATGTTCTTGACCGCTGTCCAGTGATCCACTCCTGGATTACTTTGGTACCTCCCTGCTAGACTTATAGCAAGGCACACATCAGGTCTGGTACACAGCATTGCATACATGATAGAGCCTATGGCTGAAGCATAGGGAACATTGTTCATTTTCTCTCTATCTTCTGCAGTGGTCGGGCTTTGAGTCTTACTCAACTTCACACCTTGCAATACAGGCAAGAACATTTTTCATAAGGTGTCGTCTCAACGGATTTTGACGGTGCCCTATTTAATGTGAATGTGTCCGTCTCTAAAGCATAACCCCAAAACGATAGCGGTAAATCTGTAAGAGACATCATAGATCGCACCATATCAAGTAAAGTATGATTACGACGTTCGGACACACCATTACGCTGTGGTGTTCCGGGTGGCATGAGTTGCGAAACTATTCCACATTGTTTTAAGTGTAAACCAAACTCGTAACTCAAATATTCTCCTCCACGATCAGATCGTAGAAACTTTATTTTCTTGTTACGATGATTTTCAACTTCACTCTGAAATTCTTTGAACTTTTCAAATGTTTCAGACTTATGTTTCATTAAGTAGATATACCCATATCTGCTTAAATCATCTGTGAAGGTGAGAAAATAATGATATCCGCCACGAGCCTCAACATTCATCGGACCACATACATCTGTATGTATGATTTCCAACAAATCTGTTGCTCTCTCCATAGTACCGGAGAACGGCGTTTTGGTCATCTTGTCCATGAGGCATGGTTCGCAAGTACCAAGTGATTCATAATCAAGTGATTCCAAAAGTCCATCAGTATGGAGTTTCTTCATGCGCTTTATACCGACATGACCCAAACGGCAGTGCCACAAATAAGTTGCACTGTCATTATCAACTCTGCATCTTTTGGCTTCAACACTATGAATATGTGTATCACTACTATCGAGATTCATCAAAAATAGACCACTCTTCAAGGGTGCATGACCATAAAAGATATTACTCATATAAATAGAACAACCATTATTCTCTGATTTAAATGAATAACCATCTCGCATCAAACAAGATCCAGATATAATGTTCATGCTCAACGCTGGCACCAAATAACAATTATTTAGGTCTAATACTAATCCCGAAGGTAGATGTAGAGGTAGCGTGCCGACCGCGATCACATCGACTTTGGAACCGTTTCCCATGCGCATCGTCACCTCGTCCTTTGCCAGTGTTCGCTTAATCCCTAGTCCCTGTTTCGAGTTGCAAATATTAGCAACAGAACCAGTATCAAATACCCAGGTGCTACTGCGAGCTCTAGTAAGGTACACATCAATAACATGTATATCACATATACCTTTGTTCACCTTGCCATCCTTCTTATCCGCCAAATACTTGGGGCAGTTCCGCTTCCAGTGACCAGTCTGCTTGCAGTAGAAGCACTCAGTTTCAGGCTTAGGTCCAGACTTGGGTTTCTTCTCTTGAGCAGCAACTTGTTTGCTGTTCTTCTTGAAGTTCCCCTTCTTCTTCCCTTTGCCCTTTTTCTTGAAACTAGTGGTCTTTTTAACCATCAACACTTGATGCTCCTTCTTGATTTCTACCTCCGCGGCTTTCAGCATTGCGAAGAGCTCGGGAATCGTCTTATCCATCCCTTGCATATTATAGTTCATCACGAAGCTCTTGTAGCTTGGTGGAAGTGATTGGAGAATTCTATCAATGACGCTATCATCCGGAAGTGTAACTCCCAGCTGAATCAAGTGATTACAATACCCAGACATCTTGAGTATGTGATCACTGACAGAACTATTCTCCTCCATCTTGCAGCTATAGAACTTATTGGAGACTTCATATCTCTCAATCCGGGCATTCTTCTAGAATATTAACTTCAACTCCTGGAACATCTCATATGCTCCATGACGTTCAAAACGTCGTTGAAGTCCCGGTTCTAAGCCGTAAAGCATGGCACATTGAACTATCGAGTAGTCATCAGTTTTGCTCTGCCAGACGTTCTTAACGTCGTCAGTTGCATCAGCAGCAGGCCTGGCACCCAGCGGTGCTTCCAGGACGTCATTTTTCTGTGCAGCAATGAGGATAATCCTCAAGTTACGGACCCAGTCCGCGTAGTTGCTACCATCATCTTTCAACTTAGTTTTCCCAAGGAACGCATTAAAATTCAACGGAACAACAGCACGGGCCATCTATCTACAATCAACATAGACAAGCAAGATACTATCAGGTACTAAGTTCATGATAAATTTAAGTTCAATTAATCATATTACTTAAGAACTCCCACTTAGACAGACATCTCTCTAGTCATCTAAGTGATCACGTGATCCAAATCAACTAAACCATAACCGATCATCACGTGAGATGGAGTAGTTTTCAATGGTGAACATCTTATGTTGATCATATCTACTATATGATTCACACTCGACCTTTCGGTCTCCGTGTTCCGAGGCCATATCTGCATATGCTAGGCTCGTCAAGTTTAACCTGAGTATTCTGCGTGTGCAAAACTGGCTTGCGCCCGTTGTAGATGGACGTAGAGCTTATCACACCCGATCATCACGTGGTGTATGGGCACGACGAACTTTGGCAACGGTGCATACTCAGGGAGAACACTTCTTGATAATTTTAGTGAGAGATCATCTTAAAATGCTACCGTCAATCAAAGCAAGATAAGATGCATAAAGGATAAACATCACATGCAATCAATATAAGTGATATGATATGGCCATCATCTTCTTGTGCTTGTGATCTCCATCTCCGAAGCACCATCATGATCACCATCGTCACCGGCGCGACACCTTGATCTCCATCATAGCATCGTTGTCGTTTACGCCATCTATTGCTTCTACGACTATCGCTACCGCTTAGTGATAAAGTAAAGCAATTACAGGGCGTTTGCATTTCATACAATAAAGCGACAACCATATGGCTCCTGCCAGTTGCCGATAACTTCGGTTACAAAACATGATCATCTCATACAATAAAATATAGCATCATGTCTTGGCCATATCACATCACAACATGCCCTGCAAAAACAAGTTAGACATCCTCTACTTTGTTGTTACAAGTTTTACGTGGCTGCTACGGGCTTAAGCAAGAACCAATCTCACCTACGCATCAAAACCACAACGATAGTTTGTCAAGTTGATGCTGTTTTAACCTTCGCAAGGACCGGGCGTAGCCACACTCGGTTCAACTAAAGTTGGAGAAACTGACACCCGCTAGTCACTTGTGTGCAAAGCACGGCGGTAAAACCAGTCTCGCGTAAGCGTACGCGTAATGTCGGTCCGGGCCGCTTCATCCAACAATACCGCCGAACCAAAGTACGACATGCTGGTAAGCAGTATGACTTATATCGCCCACAACTCATTTGTGTTCTACTCGTGCATATAACATCAAACCATAAAAACCTAGGCTCGGATGCCACTGTTGGGGAACGTAGTAATTTCAAAAAATTTCCTACGCACACGCAAGATCATGGTGATGCATAGCAACGAGAGGGGAGAGTGCTGTCTAAGTACCCTCATAGACCGAAGCGGAAGCGTTGACGCAACGTAGAGGAAGTAGTCGTACGTCCTCCCGGTTCGACCGATCCAAGCACCGTTACTCCGGTACCTCCGAGTTCTTGACACGCGTACAACTCGATGACGCACCCCGATCTCCGATCCAGCAGAGGCGCGGGGAGGAGTTCTGTCAGCACGACGGCGTGGTGACGATCTTGATGTTCTCCTGTCGCAGGGCTTCTCCTAAGCACCGCTACAATATGACCGAGGTGTAATATCGTGGAGAGGGGCACCGCACACGGCTAAGGAACGATCTCAATGATCAACTTGTGTGTCTAGGGTGCCCCCCTACCCTCGTATATAAAGGAGGGAGGGAGGAGGAGGCCGGCCCAAGGAGGTGGCGCGCCCTAGGGGGGCAAACCTACTCCAAGTAGCTTTGGCCCCCCCCTTTCCTATTCGGAGTAGGAGAAGGAAGGAAGAGGCGGGAGGAGAGAAGGAAAGGGGGGGCCGGCCCCCTTCCCAATTCGGATTGGGCTTGGGGGGGCGCGCCCCCTCCCTTGCTCCTTCTCCCTCCCTTCAACTAAGGCCCAATAAGGCCCATATACTTACCGGGGGGGTTCCAGTAACCTCCCGGAACTCCGGTATATTTCCAATCTCACCCGGAACCTTTCCGGTGTCCAAATATATCCGTCCAATATATCAATCTTTATGTCTCGACCATTTCGAGACTCCTCGTCATGTCCGTGATCACATCCGGGACTCCGAACAACCTTCGGTACATCAAAATACATAAACTCATAATGAAACTATCATCGAAACCTTAAGCGTGCGGACCCTACGGTTCGAGAACAATGTAGACATGACCGAGACATGTCTCCGGTCAATAACCAATAGCGGGACCTGGATGCCCATATTGGTTCCTACATATTCTACGAAGATCTTTATCGGTCAAACCGCACAACAACATATGTTGTTCCCTTTGTCATCGGTATGTTACTTGCCCGAGATTCGATCGTCGGTATCCAATACCTAGTTCAATCTCGTTACCGGCAAGTCTCTTTACTCATTCCGTAATACACAATCTCACAACTAACTCATTAGTTGAAATGCTTGCAAGGCTTAAGTGATGTGTATTACCGAGAGGGCCCAGAGATACCTCTCCGACATTCGGAGTGACAAATCCTAATCTCGAAATACGCCAACTCAACAAGTACCTTCGGAGACACCTGTAGAGCACCTTTATAATCACCCAGTTACGTTGTGACGTTTGGTAGCACACAAAGTGTTCCTCCGGTAAACGGGAGTTGCATAATCTCATAGTCATAGGAACATGTATAAGTCATGAAGGAAGCAATAGCAACATACTAAACGATCGAGTGCTAAGCTAACGGAATTGGTCATGTCAATCAGATCATTCAACTAATGATGTGACCTTGTTAATCAAATAACAACTCCTTGTTCATGGTTAGGAAACATAACCATCTTTGATTAACAAGCTAGTCAAGTAGAGGCATACTAGTGACACTCTGTTTGTCTATATATTCACACATGTATTATGTTTCCGGTTAATACAATTCTAGCATGAATAATAAACATTTATCATGATATGAGGAAATAAATAATAACTTTATTATTGCCTCTAGGGCATATTTCCTTCAGCCTATTCCGGGTATCATCAGATCCGTCTGTACGGGCCCGATGAGATAAAAACAGCTTTCATCACTCCATTCGGGTGCTTCTGCTATATCACCATGCCATTCGGCCTCAAGAATGCCGGAGCCACGTTTATGCGAATGATTCAGAAGTGTTTGCTCACTCAAATCAGTCGAAATGTGGAAGCGTATATGGATGATATCGTGGTCAAATCGCGAAAAGGTTCCGCCTGCTCACTGACCTCGCCGAAACATTTGCCAACCTCAGAAGGTATGATATCAAACTCAATCCATCAAAATGCACATTCGGAGTTCCTGGTGGCAAGTTACTCGGTTTTCTCGTTTCCGAACGAGGGATCGACGCTAATCCAGAAAAGATCGGCACTATACTCCGAATGAAACGCCCCGTGCGAGTGCACGATGTCCAGATGCTTACTGGATGCTTGGCCGCATTAAGTCGATTCATCTCACGACTCGGTGAAAAGGCATTGCCTCTTTACCGACTGATGAAGAAGGCCGACAAGTTCGAGTGGACTCCAGAAGCTGATGCAGCGTTTGCCGAGCTAAAAGCTCTGCTCTCCACCCAGCCGGTGCTTGCTGCCCCATCAGCAAAGAGCCTCTGTTGCTTTATATCGCAGCCACAGGACAAGTCGTCAGTACAGTACTTACGGTCAAGCGGGAAGAAGAAGGGAAAGCCTTCAAAGTTCAGCGCCCAATGTATTATCTCTCTGAAGTTTTGACTCCATCCAAGCAGAGATACCCTCATTATCAGAAGCTTGTGTATGGGATATACATGACCACGAAGAAGGTTTCTCATTATTTCTCTGATCACTCCATCACAGTCATCAGCGACGCCCCACTTTCAGAGATTTTGCACAACAGAGATGCAACTGGTCGAGTGGCAAAATGGGCGATTGAACTTCTTCCCCTTAATATCAAGTTTGAGGCAAAGAAAGCCATTAAGTCCCAGGCAATAGCGGATTTCCTCGCCGAGTGGATTGAACAGCAGCAGCCGACTGAAGTTCACTCGGAGCATTGGACCATGTTCTTTGATGGCTCTAAGATGTTGAATGGTTCCGGTGCTGGGGTCGTCCTGGTTTCCCCCAGAGGAGACAAGCTCAGATATGTGCTCCAGATTCACTTTGATTCCTCCAACAATGAGGCAGAGTACGAGGCCCTCTTGTATGGGTTGCGCATGGCCATTTCACTCGGTGTCCGTCGCCTTATGGTCTATGGCGACTCGGATTTAGTGGTCAACCAAGTGATGAAGGAGTGGGACGTGAGAAGCCCAGCCATGACTGGATACTGCAATGCAGTGAGGAAGCTGGAAAAGAAGTTTGAGGGCTTAGAACTCCATCATATACCCCGACTGAAAAATCAAGCAGCTGATGATTTGGCAAAGATAGGTTCCAAGAGAGAAGCCATTCCGAGTGGTGTGTTCTTGGAGCATATACATACTCCATCAGTTAAAGAGGATCCTTTCACCGAAGAAGCCTCACAGCCCAAGAGCGCCACAGATCCGACTGAAGTAGAAGTCCCAGTAGTGGTCGACTTGGTCATGGAGATCTTAGTGGTCATTCCCGACTGGACAGTTCCGTATATCGCGTATATCCTGAGAAAAGAACTCCCGGAGGATGAGGAAGAGGCTAGACAGATCGTCCGTCGATCCAAGGCCTTTACCGTAGTCAAAGGACAGTTGTACAGAGAGAGTGCGACTGGAGTTGGTGAGAAGTGCATAACGCCAGAAGAAGGTTGAATCATTCTTGATGATATCCACTCGGGGACCTGTGGTCATCATGCGTCCTCTCGGACCATCGTGGCCAAAGCATATCGAGCCGGATTTTACTGGCCAAAGGCAAATGAGATGGCAAAAGAAATAGTGGACAAGTGCGAAGGATGTCAGTTTTACTCCAATATGTCACACAAGCCTGCGTCAGCGCTGAAGACCATACCACTCATCTGGCCCTTCGCAGTATGGGGGTTAGATATGGTAGGCCCCTTGAGAACAGGTCGAAGCGGTTTCACCCATGTACTGGTTGCAGTCGACAAGTTCACCAAGTGGATTGAGGCTAAACCCATCAAGAACCTTGACGCCGGTACTGCTGTTAGCTTCATCAGGGAACTGATATTCAGATATGGAGTCCCGCACAGTATCATTACAGATAATGGGTCGAACTTTGACTCGAAGGAATTCAGGGATTTTTGCACATCTCAAGGCACACGAGTCGACTACGCTTCGGTCGCTCATCCGCAGTCGAACGGACAAGCAGAGTGAGACAATGGCTTGATCCTCAAAGGGTTGAAACCCCGACTGATGCGTGATCTCAAGCATGCGGCTGGAGCATGGGTCGATGAACTTCCCTCAGTGCTTTGGGATCTGCGGACTACACCGAATCGGTCGACCGGGAGAACTCCATTCTTCTTGGTCTATGGAGCTGAAGCAGTCTTGCCGAGTGATCTTCTCCACAATGCCCCTCGGGTTGAACTTTACAAAGAGGCTGAAGCTGAACAAGCGCGGCAGGACGCAGTCGACCTTTTAGAGGAAGAAAGGGAGATGGCTCTGATCCGATCAACCATCTATCAATAAGACTTGCGTCGCTTCCACGCCAGAAACGTGAAGAGTCGGGCCTTCCAGGAAGGGGATTTGGTTCTCCGAGTGGACCAGCAGAAACAACACAAGCTTGCTCCTTCTTGGGAAGGACCCTTCATCGTCACCAAGGTTCTCCACAACGGAGCATATCGTATCTACAACGTCAAGCACAATATCGATGAGCCCCGGGCTTGGAACGCGGAGCTACTCCGCCCATTTTACACTTAAGTTTTCACTCGGATGAGTTGTAATAAAAATACTTCTGTAGTTCATGACTTACAAAGTAATAGTGTCATAATTTCCCCGATGATGTTTGTCACTTTTATTTTTGTTCGGAAATTTTTTTCCCCCTCAGTGGGTGACTTAGTCGCGAATCCGTTTCGCCTAAGTTTGTAAAAAAATCCTTACCGAGTGGTGAGCCAGCCTCCCACTCGGGGGCTTAGTCGCGAATCCGTTTCGCCTAAGTTTGTAAAAAAATCCTTAGCGAGTGGTGAGCCAGCCTCCCACTCGGGGGCTTAGCTGCGAATCCGTTTCGCCTAAGTTTCAATAAAAATCCTACCGAGTGATAAGCCAGACTTACACTCGGGGGCTTAGCTGCAGTCCAAGTACTCGCCTAAGTTTGTATAAAATCCTACCGAGTGGTGAGCCAGACTCCCACTCGGAGGCTTAGCTGCAGTCCAAGTACTCGCCTAAGTTTGAATAAAACCCTACCGAGTGGTAAGCCAGACTCCCACTCGGGGGCTTAGCTGCAGTCCAAGTACTCGCCTAAGTACAAGTACAATGTGTGCTCGCAAGGAGGACGAGGTGCAGGTCGACTGCGACCCTCTCCTCTGAGCTATGCCACAAGAACAATGTGCGGTCGCAAGGAGGACGAGGCGCAGGTCGACTGCGACCCTCTCCTCTGAGCTACGCCACAAATACAACGTGCGCTCGCAAAGAGGACGAGGCGCAAGTCGACTGCGACCCTCTCCTCTGAGCTTCGCCACAAATACAACGTGTGCTCGCAAGGAGGACGAGGTGCAGGTCGACTGCGACCCTCTCCTCTGAGCTACGCCACAAGTACAATGTGCGGTCACAAGGAGGACGAGGTGCAGGTCGACTACGACCTTCTCCTTCGAGTTACGCCACAAGTACAACGTGAAAATCCTACCGAGTGAAGAGCAGACCTCCCACTCGGGGGCTTAGCTGCAGCACAGTGCTCGCCTAAGATATAAAAAATCCTACCGAGTGAGGAGCAGACCTCCCACTCGGGGGCTTAGCTACAGCCCAGTGCTCGCCTAAGATATAAAAATCCTACCGAGTGAGGAGCAGACCTCCCACTCGGGGGCTTAGCTGCGGTCTAGTGCTCGCCTAAGATATAAAAATCCTACCGAGTAAGGAGCAGACCTCCCACTCGGGGGCTTAGCTGCAGCCCAGTGCTCGCCTAAGATATAAAAATCCTACCGAGTGAGGAGCAGACCTCCCACTCGGGGGGCTTAGCTGCAGCCCAGTGCTCGCCTAAGATATAAAAATCCTACCGAGTGAGGAGCAGACCTCCCACTCGGGGGCTTAGCTGCAGCCCAGTGCTCGCCTAAGGTATAAAAATCTGACCGAGTGAGGAGTAGACCTTCCACTCGGGGGGCTTAGCCGCAGCCCAGCGCCTGCCTAAGTGAATTGAAGAGAAAGTCGATTGAAATAAGCATCTTGCTTTAAAACCTACAAAAGACACTTCGAGCCAAATGCAAGCGTATTCAAACGTCGAATCCAAGTTCAGATGGATACCTAAAGGAACCGAAAGTGCTCAGGCACTAAGCCTGTTAAGGTTTATCGGTTACAAAATCACTCGGCATACCGAGGCAAATTTAAAGTGTCGAGCTCAAAGAGGTTTTTTACCCCTCCTGGGGAGGGCTGGAAGGTGCAACAAACTCATCAAGATCAATTCCGTCCGCGATCCGAGTGGCAGCAGCGATGAAGGTTTCCATGAAGGACCTGAAGTCATGTTTCTTGGTGTTGGCCACCCGAAGAGCCACCAGCTTGTCTTCTCGCGCATCCTTGCAGTGGACTCGAGCCAGACACAGAGCAACATCTGCACCACACCTAGCAGAGGATTTTTTCCACTCCTGCACTCGACCAGGAACTGTGTTTAGTCGAGCCATCAAGGACTCGAGGTCGTTCTGGAGCGTCTCCCTGGGCCAGAGTGTGGTGTCAATGCGGGAAGTGGCAACCTTCAGCCTCGCAAGATAGTCAACAACAGCAGCCACGCGAGACTCAAGCCGGAACACGTTCATGGCAACTTCATCGTTCACCGGAGAGTTGATGGGATCCAGGATTGGTTCGAGCCGACTAGTTTCCTCCTCAAAGTTTTGGCAAAACTCTACAAGTACAATCACTGAGTCAAGGCAATAGTCGAATGGAAAGATCACTGTTAAATATGATTGTTGAGTGCAAAGGATTACCTTCGAGCATGAGGAACAACTTCTTGGCAAGTCCACTCAGGAAGGCCTCCAGATCATTCTTCTTCCCAGTCAACTGCCTGGCCTTGTCATTCAGGGCAGCTTTGTCAGTTTTCAATCGACTGACCTCCTTGTTGGCAATCGCAAGAGCAGCTTTCAGATTAATATTTTCTTCTTCAAGCTTGGTGACTGAAGCTAACTTCTCGTCAGCAAGCTTGGTCTTCTCAGCTAGCTCAAGGTCTTTTTTTCTTCTGGGCCTCCTTCACCTTGCCTGCAAGTTACAGCAAGGTCAGATTTTGAAACAAATGAAGGAAAAAAGCAGTCGTCGAGGTCTCACCGAACATACCTTTGGTCTCCTCCTTCGCCTTCGTCAGATTCTCCTGGACCAGAGATCCAGCTCAAGCTGAATGTGCTTGTTCTCCAGCTCGGTATAACGAGCCGCAAGGTCGCAGGATTTCTGCGAAGAACCAATCGACAAAATGTCAAATATAATTCACTTCCGAGTGGATAAGGAAAAATCATGTGTTTCTAAGACTACAGCCGAATACAAACATTCAACCGTAGTCTCGGGGACTACACCCAGTGGGTGCACTCAGCGTGCCCCTACTAGTTCTATTAAGATAGAGTCGACCAGTCGACTAAAAAAAACAACAACAGGACGTATTCTTCAGACTGTAACTGACTGCCAGCAGTCGACCACAGTCTCGGGGACTACACCCAGTGGGTGCACTCAACGTGCTCCCACCGGTTTTGTGAAATCCATTCGACTTAGTCGAATGACGGAAGAACTTAACTTATAAAGCCTATGACCGACTGCCAACAGTTGACCATAGCCTTGGGGACTACACCCAGTGGGTGCACTCAGCGTGCCCCCGCTAAACCGGAGTTTCAATCGACACACCCAGTGGGTGACTACTATGGATTCCGAAAAGAAAGACTTTCAGATAGCATATCCTAACAGAACAGGCGATGATCGACTGACCTGAACATTGCTTTGAAGGGCAGAACTGGCGTCGTAAGCTACCTGGCTTGCCTCCCGGATGGCCTTCACCTGCTCCATCATGACTCCCGCCTGGCGTATCGCTTCCTTTGCGGCACTGGCTTGGTCCTCTAGGACGTAGTGGGTCGAGAAGAGCGAAGGCTGTGCGGCACTTGACGACGCGGGATGAGCACTCGTCAGCGGCACCGCGAAAGATACGGTGTGCCGAGTGGTGTTCTTCTCCTCCGCGACCAGAGTCTCGGGTGCCGTCACATCCTGAGCCACCCTGCCGGCAGATGCTTTCCTGCTCCTCCTGTGCTTCAGCGGTTCCTCGTCGTCATCGTCGTCGGGAAGAGTGATAACGACATTGGATGGAGCTGCAAAAATGAATCAGAATTAGAGACCAAGAGTCAATCGACTAAAAAATGGAATTAAGAGAGTAGTACCAGGTTTTGAGGTTGCAGCATCCTCCATCTCATGATCGTCGGCCCTGGCTGAGGTATCGGAAGTAGCAGCACTGCAATCCCAAAAATCAGTCGGTTGACTCAAGTGTCGATCAAAGATAAACTCGTATAAAGCAAGAAGACTCAAGCAGCATTTTTACCCTGAGATAGTGGGGATTGACACCTTCATCTTCGGCAAGACCTTGGTCGGCTTCGACGGTGCCACCCTGGATTGCTTCGGAGCCTTTTCAGTCGGCGCCGGGGAAGTGGTCCGAGGGCGTTTGGTCGACTGCACGACAGTCGCCACCCCCTTAGCATGTTCAGTCGCAGGGTCATGGACAAGCTTCGACCGCCTTTCCGAGCGCGGTGGCACGACCTCCTCCTCCTCTTCTTCTTCTTCATCATCGTCATCATCATCATCGTCTTCAGCAGCATCCGAGTCCCACTCCTCCTGGCTTTCGCCCCCACTCGCTTCTCCCTCCTCAGTCGGAGTCTGCGCTCCGTTGGGCATCGAGTATAGGTCGATGAGGACCTGTCAGGCATCAAGACAAAGATCAATCGACCAATTTGCGGCGAAGACGGAAATAAGTATGGCAAGAATATAATTGGAGATAAAGTGGGCATACCTTGTCTGGAGTGCTGGAATGGTCGAGTGGAGGAATCCTCCTGGCTCCACGAGGGTTATCCTTGTTCCCAGTGACTGCGGCCATCCACCTTTCCAGCGTGGCATCGTCGACTGCTTCTGGATTGATCCGAGTCTCATCTTCGGTCCCGCAGTACAGCTACATGCAATGGCCCCGGTACTGAAGAGGCTGGATACGTCGCCTAAGAAAAACCTCCAGGAGATCCATACCCGTCACTCCTTCCCGAACCAATTGGACCACACGCTCCATCAGCATCTTCACGTCGGCTTTCTCCTCCGGGAGCACCTTCAGAGAGGAGGGTTTGTTGGCTCGGTCCATGGTAAACGGAGGGAGGCCACTCGACTGCCCCGGCGTCGACTCGTTCTGGCAATAAAACCAAGTCGACTGCCAGCCTCTGACCGACTCGGGGAGCGTCATGGCTGGGAAGGTGCTCTTGTTCCTCATCTGGATCCCCAGACCTCCACACATCTGGATAACCTTGGTTTTGTCATTATCTGGAGTCGCCTTCTTCACAGTCTGAGAGCGACACGTGAAGATATGCTTGAACAGGCCCCAGTGCGGTCGGCAACCCAGAAAGTTCTCACACATGGACACAAAGGCAGCAAGATAGGCGATAGAGTTCGGATTGAAGTGGTGGAGTTGCGCTCCGAAGAAGTTCAAGAAACCACAGAAGAAAACACTCGGCGGCAAAGAAAACCCGCGGTCGACATGGGTAGCCAGAAGGACACACTCACCCTCTTCCGGCTGAGGTTGCCACTCGCTCCCCGAGAGCCTCGCAGCTCCGTGGGGGATCAGACCGTCGTTGGCCATGTCAGTAAGATCCTTCTCCGTGATGGTGGACTGGATCCAATCTCCTTGGACCCAGCCGTTCGGCAGACGAGATCTAGACGAAGACCCTCCCCGACTGGTTGTTCTCCCTTTCGCCTTCCCCGTCGCCGATGCCTTCTTCGCGCGTTCCATCGCCACCGTCTTCTCCTTCACCATGGCTGCCGACGAAGCGCACGAAGAGCGATTGCGCGGAGGCGGAGACGGGCGCAGTGGGCGGAGGCAGGGAGGGCAGAGAGAGAATGGAGAGATACTGTTCAAAAGCCCTCGTCGGGCGCCTTTATAAGGTCACTTCCGAGTGGATGACAAGTGGGCCCGGGAGATCCAATCACATCCCGAAACAGTCGCGCGTACGCGATACGTGGCGAAAAAGGTGGCGCGAGAATCGAGGCGTCTATGCCCTATCCCATCCGAGCACCACGGTCCGCCCCGCTTCACGCGCTTTCCCAAATTTCATATCCCACAAAATCCGCTAACGGCAAATCGGTCTGTCAGGCGTGAGATTTCCTGCGATCCGTCGCTCGGAAATTGTTGAGTTCAAAAGGTCACTCGACGAAAGAAAAGAATGGATCAAGTCGACTGAAGAAAAGTTGCTGATTATCAACAAAAAAGATTATTGGTCCAAGACAACACATATCCAAAACACAAAAACAGATCGGAAATAACATCAACTCCTTCCTCACTCATGCCTCAATCCATTCGGGGGCTAATGATGGAGTCATGTACCTAGGGTAGGGTCATAGACCTGATCCAAGTACCCTACCCAAGGACACCCTTAGAAGAGACTACCTTCCAGACGATCAAGGAGGACTTCACTCGACAGACTCGAAGGACTCGACCATGAAGACACACTCGACCACCAGAAGGTCAAGAAGCACTCTGCACCGTAACGGTCTGTAATTAAGTAGACTTTATGGTATTTAGAGCACTTTATGTGAGGCGTTACCAGTAACGCCTAGACTTTATGTACTTTAAACCCCGCATTACTGAGGGCCGGAGGAATCTGGCAGGCACTATATAAGCCACCCCCCTCCTCAGTGTAACGGGTTCGCACCCCTGTAATTCATACACACATAATCCACTCGACCGCCTCCGGGCTCCGAGACGTAGGGCTATTACTTCCTCCGAGAAGGGCCTGAACTCGTACATCCCTTGTGCGTACAACTGCTCCATAGCTAGGACCTTGTCTCTCCATACCTACCCCCACTCTACTGTCAGACTTAGAACCACGACAGTGAGCCCCTGAGCAACGGCCAGGGAACGGTGGAGGTGAATCGTCTGTAGCGTGTGGCCGCCGAAGCTGCAGATCGGCAAGAAGGAGCCATAGGGGACTCTGACCCTACTCCGGTGGGAGACACTGATTCCGGGAGAAATGCAGCTTCTGCCCCTGTTTTGGAGGAAAGTTCAGGGCCCGTCGGGGGCAGCTCGACAGGGCCGTCCCACCATGAACCTGCTCCGCCAGCTTTGGCGCCCATGTGAGTGCAGCAGCACGGGAGATCGTGTGAATCATTGTACGTATCAAATGTTGGCAAAAGGGATTGATGACATGTAGATTGTGATTATGTCGTAGGTTTGGTACAAGAATTTTAAAACACTTGTTTCTAGTGTCTAGTCTATCGGCAAGGAGGCAAACTAGCCAAATCTTGTAAAGTTCATTTGCATGTCTAATGCGATCCGGACAAGCTCCTAAATAAGGGCTACACCAACAGCATTCCTCATCGTGTTTGCTTACTTGTTCGTTGTTCGTGACATCATGTCTGCCATCGGGTGCCCAACGATGTTCCCTAATTTTCTTCTACTTGTCCGTCCGCCTCCTTCTTCCGTAACACAAATTTCATCAAATTGCAACAATCAATGACAAGTTTTTTTTTAATGGAGAATGAACAGTTCTTCAATGATCCGCATAGCGTTTCCAAACAACAGGGTTGGGTGCATCAATGTGTATATGTGGTAGGCATAAGTAATTCTGGAGAGAAATGTCGCTAGAGGCGTATTCACAAGTTTTTAGAAAAGAAGGATGAGCCCCGGCCTCTGCATCTGGACGATGCATACGGCCACTTTATTAATTATTCTCACAAGACCTTACAAAGTCATACAACAGTAAGACTAAAGCCGCCATCTAAGCAACAAATGTCGTTAAACCTATCCAGTTGATGAAGGGGCGCAGATAGCCTGGGCCTAATACCAAACAGACATCCCAGCCAAGCCTAACATCTAAGACCTGAGACCCCAACCTAGCCACTTGCCGGGTCTGGAGCACACACTGGTCCGGCGTGCTCTCAGAGGCCGCCGCCGCCAACTGCCACCGCTCCATCTTCAAAGCTGTACTGATGCATCAACCTTGCTCGGTCTAGCTATCATCGACGCCACCACGGCGCCCAACGGCACCTCCTCCCTGCGCGCAAACAGCTGAGCACGTCGCGGTCGCCACTGATATACCTCAGCACCATGCTGCCAAGTACCACCGGCCGACACAACTTGAAGTCCTTGGAAGAACTGTCGTGCGTAGCACCTGCCGACCAGGCATGACCAAGCGTAGCACCTGTCGGTCAGGCATGACTTGACATCTCCATCAAAGCTCCGTGCAAGACGAAACCGCTCCAACTCCTGCCTCTGACTTCCAGCGCTGCTCCACAAACGATGCTCCCAAGAGAGAAACGACACCGCAGTGCCGTCATCGTCCGATCTGGAACACCAGACCCTAGGGTTTCCCCCGGAGCAGTACGAGTGGGTCGACAGTAATTACACGACGATGCCTTCATCAAGGTAACGGCGTAGAACGTCGCCATCGCCTGCCATCGGCTAGGTTTTCACCGGCAACCATGTCTCCCCAACTCGCAGCCGGGACTAGATGATGGATCTCGAGATCCGATCACCAAGCTTCTGGCCGGCCACCACCGACGAAGAAGATGACCACCATCACTGGCTACATCGGCCAGAACAGATCTGCCATGGGTGCTGCCAAGCAGTCCACCAGGCCCTCGACGCCGCCGCCAATCTAAAGCCAGATGACATGCCGCCGAAGAACGCATCGCGCCGCCGCCCAATCCAGGCCAGCCGCCGCCCGTGGCCCGAGGCAGGGCCGACCGCCGCCGTCGTCGAAGCCAACGCCGTCGCATCTAGATCGGCCGCACCTCCACGCATGTTGGGGCCCCGTCACCCCTGAGATGCGGGAGGGAGGAAGAGCCCCCGCCACCGCCGTCGGCCTCCGGGAACAAGCCGGCGGCGTCCTCCGGAGGCGGCGGAAGGAGGGGAGGAAGATGGGCTAGGCCCGGCGGCGGCTAGGGTTGGGGAGCCCCCGAGTCGCCCGAGCGGGGGGCAGACGCGGGGGGCTGTTGCGTTGCCTCGTTCGCCAGACTCATGTGCCTACTGGCCCTGTTCGTCTGATGCACAGGTAGGAGGAGGCCAAGAGGCGTACACAAGTACACCTTATGTTAATGCGAAAAGAAAATCTAACTAGTTGTATTTCTTTTTTAAGATGCAGAGCTCAAAGGTTTCACCTCCTTTTCAAAACAAGTACGTTCTAATGGAAAGAAGGGCCCCAAAGGACTATAGGTCATTTAAGTTCAATATATATATTTTGAGATGACAAATGAAAAGTTGAATATGATGCCTCTGGATGGTTATCATGAGTCTTTATATTGTTCCAATTTGTTTCACTTTCATTGTTTGTCCTTATTAGGATCAATTGAGTGAAGTGCATCCTAGATCCTTGAACTATTTTAGAGGTATCACGTAGGTCCTCGAACTATAAAAAACATCATCCAAGTTCTCGTAATGCAATATGTGTCATCTATATCCTCGAACTACTTCAGTGGTGTCACCTAAGTTCTCGGACTATTTCAGAGGTGACATGTACGTACACACTTATTGCACTTGCAGGATCTTCCTTGAAATAGGCTTTCCCTTCGGTTTATAAATAAAGCAACCAACCAGTTCATACATGGAGTAGCAAAGTACCGAAATAAAAGGTCTGCTGCGTCACAACACAAGCACACCCAAAGAAAATGAAAAAGGAATTGAAAGAAGGACCACCGAGTGGCCACAACATCATTGGGTCGTCGGTGGGGCGAGGAGTCACGCCGTGTCATGTAGCGCATCCAACATCTGCCCTAGCCTGCCGCGGTCCCGCGGCCTAGCTAGCGGGTGCCAGTGCTGCAAGAACGCAAGAAATTTAAAGAAAGAGTTAGAGACCCATCGAAGAAAGATCTGCTTGGTCCCACTTGGAGGATCTTCGAGGACCTGGATAGCACATTTCATAATTCGATGACTTATGTGATGCCTTTGGAATAGTTTGAGGACCTATGCAATGCACTTCACTCGGATCAATTGGTGCTTGCCGAACTGTTCTATATTTTATTTTATCTTAAGAAGTTGATATAATTAATCAAATGGTAAACTGAAAATTTATTAATTGGGATTAGCGTAAGAGCCCTGCTACACGTACGACAAAGTTTGTACGATTTTCGTACGACAATCATCAGCAGCCGTTGGATGAACTTCATGGATGGGTGAGATCGCGTCGTACGAAAATCGTACAGGTTTTCATCGTACGCTCAGCAATTTCGTTAGCGTAATCCACCTTAACACCGATGGTTGCTTTATCGTTGTTTTAAAGATATAAGCTTACTGTACAGCTTATATAAAACAATAGAAGCGTTTGGTCCGGCCGTTCTTTATAGAAGGTTATGACATGAAATCAATGCAAGATAGTACTGAGCCAACAACCTCCAAACGCCCACCATGTTGTTTGCCGTGACTGCATATATATAATGTCCCATCCTTATGCAAGTAGTAGCATGGAGATGGTACATACTAGCCACATTTCTTTGCCACATTCAAATAGGTTGCTCCTCGATGGAAAAAAAAGGGGGTAATACTAGTTCGGAGACTCGAGATATAAGCCAATGAAGAATGTGCTTCCAAAATCAGTAGGAGTGGGAGACATGGGGAATAAGGGAGGCCATGATCAGTAGACACAGTAGCATCTCAGGCAGTCAATCTTTACAAGTTCCTTGTACCTCCTTAGGTCGGATTAGCACCTTTCCAGCCAGTGAATTGAGATTGCCAACATGAATTCAATGGCGCGGTGATCCAACACTATTGGTTGCACATAATCAACTCATGACATGCTCGTGTTACTCTACCAAACCACACAAAAATACATAGCTGCAAGTTGTATACCCCTAGGTCGGTGTTTAGAGAGACGATACTCCGCAATATGCTCCACTTGGTCAAGACTCCCGAACCTTCGGAAGTAAGGGTTGTTCCTGAGGATGTCAAACAATCTTCGAACGACTTTCTAGTCGAGTCTAGGGGAGTATCGGGACCAATGATATAGACCAGGGTCGTCATCGCAAATGTATAGGTACAAATGGCCTGGACAAATTTGTTAAGACCAAACTGGATGTTTATATTATGGTAAATCTGTTTGTGCGCCCAAAACGTGTACACTCCCTCCATTATGTATCATTTTCTCAGGCTTTAGGGATGGCGATGACACCTCTAGAGGAGGAATGATGATGATGTCACATGTGCGTTGTCCTGACGAGACTCTCTTTGTAGTGGTGTGAGTGTGGTACCTTATTGAAAAACCTGTACCGGCTATTCTTATGAACTGTGACAATCAAACGGTTATCACTAAAAATGAACAATTCTAAGGATAATGTGAAGTCATCAAGACACGTGAAGAGTCATTTAAAATATGTCAGGAAGTTGAGAACCTCCTAAGTAATAACTGTTACGTATGTTCAATATTCAAACAGACAAAAATTTGGCAGATCCCTTTTCAAGGGGACTATCAAGAAATGTGATAGATAATACATCGAGTGAGACAGGTATGAGACCCATAGATGTTACACCATAGTAGTAACCCAACCTTTGGGATCGGAGATCCCTTGAATTAAGACCTCAGAAGAACAAGCTATTGATTAACCGAGGAGAGTAATATGTGATTGTCTCTATGTGAAGATGCAAAACTCTCAGAGCTGTAAGGCAGGTTGGTAACATGCCTTAATGTGTTTCTGTTGGCTATGATTAGAAAAAATGTTGTTCTACAGAGCAGTCTTGAAAGAAGGCGCCTATATGAGCTCCACTGTAAACGTCACAGTCTATGAGACTTGGCTAATCTCGAATAAACTCACGAAGAGACCAGGAAGTATGATGTATATTCTCTAAACTGCGAGGTAGCCTACTGGCGGCCAGGTAATGGTTAAGACTTTGAATGAAACTTGTTCACACAAACTAGCAATTCAAAGCATAGTCCATTGTCAAGTTGTGGGTGGATGTAATTTAAAGCTCTAGACAGAAGTTCAACTTAACCATCTCTACTGAAACACTAGTATATTAAAAAAAAGTGAGAAAAGGTAAATCTATAAAGGGGTATTTGAGATCTAGTGGGGGTTTGTTAGAAATAATGGGCCTATCCTACGTATGCAAGTAATGGTTCTAAAGTTTAGTACAACCCCGGAAGTTGAGGAGGTGTGAGACTTCTTTATGTAGTGGGTTCTCTACATCACACTTAGTGATGTGTGAAGGAGAGAAATAGAAGATCACACGCGCTCGCTCGCTCGCCTCGCCTCATCTGGCCTAGGTTGAGGTCAGGGCGGGGCGGAACTTCTTTTTGCCATTTTATTTTCTGATGTCTTGGTAGACAAGATAATTTTTTCTTGTCCGAAAAGTATATAACTTAGAAACAACGTTGTTTGATGGTGTGATCACGACACGATACTACCACTGGTCCTATTATATATACTGCTACCGGTAGCGGCCAAAGACATATCGAAAACACCTTGGGTTTTGCCTTATCTCGCGACTTGTGTCACCGTAGTCTACTCCATCTCAAATGCCAACGTGCATCGGCGTGCAGGCGAGCGGGTCTCTAACCATTAGTCCTTGCGATCTTGCACAGAGAGAGGACAAATTAGGTTTTTGGAAAGTGCTATGCGCGACTCCTCAAGTCCGTCACCACGGGTCATCTTCCTTCCAAGTCGAGCGGCGCCACCCATTGTTGCCAACATTGTCATCGACAACTTCTCTCCCGCAGCAGCTAACGAACAGTATGCCCATCATGATCTGTTCAAGTCTCTATTTGTAATAGTCGTTACATGCGTGATGATGTTGTGCATGTTTTCCTGTTAATTTAGTATGCTTGTTGCATGCTATTTTCTGTTCTAGTCTTCAATATACCGAAATTAATCATGAATTTGCCTAATACCAACATAAATATATATTGTTGGGAGGGGTGGAAACCATGGGACTAGGGCTGCAAACGAGTCGAACTCGAGCGAGTTGGAGTTGTCTCAGCTCAACTCATAAAAAAATTCGAGCAAGCTTAAACTGAGTGAAGCTCATGATCGAGCTGTAAAACATGACTCATGCTCAGCTTGTAACGATCTCGAATCGATCTCGAGCTTGTTTCGAGCTAAATGAGATGGTAAAAATTATAAATCTATGGATGAAAACCAAAAAAATTAAGGCGAATATGCTGAGAACCTTTGCCAAAAATATAGGATATTTAACAGATAGTCGATGACGTGCCATATTAGGCCTAAATCTTCTCTGCACTTAATTAAATTTCCATGTTCGTTGGTAAATAAAATGGACAATAATTATGGACATCATATATGGTAATAAATTATCTTATTTCCATTTAATATATGGCATGATCATTTAACATGATGATATTCTGTCGAGCTATCGAGCTAAAATTGAGCGAGCCAACATTGGCTCAAGATCGGCTCGTTTCTCAGTCGATCTACATAAAGTGTTCAAATTCAGCTCGTTTCTTTTCGAGTCGATCTCGAGTCGAGTCAAAAAACGAGTCGATCTCGAGCGGCTCACGAGCCTCGAGCTTTTCTTGCAGCCCTACATGGAACTGAAATCAACAAACTCCTCTTTAGTACCTCTTTATTTATTAGTAGAGACTAGTACAAATACCCGTGCGTTGCACCGGTCAAAAAAAGGCACAACCAGCTTCATGCACCATTGTGCATCTTTTTTATATTTAATTTTAATAAATGTCCATAATAAGGTTAACCGTGAAAAATCCTTATTTTTAATAAAAGTTAACGTTTTCATAAAAATTGTAACACTTTTTAAGAATAGTTAACATTTTTATGAAAATTTGAACATTTCTCTAGAAAAGAACATTTTTTACGGGAAAAAGATTTTTTTAATAGATGTTTTTTAGAAAAGAATCTTTTGTTTTTGGTTGTAGATTTCTAGATGGACTTTGTTTTAGTAAAAAATGGAAATTTTTTGGGAATTTTTAATTTTTGTAGAAAATGCGAACATATTTTTTTAAAACAAAGATAGTGTGAACATATGTAAAACCGTGAACATTTTAAAGCTATTTTTATGGTGTTAAAAAATTACAGATATTTTTATAGCATCTTTATTAAGCAATTTTTACGTATGGTTGTTTAATTGGGAAGATTTTTTTTAACTATTTGGGCTTGGCCCAAACAAAGCACTTAACGTTAACTGTTATTAAAATATGGACGCACGAACTCATCTTCCTTATCGTTACCCATTCTTAAGTCTCCCTTGTCAAAGTGCTCTGCGCCGCCGCCACGTCGTGTCTACCTTCTATGTCGAGATGGGCCTATCCCTTCCTCTCGTGGTGCGTCGTAATGGAGAGTTCCCCATGGGGCTGCATCTTTTTTATATTTAATTTTAATAAATGTCCATAATAAGGTTAACCGTGAAAAATCCTTATTTTTAATAAAAGTTAACGTTTTCATAAAAATTGGAACACTTTTTAAGAATAGTTAACCTTTTTATGAAAATTTGAACATTTCTCTAGAAAAGAACATTTTTTACGGGAAAAAGATTTTTTTAATAGATGTTTTTTATGAAAAGAATATTTTGTTTTGGTTGTACATTTCTAGATGGACTTTGTTTTAGTAAAAAAAATGGAACTTTTTTGGGGATTTTTAAGTTTTGTAGAAAATGCGAACATATTTTTTTTAAACAAAGATAGTGTGAACATATGTAAAACCGTGAACATTTTAAAGCTATTTTTATTGTGTTAAAAAATTACAGATATTTTTATAGCATCTTTGTTAGGCAATTTTTACGTATGGTTGTTTAATTGGGAAGATTTTTTTTAACTATTTGGGCTTGGCCCAAACAAAGCACTTGACGTTAACTTTTATTAAAATGTGGACGCACGAACTCATCTTCCCTATCGTTACCCATTCTTAAGTCTCCCTTGTCAAAGTGCTCTGCGCCGCTGCCACGTCGTGTCTACCTCCTATGTCGAGATGGGCCTATCCCTTCCTCTCGTGGTGCACCGTAATGGAGAGTTTCCCATGGGGCTGCAATCGAGCCATCCATGCATAGAATCAAACTGCAACAGACCATTTGATTAGAATCATGCAGTGATCAGCAGCATAAACTATCATCCATAGATTAGTTTTAGAGCAAATAAACTGCAACTTTCTGGAATATAATAATAATAAAAGCACCACAGTAGCAACTAAAGGGTTTGATTTCAGTCAAGGAATATAGCATTACATTAATAGCAAAACATGGTGATATTTGTGGAAATAAAATAATAAGAGCACTGCAACTGCTAGTAAAAGCAATATTATCCAACATGATCATTTGAACCAGCACATAGGACCACCATCAACCACAACATACTGTTAAAGAGTACATGTCTAAATTTTATGAAAGCTAGAAACTGAAAGTCATTTACAGCAAACAATTTGTAATTGACCCTACTGGTCTACATCCAATGAATTATGAGACACCATTTCATTTCCCACATATCCTGTTTTTTCAACAGAAAAGCTTATTTTTTTCAGAAATAGCACGCATGCCCTGTTTTGACAGAATGGAAGTTAGCACGACCAAGTAAATCAAACTTGAAAAAAGAATAAAGTTTCGAGATGAGCTTACATTATCAATTTGCACAAATGTATGTCATATCTTTTCTTA
Organism: Triticum timopheevii; assembly: GCA_963921465.1. Lineage (NCBI taxonomy): Eukaryota > Viridiplantae > Streptophyta > Magnoliopsida > Poales > Poaceae > Triticum > Triticum timopheevii. The sequence continues at coordinate 128,521,713 of OY997274.1, read as the reverse complement.
CAGATTCGTATTGGAGAATAAAGTTGTCCCGGAATCAACAAAATGTTCATATTACTCTACAAAGACCATCGTTTTTTGTTAATATGAAACCTTATGAATCATATTTCCTTAAATATGTACGTCTCCCAGCCGCGCGTCACCACCTCTCTTCCGTCCATTTGAGAAGCTTCACCATTCACCACGACGCCGCTGAGCCGTCGCCATCTATTTCTTTGGCTTGACGAAGCGTGGAGGAGGAGCCGACGAGGAGGCGTGCCGGCCGCCCTCGTTGATGACGATGCCGGCGCTGCGAGTGCGCCGGCCGAGCGGCTTCTCCGCCACGGGCTCGGCCTTGACGCCGAGCAGCGCCGGAGTGCCGGAGGAGTGGGAGGAAGAGCGCGAGGAGGAAGAAGAGGAGGAGGAGCCGAACCTCCTTGGCGCCCATTGCCTGTCACGTCGGCGGTGCGCTGGGGCGGCCGTCCTCACCGGGGGGTACGCCAATGGCGGGTCGTTACCGTCCTCGGCCCGGCGCGCATGTCCGGCGGCGTCGGGATGTTCGCCTGGAACAGGAGCCACGACTCCTGTTCGCGGAGCGTGCGGCGGCCGAAGCCGTTGGCTGCCACCTCGTCTCCGGGAAAACGCTCGGCCATCGGGAAAGGGGAGGGAGATGGAGGGGCTGGGCAGTGGCTCACGGGAGAGGGAGAGGGAGGGCTGGGGGAGGACTCGGCGGTGGCGCTCGGGAGAGATAGAGGCGAGCGAGGCCGCCATATATAGCCGCGCCGCGCCCATGTGTACGCGTCTGAGAGAGGGGAGGCATCGGTGTGCCGTCCCGTGACGCGCCGCCCGTGAGAAGGAATCAATGGCAAAGCTGACCGGCGGCAGCCTTGCCATTGATTCCCCGTGGGAAACCGAGGCGTTGGGAGAAGACGAGGCGGTGTCGCTGGCACGGCTGGCCCACGGCTTTTTCGCGCCAAAACTGCTCGCCCGGCGCCCCCGGGCACCCCCCAGCGCGCCGGGCTCGGTCTGGGTCCGCCGACGCTGTTTTCGTCCCAGGCCGGCGAAAATCCTGCTTCTGGTGACGCGACTGGGCCGTTTTTTCGGCGGCGGCGTGAAAAAATCGCCTGGGGAGGCCTCCCTGGGGCGCGGCTGGAGATGCTCTGAGTATGAGAAGACCACCTTGTTGACCATGGCGCTGCCAAAGACCTGAAGCTGACCTGGCACTAACACTTGAGAACGCCCTGCTCATCTCTCGTGTCCTACACGCGCCGCTGGGGCACCACCGAACCAGGACGACGATCGCCAAGAGAGATAGGGAAGAACTCGAGCTCCCTTGGAGAGGTAGGAAGGTGGGATGGGCGCGACCGGCGAAGACGAGGACACCGTCGACCAAGAAGACGGAAGTGGCGCCCAACCCTAGCTCGACCAGGAAGACGGAGGCGAGTCGCAAGATGCGGGTGCGAAGACGAGGACACCATCGGCCAGGAAGACGGAAGTGGCGCCCAACCCTAGTTCGACCAGGAAGACGGCGGCGGGTCGCAAGATGCGGGTGGGAGTCGTGGGTGGGGGCTGACTGCATGCGTGGATGGTAGTTTCCTGATTTCTATTCGCTTCTTTTTTCTGATTTTTTTTGCGTGATTTTTTCAATCATGCGGGAGGGAGAAGGCCTGAGATTTTCGTAGCGCTTTTTCCGGTGTGGGCCTTGGGGGATCGAACGAGGTGGTTGAACCACGAGGGGAGGTCGAACCATCACGACGTTCGACCCCCCTTTAATAGTAGAGATACTACTAGACACTAGAAACAAGTGTTTTAAAATTCATAGACCAAACCTAAGACATGTGTAGTCGCAATCTACATCTCAGAAATTCCTTTTGCCATCATGCATAATCGCAAGCTACATGGGCGCCAAGGCTGGTGGTGCAGGTTCGTGCGGGAACGGCCTTGTAGAGCTCCCCCCAACGGGCCCTGAGTTTTCCTCCGAAACAGGGATAGAAGCTGCATTTCTGCCGGAATCAGTGTCTCCCACGGGAGTAGAGTCAGAGTCTCCCATGGCATCATCTTGCAGGTCAGCTCCGGTGGCCGGAACCTGTAGGGGATTCTCCTCCACCGTTCCCTGGCAGTTGCGCACTGGCTCGCCTTGCGGGCCTTCGAAGGCGTCGAAACGCTGGAGCCAAGCGCGCAGCCATGGCATCGCTCCTGTGGTGGCCTCCGTGTCGGCCCTTAGCTGACTGCCGCGCGCGCGCTCCCGGGAGACGACCATGGTGACGTGAATTAGGAGCATGAAGCACGAGACGACAGCGTTGATGAGGAACAACCCACGAAATCTCCACAGACCGAGCCTGGTGTCATCCCCGCCTCTGCTCCTCCTGCCCACGCAGGCTCCGGGGTGGCGGAACCACTTGTTGTCGATGGGCGTGAGTCCGTCCTCCTCCGCCAGCTCCAATATGGCACGTGACACGTCCTCCACCAGCGGGGATCCCTTCGGAAACACCTATATATAAAAACAAACCAACATAAAAAATATCAGGGCACCAGATCGTAATTCATGGGTTGAAATACCGAAAAGTTTGGAGCCCACCCGCCCATGTTTGAACATTTTGTAGTAAATGCTAAGTTACACTACATTAGAAGAAAATGATCCAATTTAAACGAGTACTATTAGAAATCAATATGTCATATGTTTGACACTAGATTGGAGCAGTACTTCTTGTGTTCAAACATTTCTCGGCCGTTTTGTCCTTCTTTCTTCAATTTTTATCCTATTATTGCTTTCAATTTGTTTATTGTGATATTATTGAATTCTAGAGGATTCTATCAATTGGAACTGCACTGCGTGAGGATCTTACAATGCTCGCTTCACTTATTTGGCGCGGTTTTATGGCTCCTTCTACCCGTTCAAATAGATCCTTTCCGCACAAAATTTCATTCTTGAAGCTGGAGCTAGCTGAAAGCCAAACATGGTAAACTAGTCCTTCATAGAGCTGCAGCTTCTGTGTGGAACTGCTCCAAAGTTGATTTGGTAGGGTGAAACTGATTTTGGTGGAGCGAAGCAGTCCCAAACTGGCCTAATGCCGCCACTTCGCTTGGCTCTAGATCTGTGGGCACATTCTCACAATCGACAGCCTCTCTACTAGAGGCTCGCTCATAACCAGCTATGCAATTTGTGTGACCAAGATGAGAAGACTCCTTTGCATCATCCTCAGATGCTCCTTCACACGTGAGGTATGGCTACTCGTCGCTGCCCTGCTCTTGTTTCCAACGCCGGTGATGCCAATTCCGTTTCTTCCCGGTGGAATGTCATCACCTGTCCCATGGATGACAAAACACATAACCATGTCTATCTATATTTGCTAGAACCTATGGAAGGAGCGAAACATGTGCATTTTCGAGCACTTGTCGTTGCTTGATCCTGGAGTTCTTCACCTGATCAAGCAGGGCGATCTCCTTGGCTATTTGACTGTGAGAATGGATCCCCCCCCCCCCCCCCCCCCCCAAGCCTAACTAATGTATGCATCTCAAGTTTCAGTGTATGTTGGGGCCATCGTAGGGCTTTCGCCAATTCCTTACAAAAAAAATAAGAACTTGTAATATTTGTGTAGAAGTTATGATTCTAGCTGTGGATCGTGCAAATAACAAGCATTAATTATGCATTATTTCCCCACATTGTGCCCCCAATTTTTAATATGTCGTAGAAAGAAGAAGAATGACATGATGCTAAACTATACATTCTTATCCGGCTATATGTAGGTCGCCCGAAAACTCATTGTGGGTAAGCTGATTTGCGAGGCCATTATATTAAGACCGAACAACCGTCATTCTTTCTTCTTTCTTCAACTTTCTTCCTCGTCACACAAAATCAACTTAATCCAATTGCAAATTCAGTTAAGTTATATATAGCTATTGTGTTCATCCAAACTTGGATAAATTTGCAACAAATATTTGCTAGTTTCTTCTTGGACCGAGTTTAGTTCATGACACATAGATGGGTTTACAAAGTTGTAACTTGAATTTTCAACAAATATTTGATAATTTCTACTTGGACCTGGCATGCAGATGCCGCTCCGTAATAATTCTTGTTATGTAAACAATTGCTTTCTATATTTATTGTTTTTTAATACCCATCCTGGTAGAATCATATATACATTCGATCTGGAGCTAGCATGAAACTGATAAAAAGTACCGAGATGCATGGGTACGAACTTACAAATCCAAACCCGCCGCTCTTGTAGATCGGACCCACCATGGAGTAGCCTTGGCAGTAGCGCGACAGGAAGAGCCTAAGGTAGGGAACCTCTGCGAAGATGGCTGTGACGCCTCCATTGTCTGACCCTTTGTCGAGGGCATCCGCGTATTGATCCATGGAGGTGTACCTCCTGAACCTTGCCTCATTGAAGCCCATCTCCCTCACCATGCCCTCGATGAAGGAATCCGCTTGAACCCCCACATAGTCACTATCTGTCCATTCGTTCATTGTCGGGTTGAGCTGCTGGATCGTCAACACCGACGTTAGGTTCGCTGTGTAGCTTGATGTGAGGATGAGCACGGTAAACACCCACATGATCACCACAAACTTTGACAGGTTGCTCTCCAGCTTCTCCTCTGAAAGTAAGTATGTAATTAAACTACTAGTTTACATACACATATATATGTTGCATAATGCATTTGTAGAGACGAGAAATGGCGAGGTCATGAAATATATATACTGTGGGAGAAGATCATGGTTGAGAATGCAAAGTAGAATAGGATGCCGAGCTGCTTCCAGGGTGTGCCGCGGAACCGAGGGTTTATCTTATGCTCGATCGCCCACACAATGAATCCAGTAAACAAGAAGAAAGCAAGGCTGGTGAGCCAGAGTTCCGGTGTCATTGGCTTCGTGAAGATCCACATACTATTGCTGCGATCCTTCTGTGCAATGATCATCGACCATCCCGTATCCGTGAATGGCGTCGTGAATGAAACAACCTTCATCCTGCCGGATCTGATCGTCACGTCTCCAACCACTGCGTCTGCCTTCTGCATGCAATGACGATTCTTCAAAGTAAGAACTAAAGATGGAAAATAAACATGAATGATTTGGCTTTCTCGCATAAAAGCAGAAGGGATCATAAAATTTTTTTGAATCAAGCTGGGGGTGGGGGTGTTCTCCTGGATTTCGTTTTAGAAGGAGGCTGAGAAAATTTTGATTAGAATTTACTATTTTTAAATCAGAAAATTATATTATTGCGTGCTCCCCCCATCCCTAAATATATATGGTGTTTTGCAGTGGCGGAGCTAGATGCAGATTACGCCTGGGGTTGTGCTATGTTGAGTGATAAACTTCTATGATTTTCTATGCTTTGCATGAAGAAATTACAAAGGAAGTTGTTTCTAGGCTTGGGGCTATAGCCCTAGCTGCCCCAGGCCTGTCTCCGCCACTGGTGTTTTGTATATTTTTTTAAAGAAAAATGATGCGAACTTTGACCTATTTTTAGATGAAACAAATCAATATACAAAATGCAAAATCAATACAATTAGATTCATCACGCAATATAATCATACGCTATATATTCGGTATTGTAGATATTGGTAATTTTTCATATGATTTCATTAAATTAGTGAGGTTTGACAAAAATGAGTGTGCCCTATATTATGAGAACGTGGGAGTACTATTTTTTTAAGCGTGGAGTTATCTGGTTGGTCGGCCGGTTCTTATACTTTTTCAGAAAAATTGTGTAAAAAATCACCCGCAAAAAAAAAATAGAAATCAACTAATGGGCACTCTCAAGTCTCAAATACTCGGTTCACAAATATGAAATGTTCAAACTTTATTTTGAGTCAAATGTATATATACGTTTTAATGTGTTTCTTCATTCATTTCAGTTCATATGTAGTCTATATTAAAATATTCGAAACATCTTATATTTTCGGACAGAGGGATTATATATAGTCGTATTAGCGCGCGGACTGACCTTGTCATGCACCAGCTTCACAAGTTCATCGTATGGCATGTTGGCATTAGCTGGCTGGTAATGGTACGCAACTGTATAGTCCAGTCTTGCCATGACCGCGTTGAACACGTCTATGCAGTAGCCCGACACTCTGTCCGTGGCTATGCTCGGATCAGTGGAAATTTCCACGAATTCGGTGAACCCGCGTCTCACCGGAACTCTGACGCGAAGGCTCCCTCGGCTGGGTGACTTGTTCCACCCGATCGGGACAGCCACTGTCTCGCCTGGCCAGAGGATCTGCTTCAGTTCTTTCCGTGCACCGCTGGGATACAGGCTCGTCGTGATCCCCAACCCTGGTACCCAGAAGCCGACCGTCCTTGCGCCATTGCCGATGATATTCATGATCTCGTACACCGAGACCTGCAGCTGGCCGTCGACCAGCCCGAACCTTCCTACCAGTCCATCGAACTTGGTGACCAGCAGAGCATCGATGAATGCCGTTGGTTGTGCTGTTCGGAAGGTGGTCTCAGCTGCTGCCGCGGCAGCCCATGCCGTGTCATACAACCAGAGAAACGTCACCGGCACAGTGGGGTCGTCGTGCTCGAGACCTGGGTTCTCCTGCCGAAACCTCGCCTTGAACCGCCTCCAGAAGCTCCTGACTTGGTCCGTCGCCGGCACGTAAGGCCGCAGGCTGACAGCCCCCTGCATGTAATCGATGTCGCCGGGGTTAGGGAGGCTGTCCGCCGCGTTGCCAACGCCTGCGGTGGTGACCCAGACGTAGCCCTCCGACATCATGCCGGCGACCACGGCCCGGCGGAAGAGGCGCGCGGCCAGAGCGGGAGGCATGTGCACGATGTACACCTTCGTCGGCATTGTCTTGAGGGCGAGGAGCGCCGCGTCGACGCGGCTGTCTGTCGCGTCGCGAGGCACGGCTACGCTATCGGTGAGGCCGCGTGACCCCTGGAACGCGTGGACCAGCGCCGAGAGGAGGCCGACGCCGTAGGGCGAGTCCTCGTGAAGCAGGACAGCGGCCCGCCACGCAAACGCCTCGAGGATGGCGGCGATCGGGGCCGCCTGGGAGCTGATGTTGGGTGCGGTGCGTACGAAGAAACGCGACCGCAATGATGAACTCGACGCCGGCGACGTGGCGGTGGAGGGGGAAAGGATCGGGATGTTGCTGTGTTCCGCTATGCCGGCGAATACCTCGGCATCTTCGGATGATGTCTGAGGCGAGATGATGGCCTGCACCTCGGCATTCTTGTCCATGAGCTCCTCGGCTGCAAAAATATTCACACAACGAAAATGAAAATCAAACGCAAGTTATTTTTTATGTTATTTCTGACAATAGTAAGAGATGTTTTTTTTAGAATCAAACACAAGTTAGGCAACATACTCCTTTTTATTTACTCTGGATATTAGAGTTGGCTGAAGTCAAACTTTATGAATTTTGATCAAATTTATAGAAAACAATATAAACATTGGCCGTAACAATCTATATAATGTGAAAGTACATTCAATAATAAATCTATTGGTATTGATTTGCTGTGGTATATGTTCATATTTTTGTTTATAAACTTCGTCAAAATTTATAAATCTTGACTATGACTAAAACTAGTACGCGGACTAAATAAGAACAGAGGGATTACATGCACGGTGATATGATTTAAGCCAGTAAACTCAAGCAAATCATAGTACTCCCTACCAATGATCAGATCCAAATCCAATGATAGCACGCACTTAACAAAGTCAGGAGTATATGAGTAGATCCAATGAACAGATCGAGCTCCCGGAATTTAGTACAACATGCAAGAACGTTGAGAGGAATCATCGAGCCGCACATACCAGCGTGTGCCACCTTGACGAGGTCTCCGCGCGAATCCTTGAGGCGCAGCTCCACCCGCGTGGCGTAGTTCGGGTGCTTGTGGTAGAAGTCGTCAACGGCCATGGAAATGCAGGTGTGGCTCTTCCTCCCGAGGTCGCTCGTCAGATCCAGTACCACACCAACTCTAACCGGCGGCACCGCCGCGGCGGCTGACGGTCGAGCCGTACAAAACAGGAGCAAAGAGAGCACGCCTGCAGCGGCGTGCAAGCGCATATTTGACCAATCCATGCATGCATACGGTACAATTCGTCGCTATTTTATGTCTACTAGGATGAAGAAATTTTCCATGCTTGGGGAGTATACAGGTAGTTGCATGTATATATAGTGGACAAGTAGCAGTGACATGACATGTGTGGTCACATTTCGTCGACAAGGACTAAAAATAAGAACCTTCCAGCAGCTGGTGGTAGCAAGTTACCATGCGTAATACCCCGGAAAATTTCAAAGATATAAATACTGAGGTGTACGCGTGGACCAGCTGGTGGTAGCAAGTTACCATGTGTAATACCCAGGAAAATTCCTCCCTCTCCTATAGCAACTCCAACGCGTCGATCAGTTTCGTTCCCGCGTGTCCGTTTAGATCAAAACAGACACAAAAGTCTGTCCAACGCGTCGACCCAAATGAACGCGTGTCCACTTTTTGTCTGCCTGCCGACCCATTCCGGATCCAAATTTAGGCATCATTTTCGTCGGCGGGTACACAAAACGGACGCGCGTGACGCCCGCCTACTCCTTCCCCTGGCACGCTAGTCGGCGGCACAACCACCAGCCCACCACCATTTCCCCTCCACTTTCCCAAAAAACTCCCGCCCGCCCCCGCTCCCGGCCACTCGCCATGAACGACGTGCTGACCCTAAACGCCGTTAGGGCATGTACAATGGTTGATAAGATAGTCTTATCTTAAGTCTTGCATGTGATTTAGATATGACAAAAAAAATTGTCTACAATGGGTCATCTCTTAGCCTTATCTTCAATAATTAGCAATTCCTAAAAATGTGGTGAGACATATTGTGCTAAGAGATCACCTCTTGTCTTCTCTTAAATAAGAGAAGACAAGCCTTATCTTACAATTTCTCTCTCCTCCACCTCATCATTTATCCTACGTGGCACCCTTAAGATAGAACCATTGTACATGCCCTTACCGGCCTCGCCTCCCTCGCCTCCTCCAGCCTCGTCTCCCTCGCCTCCGCCAAAGGCAAGCCCTGCCCGTCGTGCAAGACTGTGGCGCCGCTCAAGAAGAAGCAGTTGACGCCCGAGCAGCGGGCCGTGCAGTTGGCCAAGAGGAAGGGCCGGAGGCAGGCGCAGGACCACAAGCTCTCTGCCGCGGCCGCCGCCCCCCTCTTCTCCGCCGCACAACAGGAGGAAACCAATGTCCGAGGTAGCGCGGTAGCGGAAGCCCTTTCTAGTTCAAGCAGTTCCAATTCCTATTCTGCTTCACCGCCAGCTTGGGAAAGCCTTAAGTTATATCTTAATCTGTCTTGCAAGGTAGATTGGTTGTCACGGCAACAAGGGAGGCCCTACTCTACCTAGGGTTAAACCCTGGTCATCATGGGCTCATCAGCGCCGTTGTGGCCGCGGCCAGCATGGGCTCGTCAGCATTCCCTCGGGTAGTACTGCCAGAGACGTCGCCGCGCACGTCTGCCGCACAACCTATTCCTGGCTTCCATGTCTATCAGCAAGCCTCCCGCTTCTCCAGGGAATGCTCGACGGAGGTGAGTGTGGTGGCGCCGTCCATGCCCGGGCCCGCGCCCATGGCCATCAACCTCAATGCCGCACCGGTGGCCGGTGAATCATCCTCTGGAGGGCAAGGAAATGCACGCGGGAGATACCAGCCGACATGACTCCCGACTCTCGACACCCGCAACCTGTTCGACAGAATGCCGGCCACTGGTGAGGAAGAGACGGCCAACCGTTTCATCATTGAGAGAATGATCTTAGAAGGTGGTGCAGGAGCCGTCGCCTTCTGAAGCAGTGCGGGAGCGGCTGCCTTCGATCCCGATGAGACCCAAAGCCAAGAAAGGCCGAGCACCCTTCATGCCCGCCACCTTTGATCAAGCTGGAATGGACGACCCCTTCATACAAGAGCAGGTGGGCGTGGGCAGCACCTTCCCGCTCGACAACAAATTCCCGAAGGACTACGACCTTGAGGAAGAGGATGAAGTGGACATCGACGGGGAGCCTTTGTTCGAGGACGAGCTCGCCAAGCAAGTCAGCGCAAACAATAAGCGCGAAATCAAGCGGACGAAGGCATACACACAACCGAAGGACAAACTCCTTTTATGAGTGTTGGAGGGACATTGGACAAGACCTCAAGGTCGACGCCGAGCAAAAGGCATCTACCTTTTGGCTTCGTGTTTATCGTGAGTATTATGAACGCAAGAAGTTCGTGCCGTACCAAATGGAGGGCAAGCGCGGGTGGGTGACTCTCTTAAAGCGATAGAGGGTGATACAACAAGATGCAACAAGTTTTCTGCAACCCTTGGGAGCATCTAGGCACATCCCGTGAGCGGCCTCGGCCTCAAAGATACGGTATACATGTGCCCCTCTTCGTATCCATTTTCATTGTGCTTGCATGTCCATTTGCCCATATGCTATTTATTTGTAGGCATTCCAAGCTTTGGAGGCATTCAAGGGCCAACATAATGGCAAGTCCTTCAACCTCACCCATTGTTGGATGGTCATTAACGGGAAGAAGTTCAAGGCGCAATATGCCGCCGCCAAGGCGCAGGTTGGAGGGGGGGGGGGGGGGGGGGGTTGGAGGAAGCCGTCGAGGAGCATGGGGAGGGCGAAAAGCCAAGACCACAGGGAAAGGCCAATTCCAAGAAGTAGGACAAGCGCGATGCGGCGTCGATTGCCTTGCATGCCACTTTGGAGGGCATGATGAGTAAGAAGGACACCAGTGGGGATCCCTTCGTAAACACCTAGTATCCCGAATCAAGATAAAATTATCAAGGTGCATCGTCATAATTCATCCATTGAATACCTATATAACTGTTTGCAACAACAAAAATAGATATAATAGGAGCCCACCAACCCATTGGGTTGGATACTGTATAGTACTCCTTCCGTCCGGAATTATTTCTATAAGATACATCCATTTAAGCCACAAATAATTCCGGACTGAGGTAGTAGAAGAAAGCGATCCAGTTTGAATTAGTCAAAATCAATAGATCAGATGTTTCACACTTGTAGAGTGGAGCAGCAGTTTTTCTGTTCAAACCTTGCTTTGCCAATTGCCATTTTGTCGTTCATTCTACAATCTTTATTATCATAGGAGTATGTTATTATTGCTTCCACTTTACTTATAATTTTCTTTAGGGAAAGGGAATATTATCATAACTCAAAAAGAAGAGCTACAATCATCTGCAACTATGCTAGCAATCTCCTCACTGTAGCTTCTTAGCGCTGTTGAGAGCGATCAACGTGAACAAGAGTACTATGAGTAGCTACATTTACACCACGTCCGATTTTAATGTACAAGAGGCATCTGATCTCAGACACCCCGTGTGCGTACAATTTACTTATGGGAAACGGTATCACATGATAATTAACCAAAACCACATGGGCTTCTGTAAAATTATTGACGAATGGAACCATTCATTCCTTTAGGACCGTGATAAGTGTCACACGTGTGACACAAACACATGGTAACTCCGAACATTTTTTACGCCAAGCTTAATGACGCGAGGATGATTATTTTAGTTGTCAAGCATGACAATTTTTTTCGGATGACAAGTTTTAATTTTTTTTCTTTTCGGATGGCAATTTTAGTTATAAAAAATTCAGGGCTGATGTGTTTCATGCCACACATGTGGCATTTATGTATAGATATATAGATTTTGTTTAGAAAAGGAGGATGACCCCTGGCCTCTGCATCTGGGCGATGCGCGGCCACTTTATTAATTATTCTCACAAGACCTTACAAAGTCATACAACAGTAAGGCTGAAACCACAGTCTAAGCAACAACTGTCGCTACACCTATCCAGTTGATGAAGGGGCGCTGATAGTCGCAAACAAACATCGTAGACAAACCTAAACATCTAAGACCTGAGGTCCCAGCCAGGCCGCCTGCCTGGTATGGGGCACCTACCAGTCCGGCGCACTCCTCAACCAAGACGCCTGCAAGGTATGGGGCCGCCACAACCACCTGCCACGAGTCCATCTTCAGAGCTGTACTGTTGCATCTACCGTGCCAGGTCTCTCAGCCATCAACGCCATCATGACGCGAGACAGCGTCGTCCTCCTGCGCGAGTCCATCCTCCCACATCGAACTCCGAATCTGCACTGCGCCACGCCATTCAGATCCGTCGCCATCAATGTATGGATGAAGCATCGCTCCATCAAAGAAGCCGTCCGCTGATCCCGCGAAGCCGAGTGCACCTCCAAGAATGCCGCCCCCGAGGGGTTACGACACATGAATGCCGCCCCCGGAGGTATTGAGTGGAGTTGGGAGCTTCACCTCGATGATGCCTTCATGAAGGAAACGATGATAAGAGCATCGTCATCACCGTCTTCGGCCATCGATCGAAGATCAGGTTTTCACCCGGATCCGTCCCAAAAAATCCACCCAACAACCTGTGCACCGTCTCGACCGCCTTCAAAGCCCCAGATCCAGCCGTCTAGATCTGGCGACCAACCGCAGCAACAAGGCCACCGTGGAACCCCTGGCCCACTGGTCACTGCCTGAGTGTGCCACCACTGGAGCCTAGGAGGAGGGCTCCCACCCCACCTCGCCAAGCCACGAGAGCTGCCGAGAAGGATCCAGCGCGCTCGTCGTCGTCTCTGGTCCGAACCAATCCATAGCAAATCGCCGTCATAGATCCGCCTTGGACAGGAACTGCACCACGCCATGCCGCCACGGGAATCCCGAGCTTCACCGGCCTTCACCCTCCAGGGCCGCCGCCCCGGGATCCAGACAGAACTTTGCCGCTGCCACCGGCCAAGTTCCGCTGCCGCCGGCCGGCCAAACCTCCGGTCACTGCATGACCATGCGAGCACAGCCAGCCGGCCGACCAACTCTGACGAAGAAGAAGGCCACCACCACCAAGCCTAGGGCCGGCGCCCCAGACATCCTCGTGTTGCAGATCAAGTCCAGGAGTAGTGCCCCGTCGACGGTGATTGAGATCGGTAACACAACAAATTAGCCCGACATGAGTCAAGGCCAGATCCGCCATTGCTGGTGCCGTCCTCCCCCGCCGCCGCCGCACCACTTCTATGTCGCCGCCGATCTGCGCCACCGCCGCCGATCTGGCCGCAGAGGAGCGCCGCCTCTCAACCAGATCGAGATCCGAGGAGAAACCGCCGCTGCCGCCACGCCACAAGGGCTTTGCCCTGTGACGCCCCGGGCGACGGCGACGGAGGGGAGCGAAGGAGGGGCGAGGTTATAAGAGGAGGGCGGGGGCTCCCCGGTGCGGGGGCGGCGCCGCCGCACGGGGGAAAGACAGGGCTGCACCTTTCGTCCCTCAGGTTCGTATCACTACATACGAATAGAGATCTTTCGAGTGACCGCACGGTGGTAGGGCTGAAGCAGAAAGGTATAGATATATAGATATACTGTAGTAGATAGATATTGGTATAGACATGCATTACATTTAGCACATGTCGCCTTCGGAGTGCGCGATGAAATACACTCGGCAAACCAATCAGCTCGGTATCCGTCAAACTCGGTGCGGTGCGGATCGCGGCAATGCTACACGTACAAACGATTTACAGGCTTTTACAGGGTGGTTAACCTTGATTGGTCAATAGGTGAGCGGGACGGTCCACCCACCTGAAAATCAGGGGGAAAAGGTTTGTGATTGGTTGTTAGATGGAAGGAGCGTGTAAAAGCGTGTAAGTCTTTGTTTCTCTAGCATTTTTAATGCGCATAGCTAGCATGCATGCACGGGCAAAAAAATTCGTCGTTGCGTGCATGGATGGATATGGTCATTTCGAGCAGTGTACTGCCGAACAAATCCAAGCTTTTTTTTAGGGAGCCAAACAAACCAAGCTAGCTAAGCTAGGGCCTCCCAGTGGCATGCGGTTATCTCAGCGCCCGTATGGAATCCATACAGAGACGGCAGCGAGGCGATATATCTACGGCCGGTGAACTCATCAACTTGTAAGCATGTGTACGTCGTACTCGATGTTTCTTGGATGGAGAGAATAAAAGGGAAACTCTTCGCCTAGACAAACACATTTGGTCACACATGACAACGTTTGCCAAATGGCTTTTATCGTCATGCATGGCAGGGTTTTGACGACAATATATGGATGGATGGTAGTAGTAGCAAAACCTAGTTAGAAGTAAGAACGGACATGGTCACTCACAATTTCAAAAGCTACAGATATAATACGTACGGCTAACTGAGATCGTCGCAGTGACGGTAGGTCGGTAGCAATGGCGGCTTCACTTCTTTCTCTTCTTCTTCTTCTTCCTCTGGCTCGGGCGCCTGTCTCGTGGGCGCAGCAGGGCCTAACTGCGGGCCAGCGCAACGACGGCCAGCAGGTGGGCAGCGCGGGGTCGGACGGTTTCAGCCCCTTCATCTTCGACCTCGCCGTTGGGACATCGCCGCAGCCCCTCTCCGTCGTCATGGACATCGCCAGTGACCTCGTCTGGGCGCAGTGCGAACGCTGCCCCTCCTGCACCAGGTTGACGCCGCCGACGACGCCCACATTCCTCCCCAGAAACTCCTCCTCCTACGCCCTGGTCGGCTGCGACTCCCAGATTTGCGACTACATGCTCCCCGTCCTGGGTGAGCACCAGTGCCGCGTGCAAGACGACAATCTCTGTGGGTACGTAAAGCCCTACTACACTGGCACCACCTCCGGCTTCCTCGCCACCGAGACGTTCAGCTTCGGGGCCACGCCCGTCAAAGGCGTGGTGTTCGGCTGCAGCGGCGACGTCACGGTGCCCAGCCTCGAAGGGGCCTCCGGATTCGCCGGCTTCAGCAGGGGACCCCTCTCCCTCGTCTCGCAGCTCAAAATCGGAAAATATTCTGTAGAGCTCCAGCTTCACCTACTTTATCTCGCCTCCCGGCGACCCCGCCGGCGGAAAAAATGCGAGTGCGCGTGCGCGTGGGCACCTCAGCTGGAAATGGGGCGCCGGCGCCGATTACACCGCGCTGCAGACGGCGACGACGACTACAGAGGGCGGCGGCAGCAGCAGCAGCACGCTGCTGCTGCCGGCCACAGAACACCAGAACCCTTACCTGTACTACGTCAACCTCACGGGCGTGCAGGTAGACGGCCAGCTCCTCACAGCCATCCCCGCCGGGACCTTCGACGTCCGGCAGGATGGCTCCGGCGGGGTTTACCTGAGCACCACTCTGCCGTTTACCTACCTCGACAAGGCCGCGTACAACGTCCTGAGGCCGGAGCTCGTGGGCAGGATCCAGTCGCAGGGCGTGTTTCCGGTGAACGCCGCAGCCGGAGGCAACCTCGATCGCGTGTGCTTCCTCACGCAGGACCTTGCCAAAGCCAAGGTCCCGACGCTCGCGCTTCTGTTTAACGGCGCCGACGCGGCGATGGAGCTCAAGGTGGAGAACTATTTCTTCGCCGACGACAGCGGGCAGACGTGCCTCACCATACTGCCGTCGGCGGCTACCGGCTCGGTGCTGGGTAGCCTTCTGCAGGCAGGCAGGAAGATGACCTACGACATCTATGGCAACGGTGGAGGGCGGCTAACGTTCGAGACGGCACCAGCAGGTGCTCCGGTGCCGGAGTGGGCGTCGCTCATGATAATGGCCACTCTCCTGTGGATGTTCGGCTCGCAAGCTCTTTTCTAACGTGATCGCCACCCAGTCCTCTTTGACATTCATGCGTGCAACTTACAACCCCTACATTATTGCTATATATGTAATGCTTCATTTCTTACCTTTTTACACACATTTATTTCATTTCCATCTCAACAATACATATATGCCTAAATATTTGAGAATCATTAGATTTTTTTTTAATTTCAGTCGACTGACTTGGTTAATTATGTCTCAGTCGATGCTATATTTGTGAGATTTTATATTGAGATACGTGCAAATTTTTCTTTTAAGTTTTTTCTTCTTATCTTTCCTATCTGTTAGCATGTCACTTGATTGAGACTTGGTTACGTCTCAGCCCTTAGCCCACTGAGACCGAGGCACGTCCATTTTTTTATATGATACAACTCACTTGAGTTTTTTTACGATTTTTTGGGAGAGAGGTGCTGGAACCATGTCTTGCATAGTTCCATACTACAACCTTCCTTGGCTAAGGCATGGGCGACACAATTTGCCGATAGTCTCGACCAACTAACCCTACATACCCCTCGAGACCGAAAAAGCCCTTTAACTCTCTCAACTATATATGTGTATAACTTAGAGCCTCTACGTTATCACCACCTAGTCCTCTTTGATATACATACAACTTACAACCCCTTCGTTATTGCTATTAGTAGAACGCCCGTACATTACTACGAGCTGCAACCTTTATACTACTTAATAAGTAGTGTTCCTTTTCTTGTCAAGAAAAACTCTGTGTCAACCGGTTCTCCTTTTTCCACTATACTCATCCACCAATTTTTTTTCATCCAGCCGTTTTCTTTTCACCATGCCATATTTGATCACGCCTTTCAAATTCACCGCTCAATCACATTAATTTATTTACCTTTTGTAGTACTAATCAACTCCACCTTACTTAACTTACCTCTTTGCAATAATGTGGAATTTCGTTACTCAATTTTACACCATATTTCACCGCATCTTCCCATACACCGCTCAATCCCATTAAGTTACTTACCATGCATGATTGAGCAACCAAATTATTGTGCTGGAAAAATATTTGGCTTCCATGGCAACACACAGGCACGCACCTATGTATATAAATGAATCAAACAAATGATTAAGGTCTTGTCCAAGGTCAAAGCTCATTTTTCACACATACGTTTAGGCGTGCTTGCACATCAAATGGGCACCCAGTGGGCTCCCCAAAACTCAGCCATCTGGACAGTCCGAGCTTCCTCAAATCCAGCCCATATGTGGGGGAGAAATGTGATTGTTTGGACTAACTACCCTGTTATTCCCAACACGCGTCCCAACAAAAAAAACCGACACCACGACGCACTCTTCCCTTTTTTGTCGGACCCTCCACTTCTTGCTCGGCTTCCTGCCGTAGTGGGACATTTCTCTGTGGATCCCTCACCTTTAAAACCAGATGATTCCTACCTCACCTTTGCCATGACACGCTCTCTCCCCATACTTCCCATAGACCGCCAAGGATGAGTCCCATACCCACCGTCCCACTCTCCGACCTGATCCCTCCCCGACGTTCATGTCAATTTGCCACCGCCATCAAGGGGGAGGAGGTGTGTGCCCCCCCCCCCCCCCCTAGCGAAGAAGCCAGATCTGATGTCTTCTGAGCCATTGCTTCCTTCACACCATACTTCCTCGTAGACTGCCAAGGATGAGTTCCCTACCCACCGTCCCACTCTCTGGCCTGATCCCTCCCCCGATGTTCATGTCAATTTGCCACCGCCATCAGGGGAGGAGATGTGTGCCCCCACCCCTAGCAAAGAAGCCAGATCTGATATCTTTTGAGCCATTGCCATGTAGTAACATACATTTGAATGTCGTGCATTACCATGGAACAAAAATATGATGCCTTTTTCGGGCATCCAACTGATACGCCACCATGTGCTCAAAATTGGCGCTTTGACCCTTTTGCCAAACTTTAACGGGATTTGACCCTGGTTGCAAAAAATTCAGGATTTGACTCTTCCCTACCGCGACCCACCCGACGGTAGGGTATCACGTCCTACCGCCAAACCCCCAGGTGATACCAATTTGTGATGCCCCAACATAATCATGCGCTAATCATACACACAAATGTGTACAATCAATCCCAGGGACTCATAGAAAGTTATCACAACACAACCCTAGACACAAAAAATACAAGCTTTATATTACAAGCCAGGGGCCTCAAGGGCTTGAATACATAATCTCGAGTTACACAAGAGTCAGCGAAAGCATTATTATCTGAGTACAGACATAAATAAATAATTTTGCCTTAATAAGGCTAGCAAAACAACGACAACTAGAACGAAAATGCACAGGCCTCCTGCCTGGGAGCCTCCTAAACTACTCTTGGTCGTCAGTGGTCTCCACATAGTTGTAGGCTCCGTCAGGGTAGTACTAGTCATTGAGGGGGTCAGCTGGCTCTGGGGCTCCATCATCTGATCACAGCAATCGGGTATGGGGAAAAAGGTAGCAAAGCAACCGTGAGTACTCATCCAAAGTACTCGCAAGACTTACATTAGATCTATGCTAAGTATGCATCGGTATCAAAGGGAAGGGACTGTATCTGTGGACTAACTTCACATATGCCAGGATAGAGGGGTAGGCCTAGCCTATCGAAGACTAGCATCTTGCAGCATCTTTCAGCAACAGAAGAGAGTAGAAATAACATAACATATAGTAACATATATATATTAGTAATGCCCAGAAATCCTTCCTCGACTCCCTGCGAGAAAGTGATCCTCGAGACATCATATCAGTTTAGTATCACAAGTATCCAGTTCTAGTTGTAGTAGGTCGGGATACAACTTCAAGCGTCTGTTACTGTGGACACGGTTATTCGAATAGATAACTCCCCTGCAAGGGTGCACCAACTTACCCAACACGCTAGATTAACTCTGGCCAGACACACTTTTCCGGGTCATGCCCGCCTCGGCTGATCGACACACCGTAGTCCTACCTAGGCTTCGTAGATAGGTCCCCGCCGGTCTACATCCTAAGTGCTCAGGGGTCTTGGGCCCGTCGCCCTTTGCACTCTGGGTTGTTGTGAGCAGGATGGATACAAGCGCCACCTCTCTACTGGATGGCGCGATCCGACCATGTCATAATGCTGAAATGGACATCTGATAGAGCTTTCGGAAGAAACGTACGACGCCGAGTGCCTAAAACTTATCCCGCGTGGTGGTTAGTGAGAAAAGGCCAAAGGCCTACGTAGATCATATATCCGAACCATTAGTGTATTGGGAGTTCACGGGGCTGATCAGTGCTCATGTCGCCCCATCTTGTGGACTTACGACAAAGGCCAGGACCATCCCTCTCCTGGGGCGGTCTGCCTGCCCGGCCGTGTCGTGCAATTATCTTGCGGGTACCCTCACGGTGAACCCGACTTCACATCTCTTGTGGGTACCCCTCAGGGTCGACCCGTATTCAACAAGGGACTGAAGTAAAAACATGGTAACTATGTGTGCATAATGTGAAGGGGGAATCCGAGGAATCGCCCTCGTTGGATTTCCACTCGATGTAACCGTCAAGGTGAACTTGGAGGAATTACCCTCGATGGGTCCATGCTTGAGGGGTTGCATGACAGAGGCATCATTGAAGGTGGTGAAAGAGGAATCACCCTCGGTAACCCACCACTGACTAGCTACGCTACATAGATATCATTGGGAGTGAGGTAGGAGGTATCACCCTCGGCACTTGATAGTAGCTCTATAGAGTCGTACAACTAAGGGGTGTGAGGTGATTGATAACCCACAAGTATAGGGGATCAATTGTAGCCTCTTTCGATAAGTAAGAGTGTCAAACCCAACAAGGAGCTAAAGGTAGAACAAATATTCCCTCAAGTTCTACCGACCACCGATACAACTCTACGCACGCTTAACGTTCATTTTACCTAGAACAAGTATGAAACTAGAAATACTTTGTAGGTGTAAAGAGATAGGTTTGCAAGATAATAAAAAACACGTAAATAAAATATAGGGGTTGTTTAGATGAAGAAAAAAATTAAGTTCATTTTAGTAGAGAGCTTTTTGTCACAAGAAAGTTATTTGTCCCTAGGCAATCGATAACCAGACCGGTGATCATTATTGCAATTTTATATGAAGGAGAGGCATAAGCTAACATACTTTATCTACTTGGATCATATGCACTTATGATTAGAGATCTAGCAAGCATCTGCAACTACTAAAGATCATTAAGGTAAAACCCAACCATAGCATTATAAGATATCAAGTCCTCTTTATTCCCATACACAAACAACCTACTTACTCGGGTTTGTGCTTCCGTCACTCACGCCACCCACCATAAGCGAATCATGGACATATTGCAAACCCTACATCGGGGATCCCTCGCGCTTGCGCGACACGAAGAGCACCATAGGACAACACCAATAATAAAACATGCAACTCAAACCAATCACGATCATCAATTAACCCATAGGACAAAATGGATCTACCCAAACATCATAGAATTGTTGGAAATATGCCCTAGAGGCAATAATAAAAGGATTGTTATTATATTTCCTTGTTCATGATAATTGTCTTTATTCATGCTATAACTGTATTATCCGAAAATCATAATAAACGTGTGAATACATAGACCATAGTATGTCCCTAGTAAGCCTGTAGTTGACTAGCTCGTTGATCAACAGATAGTCATGGTTTCCTGGCTATGGACATTAGATGTCGTTGATAATGGGATCACATCATTAGGAGAATGATGTGATGGACAAGACCCAATCCTAAGCATAGCACAAGATCATGTAGTTCATTTTCTAGAGCTTTTCCAATGTCAAGTATCTTTTCCTTAGACCATGAGATCGTGTAACTCCCGGATACCGTAGGAGTGCTTTGGGTGTACCAAACGTCACAACGTAACTGGGTGACTATAAAGGTGCACTACAGGTATCTCCAAAAGTGTCTGTTGTGTTGACACGGATCGAGACTGGGATTTGTCACTCCGTATGACGGAGAGGTATCACTGGGCCCACTCAGTAGTGCATCATCATAATGAGCTCAAAGTGACCAAGTGTCTGGTCACGGGATCATGCATTACGGTACGAGTAAAGTGACTTGCCGGTAACGAGACTGAATGAGGTATTGGGATACCGATGATCGAGTCTCGGGCAAGTGACATACCGATTGACAAAGAGAATTGAATACGGGGTTGTTTAATCCTCGACATCGTGGTTCATCCGATGAGATCATCGAGGAGCATGTGGGAGCCAACATGGGTATCCAGATCCCGCTGTTGGTTATTGCCCGAGAGTCGTCTCGGTCATGTCTACGTGTCTCCCGAACCCGTAGGGTCTACACACTTAAGGTTCGGTGACGCTAGGGTTGTATGAATATGAGTATGCAGCATACCGAATGTTGTTCGGAGTCCCGGATGAGATCCCGGATGTCACGAGGAGTTCTGGAATGGTCCGGAGGTAAAGAATTATATATAGGAAGTGTTGTTTCGGCCATCGGGAAAGTTTCGGGGTCACCCGGTATTGTACCGGGACCACCGGAAGGGTCCCGGGGGTCCACCGGGTGGGGCCACCCATCTCGGAGGGCCCCATGGGCTGAAGTGGGGAGGGGAACCAGCCCATAGTGGGCTGGTGCGCCCCCCTTGGCCCACCCCCTGCGCCTAGGTTTGAAACCCTAGGGTGGGGGGGCGCCCCACTTGCCTTGGGGGGCACTCCACCCCCCTGGCCGCCGCCCCCCTTGGGAGATTGCATCTCCCAGGGCCGCCGCCCCCCCCTGGGGGCCTATATAAAGGAGGGCAGGGGAAGGGCAGCCGCACCCTGTGTCTTGGCGCCTCCCTCCCCCTGCTACACCTCGTCCTCCTCCCACAGCAGCTTGGCGAAGCCCTGCCGGAGTTCTGCTGCATCCGCCACCACGCCGTCGTGCTGCTGGATCATCATCAACCTCTCCTTCCCCCTTGCTGGATCAAGAAGGAGGAGACGTCATCCGCTCCATACGTGTGTTGAACGCGGAGGTGCTTTCCGTTCGGCACTTGGTCATCAGTGATTTGAATCACGGCGAGTACGACTCCGTCATCACCGTTCTCTTGAACGCTTCCGCACGCGATCTACAAGTGGTATGTAGATGCAATCTCTCTCCCATGACTCTTTGCTTAGATGAACTCATAGATGGATCTTGGTGAAACCGTAGGAAAAATTTTAATTTTCTGCAACGTTCCCCAACAGTGGCATCATGAGCTAGGTCTATGCGTAGTTCTCTATTGCACGAGTAGAACACAATTTTGTTGTGGGCGTAGATCTTGTCAACTTGCTTGCCGCTACTAGTCTTATCTTGCTTCAGCGGTATTGTGGGATGAAGCGGCCCGGACCAACCTTACACGTACGCTTACGTGAGACCGGTTCCACCGACTGACATGCACTAGTTGCATAAGGTGGATGGCGGGTGTCTGTCTCTCCCACTTTAGTTGGAGCGGATTCGATGAAAAGGGTCCTTATGAAGGGTAAATAGAAGTTGACAAAATCACGTTGTGGCTTTAACGTAGGTAAGAAAATGTTCTTGCTAGATCACCTATAGAAGCCACGTAAAAAAACTTGCAACAACAATTAGAGGACGTCTAACTTGTTTTTGCATCAAGTGTCTTGTGATGTGATATGGCCAAAAGTTGTGATGAATGATGAATGATGTATTGTGATGTATGAGATCATGTTCTTGTAATAGGAATCACGACTTGCATGTCGATGAGTATGACAACCGGCAGGAGCCATAGGAGTTGTCTTTATTTTTTGTATGACCTGCGTGTCATTGAAGAACGCCATGTAAATTACTTTACTTTATTGCTAAACGTGTTAGCCATAGAAGTAGAAGTAGTTGTTGGCGTGACAACTTCATGAAGACACGATGATGGAGATCATGGTGTCATGCCGGTGACGAAGATGATCATGGAGCCCCGAAGATGGAGATCAAAGGAGCTATATGATATTGGCCATATCATGTCACTACTATATAATTGCATGTGATGTTTATTATGTTTATGCATCTTGTTTACTTAGAACGACGCTAGTAAATAAGATGATCCCTTATAACAATTTCAAGAAGTGTTCTCCCCTAACTGTGCACCGTTGCTAAAGTTCGTCGTTTCGAAGCACCACGTCATGATCGGGTGTGATAGATTCTTACGTTCACATACAACGGGTGTAAGACAGTTTTACACATGCAAAACACTTAGGGTTAACTTGACGAGCCTAGCATGTACAGACATGGCCTCGGAACACAGAGACCGAAAGGTCGAACACGAGTCGTATAGAAGATACGATCAACATGGAGATGTTCACCGACGATGACTAGTCCGTCTCACGTGATGATCGGACACGGCCTAGTCGACTCGGATCGTGTAAACACTTAGATGACTAGAGGGATGTCTAATCTGAGTGGGAGTTCATTGTAATAATTTGATTAGATGAACTTAATTATCATGAACTTAGTCTAGAACCTTTGCAAATATGTCTTGTAGATCAAATGGCCAACGCTCATGTCAACATGAACTTCAACGTGTTCCTAGAGAAAACCAAGCTGAAAGATGATGGCAGCAACTATACGGACTGGGTCCGGAACCTGAGGATCATCCTCATAGCTGCCAGGAAACAATATGTCCTAGAAGGACCGCTAGGTGATGCACCCGTTCCAGAGAACCAAGACGTTATGAACGCTTGGCAGTCTCGTGCTGATGATTACTCCCTCGTTCAGTGCGGCATGCTTTACAGCTTAGAACCGAGGCTCCAAAAGCGTTTTGAGCAACACGGAGCATATGAGATGTTCGAGGAGCTGAAACTAGTTTTCCAAGCTCATGCCCGGGTCGAGAGATATGAAGTCTCCGACAAGTTCTATAGTTGTAAGATGGAGGAAAATAGTTCTGTCAGTGAGCACATACTCAAAATGTCTGGGTTGCACAACCGCCTGTCCCAGCTGGACATTAACCTCCCGGACGAGGCGGTCATTGACAGAATCCTTCAGTCGCTCCCACCAAGCTACAAGAGCTTTGTGATGAACTACAATATGCAAGGGATGGTGAAGACCATTCCTGAAGTATTTTCAATGCTGAAGTCATCAGAGGTTGAAATCAAGAAGGAACATCAAGTGTTGATGGTCAATAAAACCACTAAGTTCAAGAAGGGAAAGGGCAAGAAGAACTTCAAGAAAGACGACAAGGATGTTGCCGCGCCCGGTAAGCCAGTTGCCGGGAAGAAGTCAAAGAATGGACCCAAGCCTGAGACTGAGTGCTTTTATTGCAAAGGGAAGGGTCACTGGAAGCGGAACTGCCCCAAATACTTAGCGGACAAGAAGGCCGGCAACACCAAAGGTATATTTGATATACATGTAATTGATGTGTACCTTACCAGTACTCGAAGTAACTCCTGGGTATTTGATACCGGTGCCGTTGCTCATATTTGTAACTCACAGCAGGAGTTGCGGAATAAGCGGAGACTGGCGAAGGACGAGGTGACGATGCGCGTCAGGAATGGTTCCAAGGTCGATGTGATCGCCGTCGGCACGCTACCTCTACATTTACCTACGGGATTAGTTTTAAACCTTAATAATTGTTATTTGGTGCCTAGTTTGAGCATGAACATTGTATCTGGATCTCGTTTGATATGAGATGGCTACTCATTTAAATCCGAGAATAATGGTTGTTCTATTTATATGAGAGATATGTTTTATGGTCATGCCCCGATGGTCAATGGTTTATTCTTAATGAATCTCGAGCGTAATATTACACATATTCATAGTGTGAATACCAAAAGATGTAAAGTTGATAATGATAGTCCCACATACTTGTGGCACTGCCGCCTTGGTCACATTGGTGTCAAGCGCATGAAGAAGCTCCATGCTGATGGACTTTTAGAGTCTCTCGATTATGAATCATTTGACACATGCGAACCATGCCTCATGGGCAAAATGACCAAGACTCTGTTCTCCAGAACAATGGAGCGAGCAACCAACTTATTGGAAATCATACATACCGATGTGTGCGGTCCAATGAGCGTTGAGGCTCGCGGAGGATATCGTTATGTTCTCACTCTCACTGATGACTTGAGTAGATATGGGTATGTCTACTTGATGAAACACAAGTCTGAGACCTTTGAAAAGTTCAAGGAATTTCAGAATGAGGTAGAGATTCAACGTGACCGAAAGATAAAGTTCCTACGATCAGATCGTGGAGGAGAATATTTAAGTCACGAATTTGGTACACACTTAAGGAAATGTGGAATCGTTTCACAACTCACGCCGCCTGGAACACCTCAGCGTAACGGTGTGTCCGAACGTCGTAATCGCACTCTATTGGATATGGTGCGGTCTATGATGTCTCTTACCGATTTACCGCTATCATTTTGGGGATACGCTCTAGAGACAGCTACATTCACTTTAAATAGGGCACTGTCTAAATCCGTTGAGATGACACCGTATGAATTATAGTTTGGGAAGAAACCTAAGCTGTCGTTTCTAAAAGTTTGGGGATGGGATGCTTATGTCAAGAAACTTCAACCTGAAAAGCTCGAACCCAAGTCGGAAAAATGTGTCTTCATAGGATACCCTAAGGAAACCATTGGGTATACCTTCTACTTAAGATCCGAGGGCAAGATCTTTGTTGCCAAGAACGGGTCCTTTCTGGAAAAAGAGTTTCTCTCGAAAGAAGTAAGTGGGAGGAAAGTAGAACTCGATGAAGTACTACCTCTCGAACAGGAAAGTAGTGCAGCTCAGGAAAATGTTCCTGTGATGCCTACACCAACTGAAGAGGAAAATAGTGATGATGATCAAGGTACTTCGGATCAAGTTGCTACTGAACTTCGTAGGTCCACAAGGACACGTTACGCACTAGAGTGGTACGGCAACCCTGTCCTGGAAATCATGTTGTTAGACAACGGTGAACCTTCGAACTATGAAGAAGCGATGGCGGGCCCAGATTCCAACAAATGGCTTGAAGCCATGAAATCCGAGATAGAATCCATGTATGAAAACAAAGTATGGACTTTGACAGACTTGCCCGATGATCGGCGAGCGATAGAAAACAAATGGTCTTTAAGAAGAAGACAGACGCGGATGGAAATGTTACCATCTATAAAGCTCGACTTGTCGCTAAGGGTTATCGACAAGTTCAAGGGGTTGACTACGACGAGACATTCTCTCCCGTAGCGAAGCTGAAGTCCGTCTGAATCATGTTAGCAATTGCCGCATACTATGATTATGAGATATGGCAGATGGACGTCAAAACGGCATTCCTTAACGGACATCTTAAGGAAGAACTGTATATGATGCAGCCAGAAGGTTTTGTCGATCCTAAGAATGCTAACAATGTATGCAAGCTCCAGCGATCCATTTATGGGCTGGTGCAAGCATCTCGGAGTTGGAATATTCGCTTTGATGAGATGATCTAAGCGTTTGGGTTATGCAGACTTATGGAGAAGCCTGCGTTTACAAGAAAGTGAGTCGGAGCTCTATAGCATTTCTCATATTATATGTAGATGACATACTCTTGATGGGAAATGATATAGAACTTTTGGACAGCATTAAGGCCTACTTGAATAAGTGTTTTTCAACGAAGGACCTTGGAGAAGCTGCTTACATATTAGGCATCAAGATCTATAGGGATATATCGAGACGCCTCATAGGTCTTTCACAAAGCACATACCTTGATAAGATTTTGAAGAAGTTCAAAATGGATCAGTCCAAGAAAGGGTTCTTGCCTGTGTTGCAAGGTGTGAGATTGAGCTCGGCTCAATGCCCGACCACGACAAAAGATAAAGAAGAGATGAGTGTCATCCCCTATGCTTCAGCCATAGGATCTATTATTTATGCCATGCTGTGTACCAGACCTGATGTAAACCTTGACGTAAGTTTGGTAGGTAGGTACCAAAGTAATCCCAGCAAGGAACACTGGACAGCGGTCAAGAATATCCTGAAGTACCTGAAAAGGACAAAGGACATGTTTCTCGTTTATGGAGGTGACGAAGAGCTCGTCGTAAAGGGTTACGTCGACGCTAGCTTCGACACAGATCTGGATGACTCTAAGTCACAAACCGGATACGTGTATATGTTGAATGGTGGAGCAGTGAGCTGGTGCAGCTGCAAGCAGAGCGTCGTGGCGGGATCTACATGTGAAGCGGAGTACATGGCAGCCTCGGAGGCAGCGCATGAAGCAATTTGGGTGAAGGAGTTCATCACCGACCAAGGAGTCATACCCAATGCGTCGGGGCCAATCAAACTCTTCTGTGACAACACTGGAGCTATTGCACTTGCCAAGGAGCCCAGGTTTCACAAGAAGACCAGGCACATCAAGCGTCGCTTCAACTCCATTCTTGAAAATGTTCAAGATGGAGACATAGATATTTGCAAAGTACATACGGATCTGAATGTCGCAGATCCGTTGACTAAACCTCTCTCGCGAGCAAAACATGATCAACATCAGAACTCTATGGGTGTTCGATTCATCACAATGTAACTAGATTATTGACTCTAGTGCAAGTGGGAGACTGTTGGAAATATGCCCTAGAGGCAATAATAAAAGGATTATTATTATATTTCCTTGTTCATGATAATTGTCTTTATTCATGATATAACTGTATTATCCGGAAATCGTAATACACGTGTGAATACATAGACCATAATATGTCCCTAGTAAGCCTCTAGTTGACTAGCTCGTTGATCAACAGATAGTCATGGTTTCCTGGCTATGGACATTAGATGTCGCTGATAATGGGATCACATCATTAGGAGAATGATGTGATGGACAAGACCCAATCCTAAGCATAGCACAAGATCGTGTAGTTCGTTTGCTAGAGCTTTTCCAATGTCAAGTATCTTTTCCTTAGACCATGAGATCGTGTAACTCCCGGATACCGTAGGAGTGCTTTGGGTGTACCAAACGTCACAACGTAACTGGGTGACTATAAACGTGCACTACAGGTATCTCCGAAAGTGTCTGTTGGGTTGACACGGATCGAGACTGGGATTTGTCACTCCGTATGAAGGAGAGGTATCACTGGGCCCACTCAGTAGTGCATCATCATAATGAGCTTAAAGTGACCAAGTGTCTGGTCATGGGATCATGCATTACAGTACGAGTAAAGTGACTTGCCGGTAACGAGACTGAACGAGGTATTGGGATACCGACGATCGAGTCTCAGGCAAGTGACATACCGATTGACAAAGCGAATTGAATACGGGGTTGTTTAATCCTCGACATCGTGGTTCATCCGATGAGATCATCGAGGAGCATGTGGGAGCCAACATGGGTATCCAGATCCCACTGTTGGTTATTGCCCGAGAGTCGTTTCGGTCATGTCTACGTGTCTCCCGAACCCGTAGGGTCTACACACTTAAGGTTTCGGTGACGCTAGGGTTGTATGAATATGAGTATGCAGCATACCGAATGTTGTTCAGAGTCCCGGATGAGATCACGGACGTCACAAGGAGTTCCGGAATGGTCCGGAGGTAAAGAATTATATATAGGAAGTATTGTTTCGGCCATCGGGAAGGTTTCGGGGTCACCCGGTATTGTACCGGGACCACCGGAAGGGTCCCGGGGGTCCACCGGGTGGGGCCACCCATCCTGGAGGGCCCCATGGGCTGAAGTGGGGATGGGAACCAGCCCATAGTGGGCTGGTGCGCCCCCCTTGGCCCACCGCCTGCGCCTAGGGTTGAAACCCTAGGGTGGGGGGGCGCCCCACTTGCCTTGGGGGGCACTCCACCCCCCTGGCCGCCGCCCCCCATGGGAGATTGCATCTCCGAGGGCCGGCACCCCCCCTGGGGGCCTATATAAAGGAGGGCAGGGGGGAGGGTAGCCGCACCCTGTGTCTTGGCGCCTCCCTCCCCCTGCTACTGTTGGGGAACGTAGTAATTTCAAAAAATTTCCTACGCACACGCAAGAACATGGTGATGGCATAGCAACGAGAGGGGAGAGTGTTCGTCCACGTACCCTCGTAGACCGTAAGCGGAAGCGTTATCACAACGCGGTTAATGTAGTCGTACGTCTTCACAATCCGACCGATCTAAGCACCGAACGTTCGGAGCCTCCGAGTTCAGCACACGTTCAGCTCAATGACAATCTCCGGCCTCTGATCCAGCCGAGCTCCGGAGATGAGTTCCGTCAGCATGACGGCATGGTGACGATGATGATGTTCTACCGACGCAGGGTTTTGCCTAAACTCCGCGACGATATGACCGAGGTGGAATATGGTGGAAGGGGGCACCGCACACGGCTGAGGAATGATCCGTAGATCAACTTGCGTGTCTATGGGGTGCCCCCTGCCCCCATATATAAAGGAGGGAGGGGGGAGGCCGGCCGGCCCCTTTGGGCGTGCCAAGGGAGGAGGAATCCTCCTCCTAGTAGGAGTAGGACTCCTCCTTTCCTACTCCTACTAGGAGGGGGAAGGAAGGGGGAGAGGGGGAAGGAAAGGGGGGGCGCCGCCCCCCCTCCTAGTCCAATTCGGACCAGAGGGGGGAGGGGGCGCGCGGCCCATGCTGGCCGCCCCTCTCTCCTTTCCCCTAAGGCCCATAGGCCCAATACTCTCCCGGGGGGTTCCGGTAAATCCCCCCCCCCCAGCACTCCTGTTTTCTCCGAAATCACCCGGAACCTTTACGGTGTCCGAATATAGTCGTCCAATATATCAATCTTTATGTCTCGACCATTTCGAGACTCCTCGTCATGTCCGTGATCACATCCGGGACTCCGAACAAACTTCGGTACATCAAAACTTATAAACTCATAATAAAACTGTCATCGAAACGTTAAGCGTGCGGACCCTACGGGTTCGAGAACTATGTAGACATGACCTAGAACCATTCTCGGTCAATAACCAATAGCGGGACCTGGATGCCCATATTGGTTCCTACATATTCTACGAAGATCTTTATCGGTCAAACCGCATAACAACATACTTTGTTCCTTTTGTCATCGGTATGTTACTTGCCCAAGATTTGATCGTCGGTGTCCAATACCTAGTTCAATCTCGTTACCGGCAAGTCTCTTTACTTGTTCCGTAATACATCATCTTATAACTAACTCATTAGTTACATGCTTGCAAGGCTTAGGTGATGAGTATTACCGAGAGGGCCCAGAGATACCTCTCCGACAATCGGAGTGACAAAACCTAATCTCGAATTATGCCAACCCAACATGTACCTTCGGAAACACCTGTCGAGCACCTTTATAATCACCCAGTTACGTTGTGACACAAAGTGTTCTTCCGGTATACGGGAGTTGCACAATCTCATAGTTGCAGGAACTTTGTATAAGTCATGAAGAAAGCAATAGAAGTATACTAAACGATCAAGTGCTAGGCTAACGGAATGGGTCATGTCAATCACATCATTCTCCTAATGATGTGATCTCACTAATCAAATGATAGCACATGTCTATGGTTAGGAAACATAACCATCTTTGATTAATGAGCTAGTCAAGTAGAGGCATACTAGTGACTATAGTTTTGTCTATGTATTCACACATGTATCATGTTTACGGTTAATACAATTCTAGCATGAATAATAAACATTTATCATGATATGAGGAAATAAATAATAACTTTATTATTGCCTCTAGGGCATATTTCCTTCAGTCTCCCACTTGCACTAGAGTCAATAATCTAGATTACATAGTAATGATTCTAACACCCATGGAGTCTTGGTGCTGATCATGTTTTGCTCGTGAGAGAGGCTTAGTCAATGGGTCTGCAACATTCAGATCCGTATGTATCTTGCAAATCTCTATGTCTCCCACTTGGACTTGTCCCGAATGGAATTGAAGCGTCTCTTGATGTGCTTGGTCCTCTTGTGAAATCTGGATTCCTTTGGCAAAGCAATTGCACCAGTATTGTCACAGAAGATCTTCATTGGTCCCGATGCACTAGGTATGACACCTAGATCGGAAATGAACTCCTTCATCCAGACTCCTTCATTTGCTGCTTCAGAAGCAGCTATGTACTCTGCTTCACATGTAGATCCCGCCACGACACTTTGTTTAGAACTGCACCAACTTACAGCTCCACCGTTTAATAAAAACACGTATCCGGTTTGCAATTTAGAATCGTCCGGATCAGTGTCAAAGCTTGCATCGACGTAACCATTTACGACTAGCTCTTTGTCACCTCCATATACGAGAAACATATCCTTAGTACTTTTCAGGTATTTCAGGATGTTCTTGACCGCTGTCCAGTGATCCACTCCTGGATTACTTTGGTACCTTCCTGCCAAGCTTATTGCTAAGCATACGTCAGGTCTGGTACACAGCATTGCATACATGATAGAGCCTATGGCTGAAGCATAGGGAACATTTTTCATTTTCTCTCTATCTTCTGCTGTGGTCGGGCATTGAGTTTGACTCAACTTCACACCTTGTAGCACAGGCAAGAATCCTTTCTTTGCCTGATCCATTTTGAACTTTTTCAAAATTTTGTCAAGGTATGTGCTTTGTGAAAGTCCTATCAAGCGTCTTGATCTATATCTATAGATCTTGATGCCCAATATGTAAGTAGCTTCACCGAGGTCTTTCATTGAAAAACTTTTATTCAAGTATCCCTTTATGCTATCCAGAAATTCTATATCATTTCCAATTAATAATATGTCATCGACATATAAAACTAGAAATGCTACAGAGCTCCCACTCACTTTCTTGTAAATACAGTCTTCTCCAAAAGTCTGTATAAAACCATATGCTTTGATCACACTATCAAAGCGTTTATTCCAACTCCGAGATGCTTGCACCAGTCCATAAATGGAACGCTGGAGCTTGCATACTTTGTTAGCACCTTTTGGATCAACAAAACCTTCTGGCTGTATCATATACAACTCTTCTTCTAGAAATCCATTCAAGAAGGCAGTCTTGACATCCATTTGCCAAATTTCATAATCATGAAATGTAGCAATAGCTAACATGAGTCGGACAGACTTAAGCATCGCTACGGGTGAGAAAGTCTCATCGTAGTCAACCCCTTGAACTTGTCGAAAACCTTTCGCAACAAGTCGAGCTTTATAGACAGTTACATTACCATCAGCGTCAGTCTTCTTCTTAAAGATCCATTTATTCTCAATGGCTTGCCGATCATCGGGCAAGTCAACCAAAGTCCATACTTCGTTTTCATACATGGATCCCATCTCAGATTTCATGGCCTCTAGCCATTTTGCGGAATCTAGGCTGATCATCGCTTCCTCATAGTTCGTAGGTTCATCATGGTCAAGTAACATGACTTCCAGAATAGGATTACCGTACCACTCTGGTGCGGATCTTACTCTGGTAGACCTACGAGGTTCAGCAGAAACTTGATCTGAAGTTTCATGATCAATATCATTAGCTTCTTCACTAATTGGTGTAGTCGTCACAGGAACCGGTTCTCGTGATGAACTACTTTCCAATAAGGGAGTAGATACAGTTATCTCATCAAGTTCTACTTTCCTCCCACTCACTTCTTTCTAGAAAGGATCCATTCTTAGCAACGAATGTCTTGCCTTCGGATCTGTGATAGAAGGTGTATCCAACAGTCTCTTTTGGATATCCTATGAAGACGCATTTTTCCGATTTGGGTTCGAGCTTATCTGGTTGAAGTTTCTTTACATAAGCATCACAGCCCCAAACTTTAAGAAACGACAACTTTGGTTTCTTGCCAAACCATAGTTCATAAGGCGTCGTCTCAACAGATTTTGATGGTGCCCTATTTAACGTGAATGCGGCCGTCTCTAAAGCATAACCCCAAAACGATAGCGGTAAGTCGGTAAGAGACATCATAGATCGCACCATATCAAGTAAAGTACGATTACGACGTTCGGACACACCATTTCGTTGTGGTGTTCCGGGTGGCGTGAGTTGCGAAACTATTCTGCATTGTTTCAAATGTAAACCAAACTCGTAACTCAAATATTCTCCTCCACGATCAGATCGTAGAAACTTTATTTTCTTGTTATGATGATTTTCCACTTCACTCTGAAATTCTTTGAACTTTTCAAATGTTTCAGACTTGTGCTCCATTAAGTAGATATACGCATATCTGCTCAAATCATCTATGAAGGTGAGAAAATAACGATATCCGCCACAAGCCTCAACATTCATCGGACCACATACATCTGTATGTATGATTTCCAACAAATCTGTTGCTCTCTCCATAGTTCCGGAGAACGGTGTTTTAGTCATCTTGCCCATGAGGCACGGTTCGCAAGTACCAAGTGATTCATAATCAAGTGATTCCAGAAGTCCATCAGTATGGAGTTTCTTCATGCGTTTTACACCGATATGACCTAAACGGCAGTGCCACAAATAAGTTGCACTTTCATTATCAACTCTGCATCTTTTGGCTTCAACATTATGAATATGTGTATCATTACTATCGAGATTCAATAAAAATAGACCACTCTTCAAGGGTGCATGACCATAAGAGATATTACTCATATGAATAGAACAACCATTATTCTCTGATTTAAATGAATAACCGTCTCGCATTAAACAAGATCCAGATATAATGTTCATGCTCAATGCTGGCACCAAATAACAATTATTTAGGTCTAAAACTAATCCCGAAGGTAGATGTAGAGGTAGCGTGTCGACCGCGATCACAGCGACATTGGAACCGTTTCCCATGCGCATCGTCACCTCGTCCTTGGCCAGTGCTCGCTTATTCCGTAGTCCCTGTTTCGAGTTGCAAATATTAGCAACAGAACCAGTATCAAATACCCAGGTGCTACTATGAGCTCTAGTTAGGTACACATCAATAACATGTATATCACATATACCTTTGTTCACTTTGCCATCCTTCTTATCCGCCAAATACTTGGGGCAGTTCCGCTTCCAGTGACCAGTCTGCTTGCAGTAGAAGCACTCAGTTTCAGGTTTAGGTCCAGACTTGGGTTTCTTCTCTTGAGCAGCAACTTGCTTGCCGTTCTTTTTGAAGTTCCCCTTCTTCTTCCCTTTGCCCTTTTTCTTGAAACTAGTGGTCTTGTTGACCATCAACACTTGATGCTCCTTCTTGATTTCTACCTCCGCGGCTTTAAGCATTGCGAAGAGCTCGGGAATAGTCTTGTTCATCCCTTGCATATTATAGTTCATCACAAAGCTCTTGTAGGTTGGTGGCAGTGATTGGAGAATTCTGTCAATGACACTATCATTAGGAAGATTAACTCCCAGTTGAATCAAGTGATTATTATACCCAGACATTCTGAGTATGTGTTCACTGACAGAACTATTCTCCTCCATCTTGCAGCTATAGAACTTATTGGGAGACTTCATATCTCTCAATCCGGGCATTTGCTTGAAATATTAACTTCAACTCTTGGAACATCTCATATGCTCCATGACGTTCAAAACATCGTTGAAGACCCGGTTCTAAGCCGTAAAGCATGGCACACTGAACTATAGAGTAGTCATCAGCTTTGCTCTGCCAGACGTTCTTAACGTCGTCAGTTGCATCAGCAGCAGGCCTGGCACCCAGCGGTGCTTCTAGGACGTAACTCTTCTGTGTAGCAATGAGGATAATCCTCAGGTTACGGACCCAGTCCGTGTAATTGCTACCATCATCTTTCAACTTTGCTTTCTCAAGGAACGCATTAAAATTCAACGGAACAACAGCACGAGCCATCTATCTACAAACAAACATAGACAAGCAAGATACTATCAGGTACTAAGTTCATGATAAATTTAACTTCAATTAATCATATTACTTAAGAACTCCCACTTAGACAGACATCTCTCTAGTCATCTAAGTGATCACGTGATCCAAATCAACTAAACCATAACCGATCATCACATGAGATGGAGTAGTTTTCAATGGTGAACATCACTATGTTGATCATATCTACTATATGATTCACGCTCGACCTTTCGGTCTCCGTGTTCCGAGGCCATATCTGCATATGCTAGGCTCGTCAAGTTTAACCTGAGTATTCTGCGTGTGCAAAACTGGCTTGCACCCGTTGTAGATGGACGTAGAGCTTATCACACCCGATCATCACGTGGTGTCTCGGCACGACGAACTTTGGCAATGGTGCATACTCAGGGAGAACACTTCTTGATAATTTTAGTGAGAGATCACCTTAAAATGCTACCATCAATCAAAGCAAGATAAGATGCATAAAGGATAAACATCACATGTAATCAATATAAGTGATATGATATGGCCATCATCATCTTGTGCTTGTGATCTCCATCTCCGAAGCACCGTCGTGATCACCATCGTCACCGGCACGACAGCTTGATCTCCATCATAGCTTCGTTGTCGTTTACGCCGTCTATTGCTTCTACGACTATCGCTACCGCTTAGTGATAAAGTAAAGCAATTACAGGGCGTTTGCATTTCATACAATAAAGCGACAACCATATCGCTCCTGCCAGTTGCCGATAACTTCGGTTACAAAACATGATCATCTCATACAATAAAATATAGCATCACGTCTTGACCATATCACATCACAACACGCCCTGCAAAAACAAGTTAGACTTCCTCTACTTTGTTGTTGCAAATTTTACGTGGCTGCTACGGGCTTAGCAAGAACCGTTCTCACCTACGCATCAAAACCACAACGATAGTTCGTCAAATAGACTCCGTTTTAACCTTCGCAAGGACCGGGCGTAGCCACACTCGGTTCAACTAAAGTTGGAGAAACTGACACCCGCCAGCCACCTGTGTGCAAAGCACGTCGGTAGAACTAGTCTCGCGTAAGCGTACGCGTAATGTCGGTCCGGGCCGCTTCATCCAACAATACCGCCGAACCAAAGTATGACATGCTGGTAGGCAGTATGACTTATATCGTCCACAACTCACTTGTGTTCTACTCGTGCATATAACATCAACGCAAAAAACCTAGGCTCGGATGCCACTGTTGGGGAACGTAGTAATTTCAAAAAAATTCCTACGCACACGCAAGAACATGGTGATGGCATAGCAACGAGAGGGGAGAGTGTTCGTCCACGTACCCTCGTAGACCCTAAGCGGAAGCGTTATCACAACGCGGTTAATGTAGTCGTACGTCTTCACGATCCGACCGATCCAAGCACCGAACGTATGGAGCCTCCGAGTTCAGCACACATTTAGCTCGATGACGATCTCCGGCCTCCGATCCAGCCGAGCTCCGGAGATGAGTTCCGTCAGCACGATGGCGTGGTGACGATGATGATGTTCTACCGGCGCAGGGTTTCGCCTAAACTCTGCGACGATATGACCGAGGTGGAATATGGTGGAAGGGGGCACCGCACACGGCTGAGGAATGATCCGTAGATCAACTTGTGTGTCTATGGGGTGCCCCCTTCCCCCGTATATAAAGGAGGGAGGGGGAGGCCGGCCGGCCCCTTTGGGCGCGCCAAGGGAGGAGGAATCCTCCTCCTAGTAGGAGTAGGACTCCTCCTTTCCTACTCCTACTAGGAGGGGGAAGGAAGGGGGAGAGGGGGAAGGAAAGGGGGGGCGCCGCCCCCCCCCCCTTCTAGTCCAATTCGGACCAGAGGGGGGAGGGGGCGCGCAGCCCATGCTGGCCGCCCCTCTCTCCTTTCCCCTAAGGCCCATAGGCCCAATACTCTCCCGGGGGCTTCCGGTAACCCCCCCGGCACTCCGATTTTCTCCGAAATCACCCGGAACCTTTCCGGTGTCCGAATATAGTCGTCCAATATATCAATCTTTATGTCTCGGCCATTTCGAGACTCCTCGTCATGTCCGTGATCACATCTGGGACTCCGAACAAACTTCAGTACATCAAAACTTATAAACTCATAATAAAACTGTCATCGAAACGTTAAGCGTGCGGACCCTACGGGTTCGAGTACTATGTAGACATGACCTAGAACCATTCTCGGTCAATAACCAATAGCGGGACCTGGATGCCCATATTGATTCCTACATATTCTACGAAGATCTTTATCGGTCAAACCGCATAACAACATACTTTGTTCCTTTTGTCATCGGTATGTTACTTGCCCGAGATTTGATCGTCGGTATCAAATACCTAGTTCAATCTCGTTACCGGCAAGTCTCTTTACTCGTTCCGTAATACATCATCTTATAACTAACTCATTAGTTACATGCTTGCAAGGCTTAGGTGATGAGTATTACCGAGAGGGCCCAGAGATACCTCTCCGACAATCGGAGTGACAAAACCTAATCTCGAATTATGCCAACCCAACATGTACCTTCGGAAACACCTGTAGAGCACCTTTATAATCACCCAGTTACGTTGTGACGTTCGGTAGCACACAAAGTGTTCTTCCGGTATACGGGAGTTGCACAATCTCATAGTTGCAGGAACTTTGTATAAGTCATGAAGAAAGCAATAGCAGTATACTAAACGATCAAGTGCTAGGCTAACGGAATGGGTCATGTCAATCACATCATTCTCCTAATGATGTGATCTCACTAATCAAATGACAGCACATGTCTATGGTTAGGAAACATAACCATCTTTGATTAATGAGCTAGTCAAGTAGAGGCATACTAGTGACTATAGTTTTGTCTATGTATTCACACATGTATCATGTTTACGGTTAATACAATTCTAGCATGAATAATAAACATTTATCATGATATGAGGAAATAAATAATAACTTTATTATTGCCTCTAGGGCATATTTCCTTCAGTCTCCCACTTGCACTAGAGTCAATAATCTAGATTACATAGTAATGATTCTAACACCCATGGAGTCTTGGTGCTGATCATGTTTTGCTCGTGAGAGAGGCTTAGTCAATGGGTCTGCAACATTCAGATCCGTATGTATCTTGCAAATCTCTATGTCTCCCACTTGAACTTGTCCCGAATGGAATTGAAGCGTCTCTTGATGTGCTTGGTCCTCTTGTGAAATCTGGATTCCTTTGGCAAAGCAATTGCACCAGTATTGTCACAGAAGATCTTCATTGGTCCCGATGCACTAGGTATGACACCTAGATCGGAAATGAACTCCTTCATCCAGACTCCTTCATTTGCTGCTTCAGAAGCAGCTATGTACTCCGCTTCACATGTAGATCCCGCCATGACGCTTTGTTTAGAACTGCACCAACTTACAGCTCCACCGTTTAATATAAACACATATCCGGTTTGCGATTTAGAATCGTCCGGATCAGTGTCAAAGCTTGCATCGACGTAACCATTTACGATTAGCTCTTTGTCACCTCCATATACGAGAAACATATCCTTAGTCCTTTTCAGGTATTTCAGGATGTTCTTGACCGCTGTCCAGTGATCCACTCCTGGATTACTTTGGTACCTTCCTGCCAAGCTTATTGCTAAGCATACGTCAGGTCTGGTACACAGCATTGCATACATGATAGAGCCTATGGCTGAAGCATAGGTAACATTTTTCATTTTCTCTCTATCTTCTGTTGTCGTCGGGCATTGAGTTTGACTCAACTTCACACCTTGTAGCACAGGCAAGAATCCTTTCTTTGCCTGATCCATTTTGAACTTTTTCAAAATTTTGTCAAGGTATGTGCTTTGTGAAAGTCCTATCAAGCGTCTTGATCTATCTCTATAGATCTTGATGCCCAATATGTAAGCAGCTTCACCGAGGTCTTTCATTGAAAAACTTTTATTCAAGTATCCCTTTATGCTATCCAGAAATTCTATATCATTTCCAATTAATAATATGTCATCGACATATAAAACTAGAAATGCTACAGAGCTCCCACTCACTTTCTTGTAAATACAGTCTTCTCCAAAAGTCTGTATAAAACCATATGCTTTGATCACACTATCAAAGCGTTTATTCCAACTCCGAGATGCTTGCACCAGTCCATAAATGGAACGCTGGAGCTTGCATACTTTGTTAGCACCTTTTGGATCAACAAAACCTTCTGGCTGTATCATATACAACTCTTCTTCTAGAAATCCATTCAAGAAGGCAGTCTTGACATCCATTTGCCAAATTTCATAATCATGAAATGCAGCAATAGCTAACATGATTCAGACAGACTTAAGCATCGCTACGGCTGAGAAAGTCTCATCGTAGTCAACCCCTTGAACTTGTCGAAAACCTTTCGCAACAAGTCGAGCTTTATAGACAGTTACATTACCATCAGCGTCAGTCTTCTTCTTAAAGATCCATTTATTCTCAATGGCTTGCCAATCATCGGGCAAGTCAACCAAAGTCCATACTTCATTTTCATACATGGATCCCATCTCAGATTTCATGGCCTCTAGCCATTTTGCGGAATCTAGGCTCATCATCGCTTCCTCATAGTTCGTAGGTTCATCATGGTCAAGTAACATGACTTCCAGAATAGGATTACCGTACCACTCTGGTGCGGATCTTACTCTGGTAGACCTACGAGGTTCAGCAGAAACTTGATCTGAAGTTTCATGATCAATATCATTAGCTTCTTCACTAATTGGTGTAGTCGTCACAGGAACCGGTTCTCGTGATGAACTACTTTCCAATAAGGGAGTAGATACAGTTATCTCATCAAGTTCTACTTTCCTCCCACTCACTTCTTTCTAGAAAGGATCCATTCTTAGCAACGAATGTCTTGCCTTCGGATCTGTGATAGAAGGTGTATCCAACAGTCTCTTTTGGATATCCTATGAAGACACATTTTTCCGATTTGGGTTCGAGCTTATCTGGTTGAAGTTTCTTTACATAAGCATCACAGCCCCAAACTTTAAGAAACGACAACTTTGGTTTCTTGCCAAACCATAGTTCATAAGGCGTCGTCTCAACGGATTTTGATGGTGCCCTATTTAACGTGAATGCGGCCGTCTCTAAAGCATAACCCCAAAACGATAGCGGTAAGTCGGTAAGAGACATCATAGATCGCACCATATCAAGTAAAGTACGATTACGACGTTCGGACACACCATTTCGTTGTGGTGTTCCGGGTGGCGTGAGTTGCGAAACTATTCCGCATTGTTTCAAATGTAAACCAAACTCGTAACTCAAATATTCTCCTCCACGATCAGATCGTAGAAACTTTATTTTCTTGTTACGATGATTTTCCACTTCACTCTGAAATTCTTTGAACTTTTCAAATGTTTCAGACTTCTGCTTCATTAGGTAGATATACCCATATCTTCTCAAATCATCTATGAAGGTGAGAAAATAACGATATCCGCCACGAGCCTCAACATTCATTGGACCACATACATTTGTATGTATGATTTCCAACAAATCTGTTGCTCTCTCCATAGTTCCGGAGAACGGTGTTTTAGTCATCTTGCCCATGAGACACGGTTCGCAAGTACCAAGTGATTCATAATCAAGTGATTCCAGAAGTCCATCAGTATGGAGTTTCTTCATGCGTTTTACACCGATATGACCTAAACGGCAGTGCCACAAATAAGTTGCACTTTCATTATCAACTCTGCATCTTTTGGCTTCAACATTATGAATATGTGTATCATTACTATCGAGATTCAATAAAAATAGACCACTCTTCAAGGGTGCATGACCATAAAATATATTACTCATATAAATAGAACAACCATTATTCTCTGATTTAAATGAATAACCGTCTCGCATTAAACAAGATCCAGATATAATGTTCATGCTCAACGCTGGCACCAAATAACAATTATTCAGGTCTAAAACTAATCCCGAAGGTAGATGTAGAGGTAGCGTGTCGACCGCGATCACATCGACTTTCGAACCGTTTCCCACGCGCATCGTCACCTCGTCCTTGGCCAGTGCTCGCTTATTCCATAGTCCCTGTTTCGAGTTGCAAATATTAGCAACAGAACCAGTATCAAATACCCAGGTGCTACTACGAGCTCTAGTTAGGTACACATCAATAACATGTATATCACATATACCTTTGTTCACTTTGCCATCCTTCTTATCCGCCAAATACTTGGGGCAGTTCCGCTTCCAGTGACCAGTCTGCTTGCAGTAGAAGCACTCAGTTTCAGGTCTAGGTCCAGACTTGGGTTTCTTCTCTTGAGCAGCAACTTGCTTGCCATTCTTTTTGAAGTTCCCCTTCTTCTTCCCTTTGCCCTTTTTCTTGAAACTAGTGGTCTCGTTGACCATCAACACTTGATGCTCCCTCTTGATTTCTACCTCCGCGGCTTTAAGAATTGCGAACAGCTCGGGAATAGTCTTGTTCATCCCTTGCATATTATAGTTCATCACAAAGCTCTTGTAGGTTGGTGGCAGTGATTGGAGAATTCTGTCAATGACACTATCATTAGGAAGATTAACTCCCAGTTGAATCAAGTGATTATTATACCCAGACATTCTGAGTATGTGTTCACTGACAGAACTATTCTCCTCCATCTTGCAGCTATAGAACTTATTGGAGACTTCATATCTCTCAATCCGGGCATTTGCTTGAAATATTAACTTCAACTCTTGGAACATCTCATATGCTCCATGACGTTCAAAACATCGTTGAAGACCTGGTTCTAAGCCGTAAAGCATGGCACACTGAACTATAGAGTAGTCATCAGCTTTGCTCTGCCAGACGTTCTTAACGTCGTCAGTTGCATCAGCAGCAGGCCTGGCACCCAGCGGTGCTTCCAGGACGTAACTCTTCTGTGCAGCAATGAGGATAATCCTCAGGTTACGGACCCAGTCCGTGTAATTGCTACCATCATCTTTCAACTTTGCTTTCTCAAGGAACGCATTAAAATTCAACGGAACAACAGCACGAGCCATCTATCTACAAACAAACATAGACAAGCAATATACTATCAGGTACTAAGTTCATGATAAATTTAAGTTCAATTAATCATATTACTTAAGAACTCCCACTTAGACAGACATCTCTCTAGTCATCTAAGTGATCACGTGATCCAAATCAACTAAACCATAACCGATCATCACGTGAGATGGAGTAGTTTTCAATGGTGAACATCACTATGTTGATCATATCTACTATATGATTCACGCTCGACCTTTCGGTCTCCGTGTTCCGAGGCCATATCTACATATGCTAGGCTCGTCAAGTTTAACCTGAGTATTCTGCGTGTGCAAAACTGGCTTGCACCCGTTGTAGATGGACGTAGAGCTTATCACACCCGATCATCACGTGGTGTCTCGGCACGACGAACTTTGGCAACGGTGCATACTCAGGGAGAACACTTCTTGATAATTTTAGTGAGAGATCACCTTAAAATGCTACCATCAATCAAAGCAAGATAAGATGCATAAAGGATAAACATCACATGTAATCAATATAAGTGATATGATATGGCCATCATCATCTTGTGCTTGTGATCTCCATCTCCGAAGCACCGTCGTGATCACCATCGTCACCGGCGCGACAGCTTGATCTCCATCGTAGCATCGTTGTCGTTTACGCCGTCTATTGCTTCTACGACTATCGCTACCGCTTAGTGATAAAGTAAAGCAATTACAGGGCGTTTGCATTTCATACAATAAAGCGACAACCATATCGCTCCTGCCAGTTGCCGATAACTTCGGTTACAAAACATGATCATCTCATACAATAAAATATAGCATCACGTCTTGACCATATCACATCACAACATGCCCTGCAAAAACAAGTTAGACGTCCTCTACTTTGTTGTTGCAAATTTTACGTGGCTGCTACGGGCTTAGCAAGAACCGTTCTCACCTACGCATCAAAACCACAACGATAGTTCGTCAAATAGACTCTGTTTTAACCTTCGCAAGGACCGGGCGTAGCCACACTCGGTTCAACTAAAGTTGGAGAAACTGACACCTGCCAGCCACCTGTGTGCAAAGCACGTCGGTAGAACCAGTCTCGCGTAAGCGTACGCGTAATGTCGGTCCGGGCCGCTTCATCCAACA
The DNA here is from genome assembly GCA_963921465.1 of Triticum timopheevii. Lineage (NCBI taxonomy): Eukaryota > Viridiplantae > Streptophyta > Magnoliopsida > Poales > Poaceae > Triticum > Triticum timopheevii. The sequence goes on along the minus strand of OY997274.1, from coordinate 128,479,503 downwards.
ATACCGCCGAACCAAAGTATGACATGCTGGTAGGCAGTATGAGTTATATCGTCCACAACTCACTTGTGTTCTACTCGTGCATATAACATCAACGCATAAAACCTAGGCTCGGATGCCACTGTTGGGGAACGTAGTAATTTCAAAAAAATTCCTACGCACACGCAAGAACATGGTGATGGCATAGCAACGAGAGGGGAGAGTGTTCGTCCACGTACCCTCGTAGACCGTAAGCGGAAGCGTTATCACAACGCGGTTAATGTAGTCGGACGTCTTCATGATCTGACCGATCCAAGCACTGAACGTATGGAGCCTCCGAGTTCAGCACACGTTCAGCTCGATGACGATCTCCGGCCTCTGATCCAGCCGAGCTCCAGAGATGAGTTCCGTTAGCACGATGGTGTGGTGACGATGATGATGTTCTTCCTGCGCAGGATTTCGCCTAAGCTCCGCGACGATATGACCGAGGTGGAATATGGTGGAAGGGGGCACCGCACACGGCTGAGGAATGATCCGTAGATCAACTTGTGTGTCTATGGGGTGCCCCCTTCCCCCGTATATAAAGGAGGGAGGGGGAGGCCGGCCGGCCCCTTTGGGCGCGCCAAGGGAGGAGGAATCCTCCTCCTAGTAGGAGTAGGACTCCTCCTTTCCTACTCCTACTAGGAGGGGGAAGGAAGGGGGAGAGGGGGAAGGAAAGGGGGGGCGCCGCCCACCCCCCCCCCCTTCTAGTCCAATTCGGACCAGAGGGGGGAGGGGGCGCGCGGCCCATGCTGGCCGCCCCTCTCTCCTTTCCCCTAAGGCCCATAGGCCCAATACTCTCCCGGGTGGTTCCGGTAACCCCCCCGGCACTCCGGTTTTCTCCGAAATCACCCGGAACCTTTCCGGTGTCCGAATATAGTCGTCCAGTATATCAATCTTTATGTCTCGACCATTTCGAGACTCCTCATCATGTCCGTGATCACATCCGGGACTCCGAACAAACTTCGGTACATCAAAACTTATAAACTCATAATAAAACTGTCATCGAAACGTTAAGCGTGCGGACCCTACGGGTTCGAGAACTATGTAGACATGACCTAGAACCATTCTCGGTCAATAACCAATAGCGGGACATGGATGCCCATATTGGTTCCTACATATTCTACGAAGATCTTTATCGGTCAAACTGCATAACAACATACTTTGTTCCTTTTGTCATCGGTATGTTACTTGCCCGAGATTTGATCGTCGGTATCCAATACCTAGTTCAATCTCGTTACCGGCAAGTCTCTTTACTCGTTCCGCAATACATCATCTTATAACTAACTCATTAGTTACATGCTTGCAAGGCTTAGGTGATGAGTATTACCGAGAGGGCCCAGAGATACCTCTCCGACAATCGGAGTGACAAAACCTAATCTCGAATTATGCCAACCCAACATGTACCTTCGGAAACACCTGTAGAGCACCTTTATAATCACCCAGTTACGTTGTGACGTTCGGTAGCACACAAAGTGTTCTTCCGGTATACGGGAGTTGCATAATCTCATGGTTGCAGGAACTGTGTATAAGTCATGAAGAAAGCAATAGCAGTATACTAAACGATCAAGTGCTATGCTAACGGAATGGGTCATGTCAATCACATCATTCTCCTAACGATGTGATCTCACTAATCAAATGACAACACATGTCTATGGTTAGGAAACATAACCATCTTTGATTAATGAGCTAGTCAAGTAGAGGCATACTAGTGACTATAGTTTTGTCTATGTATTCACACATGTATCATGTTTCCGGTTAATACAATTCTAGCATGAATAATAAACATTTATCATGATATGAGGAAATAAATAATAACTTTATTATTGCCTCTAGGGCATATTTCCTTCAGCTACACCTCGTCCTCCTCCCACAGCAGCTTGGCGAAGCCCTGCCGGAGTTCTGCTGCATCCACCACCACGCCGTCGTGCTGCTGGATCATCATCAACCTCTCCTTCCCCCTCGCTGGATCAAGAAGGAGGAGACGTCATCCGCTCCGTACGTGTGTTGGACGCAGAGGTGCTGTCCGTTCGGCACTTGGTCATCGGTGATTTGAATCACGGTGAGTACGACTCCATCATCACCGTTCTCTTGAACGCTTCCGCACGCGATCTACAAGTGGTATGTAGATGCAATCTCTCTCCCATGACTCGTTGCTTAGATGAACTCATAGATGGATCTTGGTGAAACCGTAGGAAAAATTTTAATTTTCTGCAACGTTCCCCAACAAGAATAGCCATACATCATTGGGAAATAATATATAGCATTGAGCACCATGTTTAAGTAGAGATTACAGCGGGTAAAAGAGAGGTTACACCACTGCATAGAGGGGGAGAGAGTTGGTGATGACGGCAGCGAAGTTGTTGGTGTAGATCGTCGTCACGATGATGGCCCCGGCAGCGTTTCGGCACCACCGGGAGAGAGGGGGAGAGAGCCCCCCCTCCTTATTCTAGTTCCTTGGCCTCCCCCTAGATGGGAAGAGGGTTTCCCCTCTGGTCCTTGGCTTCCATGGCGACGGAGGGGCGGGAGCCCCTCTAAGATTGGATCTCTCTCTCTCTCTCTCTCACTCTCTCTCTCTCTATTTCCCTCTATTTCTGCGTTTCCAGATTCTGGCCTTTCACCGTTTCTTAAATTCCCATAAATCCGTAACTCCGATTGGGCCGAAATTTTAACATGATTTTTATCCGGATATTATCTTTCTTGCGGCGAAAGAAGGGCACCAACCGCCTTACGGGGTGGCTACATGGGTCCAGGGCGCACCCTACCCCTTGGGGTGCGCCCCTATGGCTTCTGGGCCCTCAGGCATCGACTCGCATTGATTCCAATTCCCAAAATCACATATATTCCAAAAAAATCTCCATAAGTTTTTATTGCGTTTGGAATTTGTTTGATATGGATTTTCTGCGAAACAAAAACATGCAACAAATAGGAACTGGCAATGGGCACTGGATCAATTGTTGGGGAATGTAGTAATTTCAAAAAAAATTCTACGCACACGCAAGATCATGGTGATGCATAGCAACGAGAGGGGAGAGTGTTGTCTACGTACCCTCGTAGACCGAAGCGGAAGCATTGATGCAACATAGAGGAAGTAGTCATACGTCTTCCCAGTCCAACCGATCCAAGCACCGTTACTCCGGCACCTCCGAGTTCTTGACACACGTACAGCTCGATGACGCACCCCGGGCTTCGATCCAGCAAAGCTTCGGGGAGGAGTTCTGTCAGCACGACAGCGTGGAGACGATCTTGATGTTCAACTGTCGCAGGGCTTCGCCTAAACACCGCTACAATATGACCGAGGTGTAATATCGTGGAGGGGGCACCTCACACGGCTAAGGAACGATCACGAAGATCAACTTGTGTTTCCATGGGGTGCCCCCTACCCCCGTATATAAAGGAGTGGAGGAGGGGAGGGCCGGCCCTCTTCTATGGCGCGCCCTAGGGGAGTCCTACTCCCACCGGGAGTAGGATTCCCCCTTTCCTAGTCCAACTAGGAGTCCTTCCATGTATTAGGTGTAGGAGACAAGGAAGGGGAAGAGAGAAGGGAAGGAAGGAGGGGGTGCGGCCCCTTCCCCTAGTCCAATTCGGACTAGGCCATGGGGGGCGCGTGGCCTGCCCTAGGCAGCCCCTCTCTCTTTCCCGCAGGGCCCAATAAGGCCCAATACTTCTCCCCGGCGAATTCCCGTAACTCTCCGGTACTCCGAAAAATACCCAAATCACTCGGAACCTTTCCGAACTCCGAATATAGTCGTCCAATATATCGATCTTTACGTCTCGACCATTTCGAGACTCCTCGTCATGTCCCCGATCTCATCTGGGACTACAAACTCGTTCGGTACATCAAAACTCATAAACTCATAATATAACTATTATCGAAACCTTAAGCGTGCGGACCCTACGGGTTCGAGAACTATGTAGACATGACCTAGAACTATTCTCGGTCAATAACCAATAGCGGGACCTGGATGCCCATATTGGCTCCTACATATTCTACGAAGATCTTTATCGGTCAAACCGCATAACAACATACGTTGTTCCCTTTGTCATCGGTATGTTACTTGCCCGAGTTTCGATCGTCGGTATCCAATACCTAGTTCAATCTCGTCACCAGCAAGTCTCTTTACTCGTTCTGTAATGCATCATCCCGTAACCAACTCATTGGTCACATTGCTTGCAAGGCTTATAATGATGTGCATTACCGAGAGGGCCCAGAGATACCTCTCCGACAATCGGAGTGACAAAACCTAATCTCGAAATACGCCAACTCAACATGTACCTTCAGAGACACCTATAGTACTCCTTTATAATCACCCAGTTACGTTGTGACGTTTGGTAGTACCCAAAGTGTTCCTCCGGTAAACGGGAGTTGCATAATCTCATAGTTACAGGAACATGTATAAGTCATGAAGAAAGCAATAGCAACATACTAAACGATCAAGTGCTAAGCTAACGGAATGGGTCAAGTCAATCACATCATTCTCCTAATGATGTGATCTCGTTAATCAAATGACAACTCTTTTGTCCATGGCTAGGAAACATAACCATCTCTGATAAACGAGCTAGTCAAGTAGAGGCATACTAGTGACACTATGTTTGTCTATGTATTCACACATGTATTATGTTTCCGGTTAATACAATTCTAGCATGAATAATAAACATTTATCATGAAATAAGGAAATAAATAATAACTTTATTATTGCCTCTAGGGCATATTTCCTTCAGTCTCCCACTTGCACTAGAGTCAATAATCTAGTTCACATCGTCGTGTGATTTAACACCAATGTTCACATCTGTATGTGATTAATACCCATAGTTCACATCATCATGTGATCAACACCCAAAGGGTTTACTAGAGTCAATAATCTAGTTCACATTGCTATGTGATTAACTAAGGTATGATCATGTTTTGCTTGTGAGAGAAGTTTAGTCAATGGGTCTGTCATATTCAGAGCCGTATGTATTTTGCAAATATTCTATGTCTACAATGCTTTGCACGGAGCTACTCTAGCTAATTTCTCCCACTTTCAATATGTATCCAGATTGAGACTTAGAGTCATCTAGATCGGTGTGAAAACTTGCACCGAGGTAACTTTTACGACGGGCTCTTTTATCACCTCCATAATCGAGAAATATTTCCTTAGTTCTCACTAAGGATATTCTTGACCGCTGTCCAGTGATCTACTCTTAGATCAAAATTGTATTCCTTTGTCAAACTCAGAGCAAGGTATACAATAGGTCTGGTTTACATCATAGCATACTTTATAGAACCTATGACTGAGGCATAGGGAATGACTTTTCATTCTCTTTCTATTTTCTGCCATGGTCGGGTCTTGAGTCTTACTCAACTTCACACCTTTGCATCACAGGCAAGAACTCCTTCTTTGACTGTTCCATTTGGAACTATTCAAAAAGTTATCAAGGTATGTACTCATTGAAAAATCTTATCAAGCGTCTTGATCTATCTACATAGATCTTGATGCTCAATGTGTAAGCAGCTTCACCGAGGTCTTGCTTTGAAAGAACTCCTTTCAAACACTCCTTTATGCTTTGCAGAATAATTCTACATTATTTCCTGTCAACTATATGTCATTCACATATACTTATCAGAAATGTTGTAATGCTCCCACTCACTTTCTTGTAAATACAGGCTTCACCGTAAGTCTGTACAAAACTATATGCTTTGATCAACTCATCAAAGCGTATATTCCAACTCCGAGATGCTTGCACCAGTCCATAGATGGATCGCTGGAGCATGCACATTTTGTTAGCACCTTTAGGATTGACAAAACCTTCTGGTTGCATCATATACGACTCTTCTTTAAGAAAACCATTAAGGAATGCAGTTTTGACATCCATTTGCCAGATTTCATAAAATGTGGCAATTGCTAACATGATTCGGACAGACTTAAGCATCACTACAGATGAGAAAATCTCATTGTAGTCAACACCTTGAACTTGTCGAAAACCTTTTTGCGACAAGTCGAGCTTTGTAGATAGTAACACTACAATCAGCATCTGTCTTCCTCTTGAAGATCCATTTATTTAACATGGCTTGCTGATCATCGAGCAAGTCAATCAAAGTCCATACTTTGTTCTCACACATGGATCCTCTCTCAGATTTCATGGCCTCCAGCCATTTTGCGGAATCTGGGCTCATCATCGCTTCCTCATAGTTCGTAGGTTTATCATGGTCTAGTAACATGACTTTCAGAACAGGATTACCGTACCACTCTGGTGCGGACCGTACTCTGGAAGACCTACGAGGTTCTGTAGTAACTTGATCTGAAGTTTCATGATCATCATCATTAGCTTCCTCACTAATTGGTGTAGGAATCACTGGAACTGATTTCAGTGATGAACTATTTTCCAATTCGGGAGAAGGTACAGTTACCTCATCAAGTTCTACTTTCCTCCCTCTCACTTCTTTCGAGAGAAACTCCTTCTCTAGAAAGGATCCATTCTTAGCAACAAATGTTTTGCCTTCGGATCTGTGATAGAAGGAGTACCCAACAGTTTCTTTTGCGTATTCTATGAAGACGCACTTCTCCGATTTGGGTTTGAGCTTATCAGGTTGAAAACCTTTTTCATATAAGCATCGCAACCCCAAACTTTAAGAAACGACAGCTTAGGTTTACTGCTAAACCATAGTTCATACGGTGTTATCTCAACGGATTTAGATGGTGCCCTTTTAACGTGAATGCAGCTGTCTCTAATGCATAACCCAAAAAACAATAGTGGTAAATCAGTAAGAGACATCATAGATCGCACCATATCCAATAAAGTGCGGTTACGACGTTCGGACACACCATTATGATGTGGTGTTCCAGGTGGCATGAATTTGTGAAACTATTCCACATTGTTTCAATTGAAGACCAAACTCGTAACTCAAATATTTGTCTCCGCGATCAGATCATAGAAACCTTATTTTCTTGTTACGATGATTTTCCACTTCACTCTGAAATTCTTTGAACTTTTCAAATGTTTCAGACTTATGTTTCATCAAGTAGATATACCCATATCTGCTCAAATCATCTATGAAAGTCAGAAAATAACGATACCCGCCGCGAGCCTTAACACTCATCGGATCGCATACATCAGTATGTATTATTTCCAATAAGTCATTTGCTCGCTCCACTGTTCCGGAGAACGGAGTCTTAGTCATCTTGCCCATGAGGCATGGTTCGCAAGCATAAAGTGATTCATAATCAAGTGATTCCAAAATCCCATCAGCATGGAGTTTCTTTACGCGCTTTACACCAATATGACCTAAACGGAAGTGCCACAAATAAGTTGCACTATCATTATTAACTTTGCATCTTTTGGTTTCAATATTATGAATATGTGTATTACTACGATCAAGATCCAATGAACCATTTTCATTGGGTGTGTAACCATATAAGGTTTTATTCATGTAAACAGAACAACAGTTTATTCTCTTACTTAAATGAATAACCGTATTGCAATAAACACGATCAAATCATATTCATGCTCAACGCAAACACCAAATAACATTTATTTAGGTTCAACACTAATCCCGAAAGTATAGGGAGTGTGCGATGATGATCATATCAATCTTGAAACTACTTTCAACACACATCGTCACTTCACCCTTAAGTAGTTTCTGTTTATTCTGCAACTCCTGTTTCGAGTTACTACTCTTAGTAACTGAAACAGTACCAGATACCGAGGGGTTGCTATAAACACTAGTAAAGCACACATCAATAACCTGTATATCAAATATACCCTTGTTCACTTTGCCATCCTTCTTATCCACCAAATACTTGGGGTAGTTCTACTTTCAGTGACCAGTCCCTTTGAAGTAGAAGCACTTAGTCTCATGCTTAGGTCCAGACTTGGGCTTATTCACTTGAGCAGCAACTTGCTTGCCGTTCTTCTTGAAGTTCCCTTCTATCCCTTTGCCCTTTTCTTGAAACTAGTGGTCTTGTTAACCATCAACACTTGATGTTCTTTCTTGATTTCTACCTTCATCGATTTCATCATCATGAAAAAACTCGGGAATCATTTTCATCATCCCTTGCATACTATAGTTCATCACGAAGTTCTACTAACTTGGTGATGGTGACTAGAGAATTCTGTCAATCACTATCTTATCTGGAAGATTAACTCCCACTTGATTCAAGCGATTGTGGTACCCAGACAATCTGAGCACATGCTCACTAGTTGAGCGATTCTCCTCCATCTTTTAGCTATAGAACTTGTTGGAGACTTCATATCTCTCAACTCGGGTATTTGCTTGAAATATTAACTTCAATTCCTGGAACATCTCATATGGTCCATGATGTTCAAAACATCTTTGAAGTCCCGATTCTAAGCCATGAAGTATGATGCACAAAACTATCAAGTAGTCATCATATTGAGCTAGCCAAACGTTCATAAAGTCTGCATCTGCTCCAGCAATAGGTCTGTCACCTAGCGGTGCATTAAGGACATAATTCTTCTATGCAGCAATCAGGATAAACCTCAGATCGCGGATCCAATCCGCATCATTGCTACTAACATTTTTCAACACAATTTTCTCTAGGAACATATCAAAATAAACATATGAAAGCAACAACGCAAGCTATTGATCTTACAACATAATTTGCAAAATACTACCAGGACTAAATTCATGATAAATTTAAGTTCAATTAATCATATTACTTAAGAACTCCCACTTAGACAGACATCTCTCTAGTCATCTAAGTGATCACGTGATCCAAATCAACTAAACCATAACCGATCATCACGTGAGATGGAGTAGTTTTCAATGGTGAACATCTCTATGTTGATCATATCTACTATATGATTCACGCTCGACCTTTCGGTCTCCGTGTTCCGAGGCCATATCTGCATATGCTAGGCTCGTCAAGTTTAACCTGAGTATACTGCGTGTGCAAAACTGGCTTGCACCCGTTGTAGATGGACGTAGAGCTTATCACACCCGATCATCACGTGGTGTCTCGGCACGACGAACTTTGGCAACGGTGCATACTCAGGGAGAACACTTCTTGATAATTTTAGTGAGAGATCATCTTAAAATGCTACCGTCAATCAAAGCAAGATAAGATGCATAAAGGATAAACATCACATGCAATCAATATAAGTGATATGATATGGCCATCATCATCTTGTGCTTGTGATCTCCATCTCCGAAGCACCGTCGTGATCACCATCGTCACCGGCGCGACACCTTGATCTCCATCGTAGCATCGTTGTCGTTTACGCCATCTATTGCTTCTACGACTATCGCTACCGCTTAGTGATAAAGTAAAGCAATTACAGAGCGTTTGCATTTCATACAATAAAGCGACAACCATATGGCTCCTGCCAGTTGCCGATAACTTCGGTTACAAAACATGATCATCTCATACAATAAAATATAGCATCACGTCTTGACCATATCACATCACAACATGCCCTGCAAAAATAAGTTAGACGTCCTCTACTTTGTTGTTGCAAATTTTACGTGGCTGCTATGGGCTTAGCAAGAACCGCTCTTACCTACGCATCAAAAAACCACAACGATAGTTCGTCAAGTTGGTGCTGTTTTAACCTTCGCAAGGACCGGGCGTAGCCACACTCGATTCAGCTAAAGTGAGAGAGACAGACACCCGCCAGTCACCTTTAAGCACGAGTGCTCATAACGGTGAAACCAGTCTCGCGTAAGCGTACGCGTAATGTCGGTCCGGGCCGCTTCATCTCACAATACCGCCGAACCAAAGTATGACATGCTGGTAAGCAGTATGACTTGTATCGCCCACAACTCACTTGTGTTCTACTTGTGCATATAACATCAACGCATAAAACCTGGCTCGGATGCCACTGTTGGGGAACGTAGTAATTTCAAAAAAAATTCTACGCACACGCAAGATCATGGTGATGCATAGCAATGAGAGGGGAGAGTGTTGTCTACGTACCCTCGTAGACCGAAGCGGAAGCATTGACGCAACATAGAAGAAGTAGTCATACGTCTTCCCAGTCCAACCGATCCAAGCACCGTTACTCCGGCACCTCCGAGTTCTTGACACACGTACAGCTCGATGACGCACCCCGGGCTTCGATCCAGCAAAGCTTCGGGGAGGAGTTCTGTCAGCATGACGGCGTGGTGACGATCTTGATGTTCAACTGTCGCAGGGCTTCGCCTAAGCACCGCTACAATATGACCGAGGTGTAATATCATGGAGGGGGGCACCGCACACGGCTAAGGAACGATCACGAAGATCAACTTATGTTTCCATGGGGTGCCCCCTACCGCCATATATAAAGGAGTGGAGGAGGGAAGGGCCGGCCCTCTTCTATGGCGCGCCCTAGGGGAGTCCTACTCCCACCGGGAGTAGGATTCCCCCTTTCCTAGTCCAACTAGGAGTCCTTCCATGTATTAGGAGTAGGAGACAAGGAAGGGGAAGAGAGAAGGGAAGGAAGGAGGGGGTGCGGCCCCTCCCCCTAGTCCAATTCGGACTAGGCCATGGGGGGCGCGCGGCCTGCCGTAGGCAGCCCCTCTCTCTTTCCCGCAGGGCCCAATAAGGCCCAATACTTCTCCCCGGCGAATTCCCGTAACTCTCCGGTACTCCGAAAAATACCCGAATCACTCGAAACCTTTCCGAACTCCGAATATAGTCGTCCAATATATCGATCTTTACGTCTCGACCATTTCGAGACTCCTCGTCATGTCCCCGATCTCATCCGGGACTCCGAACTCCTTCGGTACATCAAAACTCATAAACTCATAATATAACTGTCATCGAAACCTTAAGCGTGCGGACTCTACGGGTTCGAGAACTATGTAGACATGACCTAGAACTATTCTCGGTCAATAACCAATAGCGGGACCTGGATGTCCATATTGGCTCCTACATATTCTACGAAGATCTTTATCGGTCAAACCGCATAACAACATACGTTGTTCCCTTTGTCATCGGTATGTTACTTGCCCGAGATTCGATCGTCGGTATCCAATACCTAGTTCAATCTCGTCACTGGCAAGTCTCTTTACTCGTTCTGTAATGCATCATCCCGTAACCAACTCATTGGTCACATTGCTTGCAAAGCTTATAATGATGTGCATTACCGAGAGGGCCCAGAGATACCTCTCCGACAATCGGAGTGACAAAACCTAATCTCGAAATACGCCAACTCAACATGTACCTTCGGAGACACCTGTAGTACTCCTTTATAATCACCCAGTTACGTTGTGACGTTTGGTAGTACCCAAAGTGTTCCTCCGGTAAACGGGAGTTGCATAATCTCATAGTTACAGGAACATGTATAAGTCATGAAGAAAGCAATAGCAACATACTAAACGATCAAGTGCTAAGCTAACGGAATGGGTCAAGTCAATCACATCATTCTCCTAATGATGTGATCTCGTTAATCAAATGACAACTCTTTTGTCCATGGCTAGGAAACATAACCATCTCTGATAAACGAGCTAGTCAAGTAGAGGCATACTAGTGACACTATGTTTGTCTATGTATTCACACATGTATTATGTTTCCGGTTAATACGATTCTAGCATGAATAATAAACATTTATCATGAAATAAGGAAATAAATAATAACTTTATTATTGCCTCTAGGGCATATTTCCTTCATCAATGTGTTAGTCCAAGAAAATCATATAAATTGTTGTGAAAAGTATGTAAAAGTTGTAGAATATTGGCATGAAAAAAAATCAAAAATTATAGATACGACGGAGACGTATCAGCATCCCCAAGCTTAATTTCTTCTCGTCCTCGAGTAGGTAAATGATAAAAAAGATATTTTTTGATGTGGAATGCTACCTAGCATAATCTTGATCATATAATATAATCATGGCATCAATATTAAGACACGAGTGATTCAAAGCAATAGTCTATAATTTGACATAAAGACAATAATACTTCGAGCATACTAATAAAGCAATCATGTCTTCTCAGAATAACATGGCTAGAAGAAAGTTATCCCTTCAAAATCATATAGTCTGTCTATGCTCCATCTTCATCACACAAAGTATTTTATCATGCACAACCCTGATCACAAAGCCAAGCAATAGTTTCATACTTTTAATGTTCTCAAGATTTTTCAACTTTCACGCAATACATGAGCGTGACCCATGGATATAGCACTATAGGTGGAATAGAATATGACGGAGGTTGTGTGGAGAAGACAAAATAGGAGAAAGTCTCACATCAATGCCGCTAATCAATGGGCTATGGAGATGCCCATCAAACTATGTCAATGCAAGTGAGTAGGGATTGCCATGCAACAGATGCACTAAGAGCTATAAGTGTATGAAACGTCAAACTGAAAACTAAGTGGGTGTGCATCCAACTTGCTTGCTCATGAAGACCATGGGCATTTGAGGAAGCCCATCATCGGAATATACAAGCCAAGTTCTATAATGAAAATTCCCACTAGTATATGAAAGTTATAACTCAAGAGACTCTCTATATGAAGAACATGGTGCTACTCTGAAGCACAAGTGTGGTAAATGCATAGTAGCATTGCTCCTTCTCTCTTTTTCTCTCATTTTTTATTTTATTTTTATTTTTGGGGGCTCTCTCCTTTTGTTGGCCTATTTTTTTTCGTCCGGAGTCTCATCCCGACTTGTGGGGGAATCATAGTCTCCATCATCCTTTCCTCACTAGGACAATGCTCTAATAAAGATGATCATCACACTTTTATTTACTTACAACTCGATACTAGAACAAAATATGATTATATGAATACCTCTGGTGGTGTACCAGGATGTACAATGATCTAGCGTAGCAAACATATCAAAAAACGGATAAGCCATGAAAATATCATACTACCTATCTTACGATCATGCAAAGCAATATGACAATGAATGCTCAAGTCATATATACGATGATGGAAGTTGCATGGAAATATATCTCAGAATGGCTATAGAAATGTCATGATAGGTAGGTACGGCAGCTGTTTTGAGGGAGATATAAGGAGGCTTATGTGTGATAGATCTTACCATATCGTGTGGTTTGGATGCACGGGCGAAGTTTGCACCGACTCTCGAGGTGAGAAAGGGCAATGCACGGTACCGAAGAGGCTAGCGATGATGGCAGGGTGAGAGTGGATATAATCCATGGACTCAACATTAGTCATAAAGAACTCACATACTTATTGCAAAAGTTTATTAGCCATCAAAACAAAGTACTAATATGCATGCTCTTAGGGGGTAGATTGGTAGGAAAATACCATCGCTCGTCCCCGACTGCCACTCATAAGGAAGACAATAAAAAATAAATCATGCTCCGACTTCAACACATAACGGTTCACCATACGTGCATACTTCGGGAATCACAAACCTTAACACAACTATTTCTACCAATCCACAAATACTCACTAGCGTGACTCTAATATCACCGTCTTTATATCGCAAAACTATGGCAAGGAATCAAACATATCATATTCAGCGATCTACAAGTTTTATGTAGGATTTTAGGACTAACCATGTGAATGACCAATTCATGTTAACTCTCTAACTAGATATAAGTGAAGCATGAGAGTTTAATTCTTTCTATAAAAGATATGCCCACGCTCTAACAAATATAAAGTGAAGCAAAAGAGCATTCTACAAATGGAGATTTTTTATGTGTAGATAAACAGTCAATCTAAACTTCAAAAGATATAGGTGAAGCACATGAAGCATTTCTATAAAGCCATACTCAAAAGATGTAAGTGAAGTGCAAAGAGTATTCTATAAATCAACCAAGGACTATCTCATACCAGCATGGTGCATAAAAAAAGGAAAAAATAAAGACAAAAGACCCTCCAAGATTTACGCATATCATGTGACGAATAGAAATATAGCTCCAAGTAAAATTACCGATGATCGTTGGAAGAAAGAGGGGATGCCTTCCAGGGCATCCCCAAGCTTAGTTGCTTGGGAGTACTTGAATATTACCTTGGGGTGCCTCGGGCATCCCCAAGCATAGGCTCTTGCCACTCCTTATTCCTTCATCCATCGTGATCTCACCCAAAACATGAAAACTTCAATCACACAAAACTTAACAAAACCCTCGTGAGATCTGTTAGTATAATAAAACAAATCACCACTTTAAGTATTGTTGCAAACCCATTCATATTCTATTTTTGCATTGTAGCTACAGTATTATAACTTCTCTATGGCTTATACAACCGATAAAATCGATAGTTTCATCAAAATGAGCAAAACAATGCATCAAAAATAGAATTTGTCTTAAACAGGACAGTCTGTATGATAACCCACAAGTATAGGGGATCGCAACAGTTTTCGAGAGTAGAGTATTCAACCCAAATTTATTGATTCGACACAAGGGGAGCCAAAGAATATTCTCAAGTATTAGTAGTTGAGTTGTCAATTCAACCACACCTGGATAACTTAGTATCTGTAGCAAAGTATTTAGTAGCAAAGTAGTATGATAGTAACGGTAACAGTGGCAAAAGTAATGATAGCAGTTTTGTAGTAATTGTAACAGTAGCAACGGTAAAGTAAATAAGCAAAACACAATATGTGAAAAAGCTCGTAGGCATTGGATCAATGATGGATAATTATGTTGGATGCGATTCCTCATGTAATAGCTATAGCATAGGGTGACACAGAACTAGCTCCAGTTCATCAATGTAATGTAGGCATGTATTCCGAATATAGTCATACGTGCTTATGGAAAAGAACTTGCATGACATCTTTTGTCCTACCCTCCCGTGGCAGCGGGGTCCTAATGGAAACTAAGGGATATTAAGGCCTCCTTTTTATAGAGAACCGGACCAAAGCATTAGCACTTAGTGAATACATGAACTCCTCAAAATACGGTCATCACCGAGAAGTATCCCCATTATTGTCACTTCGGGGTTGTCGGATCATAACACATAATAGGTGACTATAGACTTGCAAGATAGGATCAAGAACTCACATATTCATGGTAACATAATAGGTTCAGATCTGAAATCATGGCACTCGGGCCCTAGTGACAAGCATTAAGCATAGCAAAGTCATAGCAACATCAATCTCAGAACATAGTGGATACTAGGGATCAAACCCTAACAAAACTAACTTGATTACATTGTAAATCTCATCCAACCCATCACCGTCTAGCAAGCCTACGATGGAATTACTCACGCACGGCGGTGAGCATCATGAAATTGGTGATGGAGGATGGTTGATGATGACGACGGCGACGAATCCCCCTCTCCGGAGCTCTGAACGGACTCCAGATCAGCCCTCCCGAGAGAGATTAGGGCTTGGCGGCGGCTCCGTATCGTAAAATGCGATGAAACTTTCTCTCTAATTTTTTTCTCCGCGAAACAGAATATATAGAGTTGGAGTTGAGGTCGGTGGAGCATTAGGGGGCCCACAAGACAGGGGGTGCGCCTAGGGGGAGCGGGCGCCCCCCCCCACCCTCGTGGACAGGGTGTGGGCCCCCTGGCCTTGATTCTTCCACTAGTATTTTTTATATTTTCCAAAAGTTATCTCCGTGGATTTTCAGGTCATTCCGAGAACTTTTGTTTTCTGCACAATAAATAACACCATGGCAGTTCTGCTGAAAACAGCGTCAGTATGGGTTAGTTTCATTCAAATCATGCAAGTTAGAGTCCAAAACAAGGGAAAAAGTGTTTGGAAAAGTATATACGTTGGAGACGTATCAACTCCCCCAAGCTTAAACCTTTGCTTGTCCTCAAGCAATTCAGTTCATAAACTGAAAGTGATAAAGAAAAACTTTTACAAACTGTGTTTGCTCTTGTTGTTGTAAATATGTAAAGCCAGCATTCAAGTTTTCAGCAAATATTATGAACTAACCATATTTACAATAACACTTAGATCTCATGTTTACTCATATCAATGACATAATCAACTAGCGAGCAATAATAATAAATCTCGGATGACAACACTTTCTCAAAACAATCATAATATGATATAACAAGATGGTATCTCGCTAGCCCTTTCTGAGACCGCAAAACATAAATGCAGAGCACCTTTAAAGATCAAGGACTGACTAAACATTGTAATTCATGGTAAAAAAGATCCAGTCAAGTCATACCCAATATAAACTAATAGTAATGAATGCAAATGATAGTGTGCTCTCCAGCGGGTGCTTTTTAATAAGAGGGTGATGACTCAACATAAAAGTAAATAGATAGGCCCTTCGCAGAGGGAAGTAGGGATTTGTAGAGATGCCAGAGCTCGATTTTAAAATAGAGATGAATAACATTTTGAGCTGTATACTTTCACTGTTAATGCAACAACTATGAGATGGCGATATCTTCCATGCTACACACATTATAGGCGGTTCCCAAATAGAATGGTAAAGTTTATACTCCCCCACCACCAACAAGCACACTCCACGGCCATCCGAAACAATGGGGTACCATCCATACCAACAACAGTACTGAGGGAGCTTTGTTTTAATTATTTTGATTAGCTTTGATCTTTTTGATCATGGGACTGGGCATCCCGGTTACCAGCCATTTTCTCGTAAATGAGGAGCGGAGTCCACTCCCCTTGAAAATAACCCGCCTAGCATGGAAGATATAGACAGCCCTAGTTGAAACATGAGTTGCTCGAGCATACAAAACAGAATTTCATTTGAAGGTTTGGAGTTTGGCACCTACAAATTTACTTGGAACGACAGATAGATACCGCATATAGGAAGGTATGGTGGACTCATATGGAATAACTTTGGGGTTTATGGAGTTTGGATGCACAAGCCGTATTCCCGCTTAGTACAGATGAAGGCTAGCAAAAGATTGGGAAATAACCAACTGAGAGAGCGACAACAGTCATGAACATGCATTAAAATTAATCAACACTGGGTGCAAGCATGAGTAGGAAATAATCCACCATGAACATAAATATCATGAAGGCTATGTTGATTTGTTTTCAACTACATGCGTGAACATGTGCCAAGTCAAGTCACTCGAATCATTCAAAGGAGGATACCATCCCATCATACCACATTATAACCATTTTAATAGCATGTTGGCACGCAAGGTAAACCATTATAAGCTCCTAGCTAATTAAGCATGGCATAAGTAACTATGATCTCTAATTGTCATTGCAAACATGTTTATTCATAATAATCTGAATCAGGAATGATGAACTCATCATATTTACAAAAACAAGAGAGGTCGAGTTCATACCAGCTTCTCTCATCTCAATCAGTCCATCATATATCGTCATTATTGCCTTTCACTTGCACATCCGAACGGTGTGTATAATAATAATAGTGCGCGTGCATTGGACTAAGCTGGAATCTGCAAGCATTCAATTCAAGAGAGAAGACAAGGTAATATGGGCTCTAAGTTAAATCAACAATCATGCATATGAGAGCCACTAAACGTTTTCATTATGGTCTTCTCCTCTCGACCCCCAAAGGAAAGAAAAGAAATAAAACTATTTACACGGGAAAGCTCCCAACAAGCAAAAAGAAGAACGAGAAATCTTTTTGGGTTTTCATTTTAATTGCTGTTGCAAGCATGGAAATTAAACTAACTAACTTTTTTGGTTTTTTCTTAAGGTTTATCAAACACACAAGAAGAAATCTAGAAAAATAAATTAAACTAGCATGGATAATACAATGAAAGAGTATGAGCGCCGACAACTAGAATAGTGTGTGAACATGAATGTAAAGTCAGTGAGAAATACGTACTCCCCCAAGCTTACGCTTTTGGACTAAGTTGGTCTAATGCCAAGGATAGCCTGGCTGATGTCCGAAGTTATAACTGGGGTCGTACTGAGATGCAGCAGCCAATGCCTCCTGAGTTGCGACATGTTGGCGAGCTGCCTCCACTCTCCTCTCATGTTCGGTTGCCTCCTCCCTGGTGACAACATATCTTCGGTTTGCCTGGTAATCAAAAAGGGAAGGAGCAGGGAGAGTAACATGGACAGCGCAACGTCTGTCAAAGATTTGTCGATACTGGAGGAATTGTTCATTCCTCACAAGAAAACGGTGCCTGACCATAGCATCAAAATCTAAATAAGCGGCAGGCAACTCTATATCACCCTCACGTGGAGATATACCAAGATAATTAGCAACACGGGTCGCATAAATTCCTCCAAATAAATCTCCAGATATACCATTATTATGCAACCTACGTGCAACTATTGCCCCCAAGTTGTAATCTTTATTACCTAATACAACACTCTTGAGGAAACAAAGATCAGGGACACACATGTGACATGCTTTATCTTTATTGTTAATGCATCTACCAATGAAAAGAGCGAAATAATGTATAGCAGGAAAGTGAATGCTCCCTATGGTAGCTTGTGCTATATCCCTAGATTCTCCCAGAGTGATACTAGCAAGAAAGTCTTTATATTCAGATTTGTGGGGTTCATTAACATTGCCCCACTGCGGGAGTTTGCAAGCAGTTGTGAAATCTTCTAGGTCCATGGTATAAGATTGATCATAAATATCAAACAGGACTTTCTGAGAATTACGCGAAGATGTATATTTAAATCTTCTCACGATGAATCAGTCAATTGGTAGTACTGAGGACACTTATCTTGTATGAAGTCCTCAAGATCGGCATTACGCACATATGCATCAAATTCATCCTTGATGCATGCACTGACCATAAACTCTTCTGACGGCCATTCACAAGACCGCACTTCAGCTTCCCTTGGTGGTTCATCGTCTTGCTCACGCATAGCACGCCTGGGTCCTCTCTTTGTTGAGGAACCACCTTGGTACATTTTCTTGGACATATTTCTTCCTCTGAAAAATTTCTGAAATTTTTAGTAACTTCAAAATAAAAGTGAATCAAACTAAACAAGATTGATAGCAACTACTCCCACAAGTGCCTAGAGCCTATATCATGCATTAGAATTACTTGGGACCTCATAAATTTGACATGCAAGCTCAAGAACAGGGTCACCTAGGCAGCAAAAATTTGCAATGAATAAATCACTAGAACAAAAACTAATTGGACCAATGGAGTAGTCTCATACCAAGCAACAATCTCCCAAAGCAGTTTTGTCAATGGAGCTTTGAGCAAGGAGATCGAAAATCGCAGCAAAATGAGCTAGAACTCGTGCTTGATCTGGATGTGGATTTTTTTGGGAGGAAGATGGAGTGTGTGGGTGTAGGAATAAGTGGAGGGGGGCCACCGTAGTCCCACAAGACAGGGTGCGCCCAAGGGGAGTGGGCGCGCCCTCCACCCTCGTGGCCAGGTGCTTGCCCCCCTGCTGTGTTCTCAGTGCCTAAAATCCTCAAATATTCCATAAAAAATAATACTAAATTTGCAGGGCATTTGGAGCACTTTTATTTTTGGGATATTTTTTATTGCATGGATAAACAGAAAGATAATGATATTTTTGCTTTATTTATTCCAAATAACAGAAAGTAAAAAGAGAGTACAGAAGGTTGTGCCTTCTAGTTTCATACATCTCATGATCATCAAAAGGAATCCACTAACAAGGTTGATCAAGTCTTGTTAACAAACTCATTCCGAATAACATGGAACCGGAGAAATTTTGAATAACACTAGGTTACCTCAACAGGGATATGAACATCCCCAACAATAAGAATATCATACTTTTTCTTGACAGTAGGAAGAGGAAATTCAAAACCTCCAATAATGATAGTTGGAGATTTTCCAATAGAATTGATGCTATGAACTTAAGGTTGTTTCCTCGGAAAGTGTATCGTATGCTCATTACCATTAACATGAAAAGTAACATTGCCTTTGTTGCAATCAATAACAGCCCCTGCAGTATTCAAAAAGGGTCTACCAAGGATAATCGATATACTATATATTGTCCTCAGGAATATCAAGAATAACAAAGTCTGTTAAGATAGTGACATTTCCAACCACAACAGGCACATCCTCACAAATACCGACAGGTATAGCAGTTGATTTATCAGCCATTTGCAAAGATATTTCAATAGGTGTCAACTTATTCAATTCAAGTCTACGATATAAAGAGAGAGGCATAACACTAACACCGGCTCCAACATCACATAAAGCAGTTTTAACATAATTTCTTTTAATGGAGCATGGTATAGTTGGTACTCCTGGATCTCCAAGTTTCTTTGGTATTCCACCTTAAGTATAATTAGCAAGCATGGTGGAAATTTCAGCTTCCGGTATATTTCTTTTATTTGTAATGGTATACTTCATATATTTAGCATAAGGATTTACTTTAAGCATATCAGTTAAGCGTATACGTAAGAAGATAGGTCTAATCATTTCAGCAAAGCGCTCAAAATCCTCATCATCATTTGTCTTGGATGGTTTAGGAGGAAAAGGCATGGGTTTCTGAACCCATGGTTCTCTTTCTTTACCGTGCTTCCTAGCAACAAAATCTCTTTTATCATAACATTGATTCTTTGATTGTGGTTATCAAGATCAACAGCAGGTTCAATCTCTACATCATTATTATTGCTAGGTTGAGCATCAACATGAACATTATCATTAACATTATCACTAGGTTCATGTTCATCACCAGATTGTGTTTCAGCATCAGATATAGAAATATTATTGGGATTCTCAGGTGTGTCTACAACAGGTTCACTAGAAGCATGCAAAGTCCTATCATTTTTCTTTTTCTTCCTTTTAGAAGGACGAGGTGCATCTAAATTATTTCTCTGAGAATCTTGCTCGATTCTCTTAGGGTGGCCTTCAGGATACAAAGGTTCCTGAATCATTCTACCAGTTCTAGTAGCCACTCTAACAGCAAAATCATGTTTATTATTTAATTGATCGAGCAAATCATTTTGAGCTTTAAGTACTTGCTCAGCTTGAGTGATAACCATAGAAGCATATTTGCTAATGAGTTTGAGTTCACCTTTAACTCTAGCCATATAATCACTCAAGCGTCCTATCATGAAAGCATTACTCTTTAATTCTCTACCAACATAGGCATTAAAACTTTCTTGTCTAGCCATAAAGTCATCAAATTCATCTAAGCATTGGCTATAAAATTTAGTAGACGGGATATCAACTTTATGGTATCTATAGAGAGAATTTACCTTTACTACCTGTGTCGGGTTATCAAGACAATGTGTTTCTTCAACAAGCGGTATATTAAGACCATGTATTTCTTCAATAGGAGGTGAATTCTTAACATCTTCATCTTTAATACCTTTTTCTTTCATTGATTTCTTTGCCTCTTGCATATCTTGAGGACTGAGAAATAGAACACCCCTCTTCTTCGGAGTTTGTTTAGGAATAGGCTCAGGAGTTGACTCAATTGGCTCAGGAATTGGCTCAGGAATTGGCTCAGGCAGAGTTGAGTTATTCTCATTAGTCAACATATTAATCAATAACAATTCAGCTTGGCCGACTATTCTTTCCCTGAAAACACAACCAGCACAACTATCCAAGTGGTCCTTGGAAGCATCGGTTAGTCCATTATAAAAGATGTCAAGTATTTCATTTTTCTTAAGAGGATGATCAGGCAAAGCATTAAGTAATCGGAGAAGCCTCCCCCAAGTTTGTGGGAGACTCTCTTCTTCGATTTGCACAAAATTATATATTTCCCGCAAGGCAGCTTGTTTCTTGTGAGCAGGGAAATATTTAGCAGAGAAGTAAAAAATCATATCCTGGGGACTACGCACACAACCAGGATCAAGAGAATTAAACCAAGTTTTAGCATCACCCTTTAATGAGAATGGAAATATCTTGAGGATATAATAATAGCAAGACTTCTCATCATTAGTAAACAGGGTGGCTATATCATTCAACTTGGTAAGATGTGCCACAACAATTTCAGGTTCATAGCCATAAAAACGATAAGATTCAACTAAAGTAATTATCTCAGGATCAATGGAGAATTCATAATCCTTATCAGTAACAAAGATAGGTGAAGTAGCAAAAGCAGGGTCATATTTCATTCTAGCATTCAGAGTTTTCTGTTTAAGTTTAGCTAGTAATTTCTTAAGATCAGATCTATCATTGCAAGCAAAAATACCTCTAGTAGTTTCTTCATCCATAACATAACCCTCAGGAACAACAGGCAATTCATACTTAGGGGGGGAACCTTCATCATCACTATCATCAATAATTTCATCTTCAATAATTTAATTCTCTCTAACCCTAGCAAGTTGTTCATCAAGAAATTCACCTAATGGCACAGTAGTATCAAGCATAGAAGTAGTTTCATCATAAGTATCATGCATAGCAGAAGTGGCATCATCAATAACATGCGACATATCAGAATTCATAGCAGTAGCAGGTTTAGGTGTCGCAAGCTTACTCAAAACAGAAGGAGAATCTAGTGCAGAGCTAGATGGTAGTTCCTTACCTCCCCTCGTAGTTGAGGGAAAAATCTTAGTTCTCTCATCTTTCAAGTACTTCATAGTGATCAGTAGATATAAATCCCAAGTGACTCAAAGAATAGAGCTATGCTCCCCGGCATTGGCGCCAGAAAATAGTCTTGATAACCCACAAGTATAGGGGATCGCAACAGTTTTCGAGGGTAGAGTATTCAACCCAAATTTATTGATTCGACACAAGGGGAGCCAAACAATATTCTCAAGTATTAGCAGTTGAGTTGTCAATTCAACCACACCTGGATAACTTAGTATCTGCAGCAAAGTATTTAGTAGCAAAGTAGTATGATAGTAACGGTAACAGTGGCAAAAGTAACGATAGCAGTTTTGTAGTAATTGTAACAGTAGCAACGGTAAAGTAAATAAGCAAAACACAATATGTGAAAAGCTCGTAGGCATTGGATCGGTGATGGATAATTATGTTGGATGCGATTACTCATGTAATAGCTAAAACATAGGGTGACACAGAACTAGCTCCAGTTCATCAATGTAATGTAGGCATGTATTCCGAATATAGTCATACATGCTTATGGAAAAGAACTTGCATGACATCTTTTGTCATACCCTCCCGTGGCCGCGGGGTCCTAATAGAAACTAAGGGATATTAAGGCCTCCTTTTAATAGAGAACCGGACCAAAGCATTAGCACTTAGTGAATACATGAACTCCTCAAACTACGGTCATCACCGAGAAGTATCCCGATTATTGTCACTTCGGGGTTGTCGGATCATAACACATAATAGGTGACTATAGACTTGCAAGATAGGACCAAGAACTCACATATATTCATGGAAACATAATAGGTTCAGATCTGAAATCATGGCACTCAGTCCCTAGTGACAAGCATTAAGCATAGCAAAGCCATAGCAACATCAATCTCAGAACATAGTGGATACTAGGGATCAAACCCTAACAAAACTAACTTGATTACATGGTAAATCTCATCCAACCCATCATCGTCCAGCAAGCCTACGATGGAATTCTCACGCACGGCGGTGAGCATCATGAAATTGGTGATGGAGGATGGTTGATGATGACGACGGCGACGAATCCCGCTCTCCAGAGCCTCGAACGGACTCCAGATCAGCCCTCCCGAGGGAGATTAGGGCTTGGCGGCAGCTCCATATCGTAAAACGCAATGAAACTTTCTCTCTGATTTTTTTCTCCGCGAAACAGAATATATAGAGTTAGAATTGAGGTTGGTGGAGCATCAGGGGGCCCACGAGACAGGGGGTGCGCCCAGGGGGAGGGGGCGCGCCCTCCACCCTCGTGGACAGGGTGTGGGCCCCCTGTCCTTGATTCTTTCGCCAGTATTTTTTATATTTTTCAAAAGTTATCTCCATGGATTTTCAGGTCATTCTGAGAACTTTTGTTTTCTGCACAATAAACAACACCATGGCAGTTCTGCTAAAAACAGCGTCAGTCCGGGTTGGTTTCATTTAAATCATGCAAGTTAGAGTCCAAAAAAAGGGCAAAATTGTTTGGAAAAGTAGATACATTGGAGACGTATCACTGTAGCAATCTGAACATCTACCATACTTCTATAACTCCAAAAATTATGAAAAATTAGGAAAAAAATAAAAAATTTGCATATCAGTACTGTGTACAAATTTCAGAAACATTTGATGTTCCAGTAAAAAATGTAAATTCATGCACCACAGTCAAAGTTTCTATTTTTTTTGCACTCCACAAACAAAACAAGCAATCTAATCATCCTAAAGGTAAATCTTGGCCCATTATTTTTATAATACAATGGATTTGTACATGGGGATAATTATTTTTGTTGAAAAGTTTCTGCCATTCAAGATTTACAAAGTTTCCATGGGCATAAACAAAGTTCAAGGAGCTCCCCCACTTCAACGGTACTAGTCCTTCTTACTTTCACTTTTCTTTTTGAAAAGTTTTAGGTTCCCCTCTTTAGTTTTTTGCTTTTAAACTTTTTTTTAAAAGCACTCAACAGAAATGAATGCTCTCTAAAACTTCCGGGTTGTCTCCCTGGCAGCGCTTTCTTTAAATCCATTAAGTTAGGCCTATAGTGCTCAAGTAATGGATCCACCCGGATTCCAAGGTATGTCAAAGCCAAATCTAATTAACAATGATTTGTAATTTAGTAGTGAGCACAAAGTAACATATATCATGTAATGACGAAGTCTAACTCTCTTCCTATGCATCAGCATGTCATAAAAGAACAATTCATGCACATAACGTAAAGGCAAATGCATAGTATAAACATTTTCTTACAATTTTATCATATTGGACATAGAGAGGTGGAGATTTAGTTCCTCTCCCATTAATTGCAATTAGGAGTAGCAAGAACATTCATATTATATTTATCAAAATCATTGTGTGCAGTAGTAGAACGCAACCCGTCAATATAGTCCTTAATGAGCGCAAACTTCTCCAATATAGTGTAGTTGGGAGAATTCAAAAAGGTAATAGGACTATCATGCGTGGGTGCAATAGAAACAATTTCATTCTTAACATAAGGAATTATAGCAAGTTCATCTCCATCAGCATAATTCATATTGGCATCATGGCCACAAGCATAGCAAGCATCAAGTTCATCAAAAAGGGATATTTCAAATGAATCAAAGGGATCATAACAATTATCATAGCAATATCCTTTGGTAAGCACGAAGAGAAATTAAACAATGTATGAGTTGAAGAGTTACTCTCATTAGAAGGTGGGCACGGGTGATCAATCTGCTCTTCCTCCTTTTGTTCTTCGCTCTCCTCATCATCTTTTTCATCCAATGAGCTCTCAGCGTTATCAATTTCTTCTTTCATAGATTCCTGCAAAATATTAGCCTCTTCTTGGACAGCGAAGACTTTCTCAATAAACTCATTAATATCGGCATTATATTCATAATTCTCATAGCAATATTTAAGTATAGCAAAATTTTCAGGTCTATAAACATCATCATCAAAAGCTTCATACTTTTCAAACAAAGATTCAATTTCATAAGCACCCTTAAATGCAACAAATTCTTCTATTCATTCCACATCACAGTAATCATATCTACAATTAGCATAAGAAGCTAAGGTTTCATTACCATTAAATTTGCATGAAAAGGGGAGGTGTGGAGCCTTCATCCTAGAGCAACAAGTAAAATCATATCTCTGGCATAAATTCCAAGCATACCAATGTGACATATCAATTTGATCCCATAACAGTTTCCGTTTTTGAGTCAAGCGATACTCCCTAAAGTATTCATGTTGATCCAACGTGACTCCCATTATCAAGTTGAACATGGTTTTCTCAGGATTATCAAAGTATTGTTTAATATTTTTCACATAACGAGCATCGAGGGTTTTAGGAGGTTCGCCATCTCCATGAGTCGAAATTACACCTAATTCTTTTGGTATTTCGTGTTCCATATCCATAACTAAAGATAGAGAATAACTTAGAACAGCAAATAAAAACTACTTAGTGATAAAGCAAATAAGCACACACGAGAATATTGACCCCACGCTATTGCTCCCCGGCAACGGCGCCAGAAAAAGGTCTTGATGACCCATAAGTATAGGGGATCAATTGTAGCCTCTTTCGATAAGTAAGAGTATCGAACACAACGAGGAGCTAAAGATAGAAATAATATTCCCTCAAGTTCTATCGACCACCGATACAACTCTACGCACGCTTAACGTTCACTTTACCTAGAACAAGTATGAAACTAGAAGTACTTTGTAGGTGTAAAGTGATAGGTTTGCAAGATAATAAAGAACACGTAAATAAAATATAGGGGCTGTTTAGATGGAGAAACAACTAAGTTAGTTTTAGTAGAGAGCTTTTTGTCACAAGAAAGTTATTTGTCCCTAGGCTATCGATAACTAGACCGGCGATCATTATTGCAATTTTATATGAGGGAGAGGCATAAGCTAACATGCTTTCTCTACTTATGATTGGAACTCTAGAAAGCGTCCACAACTACTAAAGATCATTAAGGTAAACAACCTACTTATAAGGTATCAAGTCCTCTTTATTTCCATACGCAAACAACCTACTTACTCGGGTCTGTGCTTTCGTCACTCACGCCACCCACCATAAGTGAATCATGAACATATTGCAAACCCTACAACGGGGATCCCTCACGCTTGCGCGGCATGGAGAGCGCCATAGGGCAGCACCAATAATAAAACATGCAACTCAAACCAATCATGATCATCAATTAACCCATAGGACAAAACGGATCTACTCAAACATCATAGAATAGCCATACATCATTGGGAAATAATATGTAGCATTGAGCACTATGTTTAAGTAGATATTACAGCGGGTAAAAGAGAGATTACACGGCTACATATAGGGGGAAGAGTTGGTGATGATGGTGGCAAAGTTGTTGGTGTAGATCATCGTCACGATGATGGCCCCGGTGGCGTTCCGGCGCCACCGGGAGAGAGGGGAGAGAGCCCCCGTCCTTCTTCTTCCTTGGCCTCCCCCCTAGATGTGAAGAGGGTTTCCCCTCTGGTCCTTGGCCTCCATGGCGGCGGAGGGGCGGGAGCCCCCACCTCTCCGAGATTGGATCTCTCTCTCTCTCTCTCTCTCTCTCTCTCTCTCTCTCTCTCTCTCTCTCTCTCTCTCTCTCTCTCTCTCTGTTTCCCTCTTTTTCTGTTTTCCCAGATTCTGGCCTTTCACCGTTTCATAAATTCCCGAAGATCCATAACTCCAATTGGGCTGAAATTTTAACATGATTTTTTGGATATTAGCTTTCTTGCGGCGAAAGAAGGGCACCAACCGCCTTACGGGGTGGCCACAAGGGTCCATGGCACACCCTACCCCTAGGGCACGCCCCTATGGCTTGTGGGCCCCTCGGGCATCGACTCATGTTGATTACAATTCCCAAAAATCACATATATTCCAAAAAAATCTCCGTAAGTTTTTATCGCATTTGGACTTTGTTTGATATGGATTTTCTGTGAAACAAAAACATGCAACAAATAGGAACTGGCACTGGGCACTGGATCAATATGTTAGTCCAAGAAAATCATATAAATTGTTGCCAAAAGTATGTAAAAGTTGTAGAATAGTGGCATGAAAGAATCAAAAATTATAGATACGACGGAGACGTATCAGTGATGTGGCGTCCTGAGCATGTCAATCACATTGATCGAGTCATCGGTAACAAAGCGGGGCAATAAGGACAAGGGTGAGGGGTCACTGATGGATCACTAACCATCCTATACTAAGCATATAGGATAACATGTAAAGTAATAATAGCATGTTACAAATGCAGGCCTACTAGATTTATCTTTCTTGCAATAGGAGAAGTGCTTAGCTTTGGGTTCAATCTTGCGGTGGCCTTTCCCAGGGACAATAGGGGCAGCAAGGCATGTATTGTATTGTTGCCATCGAGGATAAAAAGATGGGGTTTATATCATATTGCATGTGTTTATCCCTCTACATCATGTCATCTTTCTTAATGCGTTACTCTGTTCTTTATGAACTTAATACTCTAGATTCATGCTGGATATCGTTCGATGTGTGGAGTAATAGTAGTAGATGCAGGCAGGAGTCGGTCTACTTGTCGCGGACGTGATGCCTATATACATGATCATGCCTAGATAATCTCATAATTATTCGCTTTTGTATCAATTGCTCGACAGTAATTTGTTCACCCACCGTAATACTTATGCTATCTTGAGAGAAGCCACTAGTGAAACCTATGGCCCCCGGGTCTATCTTTTATCATATAAGCTTTCAATCTACTTTTATTTGCATCTTTACTTTTCCAATCTATATTATAAAATACCAAAAATATATTTATCTTATCATACTATCTCTATCAGATCTCACTTTCGCATGTGGCCATGAAGGGATTGACAACCCCTTTATTGCGTTGGTTACGAGTTCTTTGTTTGTTTGTGTAGGTGCGTGGGACTTTTGAGGAGCCTCCTACTGGATTGATACATTGGTTCTCAAAAACTGAGGAAAATACTTACGCTACTATTGCTGCATCACCCTTTCCTCTTCAAGGAAAACCAACGCAAGCTCAAGACGTAGCACACAGCAGCGGTAGGTATTTCTCTCGGTGATGAAACTAAGGTTATCAAACTAGTAGGAGAACCAAGCAACACAACGTAAACAACAACTGCACACAAATAACAAATACTCGCAACCCGACGTGTAAAAGGGGTTGTCAATCCCTTTCGGGTAGCGGCGCCCAAGGTAGGCAAACGGACGTGAGAGAGTTGTAAATATTGATAGATCGAACGCCAAATAAAATAAATTGCAGCAAGGTCTTTTTGTATTTCTGGTTTAATACATCTGAAAATAAAAGCAAAGGAAAAATAGATCGCTAAGGCAAATATATAAGAAAGTGACCCCGGGGCCGTAGGTTTCACTAGTGGCTTCTCTTGAGAAAAATAGCAAACGGTGGATGAAAAAAATTACTGCTGGGCAATTGATAGAACTTCAAATAATCATGATGATATCCAGGCAATGATCATTATATAGGCATCATGTCCAAGATTAGTAGATCCACTCCTGCCTGCATTTACTACTATTACTCCACACATCAACCGCTATCCAGCATGCATCTAGTGTATTAAATTCATGGAGAAACGGAGTAATGCAATAAGAACGATGACATGATGTAGACAAGATCTATTTATGTAGAAATAGACCCCATCGTTTTATCCTTAGTAGCAACTATACATACGTGTCGGTTCCCCTTCTGTCACTGGGATCAAGCACCGTAAGATCAAACCCACTACAGAGCACCTCTTCCCATTGCAAGATCAATAGATCAAGTTGGCCAAACAAATCCCAAATATCGGAGAAGAAATACGAGGCTATAAGCAATCATGCATATAAGAGATCAAAGAAGACTCAAATAACTTTCATGGATAAAAAGATAGATCTGATCATAAACTCAAAGTTCAACGGGTTCCACCAAACACACCGCAAAAAGAGTTACATCATATGGATCTCCAAGATACCATTGTATTAAGAATCAAACGAGAGACAGTAAGCCATCTAGCTACTAACTATGGACCCGAAGGTCTACAAAAAACTACTCATGCATCATCAGAGAGGCACCAACGGAAATGGTGAACCCCTCCGTGATGGTGTCTAGATTTGATCTGGTGGTTCTGGACTTTGCGGCGACTGGAATTTATTTCCGTTGACTCCCCTAGGGTTTCTGGAAGATTGTGGTATTTATAGAGCAAAGAGTCGGTTCGGGGGGCACCCAAGGTGGGCACGACCCACTAGGGCTCGTCTGGGCCTCCTGGTGGGTTGTGCTCCCCTCGAAGCACCCCCCCAATGCTTCTTCGGCCCACTGCATGTCTTCTGGTCCAAAAAAATCTCCAAAAAGTTTTGCTACGTTTGGACTCCGTTTGGTATTGATTTCCCGCGATGTAAAAAACATGCAGAAAACAGCAACTGGCACTTGGCACTATGTCAATAGTTTAGTGCCAAAAAATGATATAAAATGACTATAAAACATCCAAGAATGATAATATAACAGCATGGAACAATCAAAAAGAGATACATTGGAGACGTATCAGCATCCCCAAGCTTAACTCCTACTCGTCCTCGAGTAGGTTAGTGATAAAAACAGAATTTTTGATGTGGAATGCTGCCTAACATGTCATATCATATTCTTTTCTTTATACCATGGCCATTTGGAATTTTATATGATTCAAACCAATAGTCTAGTGTTGACATGATGACTTAAATACTCAAGCATATCAACAAGCAACCATGTCTTTCAAAATATCAATGCCAAAATAAGTTATCCCTAGCCCATCATGCTCAACCATTAATCCATTCATGAAACACACTCGCATATTAACTACACCCAATACTCAAGTATGATCATAGTGCCTCTTAGTTGGTGCTTTTATAAGAGAAGATGGAGACTCAAATTCAAAATAAAAAATTGCATAAAGTAAAACAAATGCCCTTCGCAGAGGGAAGTAGGGATTTGTAGAGGTGCCAGAGCTCAAAGCGACAAACTTAGAGATAAAAACATTTTGGGAGGTGTGCCTTTCCCACCAACGAAAACGACTTAGATTTCCCAACACTTTCCATGCTAAATATATCATAGGCAGTTCCCAAATAGAAAACAAATTTTATTCCTTTTTCCACCATACTTTCACTTTCCACGGCTAGCCGAATCCACGGTTGCCTTCCATACCACCATTTTCCAAGGAATTTATTATTTGACAACATAAAGTAAATTCATTTTTCATTTCGGGACTAGGTATCCCTAATACCTTTGCCTTACTCTCGTGCATTGACAAGTGAATAAACACTCATCGTGAGAATAACACATTTAGCATAAAAAATATTAGCCACCCCTCACCACCCCGCGAGCGGTACGAACACACAAAAGAGAAGTTTATTTTGAAAACTAGAGATGGAACATACAAATTTGCTTAGAACGGAAAAATAATACCACATATAGGTAGGTATAGTGGACTCATGTGGCAAAACTGGTTTAAAGGTTTTTGGATGCACAAGTAGTGATCATACTTAGTGCAAAATGAAGGCTAGCAAAATATTGAGAAGCGACCAACCAAGAAACGAATAATTCATAAGAGAGCATTAAGCATAATTAATCAAATAATGCACCACAAGTAGGATGTAATTTCATTGCATGACTATTGACTTTCGTGCTTGCATAGGGAATCACAAATCTTAACACCAATATTCTTACTAAAGCATAATTACTCATCAACATGACTCACATATCACATCATCATATCTCAAAACTATAACAAGGATCAAGTTTATTTTGTCCAATGATCTTAATGGAAGTTTTTTATTATATCCTTCTTGGATATATATATCACTTTGGGCCTAATTTTCATGTGTTCCTTTTGGTAAGCTCAAACAGATAGAAGTGAATATCATGAGCATAAATTTTTCTTTCTCTCGAAATAATTTAAGTGAAGCAACAAAGAATTTCTTGAAAATTTTACTAACTCTCAAATAAGTCTAAGTGAATCAAGAGAGCATTTCTTCAAAAATACTAAAGCACACCATGCTCAAAAAGATATAAGTGAAGCACTAGAGCAAATCCATAGCTCATAAAAAATTTAAGTGAAGCATAGAGAGCCATTCTAACAAGTCATGGCCTAATTTTGGCTCTCTAAAATAGGTGTGTACAGCAAGGAATCAAGACTTAAAAAGAAAAACAAAACAATCAAAGACTCATATCATACAAGACGCTCCAAGCAAAACTCATAGTATGTGACGAATAAAAATATAGCTTCGAGTAAAATACCGATGGTCATTAGAAGAAAGAGGGGATGCCACTCGGGGCATCCCCAAGCTTAGTTGTTTGCTTCTCTTTGGATAATAATTTGGGGCTCCATGTGCATCCCCAAGCTTAGGCTCTTCTTACTCCTTATTCCTTCATCCATCGTAAGATAACCCAAAACATGAAAAATTCAATCACACAAAACTCAACAAAACCTTTGTGAGATCCGTTATTATAAGAAAACAAATCACTACTATAAGTTATGTATCAAACCAATTCATATTTTATTCTTGCGTTATATCTACTGTATTCCAACTTTTCTATGGCAAAAACTGATCAAAGAAAACCATAGAATCATCAAAAAAAGCACACAACACAAAGAAACCAGAATCTGTCAAAAACGGAACAGTCTGTAGCAATCTGGATATTTCGAATATTTATTTAACTCCAAAAATTCTGAAACAATTAGGACCGCATGAGAAATTTTTATTATTAATCTTATGCAACAAGAATCAACTCAAAAGCACTCTTCTGTTAAAAATGAGAATTATTTTCGTGAGCATAAAACTTTCTGTTTTTCAGCAAGATCAAACAACTATCACCCAAGATCCTAAAGGCTTTGCTTGGCACAAACACTAATTCAAACACACACAAAACACAATAATAACAGTAGCATAATTTTTCAAACACTCAAGAACAGAAAGCAAAGACAAAAATAAATTTTATTCATTGGGTTGCCTCCCAACGAGCGCTATTGTTTTACGCCCCTAGCTAGGCATAAGATTTCAATGATGCTCACATGAAAGATAGTAATTGAAACACGAAGAGAGAATCATGTAGCATGAAAAAACACATATAAGTCTAACATACTTCCTATGCATAGACATTTTATAAGCAAACAAATTATCAAGACAAGAAACATCTAACTTATGCAAAGAAGAGGGGTAAAACATAGACGATCTCAACATAACGAGGGGTAAATTAGTAACATGAAAATGTCTACAACCATATTTTCCTCTCTCTAAATAATTCCATGTGGGATCATACTCAAATTCAACAATATAGCTATCACAAAACATATTCTCTACATGATCTACAGGCATACAAAGTTGACGCTCATCCAAATTAGTGGGGTTATCATAAAATAAAGTCATGACCTCCCCAATCCCACTTTTATCAAAAATTTCATAAGATTGAACACTCTCCAAATATGTGGGATTATTTTTACTTAAAGTTGACGCTCTTCCAAACCCACTTTCAATATTATCGCAAGCATATTCATCATGAGGCTTAAATATATTTTCAAGATCATAAGAATCATTATCACCCCAATCATGATCATAGCAATAAGTAGTGGACATAAAAATATTAGCATCCCCAAGCTTCGGGTTTGCATATTATTAGCATAATTGACATTAATAGAATTTATACTAACATCATTGCAATCATGCTTTTTAACCAAGGAGATATCATGAATCATTTTATAAATTCCTTCTTTTAACACTTCATCAAAATTTTCAGATTCATGAATCTCAAGCAAAACTTCATGAAGATAATCTAGCGCACTCAACTTACTAGCAACTGGTTCATCATAAGTTGTTCTTTTAAAAAGATTAGCAAGTGGATGAGGATCCATATCAATAGATTTTTAGCAAGCGAAGATACAAGGAAATAAGAGACACATGGCAACACAAGCAAACATGAGATCTGACGAGAAAACGGCGAACGAAAAAGAGGGCGAATAAAACGGCAAATTTTTATGAAGTGCGGGAGAGGAAAATGAGAGGCAAATGGCAAATAATGTAAATTACGAGGAGATGAGATTTGTGAATAGGAACCTGGTATATGTTGAAGATCCTCCCCGACAACGGCACTGGAAATTCCTTTTGCTGCGGCTTGAAGCTACGTCGGTATTTCCCCAAAGAGGAAGGGATGATGCAACACAGCAGCAGTAGGTATTTCCCTCAGTGATGAAACCAAGATTATCAAACCAGTAGGAGAACCAAGCAAAACAATGTAAACATCACCTGCACACAAATAACAAATACTCGCAACCCGACGTGTAAAAGGGGTTGTTAATCCCTTTCGGGTGGCGGCGCCCAAGGTAGGCAAACAGACGTGAGAGAGTTGTAAATACTGATAGATCGAACGCCAAGTAAAATAAATTGCAGAAAGGTATTTTTGTTTTTTTGGTTTAATACATCTGAAAATAAAAGCAAAGGAAAAATACATCGCAAAGGCAAATATATGAGAAACAGACCCGGGGGGGTGTAGGTTTCACTAGTGGCTTCTCTCGAGAAAAATAGCAAATGGTGGGTGAACAAATTACTGTTGGGCAAGTGATAGAACTTCAAATAATAATGACGATATCCAGGCCATGATCATTATATAGGCATCACGTCCAAGATTAGTAGACCGACTCCTTCCTGCATCTACTACTATTACTCCACATATCGACCGCTATCCAGCATGCATCTAATGTATTTCATGAAGAAACGGAGTAATGCAATAAGAACTATGACAAAATGTAGACAAGATCTATTTATGGAAATAGACCCCATCATTTTCTCCTTAGTAGCAACGATACATACGTGCCGGTTCCCCTTCTGTAACTGGGATCAAGCACCGTAAGATCGAACCCACTACAAAGCACCTCTTTCCATTGCAAGATAAATAGATCAAGTTGGCCAAACAAACCCAAATATTGGAGAATAAATACATGGCTATAAGCAATTATGCATACAAGAGATCAAAGAAGACTCAAATAACTTTCATGGATAAAAAGAAAGATCTAATCATAAACTCAAAGTTCATCGAATCCCCACAAACACACCGCAAAAAGAGTTACATCGTATGGATCTCCAAGAGACCATTGTATTGAGAATCAAACGAGAGAGAGGAAACCATCTAGCTACTAACTATGGACCCGATATGGTCTACAAAGAACTACTCACGCATCATTGGAGAGGCACCAATGGAAGTGGTGAACCCCTCCGTGATGGTGTCTAGATTGGATCTGGTGGTTCTGGACTCTGCGGCGGCTGGAATTGATTTTTGTCGACTCCCCTAAGGTTTTTGGAATATTGGGGTATTTATAGAGCAAAGAGTCGATTCAGGGGGCACCCGAGCTGGGCACAACCCTCCTGGCGCGCCCTGGTGGGTTGTGCTCCCCTCGGAGCACCCCCTCCCCCCCAGGCGCTTCTTCAGCCCACTGGATGTCTTCTGGTCCAAAACAAATCTCCAAAATGTTTTGCTGCATTTGGACTCCATTTGGTATTGATTTCCTGCAATGTAAAAAAACATGCAGAAAACAGCAACTGACACTTGGCACTATGTCAATAGGTTAGTACAAAAAATGATATAAAATGACTATAAAATTATTATAAAATATCCAAAAATGGTAATGTAATAGCATGGAACAATAAAAAATTATAGATATGTTGGAGACGTATCAATGGGCGTCGCCAAAAGCAGGCACGTGCGGGCGGACACGGGCAAGCAGGGGATCTAGCCGCGCCCTAGTGGGCTAGAAATCGGTTAATAGAAAATGGTGGGATAGAAAAAAAAATCGATGGGGGAGCTTTAACTGGTACGGTGGCGACACTACCAACTAACCATAACGTACATGTCTGCGTCGATTCTAATAGTATGCCGACCCAACATAATAGATTGGTCACGGGAAAAAAAGAAACAAAGATATAAACGCGCGCACGCGCCAAATGGGCCGGCCAACTTTGATTACATTTGATGTTTCGGTAATATTTGATTTGATTTGGTATGAGTACTACAAGGAAAGTAAACTTTTTGGATTTAGTTGGGATTATTTAAGATTTGATTTGAATGATTTAATGCACAACGTTGTTTCGGGAAAGTGCAGATTTGATTAAGTTAATTCATGCGTCAAATGGGCCGGTTGTAAGATGCTCGTGGGCATAATATAGTGTTGGTGGGAGTGATGCGAGACTACCAACTCCCCTTTAGGAGTTGAGATTTGAAAAATGAAAAATGGATTAACTACATCAGTGGGCTAGAAACCAGTTAAAATAAATTGGTGGGATAGATAAAAATCGATGGAGAAGCTTTAGCCGGAATGATTGCAACCCTACCAACTTACCATGACATACATGTCTGTGTTGATTCTGATAGTATGCCGAGCCCAACATAAAAGGTTGGTCACAGAAAAAAGAAACAAAAAAATTATAAACACGCGCAGGTGCCAAATGGGCTGGCTAACTTTGATTATATTTGATGGGTTGGTAATATATGATTTGATCTGGGTGTGAGTAGTGAAAAGAAAGCAAACTTTTTGGATTTAGTTGAGATTTTTTAAGATTTGATTTGAATGAGTTAATGCACCACATTGTTTTGGGAAAGTGCCGATTTGAGTGAATTAATTCATGGGTCAATGGATCGGCTGTAAAACGCTAGTGGGCGTAATATAGTGTTGGTGGAAGTGAGGCGAGACTACCAACTCCCCCTTTAGGAGTAGAGATTCTGAAAAAATAAAGAAAAAAAAGGAGTAACAACAAAAAAAAATTGCGCGGGAATGACCCCAGGTCATATATTAAACAACACCTATGGTACATGCACCTCAAATAAAATGTAAATTACAACCGGTCCTTGGGGATCCGACCCACCACAAACTCCGATGTGGGATGAAGGTGCGTCGCCATGCCACCACCACTCCGACGTGGAGCCGGCAAGACCTTGTATACTGCGGACGGGTTCTTCACGACCAGGAAGTCGTCAACCTCAGTCCACGAGGACAAGCACACGGAGATGCAACAAGACGAAGAACCACTGGGGACGAGACATGGCCTCCCAACGAGGGAGATCTGGCGCCACTCCAACTCCAGAACTTGATTCCTAGGCTTCACGGCAAGGACAGAGCACTCCCCGCCGCCATGGGGATGAAGCTAGGAGACAAAATTTCCCCTGCATGGCCACCTTCTCCACCACGATTGCCATGCCCAGAAAGACCAAAGCTCAGCAGATCCAATAGATCCTGAGCACACAAATCTGCACGCACCCCACCAAGGTCCCAGAGTACAATGACGCAGAGGGGAAGTAACGACAATGACTTTATTTGCATTGGCAGCACGTCCGCCTCCTTTGTAGAAAAGTTGGCACCAAGCATCCACATGGTTTCCCATGAGGTCATGAACAATGGTGGCATATGGATACACATGCCCCATGAAAAAATAGCTTGAGGAAACTATATTGATTTTTTCTCTCCAGCACAAGCTACTACTAGTGGGCCTCATCAAGAAATAGAAAAATAGAAACTTTAATACATATGCATCTCTACTCTTCACTTCTACTTCTTTAGCTTTTTACACCGGATCACACCTTTTCTCCCCAGGCACCCGCCTCTTGCACAAGATCCCTGATACGTCTTCAATGTATCTATAATTTCTTATTGTTCTATGTTTGTTATATTATCAATCTTGGATGTTTTATATATATTTACTAGCAATTTTATATCATCCTTTGGGACTAACCTATTGATATAGTGCCCAGTGTCAGTTGCAGTTTTTTGCTTGTTTTTTACTTTGCAGAATATCCATATCAAACGAAGTCCAAATGCAGTAAAACTTTTTGGAGATTTTTTTCTGCCCAGAAGAGACGCATGTAGCCCAGGAGGTGTACCATAGGAGGCCCCTGGGGCCCACAAGACGTGAGGGCGCGCCCTGGTGCCTTGTGGGGCCCATGGTGATCTGTTTGCCTTGTGGGGCCCAAAGGGATCTTTTTGACCGCCTCTCAGCTCTATAAATACTCGGATATTCCAGAAACCCTAGGGGAGTCGACGAAACACAATTCCAGCCGCCGCAAATTCCAAAACCACGAGATCCAATCTAGAGCCCTTTTCCGGCTCCTTGCCGGAGGGGGAAATGATTACTGAGGGGTCCATCATCCTCATTGGTGCTCCTCTGATGATGTGTGAGTAGTTTACCACAGACCTACGGGTCCGTAGGCAGTAGCTAGATGGCTTCTTCTCTCTTTGTGATCCTCAATACAATGTTCTCCTCGGTTTTCTTGGGGATCTATTTGATGTAATGACTTTTTGCGGTGTGTATGTTTGGATCAATGAATTGCGAGTTTACGATCAGTTCTATCTATGAATATTAATTGAGTCTTCTTTGAACTCTTTTATGCATGATCTTTTTTGCCTCGTATTTCTTTTCCAAAACTTTGGTTTAGTCTGGCCAACTAGATTGATTTTTCTTGCAATGGGAAGATGTGCTTCGTGATGCGTTCGATCTTGCGGTGCTTATTCTCACTGACAGAAGGAGACATGACACGCATGTATCGTTGCCATTAAGGATAAAACGATGGGGTCTATTCCTACATGAATAGATCTTGTCAACATCATGTCATCATTCTTATTCCATTACTCCGTTTTTCCATGAACTTAATACACTAGATGCATGCTGGATAGCGGTCGATGTGTGAAGTAATAGTAGTAGATGCAGGCAGGAGTGGTCTACTAATCTTGGGTGTGATGTCTGTATACATGATCATTGCCTTGGATATCGTCATAATTATTTGCTCGTCTATTAGTTATCCAACAGTAATTTGTTTACCCACCGTATGTTATTTTCTTGAGAGAAGCCACTAGTGAAATCTACAGCCCCCGGATCTATTTCCTATCATATTATTTTTAGATCTATTATTCTAAAAACCCAAAAATACCTTGCTGCACTTTTTCTTTATTTATTTTATTTTGAGTTTTTGTCAGATCTATTTATCAAATCTCATACAATTTTATCTATATCAATACTGAGGAGGGATTGACAATCACTCTTACGTGTTGGATTGCAAGTATTTGTTATTTGTGTGCAAGTGATGTTAACATAGTGTTGCTTGCTTGTCCTACTGAGGAAAATACTTACCGTTGTTGTGCTGTATCATCCTCTCCTCTTAGGGGAAATACCAACGCAGATACAAGCAATCAATCCCGCTTCTCTATCCAAACCTACTTCTCCTGGCATCCGATCCTACATGGCACACGGGGCATCACGATGAGGCTATGCATTGGCCATGCCCTTAACAAAAAAGGAAAAGAAAATCATACGCTGGTAGTAATGGCGCCTTTTTGGTATTGTTCTTTGGAATGTTGTATGTCAACTTGATCTTGAGGTTGTTAGATGTCGGGAGGATGACATTTTTCTTATATCTTCTAGGCATGAACCTTTCCATGTGGTTTCGTTCTTCAATGAAAATTGGTAACCCTTTAGTTTTTCTCAAGATCATGTTTTAACAAGAATTCATATGATAATGTGATACATTAAATTTCCAGTGATTTGGTAACCATCTCCCTTTCTTTCCCAAGGACTGAATCTTGGTGAACATGAACATGCTATATCACTGCAAGGTTAAGTACTGACCCGTGAATCGTGCCACTCTCACTCGTAGGCTAGGTTCATGAGGCTTCCTATTAGTCGCACCATGCGGCAGTATTTCAAGAAAATTCACAAGGTCATGTCTTTATGGGACTGCCAAGTCAGCATCTTTGTTATCTGGCGCACCTTTCCTCCAATTTTTCTAGCAATTTTTTCCGGTTCTTTGATTTTTCAACCATTTTCTTTCCTTTCTCAATAAAAATATGAACATTTTGTAAACCAAATTAATTTATTTTTAAATTAATTTTTTTAAAAACATGAACATATCTAAATATACAAAAATACTTATGAAATTATGGGGACACTTTTTAATTACACGAATATGATCATTCGCTAATTATCTGAGTACTTTATTTGATTAGATGAACCTATTTCAAAAAACATGAATATTTTTAATTACTATGTAAACACTTTTCTTATTTGCATGAACATTTTTTTTAAGAATGTGTGGACATTGATTGAAAAGTTTATCATGTAGTGAAAAAATATGCACCATGTATAAGAAAATGTCCGTTGTGTATTTAAGAAAAAATGTCTTGTATACACACAAAAATTAAAATAATATTTTGTAGTAAAATAAACAAAAAGGAAAAAGGAGAAAACAGGAAGGAAACCCAGAAAGAACGATACCAGCCGGGACAGAAAAAACAAACAAAAAAGTGGGAATAGAAATTGGCAAAATGTGCCGATCCATTGGGCGCCCAATCTATTGCTTACAGCTAGACAAAGGGAACCCGTGTGTCAAGGGAAGCGCGACTTGCGCTGGCACAGGCGCGCCGGACGCCAGAATGTCATTTTTTTACGTTTTTTGTACTTCCAAATAGTTTATATAAAATATATTACAAAAAATGCTTTACATGAAATATTTTGAAAAAGTGATAACCCAGCGTTTAAAAAATGTGAGATATGTGTAGCAAAAATGTTTCTCATGTATATGAAAATATATACAATGTTGTGAAAAATGTTGATCATGTATTTAATCTTTTTTAATCAAACATTTGAAAACATACTAAACATGTATTGGAAAAATATTAGTCAACCGTCTGAAAAATATTAAATGTGTATAGAAAAATATTGAACATGTATTCAAAAAGCATTTAATCTTGGATTTGAGAAAATGTTTATAAAGAATTTGAAAATATTGTTTGTGTATCGAAAAAATGTTAACCATGTATTCCAAAATATTAATCTCATATTTTAAAAGTATTAATCAAGTATTTGAAAAATGCTCAAATGTGTATAGAAAACATGTTGACTATGCATTCAAAACATATTAATCTTGTATTTCAAAAATGTTAATCAGGTATATGAAAATAGTTTAAAACATGTATAGAAAAATGTTGAGTGTGTATTAAAAAAATAAACTTCTATCTGAATAGTGTTAAAATGTATTAAAAAATGTATCTGATATATACCAATAA
The DNA here is from genome assembly GCA_963921465.1 of Triticum timopheevii. Classification (NCBI taxonomy): domain Eukaryota; kingdom Viridiplantae; phylum Streptophyta; class Magnoliopsida; order Poales; family Poaceae; genus Triticum; species Triticum timopheevii. Next base: position 128,439,210 of record OY997274.1, on the reverse strand, counting down.
TCTACACTGTGTATGGAAAAAGTAGGCATAAAAAAGTTAATGTATGCCATGTATATAAAAAAGTTCCAAACGTATATGAAAAATATTGAATGTGTACTTAAAAAAGTTAACATGTAGTGAACCAAAAAGAGGGCGATAAAAAAGACAAAAAACCAAAAGATAAAGAAGACCCAATAAAAACCAAATAGAAAATCGAATAAAAACAAGATAAATAAAATAAAAAAACAAAGAAACCAATTGAAAAGAATGGAAACAGAGGAAACCGAGAAAAAATCATAGAAAAACAGAGACCAAGAAAAAAAAGAGAAAACTAAATAAATAAAGAAACAAAAGCAAAAAAAAGCAATAAAAACCGAGAAATAAAGAAATAGAAATGAAGAAAGCTGGAAAACTAGTGAACACCGCTAAGCGAAACAAAGAAAAACATTGAAAAACATAGAAAATAGCAAAACAAAAAAAAAGCAAAGAAACAACAAAAAAAGATAAAAAGTGAAAAAGAAAAAAATCACGAACAGGAACCCACGAACTAAACGAAAAAGAAACAAAACCCATCGAAGGAAAAAAAAGATGAAATCGGGTCAGCCCAGTAGCTACAGTGTGGTGGTAAAACCTTTAGAAAGAGCTATGGTAGGGGGAGCCCCTATTTGATGCAAAGCGTCAAATTCGCGGTGGTGCAACGCGCAGGAGACAGGCCGACTGTGCCGGCCCATTGAACTTTACCGCTCACGGAAAAGATAGCAAAAAAAAAGAGGGGCCGAAACGATGAGAGGTTTCAAACGGGGGGGGGGGGGGGGGGGGTTCTACTGCTTGCGTTCCCGTGCTCATAGACATCCCACTACACTAGTCCTGCCGTCTGTATCCTCTAAAAAAACTACTGCCGTCTGTAAAGAGGCCAACATCTTAAATATATAGACCCGAATAAGTACTATAGCGAACTAGAACCAGAACCGGATTATTGAGCATAGTGAACGTAAGTGTACTTTTTTTAGTATAAGTATTTAAGATATGCGAACATTTTTTGAATGACTGATCAAATTTTCAGAGAATTCTAAATAAAATTAGAAAATAGGAACATATTTTTAAATCCACGAACAATTTTGTAATACACGGCCATCTTTTGAATCTGTGGACATCTTTTGATCTATCAACAATTTCTTAAAAATGAGAAAATTTTATTGGAAACACTAAAAATCTTTGAAAAATTAGAACAGATTTTGAAATTCTAAACAAGTTGTGAAAATGAGATAAAAAATTAACATTCCGAAAATAGTTTGAAAATACCAACAATTTTTGAAACTCTGAACTTTTGAGAACTTGAACAAATTTTGTAACTGCGAATATTTATTGAAATTTGAATAAAATTTTAAACTTTGAATTTTTTTAAAAACATGATTACTTTTTGAAATGCAAGAAACATTTTTTAATACACTACATTTTTTTGAATCGGTGAACATATTTTGGAAAGTTGTAACATTTTTTTAAACATAAACAATCTTTGAAAGATTGGAACACATTTTGAAATTCCAGAACATGTTTTGAATTTGTGAACAAAGTTTTGAAATGGGAACATTTCTTGAAATTCAGAAATATTTTTTGATTTCTGAAGTAATTTTGGAAACGAGAATATTATTCGAAATTCGGTAACATTTTTTGTATTTTATTAATAAACTATTTTAACATCCAAACATTATCTTAATTTCAGAAATATTTTATGGATTTGTGAACAATTTTTTCAAATGCTCACATTTTTTGGAAAAGAGAAAAACGAAAACAAAGAAGAAAGAAAAAGAACAGAAAAAAAAAGAAAAAAGAAAAAGAAACTGAAAAGAAAAGAGAAAACTGTATGAGGAACCTTCTAGATGGTTCCCAAAACCGGCTGGAAACCTTCTAGGAGTTTTGCAAAATCGGAACTGTGATTTTTTTTGAGCGGCAAGAAAACGCTTTATTGATCACAGGGAATGTTCAAAGGAATACAAATGGGATTGTGCGGGTGCCCTAGCCACAAATGGCGACCCCTATTAAGCGAAACTGAATTTTTTTACCAAACTATGAGCTTCTTTGTTCGTGTCTCTACCATCATATATAATATCACACGCCTGAAAAAGCCTTTGGTTCTCCCTGATCTCACGAATGATAGTGATGTTCATGCCACGAACATCATTTTTTTTAATATCCTCCACAACCCCTTTGCTATCGCATGAAATAGTGACTTTGCCTAGATTCAAATCCATGGCTAGTGCTTGAGCTTCTCGACATGCTAAGGCCTCTAAACAGGCAAGGTCTATAACTCCCGGAAACACCATCTACGAGGATCCTAGGAACCTGCCTTCGTCGTCCCTTCAAACAGCGGTAGAAGCACCAGTGGCGCCATCACGGGATAGCCCTCCATCAACATTGATTTTGACCATACCTGCTACTGGAGGTTTCCACCTCCGGGGGTGCCTAGATAGCGCCACATGAACAGTGCTATTCGGAACTTTTTTGATTGCCTCCAACTCTGATATGAACCGCTACACAAAGAGATGAGTGGCATGTGGGCTCTGGAAGTTTGATTCGTGGATCGCCTTCCGCCTGGATGTCAAAATCGGAACTGCGATGCGATGTAAATAGTGGTTGATGGGATGGGCCAAGTTGTCCGCCCCTGTACGGTTGCTGCCCGACCCTTTGATGCAGAGAGCGTCAAATAGGGTTTTCCCTATGTTAGCCTCGCTATAAGCGAAATATAACATCGGCGAAACTCTTGTTGTGATCAGCAAATAGGAATCACCCAACCGTGAAATGACCCGCGGAGCCTACATGCTGATGTCTACAAATGAGTACCATGTCGCAATAGGCGAGTGTGTTGTGGGCTGGCCCAATTCGGGTTCCAACCGGAATGGGTTTTAGGCACTATTTTTAATCTTTTTTTTCTGTGTGTTCTTTGTGTTGGTTTTCATCGGTTTTTCTTGTGGTCTTTTGATCTTCCTTGTTTCTCTTGCAGGTTGTTTGTTTTTCATTTCTTGTGTTTCCTGTGTCTATTTTCACAGTTTTATTTGAAGTTTATTCCCTTTTTCCTTTTTAAAACACATGCCTACTTTTTTCATAAACATTGTACATTTCCCATATACATTTGTAACATTATTTTTATACATGTTCGACATTTTATAAGTACATGATTAACATTTTTGAAAATTTATCTTTGATGCATATTTTTCCACACAATTTCTATATTTTTCAAATACAGCTGAAACATTATTTTGATAAATGTTTAACATTTTTTGACACATGATTAATTTTTTCTCATATACATGTTTTGAACATTTTTTTCTAATACATGTTGATTTTTTTTTCAAAAGCACGTGGAATCATTTTTTTAATGATATGAAACAATTTTGAAAACTAGACGAGCATTTCTTGTTACATTGTATGTACATTATTTGTAGATTGCATAAATATTATTTGAACATGTCACAGCCATATTTTTTAAACGTCTGAACATTTTTCGAATGTACCATACATTTTTTTATTGGTACAAAAGAATTTTTAACCACTGGAATACTTATTTATATTATATTATTTAAACATAACAAACTTTTTGAATGCGTAAAATTTTTGAAATGTCACAATTTTTAATGCTTTCAATATTTTTTGCAAATCGTGCTAACATTGTTTACACTGCATTAAGATTTTTCAAATTGGATTTGTTTTATTTTTTTATGTGAATTTAAGTTTTTTAAAATGTGTATTTATAACATTTTTAAAGATATGACAAAAAAACGAATAACCAAAAACAAACAAATAAAAATCAAAGAAGGAAAATGAATTAGGGGCTAATTGGTTCGATGCCAAAGTTTGGCATTGCCAATATTTGGCAAGCCAACATTTGGCAAAACCAAAAGTTGCCAAAATTTGACAACTTTTTGAGAGGTAGGCAAGAACCAATTGGTAGCCAACTAATTGAGAACCAAATTTTTAGACTTTGCCAACAATTAGCAAGCCAATTATTGGCACAAAACCAATTAAGCTCTTTATCTATATGAAGCTACTTGGCCGGCACATTAGAAGCGATGCCTAAGGCGAGACGAGCTTGTGTCTAGCTGTGGGCTAGACACAGCCGCTCCCTTCAAGAACGATCAACCAATGGATAAACCTCTCGCAAAAAAAAACAATGGATAAACCCTCTTCGGCTATGCACTTCCATGAAGGTCCATGCCCAGCCCAGCAGGTCGTGGAATACGTTGCAGTAGTAGTACAGAAATGAAGCTCACTGTGAGAGGAGTATTTCCATGAGAATCCTGTCAGCGCCCCAACTACACAGGAGCATGACACCGTGGCAGCGCCAGGTCAGCAGCCTGCCACGGCGATCAACCCGAGCGAAACGCAGGGTTACACCCCAAGGCGCATCGCAAGCAGGCCGGCCCGCATTGTGCAGCCCAACAGGAGGTTCGTTGGGTCAGACTGGACTCACTAGATTTGACCCGGTGACGCCACCTACTTACACCCACCAGCGAGTCGAGGAAGGCATCCAGTAGGATCAGAACGGCGGCGGCTCTCTTCGTCCTCCCCTTTCCCCACAAGAACAGCTTGGTTGATTGTATCCGGATTCGAGCTTGTACCTGTAATTGAGCGATAGATCGAACGATCCCCTAACATCCTGGTATCAGAGATCACTCCACCACTCCTCTCCGTCGCGCCAACCATGGAGACTCGCCACCGCGTTCAAGCGCGGCAAGTTCTCCTCGCCGCCATGGATCCGGCCCTCAAGGATTACTTGGACAAGCTACACCAAGACGCCAAGGCCGACTCCGCCCACGTCCTCAAGCAACTACAGACCCAGTCGTCATAGATCGAGGATCTCCTCCGCTGGAAACCCGATCTGGAGGCAAGGTTCGCGAAGCTGGAGACCACTGTGGCGACCCCGCAAGCCGCGGCGCCATCTGCAACCAACGGGACGGCGCACCCCAGCGCCCTCCCACCGCTGCTCCAAGCGCGCGGACCACCCCTTGGGCCCGATGGCCACGGCGTCTGTCGGTGTCAAAACCGGCGGATCTCAGGTAGGGGGTCCCGAACTGTGCGTCTAGGCGGATGGTAACAGGAGACAAGGGACACGATGTTTTTACCCAGTTTCGGGCCCTCTCGGTGGAGGTAAATCCTACTCCTACTTGATTAATATTGATGATATGGGTAGTACAAGAGTAGATCTACCACGAGATCAAAGAGGCTAAACCCTAGAAGCTAGCCTATGGTATGATTGTTGTTCGTCCTACGGACTAAAACCCTCCGATTTATATAGACACCGGAGAGAGCTAGGGTTACATAGAGTCGTTACAATGGTAGGAGATCTACATATCCGTATCGCCAAGCCTGCCTTCCACGCCAAGGAAAGTTCCATTCGGACACGGGACGGAGTCTTCAATCTTGTATCTTCATAGTCTAGGAGTCCGGCCAAAGATGATAGTTCGGCTATCCGGACACCCCCTAGTCCAGGACTCCCTCAGTAGCCCCTGAACCAGGCTTCAATGAAGACGAGTCCGGCGGGCATATTGTCTTCGACATTGCAAGGCGGGTTCCTCCTCCGAATACTTCATAGAAGATTTTGAACACCAGGATAGTGTCCAGCTCTGCAAAATAAGTTCCACATACCGCCGTAGAGAGAATAATATTTACACAAGTTCAATCTGCTGACGTATTCCGTGGCGTGACATCACACCACGGCCAAGCCTTTATTCGAATCGTTTTTACTGTTCCACCTCAGCGCGTTTAGCGAAGCGGTTTCCTTGGCACGTCTTGTCAAAGCAGATATCGTGTCCCCTTATTCCGGGATTCTCATCAATACGGGCGTGGGTAACCCAACCGCGCCATTGATTACGGCGCTTGGGAGATAAGCGAGTTTTACCAGGCTGGTGGGGATGCATAGTTTCGTCCGTCCATATAAGGGGATAAGGATCCACCTTTTTACATACGCCTTCTTTCTCCTTTGCTTATCCATTTCCGCGCACTCGAGCTCCAGCGCCCAAGTCCGCACATCTCGCCTCAACCTTCCCCAGCCATGTCCGGAGCGGGAGGCAAGTGGATGGCCTCCTCCGTCACGGAGGGGCACATCAAAAAGTTGAGGAAAGCCGGATACCTGCACAACGACATTGTGCACCGGCTTCCAGACGAGGGGCAGCTCGTCCCCACCCCCAGGCCCCATGAGAGGGTGGTGTTCCTTCCCCATTTCCTCCGCGGACTGGGCTTCCCACTCCACCCATTTGTCCGGGGGCTCATGTTCTAATACGGCCTGGATTTCCATGATCTGGCCCTGAATTTCATCCTCAACATCTCAGCGTTTATCGTTGTGTGCGAGGCCTTCCTCCGCATCAAACCCCACTTCGGCTTATGGCTGAAGACCTTCAATGTCAAGCCGAAGGTAGTGGGCGGCCAGCAGGTGGAGTGCGGAGGCACCATGGTGGGCAAGATGCCCAACGTCACATGGCTCGAGGGCGCCTTTGTGGAAACCATCAAAGGGTGGCAATCGGGGTGGTTCTACATCACCGAGCCGCGTGACCCTGAATGGGCAGCGGCCCCCGAATTCAGATCGGGCATCCCCACACGGCTCACCTCCTGGAAAGAGAAGGGCCTGACATGGGGTGATTTGGAAGAGCTGACCGGACTCCAAACCTGCGTCCAAAACCTTGTGAACAAGAAGGTCAAGCTCGTCAACGCAGTCCAGGTCATGCTTATCCGTCGAATCCTCTCGTGCCAACAATGGGCTTTTAACTTGTGGGAGTTTAATCCGGCACAGCACCAAACCTTGAGCAGGCTCTTCGACACTACGTACGAAGACACCTGGAGGGTGCTGTTCAAGGGTGCCGAGGCTCCTGCATCCGCTACCGAAGATCGCGGATTCAGCTCGCAGCGTCAAGCCGACGAGGTAAGCTATTTTACCCTTTACGGGACACTTGTTTTTCATAGTTTGACTCTATGCGGGATCTAAACTCCCTTTCCTTTGACAGGCCTGGCAGAAGAAGTCCGGGCAGGTTAACTGTCTGGCTCCATTACCAGAAGACCCAGCGGACGCCCGATTGACGGGGCTGCTGGTTCCGGCACCTTACGTGGTGCCGGATAAGAAGGCCAAGAAGAAGGCCACGGGAACCCGAAAGAGTTCCTGACGTCAGGTGTTATCAGACTCATCGTCCGATGACTCCGAGGCGGACTCCTCCCGCGAAGACGAGGAGGAGAAAAAAGAGGCTTCTACCACAGCGGGGGGAGAGAAGAAAAGGAAGGCCTCCCCAACTGGGGAGGCCGGAGGGTCCAAGAAGGGAAGGACCCTTCCTCCGGACTTTTCCACCAATGCCGACGACGGCGAAGAGGGTTGGCCTTCAAGGGCCAAGCCCCTGGCGAGATCGTAAGTGTCTGGATTCCAGAATAACTTATGATTTTTCCTTTGTCGCGTAGTGTCTTCTAACGCCGAATACAACCATGTAGACCGCCCAAGGACGAGCTCCCCGCTTCGTCGAGTGGCTCCCTGGATTTGTCGGATGTGAATAACACTTCACTTCCGACCGCCTCCTCCCCCCGTGACGCAGATGATGCCGCGGTGGAGTCCCAAAAGGGGCCCAACCAGGAGGAGGTGGTCCTGGAGGCGCCGCAAGGCGACCTCCCGGACTCTGGGCGCAAAGAGGGCAAAACCCCCGAGGGCTCTTAGTTCGGCCCCATGTCGGACTCCGTACCGGAACCTGCAGTGGTTCCGAAGTCCGGAAGGCGGGCCCTTTGTAAGAAGGGCAAGACTGCGACGCCGGCAGCCTCCGTCCAACCGGAGGCACCAGACAACTTGCTGGAGGCGCTTAACGGCGCCTCCATCGACGAGGAGCACCGCACTATTATGAGTGCGGTGATCCAGAAACTTCAGTCCGCCAAGAGCGGGCTGACTGAAGTCTGTACCAGCCTTCTAACAGGCTTTGAGGTAAAATTTTAATATATGTAAGAATATTACCGCATAGACAGTAGCCCCTGATGCTTAGTTTGGTGTTCGGAAAGAAAAGCCGAACTGAGGATCTAAAAAGATATACGCAGGAGTCTAACATAAACATGTCAATATGGGAATGCAGGCTGCGCTGCTGACCTCTGCCGCACTGACTGCGAAGGTCGATGCATTGAAGCAGAGCCTCGAGCGGTCCGAGAACGAGCTCGGCCGTGCCAAGAAGCAGCTCGAGGACAAGGAAGGTAAGTAATACCTTATTAAAGTAATACCTTATAGAAAGGATTTGGTTGCAAAATATAACAGGAATAACGTGAGTATTGCAGGGGCCACGAACAAGGTGGCGACCCTGAAGGAAGCGGTGTCCAAGGCTGAAAGCAATGCGGCCGCGACGTATCGAGCGAGAGAAGCAGGAGGCGCGGGTGGCGGAGGTGTGGCAAGAGCTCCAGGCTCTCGTGGAAAAACACGAGAGTTTGGAGCGTGACTCGAAGACTCGAGAGTCCGAGCTCGCCTCGGCTCTTGAGAGTGCCAAAGCCGCTAAGGCCGAAGCCCAGAAGGCCCTCCAGGAGATTGAGGCGATAAAAAAGATAGCGACGGATAAGGCATTCTTCATGCAAAGTAAGCATGTAAACGTGAATTATCTGTTACTTACCCGAATTCGGAGCTCTCCAGGAGCGTTCACAGATCTGCCCCGTAGTGTGTCCGATGCTGCCGCGTTCTACCGAGCCGAGGAGGGGAGCTCGACGGAGAAGGTGTTCTGGTCTCAATATGCTGAGGCCGGACATCCAGTGCCCCTGAGCGACAAGCTGAACCAGCTGGTCGAGCTCCACAAGGTGGCCGAACAGGCCATGAAGGGCCTCATAGTTCGGCTGTGGCCTAAAGAAGCCATGCCTGGGAGCTACTTCGGTCTGGTGCGGCGGCTGGTAGACGCCTGTCCATGGATTGAAGTCATCAAGCATTCCGTCTGCATTGAAGGTGCCCATCGGGCCCTTGCCCGCGCTAAAGTGCACTGGGGCAACATGGACGCCGAGAAGCTTGTGACGGACGCGCCACCGCTGGGCAAGGAGTATCGCACGCCCGAGATGTACTATAAGGGTGTCCTGAAGGGTGCCCACCTTATAGCGGGTGAGTGCTCCAAAGATGTAATTTTTGAGTAGACTCGCATTTGTTATCATGTACGCTGAAAACTTTGTTCATATGCGCTAAGCAATGCTTGTTAATTTAAAATATTACCTTCTGTGCGGCCGTTTATCAAAATTTGAGAGATGGCAAGTCGTTGGCTTCAGCCCCCATGCCACGAGTGCTGGGGTGTTCGGGATAAACTTGAGCGCTCTTGTTCCCATTCTTGGGTCCTTCGAGGGAGGCGCTCAACACAATGAACGAGGCAACCAGACTTATAATGCTTGAACACTCCCACTTAGCCATAGAATTCTATAATTTTAAATTTCGGTGAAGCCCCTAGTGTTCGGAAGACCGAATTCGGGGCGCTATCCACGCCTGGGCCAGACAAAGCCGGCTCCTCGCTCTAAGGCATAAGTCTTTAGGGACTCGAAAAAACCTCTCGAACAGCGACCGGCTCTCGCCCTATCATGATGGTCAGTTTTAGCTTTCTCCACTGAGGTGCTCACCCAGCTCAACTGGGGCACAATCGCAGTGGTTCTCCCAGCGCTACCTTAGCCGATATAACGGAACATAAGGTACCAAAACATGGGAGCCGGGCAAACCCAACTATTGACCCAAGACATGATTCGGAGCCGATGCATATAATGCTATAAGTTCGGGGTGCCACACTTGTGAAAGTGTTCGGACTTATCACACCATATTTTGGGGAACTTAAGCCCCTGGTGTATTTGGCCGTACCAAAGCGTACGGGTGCAACATGTCATAAGTGAACATGTATAGATAGAAAAAGGAATGCAATAATAGGCAAAAAGCGATGCATTGTTTATTCAAAAAATACTGCAATGAAAGCAGAACGATACAAATAGTGCGATAAGCAAGGGATGGGACTATTTAACATGTCCCCCTCCAGGGTTAGGCTGCGGGATGGTATGTAAAACAGGTATACTGCTCGTAATAGAGACCACCTGGACACTCGATGTAGCTTTTCTGCTTCCCTGGCTGTTGCATCGTGAGTTCGGCAATTCTACTGCCGGACAGGGCTTCTGGAAAACGGAGTCCTGCGAATAAGAAAAAAAGAATGACACAATTGGGAGCCCCTGGTGCGGTTGAGCCGCTCTCCGGGCATGCCATGGTCGTGGCCCTACCCCTATGCCCATGGTATCTCCAGAGCGTAGTTATGTACGCGTAGTACTGGTCTCGCGATTTTGCGAGGGCTGGGGTTGGGGCCGCATTGCTACGCGTGCTCGGAACGTGCCAGGTGGTCTTGTTGTAGGTTACTCCGGGCGCGCTTGATGGTGTCCGGCCGCTTAACAGCCGGACTCGAGAATTGCCTTAAGAGGCTGCTTTGTACTTCCACCGCGAGAGCCGCTGTATGCTCCTCCGTTCGGAGAGAGTTTTCGGTGTTTCCGTTGACCGTAATGACTCCTCGAGGGCCTGGCATCTTGAGCTTGAGGTATGCGTAGTGCGGCACTGTAACGCCCCGGATCCGATGCGCCAGGTGTCCTCCAGTTATTCGCCATCGTTGCCATGTCATTTGCTTGCGTGTTGCACTTTGCCATGTCATCATATGCATTTCATATCGTGTCGTCATGTGCATCGCATTTGCATACGTGTTCGTCTCATGCATCCGAGCATTTTCTCCGTTGTCCGTTTTGCAATCCGACACTCCTATGTCATCCGGCGTTCCCTTCTTGTCTCTTTTCGTGAGCGGGTGTTAAACATTCTTGGAATGGATCGAGGTTTGCCAAGAAGCCTTGGTACACCACCGGTAGACCGCCTGTCAAGTTTCGTGCCATTTGGAGGTCGTTTGATACTCCAACGGTTAACCGAGGGACCGAAAAGGTCTCGTGTGTGTTCCAGCCCAACACCCCTCCAAAGTGGCCCAAAACCCATCCAAACCCCCTCCATGCTCTCGGTCGTTCGATCACGAACGTGTGGGCGAAAATCGCACCTCATTTGGAGCCTCCTAGCTCCCTCTATCTATAAATAGGTGCCCCTCCCCGAATTTTCGCGCAGATGAACCCTAGCGTCTTCCTCCTCACGCCGCCGGACACATCCGTCCGCGTCGGACATGTCCGCCGGCCACGTCGCTCCGGCCAATCCGAAGCCGCCACGTCAGCTCCAGCCGCCCCACGTCCAACCCCGTCGCGCCACGTCGCCCTTCCCGTGCCCTCCTCCGCCGCCAGCCCGCGCGGCCCGCTGCAGGCCCGCGGGGCCCGGTCGCCGCCGCCGGCCATCTCTCGCGGAGCCCGCGCACCTCCGCCAGCGACCGTCGCCGCTGCGGCGCCGCCGCCCTCTGCCGTCTCGGTGTCGGCACCTCTCCTCGGCCGCCGCGCCCGAGCGCCGCCCCGCCGCCTCCGTCGTTCCCCGCCGCCTCGCCGGCGCTGCCCAGGGCCGCGCCCCGCGCGCCCGGTCTCACCCCGCGGCCGCCGGCGACCTCCTCCGCCTCCCCGCGCCGGGATCCGGCCCGGATCCGCCATCTCCGGTGAGCCCCGCCTCCTTCCCCATCTCCAGCAAGATCCGCCGCCGCCTCGCCCGCGTTGACTTTTTCCTCGAGGTAGTTTTCGACTGTGTCCCCGGATCTGCTGTTATTTTCATGCTCTGTTCATCACATCATAACTCCGTGCATACTGCTCCGTTTCGTGCGTGTAATATATCAAAATGTTCGTTGTGAGATGCTCTATATTTAGTTACATTATACCATGTTTGTTTGATGCCATCTTGATGCCCTAATCATCATCGCAAGAGTGCTATATGATGTTAATCTGCTGAAACTGTTATAACTTGATGATTTGTCATTTTTTTACATTTCATGTGTGCGTCCTGTGAGCTTGAGCCCTACATGTGTTTTGAACTATGTCATGCCATCTTCACAGTGGTGCCATCCATGTATTTTTTCTAGTCTTGTACTGAGTGCATCGAGCTCATGAAGTAGGGTACCTGCTATTGTCGTTTTGCTAGACAGATTCTGCTATGTCATGATGCTATGTAAACCTGCTGATACAAGTCATTATATGCATAATCTGGAGATGTTCACTAAGGATGATTTGTTATACATGTCATGCTCTATCCATTCGTGCCCCTGGTTGCATTTATAGCCTGCCGTAACTTGTTGTGTTGCTCCAAATTATTATCATGTTGCACCCTTGTTTTGAGGTGTTTGCTTGATGTTTGGAGGCATTTAGCATCAATGCCATGTTTAACTTGTGTTGCTCATATCTTCTAGGCCGTAGCTCCGAACTAAATGAACTTTATATGTAACTTGACTAGAATTTCATGTAGATCCTCTTGGTGACCTTTAACTTTCTGTTTAACAACTCAAACATAAGGTTTATTCAGTTCTGGACCAATTTCTAAATTTGCATATGAGGACTTACCGGAATTGTTATATGTTGTTTCCGGCCTCTTTTAAACTTGCCTTGATTTGTTGTTCTTGTTTGCATCCTCTCTTGCCATGAGTAGCCTCATCTAGCTTTGTCATGCATCATGCTTGGTTGTGCATCATGTCTTGTCTATGTGTGGTGTGTTTACCATGTTGTGTGCTTCTTCTCGATAGTTCCTGTTTTGTTGCGATCGTGAGGATTCATTCGTCTATGCTTGGTTGGGCTTCATCCGTTCGTCTTCTTCATGGACTCGTTCTTCTTCCTTGCAGGATTTCAGGCAAGATGACCGCTACCCTGGATCTCACTACTATCATTGCTATGCTAGTTGCTTCGTTCTATCGCTTTGCTGCGCTACCTATCAATTGCTCTTCAAGCCTCCCAAATTGCCATGTCAGCCTCTAACCTTTTCACCCTTCCTAGCAAACCGTTGCTTGGCTATGTTACCGCTTTGCTCAGCCCGTCTTATAGCGTTGTTAGTTGTAGGTGAAGTTGAAGATTGCCCCATGATGGACATGATTATGTTGGGATATCACAATATCTCTTATTTAATTAATGCATCTATATATTTGGTAAAGGGTGGAAGGCTCAACCTTTGTGTTTTGTTCCACTCTTGCCACCCTAGTTTCTGTCATACCGGTATTATGTTCCCGGATTTTGCGTTCCTTAGGCGGTTAGGTGATTTATGGGACCCCCTTGACAGTTCGCTTTGAATAAAACTCCTCCAGCAAGGCCCAACCTTGGTTTTACCATTTGCCTCACCACCACCTACCTTTCCCTTGGGAGTAATTAACCCAAGGGTCATCTTTATTTTAGCCCCCCCCCGGGCCAGTGCTTCTCTAAGTGTTGGTACGAACCGAGCGGCCTGCGGGGCCCCCTCGGGGCAACTCGAGGTCTAGTTTTACTCATAGCCTGTCTCATCCGGTGTTGCCCCGAGAACGAGATATGTGCAGCTCCTATCGCGATTGTCGGTGCATCGGGCGGCTTTGCTGGTCTTGTTTTACCATTGTCGAAATATCTTGTAAACCGGGATTCCGAGACTGATCGGGTCTTCCTAGGAGAAGGAATATCCTTCGTTGATCGCGAGAGCTTATCATAGGCTAAGTTGGGACACCCCTGCAGGGTATAAACTTTCGAGAGCCGTGCCCGCGGTTATGTGGCAGATGGGAATTTGTTAATGTCCGGTTGTAGATAACTTGACACCAGATCCGAATTAAAACGCATCAACCGCATGTGTAGCCGTGATGGTCTCTTTTCGGCGGAGTCCGGGAAGTGAACACGGTTTTGGGTTATGTTTGACGTAAGTAGGAGTTCAGGATCACCTCTTGATCATTGCTAGCTTCACGACCATTTCGTTTGCTCTCTTCTCGCTCTTATTTGCGTATGTTAGCCACCATATCATGCTTAGTCGCTACTGCAACCTCACCACTTTACCCCTTCCTTTCCCATTAAGCTTTGCTAGTCTTGATACCCATGGTAATGGGATTGCTGATTCCTCGTGGCTCACAGATTACTACAATAACAGTTGCAGGTACAGGTTATGCGATGATCTTGACGCGAGAGCGATGCTTGCTTGTTTTGGAGTTCTTCTTCTGCTTCTTCTTCGTTCAGGGGATAGGTTCCAGGTCGGCAGCCTGGGCTAGCAGGGTGGATGTCGTTTGAGTTTTTGTTTGTGTTTCATCCGTGGTCGGATGGTGCTCTTATGTAAGATGATTCTGTATTCGTGTGGCATTGTATGCCTTTTGTATGTATCCCCATCTATTATGTAATGTTGATGTAATGATATCCACCTTGCAAAAGCGTCTTCAAGATGCGCTTCTATCCTTGGTGGGACCTTCGAGTTCCTTTAGGATAGGGTCGCATCTTGGGCATGACAAGTTGGTACCAGAGCCTTGACCGACCATAGGAGCCCCCCCTTGATTGATCGTGTAGTTTGGCCGTTGTCGAGTCTAGAAGAAAACTGTATTCGGAGTCTAGTTATATCGGAGAGTAGGGATTCTTTTTACTCCTCAGCCCCTTCGTCGCTCTTGTGAGGAATCTTGATGTAGGTGTTTTGAATTCTCCTCTTACCCTTCAAATTTTTCTTTAGGATCACGCGGTTAGTTTTTGTTCGTTGTCCATCCTCTTCTGTCCGGCGCATTCCTCGTCAAGCTGATTCGAACCTCTTTGTCTTTGGGAGATCAATCCTCGGCTCTTTTCGATCGATGTTGTTTCCCTGTCCGAAGTTGTCCTTGTTTTTCCCACCCGCCCTCCCTTCTTCTTCTCGAATCCGGAGTCCGTAATCGAGTATCCATGCTACTCGTGCGAAGTATTTGCATTCTCTCCTCAATTATTTCAACCGGTGTTTTCTCTTCAAGATATTCGTCGGTTTCCCCTTCCAAGTTGCCTTTGTTTTCCCGCCCTCCCACCCTCTTCTTCCTGGAATCTGAGTCTCTTTCGACCATCAATTTCAGTCGTGCGGAGTCTCTTCAATCATTCGTAAATTGTTTCAACCAGTGAACTCTCTTTTGTTGGACATTCTTCATCTCTTGTCCGGTGGACTCAATTCAAGTTTTTTGGTTGATCATATTCTTTTCCTCGGCTCAAATGTTTTCCCCTTGCTCGTTCGCCTCTCGTCAGTTTATCTTTTCGGAGTGCTCAAGACATCTCAGGAGATTCGTCTGCGTTCCAATTAATTCGAGGTTGTTACCTCATTCAAATATTTCAATTGTTCTGGTGCATCATCTTTCTCTTCAACAATCCTTTCCAACGGTGTTTTTCTCTTCAGTGGGCCCTAACCCACAGGTCTTTTCCCAGGATCTTACCTGACTCTTCTAATTATTCCGAAGCTATTCCAAATTCTTTTCGAAGTTTGACGTAAGTATGGATTCCATCAGTCATATGCCTTCTCTAAGTTAGTTTTCAATGTCTTTTCAACTTTGGATCAACATTTCTAGTATTCATTGTCCCAGAGCATCTCTCTAATTCTTCAAGGTGTTTCTCGTCGTCATTCTCAACATTTGAAGACCGAAGAAGAGTTTTTTCCTCTCAATCTTGCCCGTTCTCCCAAAGATTCATGGTTCTAGCTTCTTGTTACCCTCTCGAATTATTCCGTCTGTCGGAAATTTCTTTTTCTCAACCATCCGGAGTATTTCAGGAGTTGATTTCTGTTTCTTTTCACCGGAGGCCATCATTCCAGTTATCGTTCTCTATTTATCCCGGTGCTTCATTCAAGTGTTCTTTAATCAGCTCGTGATCTCTTTGTTCTTTTTTGCATCTAAATTCCCTCTAGCATATTGTTCTTCCAATCCTTCCCGATGATTCATTCTCTTTCATCAGTCATTTTCGAATTCTTACGGTGGCTCGTTCAAGATTCATTTTCCTTGATTATCATTTTAATTCATTCGTTCTTTCCAATTCCTACCGGTGGTTCATGAAGACCTTCTCAAGTTTGCGATATGTCACTCCTCAAAACTTTTCAAGGGGAATAAGTTACATGCCAAATCCGCTTGTCATCATTTAATTTGATGAAGGATATAAGCATACAATAAATCTTATTCTTATTTCATCCAAATGATTAATCCCTTTCTTCGGAGTTTGTTCTTGAGGAATAAATTCTACTTCCAAGTGTTTTCATCTTTTCTTTTCCGGAGTTCAAATTTCCTCGGACATTTTGTCGGAACCTCCATCTAAATCACCACAAGGCTCATCTTATTCTTTCATCCTTCATTTCTATCCCATCATCCTTTTGTCACCGGAGTTTTCCAAGGTGGTTCTTCATGATTTAATTCATTATTCAAGAGTTCATCAAGATTTTGTTGGAGGAGTTCAAGTATCTTTCTTCTCGCGTCCCGAAGTGCAATTAATTCTCCATTTTCTTTTGAAGTGGAGTTTTGCATTTCTTCGTTCTTCTAGCTATCCAATCATTTCCGTTTTTGGCCGGTTATCACCTTATGATCTTGAGATGTTACCTATAAGACCACAACAAGCTTATTCTTTTTGTTGTTGATTTTCTCAACAACTTCGTTCAATCTTTTCTCACAAGGATGCTTTTCAAATTCATTCGTGATTAAAGATGTCATCTTCTTCTCCGTTCTTTTCTTTGAACTTTTTCAATTCTTCCGGAGGCATTGTGTTGTTTCTCTCGTCAACTATCGTTCCATTTTGTCAATCTCAGTTCCAACTCTTTCCATGTTCAGCCGGAGTGCTGCCTAAATCCTTTTCAGTCTTATTCGTTTCTTATCTCGTTCTAACCGGAGTGGTTTTATAGGCTATCTGATTCCGTGAGTTTTCGATTCTCGTCATTCTCGTCGTTCCTCTCTTCTTCTCGAGTGCTCTAGATTCTTTACTTCCTCTCTTGAGTTCTTGTTTCACCTCATCCCTTTTCCCTTCCGTCTCGGTCCTAAGATCTCGGGACGAGATCTCTTGTTAGTGGAGGAGTGTTGTAACACCCCGGATCCGATGCGCCAGGTGTCCTCCAGTTATTCGCCATCGTTGCCATGTCATTTGCTTGCATGTTGCACTTTGCCATGTCATCATATGCATTTCATATCATGTCTTCATGTGCATCGCATTTGCATACGTGTTCGTCTCATGCATCCGAGCATTTTCCCCGTTGTCCGTTCTGCAATCCGACACTCCTATGTCATCCAGCGTTCCCTTCTTGTCTCTTTTTGTGAGCGGGTGTTAAACATTCTCGGAATGGACCAAGGTTTGCCAAGCGGCCTTCGTACATCACCGGTAGACCGCCTGTCAAGTTTCGTGCCATTTGGAAGTCATTTGATACTCCAAGGGTTAACCGAGGGACCGAAAAGGCCTCGTGTGTGTTGCAGCCCAACACCCCTCCAAAGTGGCCCAAAACCCATCCAAACCCCCTCCATGCTCTCGCTCGTTCGATCACGATCGTGTGGGCGAAAACCGCACCTCATTTGGAGCCTCCTAGCTCCCTCTATCTATAAATAGGTGCCCCTCCCCGATTTTTCGCGCAGATGAACCCTAGCGTCTTCCTCCTCGCGCCGCCTGACACATCCGTCCACGTCGGACATGTCCGCCAGCCACGTCGCTCCGGCCAATCCGAAGCCGCCACGTCAGCTCCAGCCGCCCCGCGTCCAACCCCGTCGCGCCACGTCGCCCTCCACGCGCCCTCCTCCGCCGCCGGCCCGCGCGGCCCGGTCGCCGCCGCCGCCGCGCCGGGCCCAGCCATCACCGGCCATCTCCCACGGAGCCTGCGCACCTCCGCCGGCGACCGTCGCCGCTGCGGCGCCGCCGCCCTCTGCCATCTCGGTGCCGGCGCCTCCCCTCGGACGCCGCACCCGAGCGCCGCCCCGCCGCCTCCGCCATTCCCCGCCGCCTCGTCGGCGCTGCCCTGGGCCACGCCCCGTGCGCCTGGCCTCGCCCCGCGGCCGCCGGCGACCTCCTTCGCCTCCCCGCGCCGGGATCCGGCCGGATTCGGCGAGATCCGGCCCGGATCCACCATCTCCGGCGAGCCCCGCCTCCTTCTTCGCCATCTCCTGCGAGATCCTCCGCCACCTCGCCCACGTTGACTTTTTCCTCGAGGTAGTTTTCGACTAAGTCCCCGGATCTTCTATTATTTTCATGCCCTGTTCATCGCATCATAACTCCGTGCATACTGCTCCGTTTCGGGCGTGTAATATATCAAAATATTCGTTGTGAGATGGTCTACATTTCATTCCATTATGCCATGTTTGTTTGATGCCATCTTGATGCCCTAATCATCATCGCAAGAGTGCTATATGATGTTAATCTGCTGAAACTGTTATAACTTGATGATTTGTCATTTTTGTTGCATTTGATGTGTGCATCCTATGAGCTTGAGCCCTACATGTGTTTTGAAATATGTCATGCCATCTTAACAGTGGTGCCATGCATGTATTTTTTTGAGTCTTGTACTGAGTGCATCGATCTCATAAAGTAGGGTACCTGCTGTTGCTGTTTTGGTAGACAGATTCTGCTATGTTATGATGCTATGTAAACCTGCTGCTACAAGTCGTTATATGCATAATCTGGAGATGTTCACTAAGGATGATTTGTTATACATGTCATGCTCTATCCATTCATGCCCCTGGTTGCATTTATATCCTGCTGTAACTTGTTGTTATCTTGCTCCAAATTTGCTAAATAATGTTGTTGTCAGCCTGATTAACTTTAAGTTCAGTTTTGCCATGAACTTTGCTAGTGATCCATGCACCCTATGAACTTGATCTTGCCATGCTTAGCTTCATAAACATGTATTATTACTGTTGGTTGCCTTGTCATGCCATGTATTGCTCTGTGGTGAGTGGTACAAGCTCACCAACATGCCTACTTATTGTTGTTCCTACCATGTATGTATCTGTCATATCATTTGCCATGTTCACATGGGTGCCATCATATTTTCTGTGTCCTTTTGGCTCATGGTCAGTAAGGGACTTTTGTTTTATGCATTTAGTAGCATCATGGCATGCCTTTGTTTGCCATTATAAGTTCCTGTAACATACTGTTTGATAGCTCTAAATATTGCAACTAGATGTTATTTCTGCTAAGCCTGAAACTGTTATTATTTGCAAATTTGCCATGTCCTTTTGAGCATGTTCTAGTGATTTCTGGAGAAAGCTCAGTGTTCATGTTTTGTCATGCTTTATCTGTACTTCATGCCCATGACTTTTGTTATTATGTTGAGGTGCTGTAGCATAATGTTTTGATGCTTGCTAGATGCCTAGTTGCTGTTACGGACAGATTGTTGTTATGTCTTGTATAGAGTGTATGTGTTGAACCGTTGCTCCGCTTTGAGTGTGCTCTATATGAAACTTGCTTGATTTTGCATGAAGTTTCATATTATCATGTTACATCCTTGTTTTGAGGTGTTTGCTTGATGTTTGGATGCATTTGGCATCAATGCCATGTTTAACTTGTGTTGCTCATATCTTCTAGGCCGTAGCTCCGAACTAAATGAACTTTATATGTAACTTGACTAGAATTTCGTGTAGATCCTCTTGGTGCTATTTAACTTCTTGTTTAACAACTCAAACATAAGGTTTATTCAGTTATGGACCAATTTCTAAATTTGCATATGAGGACTTACCGGAATTGTTATATGTTGTTTCCGGCCTCATTTAAACTTGCCTTGATTTGTTGTTCTTGTTTGCATCCTCTCTTGCCATGAGTAGCCTCATCTAGCTTTGTCGTGCATCATGCTTGGTTGTGCATCATGTCTTGTTTATGTGTGGTGTGTTTACCATGTTGTGTGCTTCTTCTCGATAGTTCCCGTTTCGTTGCGATCGTGAGGATTCGTTCGTCTACACTTGGTTCGGCTTCATCCGTTCGTCTTCTTCATGGACTCGTTCTTCTTCCTTGCGGGGTTTCAGGCAAGATGACCGCTACCATGGATCTCACTACTATCATTGCTATGCTAGTTGCTTCGTTCTATCGCTTTGCTGTGCTACCTATCAATTGCTCTTCAATCCTCCCAAATTGCCATGTCAGCCTCTAACCTTTTCACCCTTCCTAGCAAACCGTTGCTTGGCTATGTTACCGCTTTGATCAGCCCCTCTTATAGCGTTGTTAGTTGCAGGTGAAGTTGAAGATTGCCCCATGATGGACAGGATTATGTTGGGATATCACAATATATCTTATTTAATTAACGCATTTATATATTTGGTAAAGGGTGGAAGGCTCGGCCTTATGCCTGGTGTTTTGTTCCACTCTTGCCGCCCTAGTTTCCGTCATACCGGTATTATGTTCCCGGATTTTGCGTTCCTTACGCGGTTGGGTGATTTATGGGACCCCCTTGACAGTTCGCTTTGAATAAAACTGCTCCAGCAAGGCCCAATCTTGGTTTTACCATTTGCCTCACCACCACCTACCTTTCCCTTGGGAGTAATTAACCCAAGGGTCATCTTTATTTTAGCCCCCCCCCGGGCCAGTGCTTCTCTAAGTGTTGGTCCGAACCGAGCCGCCTGCGGGGCCCCCTCGGGGCAACTCGAGGTCTGGTTTTACTCGTAGCCTGTCTCATCCGGTGTTGACCTGAGAACGAGATATGTGCAGCTCCTATCGGATTGTCGGCGCATCGAGCGGCTTTGCTGGTCTTGTTTTACCATTGTCGAAATGTCTTGTAAACCAGAATTTCGAGACTGGTCGGGTCTTCCTGGGAGAAGGAATATCCTTCGTTGATCGCGAGAGCTTATCATGGGCTAAGTTGGGACACCCCTGCAGGGTATAAACTTTCGAGAGCCGTGCCCGCGGTTATGTGGCAGATGGGAATTTGTTAATGTCCGGTTGTAGATAACTTGACACTAGATCCGAATTAAAACGCATCAACTGCGTGTGTAGCCGTGATGGTCTCTTTTCGGCGGAGTCCGGGAAGTGAACAGGGTTTTGGGTTATGTTTGACATAAGTAGGAGTTCAGGATCACCTCTTGATCATTGCTAGCTTCACGACCGTTCTGTTTGCTCTCTTCTCGCTCTTATTTGCGTATGTTAGCCACCATATCATGCTTAGTCACTGCTGCAACCTCACCACTTCACCCCTTCCTTTCCCATTAAGCTTTGCTAGTCTTGATACCCATGGTAATGGGATTGCTGAGTCCTCGTGGCTCACAGATTACTACAACAACAGTTGCAGGTACAGGTTATGCGATGATCTTGACGCGAGAGCGATGCTTGCTTGTTTTGGAGTTCTTCTTCTGCTTCTTCTTCGTTCAGGGGATAGGTTCCAGGTCGGCAGCCTGGGCTAGCAGGGTGGATGTCGTTTGAGTTTCTGTTTGTGATTCATCCGTAGTCGGATGGTGCTCTTATGTAAGTTGATGTTGTATTCGTGTGGCATTGTATACCTTTTGTATGTATCCCCATCTATTATGTAATGTTGATGTAATGATATCCACCTTGCAAAAGCGTCTTCAAGATGCGCTTCTATCCTTGGTGGGACCTTCGAGTTCCTTTAGGATAGGGTCGCATCTTGGGCATGACAGGCACCGCATTGAACTTTGCAAATGCGGTTCGTCCGAGCAGTGCATGATAGCCGCTGCAGAACGGGACTATGTCGAAGATTAACTCCTCGCTTCGGAAGTTATCCGGGGATCCGAAGACCACTTCAAGTGTAACTGAGCCTGTACAGTTGGCCTCTACACCTGGTATGACGCCTTTGAAGGCTGTCTTTGTGGGTTTAATCCTTGAGGGGTCTATGCCCATCTTGCACACTGTATCCTGATAAAGCAGGTTCAGGCTGCTGCCGCCGTCCATCAGGATTCTAGTGAGGTGAAATCTGTCGACGATTGGGTCTAGAACCAATGCGACGAATCTGCCATGGCGGATGCTAGGCAGGAGGACCACGGATTGAACTTTGGGGCGACTGGCTCCATCGCATATACGTCCCTGAGTGCACGCTTCCGCTCCCTTTTGGGTATGTGGGTTGCGTATATCATGTTCACCGTCCGCACTTGTGGAGGGAAACCCTTCTGCCTTTATTGTTCGGCGGCCGGGTCTCCTTCTCGTCATCGCTTTGCAGCCCCTTGTCATTGTTTTCGGCAATTAACTTGCCTGCCTGCTTGAACACCCAACAATCCCTGTTGGTGTGATTGGCTGGCTTTTCGGGGGTGCCGTGTATCTGGCACGAGCGATCGAGTATTCGGTCCAAATTGGACGGGCCCGGAGTACTTCTTTTGAATGGCTTTTTCCGCTAACCGGGTTTAGAGCCTCTGAATCCGGCACTGACTGCCGTATCCTCAGTATTGTCGCCATTAATGCGGCGCTTGTGCTTGTTGCGACGCGACCTGCCGTTGGTGTCCTTGGTATCCGAATTACCAGGGCTCTTGGTCATGTTGTTACTGCGAGCTAGCCAGCTGTCCTCTCCCGCGCAGAAGCGGGTCATGAGTGATGTGAGGGCTGTCATGGATTTCGGCTTTTCCTGTCCTAGGTGCCGGGCAAGCCACTCGTCGCGGATGTTATGTTTGAAGGCTGCAAGGGCCTCTGCGTCCGGACAGTCAACGATTTGATTTTTCTTGGTTAAGAACCGTGTCCAGAATTGTCTGGCCGATTCATCTGGCTGCTGAATTATGTGGCTTAGGTCATCCGCGTCTGGTGGTCGCACATATGTGCCCTAGAAGTTATCAAGGAGTGCTGCTTCCAGGTCTTCCCAACAACCAATTGATTCTGCTGGCAAGTTGTTGAGCCAATGCCGAGCTGGTCCTTTAAGCTTGAGTGGGAGGTATTTGATGGCGTGTAGATCATCACCGCGGGCCATGTGGATGTGAAGGAGATAGTCCTCGATCCAAACCGCAGGATCTGTTGTGCCGTCGTATGATTCAATGTTTACGGGTTTGAAACCCTCGGGGATTTGATGATCCATTACTTCGTCTGTGAAGCATAGTGGGTGTGCGGCGCCTCTGTATTGGGCTATATCACGACGCATCTCAAATGAGCTTTGTCTACTGTGTTCGGCCCGGCCGGAATTGCTGTATCCGGCGTGACGGTTATCATCACGTATCGTGGGGCGCCCACGTGATCCGTAGATCAATCTTGTTTGCCTTGCCTTGTCCTCGAGTATATCCCGCAGGTCTGGCACATTTTCCCGTGCCTTGGTATTTTTTGAGCGGCGCCGGGGTGCGGCTTGAGTGTAGGGCCGAGAGGCCTCTCTGTTGCGGCCACGAGGTGGCCGGTCAGCCGTATTATGCGCTGGTGATGTAGGTTTAGGTGCTTCCTTCTCTAATCGGGGTAGCAGCCTGCGTTTTGGGTAGCTCTTTGAGGGACGTTCGAGTTCATACTCTTCGGCCGCAAGGACTTCAGTCCATTTGATCTAAGCTATTGCTGCTTTTTCTTGAGGTTGCTTGCCATGGCCATGAGCATGCGTTTGAAACGCTCTTGTTCGACGGGATCCTCAGGCAGGACAAATTCGTCGTTGTCGAGGCTTGCCTCGTCTTCGGAGAGAGGCATATAATTATCATCCTCTACCTCTCTGTCTGCCGCTCTCTCATGAGGGCTGGCTTCTCCATCCTCCTGCGCTGAATCCTGCTGGAGGGGTTGTCTTAGGCACTGTCCGGGGTGTTATTGTCTCCGGTGCCGGAATCTCCATTTTTGCTGTGGCGGGATTTAGAGCGGCGCCGCTGACGCCGGCGCTTAGGCTGTTTCTTGGAGGGGTCATCCTCCGTTGTTCCATCGCCATTCCCATCCTTTGGGATGTCCACCATGTAAATGTCGTATGACGAGGTGGCCTTCCAGTGCCCTGTAGGCGCTGGTTCTTGGTCGTCCCATGCATCGTCGTCCATACTGTCGATGTCTTTGGAGTCGAAGTCTAGCATGTCGGTTAAGTCATCGACAGTGGCTACGAAGTGGGTGGTGGGTGGGCATTGAATTTCTTCGTCGTCCGCATCCCAACCTTCCTGACCATAGTCCGGCCAGGGCTCTCCTGATAAAGAGAGAGACTTTAGTGAATTCGGGATGTCGCCAAAGGGCGAGTGCTGAAAGATGTCCGCAGCGGTGAACTCCATGATCGGCGCCCAATCGGATTCGATTGGCAGGGGCTCGGAAGGTTCGGAATCCGGGGAGGAGTCCGGCACCTTGGAGTCACGAGCTTCAAAAAGGACAGGGTTGGTATTCGGATCTATCGCCGTAGAGGTAGCGGCCCCCAAGGCGGTGTCCAGCCACCCGTCCTCGATCGGCGCAGTCGGCTCCGAGCTAAGGGTCGGAGTGGACACTTGTGCAGCCTCCAGGGCACTGCCCGGCAGCAGAGCTAGATCATGCTCATCGTGACAGTGTGGCGCGCTTGGCTGTGGCTCGAACCCGTCGAAGATCAAGTCTCCGTGGACGTCAACTGTATAGTTCAAACTTCCAAATATGACCTGATGGCCAGGGGCGTAGCTTTCAATCTGCTCCAGATGGCCAAGCGAGTTGGCCCGCAGTGCAAAGCCGCCGAATACGAAGATCTGTCCGGGGAGAAAAGTCTCACCCTGGACTGCGTCGTTGTTGATGATCGAAGGAGCCATCGGGCCTAAAGGTGACGACCAGGAACTCTCAATGAAAGCACCAATGTCGGTGTCAAAACCGGCAGATCTCGGGTAGGGGGTCCCGAATTGTGTGTCTAGGCGGATGGTACAGGAGACAAGGGACACGATGTTTTTACCCAGGTTCGGGCCCTCTCGGTGGAGGTAAAACCCTACTCCTGCTTGATTAATATTGATGATATGGGTAGTACAAGAGTAGATCTACCACGAGATCAAAGAGGCTAAACCCTAGAAGCTAGCCTATGGTATGATTGTTGTTCGTCCTACGGACTAAAACCCTCCGGTTTATATAGACACCGGAGAGGGCTAGGGTTACACAGAGTCGGTTACAATGGTAGGAGATCTACATATCCATATCGCCAAGCTTGCCTTCCACGCCAAGGAAAGTCACATCCGGACACAGGACGGAGTCTTCAATCTTGTATCTTCATAGTCTAGGAGTCCGACCAAAGATGATAGTTCGGCTATCCGGACACCCCCTAGTCCAGGACTCCCTCAGCGCCGCTGATCTCACCGGGGGGCCCCATCGGCGACCTCTGTGTTGCCGGCAGCACCCCCAGTCATAGGTATGGTTCCGCTTCCGATTGTTCCTACCGCTACAGCCCCGTTTTCCTCATCAGCTCTCACCATGTTGGGCCAGCCACCACCATCCATGAGTTTCCCTGTTTTCTCCGGCGACAATCCGCAGCTCTGGAAAACACTGTGTGAGCAGTATTTCCAGATGTTTCCCGTCCACGATTCTTACCGTGTTCCTATGGCTATCCTAAATTTCTCTGGTTCGGCGAGCATCTGGCTCCAATCAATCCAGAAGAAACTTATCGGGCTAGACTGGGATTCATTCACATCTCTGCTCTGTACACATTTCAGCCGAGACATACACCAAATGCTCATCCGCCAATTCTATGCCATCAAACAGACCACATCCGTCGCCGATTTTTTCGAGCGCTTTGAGTCCCTGATGAACCACCTGATATCATATTCAGAGTTAACTCACCCATATTTCTTTTTGACTCATTTTGTCGAGGGCCTGCGATCGGACATTCGAGTGGTGGTGCTCATGCAATACCCACCGGACCTGGATACGGCATGTTCGCTGGCCCTGTTTCAGGAGGAAGTAGCCGACGGCGAACTCCCGATCGGCCGCGCCATCACCAATCGCGGCCAGGGGAACCATCCACACACGGCGACGCCCTCGTTCTTCGGTCGACCTGCTACACCAAGTGTGGTCTACGAGGATCGACGCGGCACCGATGCCGCACGCGCCAACTCCGAGAACAACAAGGTCGCGGCACTCTGGCAGTTTCACCGCGCGAAGGTCCTCTGCTTCAAGTGCGGGGAACGGTGGGGCAAGGATCACATGTGCCCACCTACCGTATAGATGCACGTCGTCGACGAACTCCTCACCATGTTCACCCAAGACGACCTCGCCATCGAGTCGCCCCCTCCATCGCCAAGCTTTGAAGAAGAGAACCTGTGCACTCTCTCTCGCCAGGCAGAGGATGGTTCGTCAGACCCGGGGGTTCTTCAGCTACAGGCATGGCTCCAAGGGCACGAGATCCTACTTCTTGTTGACTCAGGCAGCTCTACATCCTTTGTCGACAGTACTCTGGCCACCAAGCTTGAAGGAGTTATGCCATTACCGCGACCATGCAAGGTGCGTGTCGCCGATGGCAATACCATACCCTGCAACCGTTCCATCCCAGCTTGTTCATGGATCACGCAAGGGCACGAATTCACAACGGATTTCAAAATCCCGAAGCTGGGCTCATACGATGCCATCCTTGGGATGGATTGGCTGCGTCAACACAGTCCCATGAGCATCAACTGGGTTGCACAACAGTTGAATGTCACCACCCCCGCTGGCCGTCTCCACCTGTCTGCAATCTCTTCCGATCAAACTCAGTGTTCTGTTATCTCTGCCCTAGAATTGCTCAAGGCCTGTAAGCAGGGATCAGTCGCTCACATTATCCACCTCAACTCCCTTGATGGCAGCAGCGAGCACAAAGCACAGATGTCGGTCGAGGTCCTGCGGCTACTGGAGCAGTTCACTGACGTGTTCGAAGACCCATGTGGCCTCCCGCCGCGTCGTGAATGCGACCATCGCATACCCCTGATGGCAGGCACGCAACCTGTCACATCCAGGCCCTATCGGTACAAGCCAGAACTGAAAACAGAGATAGAGCGGCAAGTTAAGGAACTCTCAAGCCGGCGAACCGTGTCTACGTCATCTCACTCTTCGATGACATCCTCGTCTTCAGCAAGACCTTCTCTGACCATCTCTAGCACCTCACCCTCGTGCTACAACTGCTATGCAAAGATCACTGGCAAGTGAAGCAATCAAAGTGTTCCTTTGCCCAGCACCAGATATCCTACCTCGGGCATGTCATTAACGAGCAAGGTGTCTCTACAGACCCAACCAAGATCCAGACAATTCAGAACTGGCCTGTTCCTGAGTGTGCAAAGGACGTGCACAGCTTCCTCGGAAAGGCGGGCTATTACCGCAAGTTCATCAAGCACTTCGGAATCATTGCCCATCCTCTGTTCACGTTACTGAAGAAGAACCAGCTATTCGTTTGGACGAGTGACACACAACAAGCATTTGACACACTCAAGGAGAAACTGATATCTGCACCAGTTCTACAGCTGCCGGACTTCAGCAAGCAATTCATGATCGACACAGATGCTTGTGCCTACAGGGTAGGAGCTGTACTGCAACAAGAAGGGCACCCGATCGCATACTTAAGAAAAGCGCTCGGTCCCAAAAACATAGGTCTGTCCACATACGAGAAGGAGTGCATGGCGATCCTCATGGCTGTCGATCAGTGGCGTCCCTACTTGCACATGGTCGAGTTCATCATCCGCACCGATCAACGCAGCCTGACACACCTCGATGACCTGCAGCTATCAACACCCTGGCAGCAAAAAGCCTTCACCAAATTGCTGGGTATGAGATAAAAGATCTGCTACCGAACCGGTGCTTCCAACACCGCGGCCGAGACGCTCTCTCGACGCACCCCTGATGCATCGTTAGCAGCTATTTCAATCTGTACTCCCACTTGGCTGGCTGACATTCAAGGCAGTTATGCATCCAATCCTCAAGCTCAAAAGATCATCACGGACCTCGAGCGCCGACCAGACCCCAAGCAACACTTCACCATGCGAGATGGGCTACTCTACTTCCGCAACAGGCTCTGGCTGGGAGGGTCTCCATCCATGCAGCAACGTGTGCTCCATGCCTTCTATGATAGCACAGTTGGAGGTCACTTTGGTGCGCCAGCAACTTATCGACGTCTGCGTCGCCTGTTCGCCTGGCCTAAAATGAAGGAGCAGACGCGCCAGTACGTGGAGTCATGCACTCTGTGCCAGCAAGCGAAGCCGGAGCGTGTCCGTTACCCTGGACTCCTCGAGCCCCTGCCTACCCCAGACAGCGCCTGGAAGGTGGTCACCATGGACTTCATCGACGGGCTGCCCACTTCTGGCAAATTCAACTGCATCCTTGTGGTGGTCGACAAGTTCACGCGCTACGCGCACTTTCTACCTCTGAGCCACCCCTTTACTGCCGCCAAGGTGGCTCACTCATACTTGGAGAACGTCTGCAAGCTCCACGGACTGCCCGCTGTTATCGTCTCCGATAGGGATCCAGTCGCCACAAGCACCTTTTGGCGCGAGCTGTTCAAGACCATCGGGACTGAACTGAACATGAGCACGCCATACCATCCCCAAACAGATGGACAGACCGAGCGCGTCAACCAGTGTTTGGAGATCTATATGCGCTGCTTCATCCACGCCTGCCCACACAAATGGCACCAATACTTGGCCCTCGCAGAATTCTGGTACAACTCTAGCTATCACTCTGCCCTCGACACATCTCCTTTTGCAGCACTGTACGGCCACAAGCCGTGGCACTGGGGTATCGAGGCCGCGTCCACTTGCAAGCTTCCCCCGCTCAGGGAATGGCTTGAGGAGCGCAAGCACATGCAACAAGTCCTCTCCGAGCATCTTCGTCAAGACCGCGACATCATGAAGAAGCAAGCCGACAAGAAGCGCTTCGAGCGCACATTCGTTGTCGGCGACATGGTCTTCGTCAAGCTCCAACCCTATGTCCAGACAACAGTGGCTCGCCGCACCAACCACAAGCTCTCTTTCCGCTACTTCGGACCCTTCAAGATCATCCGCGTGGTCAATCCTGTGGCGTACGAACTGCAGCTTCGAGAAGGCGCCAAGGTGCATCCGGTCTTCCACGTTTCTCAACTGCGCCGAGCCATTCCTGCTACCACATCGGTCGAGCCAGAGCTGCCAGCGTTCATGGACGAGCCTCTCCAACCCGTCGAGATCATGGACACACGCTGGCGGCAGACACCACAAGGTCGGCGCGAACAGATGCTGGTGCACTGGTCCGATCCTTCGGTCCTCGACGCCACCTGGGAAGACGCCAAGTACCTCTTCGACCGCTTCCCCACACTGGCTCGAGGGCGAGCCAGTACTCAAGTAGGGGGGATGTCAGCGCCCCAACTACACAGGAGCGGGACACCATGGCAGCGTCAGGTCAGCAGCCTGCCACGGCGATCAACCCAAGCGGAACGCAGGGCTACACCCCAAGGCGCATTGCAAGCAGGTCGGCCCGCATCGTGCAGCCCAACAGGAGGTTCGTTGGGCCAGACTGGACTCGCTAGGTTTGGCCCTGTGACGCCACCTACTTACACCCACCAGCGAGTCGGGGAAGGCATCCAGTAGGATCAGAACGGCGGCGGCTCTCTTCCTCCTCCCCTTTTTCCACAAGAACAGCTTGGCTGATTGTATCCGGATTCGAGCTTGTACCTGTAATTGAGCGATAGATCGATCGATCCCCTAACAAATCCACGCTCAACTGGTCAGCCCCGCAGGGTCGTGGAATACCACGCCTTGCCGGCCATCGATCCGTCTGGGGCGATAGATCATCTAGCAGTTTTGTTCTGTCCAGCTAGTACGTCACTGCTGAAGTCTCTTACTCAACCTTCGCCATTGGTCCAGACTCCGTAGTTACGCCATGTGCAGTTGTGCACAGCAAAATGACTGGGAACATTTACATAGGATCGCCGTGATGCCCATGCATGCGCAAGCGCTTACCTCCTTCGCTCATTCATGTCATCAAGGTATATCAAAAACCATTATTGGTCAATGCTCTCCTTATTTTCTTGTAGTTTTGGTCCCTCTCTGCTTCACGCCAGCAACATTCTACCTGACACGACGAGACTGGGACAGCCGATGCTCGCATGCAAGCACTCGCGTACGACGTGAGTAATAATTCTTTTAAGAGAAATGTAGCTAGCCAGCGACGTTAGCAAAATCTAAGTTAGATCGATCTGGCCCAGCAGTCTGCATACGTAGCTGTGTCTTTGAGAGTCTAGCCACTGCATGCATGTAACCATCGTTTGAACTTTGAACCATCGTGTATGTCACGTGCCACGCGAGGCTATACTAATTGGCTGTTGGAATCCTCGCAGCTGGGCTTTACTAATTTGCTAACCTTGAAGAAATGTTTTATTTTACATTGTCTGTTTTAAGGTTGCTTACCACATACACCATGTGGTTATTTGTACATCCGTTGAAGCAACAGACTTAGACCATTGACCTAAGCAAGTTATCTAAGGACATCTCCAACGCCGTCCATTAGAACATCACCCGGACAATATGATTTGAACACTTTATGTCATCCAACGCCGTGCATCAAACGTCCGTGGACCGGTACACACGTCCAAATTCTCGCAAAACGGAAGCAAAGCTAGGAGAGGTTTGCAGACGTCTGGATAGCCGCCATGTAGGCGTCTGGCACCCCCGGCCCGGACAAAAACTCCCACTCAGAGCTCCACATTTCTCACTCCGCTCCTCCGCCCTTGCTCTACATCCGCGTAGTATGAGACTAATCACTGCTATACCACCCACTCCGCCGCCTAGGTCTTGCCGGACCTTCGACGGTCCACCCAGGTTCGAGCCCCGACTTGCCTACACCTCCCTTCCACCCTAGCTCGGACAGGCCAAGTGTCGTCCGCTCCTGCTCATTGTCGTCCAAGGCGTACACCACACCCCACAAGTGTTTGTCCCATGCCATAGCAAAATTTATTGATATTTTTGTAGTTTAATTTGAAGCAAACATGATGGATTTGGCCACAGAGTACTTGTACGCCGAGTTTATGGATCGGTCCTCGTCAGATGAGGATGAAATGTGAGGATGCAATCGGTTATTGAATATGTGGAATGTGCGGAGAAGCATGTTCTCAATTTAAAGGGATCAATCAAGGGACATCGAGTGTTGAATCGGGGTAGGGTACATATGATGCTAATGGACGACTACTTTGTCCCTGTTGCGTTATTCGAGTCCTTTTTTGTTGTCGATTTAGAATGAGCTGAATTGTGCTTGATCGCCTCTACACTGGTGTTTGTGCCTATGATGACTACTTCATCTTGATAAGAAGAATGCCGTTGCAAACATTGGATTCTCTGACTACCAGAAGTGAACAATTGCGTTGAGGATGCTTGCCTATGGCATGGCAGCAGATTCGTTGGATGAGTACTTTGGGATATCCGAAACCACATGTCCTGACGCCATCTTCAAATTTGCTACAATGATGGTCAAGGTGTTTGGACCAGAATACTTGAAAGAACCAACTGTAGAAAACATTACACTATCGGAAGCAAGAGGGTGACCAGGCATGCTCAGAGTTCCTGGATTGCATGCGCTGGCAATGGAGGAATTGCACATATGCTCTACAAGTGCAATATCATGTCCATCCCAAAAGCCCACCATCATTCTTGAAATAATTGTATCACAAGACATTTGAATTTGGCACTCTTTCTTCGGGATGTCCGGGTCTCGCAATGACATCATTATACTGTAGCAATCTCTATTGTTTGCAAAGTTGTGTGCGGGAGAAGCTCCTCCGTGCGACTATACCATCAATGACTCCAACATGGGCTATTATCTTTGTGATGATATCTATCCTTGGTGGACGACCTTCTTCAACACCATCTATGGTCTAAGGGGTAAGGAAAGATCTCACTTTGACCAAGGACAAGAAGGATCTAGAAAGGATGTTGAGAGGGTATTTGGAGTGCTCCAAGATCTTTTTTTTTTGCTCCAAGATCATTTTGCAGGTGTTCAAGGACCTGCAAAAATATGGGATCTATAAACGTTGTGGGAGGTGATGACAACTTGTGTGATCATGCATATATGATTAGATTCCGAAGGATGAGAGTGGTGGCATTCACCACGGTCTTAAATTTTAGCGTATGGATGATCCTATCCAACTTCCAGAGCATAATCTGATGACATGTAAGGATTTTATCCAAATGCATCAACAGATTCGCCATCGAACACTTTCGGTTCCTCTCGTTTTCCTCCCGTAACCGTATACGGCAAGGGAAAACTTTTCCCTCCAAACCTCACTGGCGAGCCCCTGGACTGGCCTCCCCTCTGCCTGCCGCTCCAGCGGCCGGTGGCGGGAGGGGAATCCTGATGCCTCCGCTCTAGTTATTAGTTTAAGTTAGGGTTTTTTAGTCCTCGCGGGTGCGATGCTCGGGTGGATGGTGACGATTCTTCTTCGACTTTGTCATCTAGGCTCCGATCCTCCTCGACTTCGTCCATATAAACAGTCGGCGGAGCTCTGGCGTAGACTCCCCCGTGTCCTTGGGGCGGTGAGGTTAGGGTTTCCTGTCATGTGGCGAGATTTGATGTCAGGTGCTTCAGATCTATGCAAGGTTTCAACCGCGACGACTACTACTCCAGGGCGCTGGTCCCAAGGGGCACATGTACGAAGACTTCCCGGCTGTCATCGACAAAGTCAAGCTGGTTCCGGTAAGGGAGCGCCGACAGCAGCGTGTAGGCAGCTCATTCTTGCTTCAAGATTGGTTGTTCGGTGGTTTCGGTATCTCGATGTAATTTTTATTATGTTTGAGAGGCTTTGTACTTCTGGTGAACTTTTAAAATTGATTTGATGTCTTCCGCAAAACAAAAAAAGATTCTCCATCAGGCAACTCATGAGCAGTTTCCAAATGATCTTGTTGAGCATTTGTGGGGGATTTCATGTGAGAACTAAAAACTGTGTCCAAATAAGTTGAATTCGAATTTAAATTATTTTTATTGGAAAAATTTATGTTTAGATTCTAGTGTTTATATTAATTGTTGTTGCATTGGAATATTGACATAACATTATTATGGACAAATGATGATATTTATTTTCAATTATTTGAAGCCGCCCTTTGTTCCTTGTCCGTGAAAGTCTGGGTGTCTATTTTGATGGACAATGCTGGACATGCCCTAACGACCCAGGAAGAAACGGATGCCTTGAGGTATAGAGGTAGAGCGTAGAGAGTGCATGAGTATTGGCTGGCTGCCGGAAGTGCCCAGGAAGTTTCGCCACATGTACATGACATTGTTGATCGACCCCGAAAAAAAAAAGACATTATTGATCTCTGCCCCTACGTCAACGCGGTGCGGTACGTATATACATGGATAATGTATGTACATATATCATTCCCGGCGAGTATATATACATGTATGTATGTACACTTGTCACTTACGGTCCACGGTAAACCAACTCATCAACATTTAGTAGCTAGTGATACTTCAGCCGCGCGCATGGAGTGGCCAACAAGGCGCCTGCTCGTAGTCCTCTATCTCTTGCTTTGGACCAGCGCCGTCGCCGTTGGGTCGCCAGCGGCGTCGGCGCCGGAGCCAGTGGGGGTGGGCGTGGTGCTGGACCTGACGAGCGACGTGGGGAGGAAGACCCTCGCCTGCATTTCCAGGGCGTTGGACGACTTCAACGCTGGCCCGTACGCCAGCTACGGTGCCGCGCCGGTGATCAAGCTGCGCGTGATGGACTCGAGCGGGGATCTGGCCACTGCGGCGCATGCTGGTAATATAATTAACCGTTAATTCTACTTATCATTACCTCTTTACGTTTATTTAATTATTATTCCTTTGAAGTCAATTTGACTTGACATGCTAACTTCAAGCATTGTTAATGAATACGTACCATCCACAAGGTGTTTAGAGAGGTGTTTGTAAAAATTGACCGGTTTTTGCATAAACAAGTCACTTATTGGCCGGTTTAGAGAGGATTGTCGCTACTACAAAAAGGAAGTTTGTTGATTTCGCTTTCATCATTGATGATACATGACCCCTCCCACCGCTTTATTTTCTCAAACCACGCGATAATCCTTTTTTTTCAAACTGTCCTCAACTCCTCATTTTTGGGGAAAGAAATCCCTTGCAAAGCAAGCAACAAGAATCTAATAAATCACAATAGCAAGAATCCCTTGCAATCAAACAGCAAAATCAACTCACGTAGTTGTACGTACACAATCTCAATCACACAACATTATCTTTCCTTACCTTTGCCTATTGATTTTCTCCCCAGAACATATCTCAATCTCAACCTAATAAAAAGATTATATGTCGAACCACTAAAATAATGTTGTCCATGTTACAACACACGGGTATTTAGCTAGTTTCTATAGGAAAGGTGCCTAACTAAGCGTTTGTGACCAGTGCTTAAGAAAAACCCGGTTCCTTTTCACAGGCACCCCTCTAAGAACCTTATATATGGCCTTAGCGAACAAATCAGTCTAAAGCTAAATAAACGGTTATAGAAAAATATGTTCCTTTATTTCTAAAATATAGAGACATGTGCGCTAACTAGTCTTGAGAAGACATGTGCATATATGCAAAACATGTTCCACCTCATTTTGACCATACTAATTACTAAATTTAAAATCCTAAAATTACTTATCGCTTAGAACATTAATGCAATTAATGATACGTGTTTTGACTTGAGTTCCCCTCGACGAGAGCTTCAAAATAACATCTCCGTTTGCATGACTATCATGTTAACACTGAACTCTTATAATCCTAATAGTTTGCGGTTACTTGGTAGTAATAATTTAATAATTTACATGTATTACCAATTCCGGAATGTAATTATTGAAGTGTTACCAATAAACTAGATGATACCTCGCATTGTTGTGGGAATTGGCTGCAATATACCTCAATGAGATTAGTTCTATGCAACATGAATATTTGAATTAACAATATGATGACTAAAACTGCAAATATATATGATTTATTGTATTTGATTATTGTATAGTTATAAAGTATTTATTGAATATAACTAGCATAATAGAGTGGAAAGTCTTTTTCCATGTATAATTGCATGTTGAGGTGGGCCTTTTCCTATGTAGTGGCGTATTAACATAAATAGGTTAGTAGATCACCTTTTTAATTACACAATATAGGATAAGAGGCGGTATGAGACTCTAGAAATATACTATTAGGCAATTCTTACATAGGGGAGTGGGGTTGACATATTACTACTCGTAGCCAAGTGACTATGTCAACAAAGTGGATGTGTTTATCTATATATCCATCTAAGCAAGTAACAATAACCTATCAACTACTAACAAAACAATTACTGAAATGTATCAACTTGAGATTTAATTTACAATATTTTCATTAAAGGCAAGGGTGAAAAAGGATCATCAACTCAAGAGAATTTGTTGATACCATCTATGTGAGTCTTGCTTTTGCTTATGGGAGAGTGCATGACTGTCTTTTTTTTTGGATATAATTTGGGGGGGGGGGGGGGGGGGGGGCACATGCCGTCAATGGACATGTCTTCTTTTAACAACAAGTTAATTCAGTGAGATTAAATTTTGAACCTCCCACAAAAGGGGATAAGTTTTAAATTGACTGTAGGAATAATACCCATATGGTTGAAATAATGATAGTCTGAAATATTCAAGTTATCCTAGTTAGCTTTGTGAAAAAACTCGATTTTAAAAAACTACATCTGGTTTGCTTGTAAAAAGTTGCTAGGACCTTTTATTTTTAGGAAAAAAAGGAAGAAGTGCCCCAACCACTGTATTGATTGATGCACACATCCATCTTTTGTTCCAACACCAAGTTGTAAAAAAGGTACAACAACGTTATGATAACCAAAAGGCAATAAGATTACACGGGACACTCAAATAAAAAGCTCTTAGTGCCAAGTTCAATTCCATGGCGTGATTAATAACACATTTAAAAACCAAAGAAACCTTAACCAGCCCATTTAAACCACTGCCTTGTCCCCCCTTCTCCCGCTGGATGTATCTCGCCAACTCCCGACTCGTTGAATTCCTACCATCACCAACCACTCCCCCACTCACACCTCCCTCCATATGCCATCTCCTCTACCTCATCCCTAATCCTCGTGACTTCCACCTGATCTATTTGACCAACCACCACTATCTCATACCAGTTTTCTTTCTCCTACAACACTGCATCAAAAGTGTACGCAAGGCCAATGTTGTGTTCCATGTGTAATGTACAACGGAAAGGTGCATGGGGCCAACTTCTGCACATGTGTCTCAACTAAGATGAAGGCGAGGGAGTATGAGGAGTGACTTGTCTTCTTATTTAGAGTGACAACGGTATGCTCTATGTGGCATGTGAGATAACAAGGATAGATGCATTGTCTGGATGGAGGCGACAATGATGGCACAGACTATGGTGGATAGATGGCCACAAACAGGGGGAGCTCCTGTTGGGCGATCATTTCTAAAATTTCATTTGTAGTCGTCACAATAGTTTCAATCAAATATGATATTGAATGTTGTGCCAACTTAATAGTGTCAACCAAGAGAGATACTAATTTTTGCATACAAATACAAAACTAAATGCTTGTATCCTTTTCAAAACAGACAGGTTGGACCAAAAGCCAATCGAGTCGCTAGGCTACAAGACACCACATTCTCGAATGTCCTGGAGCTTTTTCAGTCACTATTTTCTTTCCCAACACTTTCCATGTGCCGAAATGCCAACTCCATCATAGTTAATTGACGCAAAAGTCTAAATTGATTGAGAAGGGTTGTTAATATATTATTTTTTAAAAATATGTTGAGGCTACAATAATTAATTGCATGTTGTCGGGTCTTGGCTCTTCTACCATACTGAATTGTGTGACAACCCAGTTCATCCAAAAATTTGAATTGATGGACAATGGAGGGAATTACATTTCTGCCTAACATCTAGGCACCACTATTCATCCATCATACAACCCACTACCCAGCGGCTAAGGCCTCACGAAACAATATCCCCATTGACCCAACATCGTGGCCATGCCCCCATCTTTATCGCAACTATCTCCTAGAACACCTCTGGCTTTGCTCACAAGGTACCCTTTCTTGTGGGATTGTGGATCCCCCCTCACAACATCCATGGGCATGACCCCACCTCCACTGGTTTGGTACATAACAAAATGCGAAAAATATCTATTTTTTCTAATATGCAGAAGTTAGGAGATCATGAAGGATATCTGAAGCTATTGCACACCATATGGCACTTCTAATCCCTAATTTTGATGTGAAATCTCATGGAGAATGCAATAATTACACCTATTTTCATGGATAATTATTGTGAGATTTCCAACAACTGCTTGGCTAATTTTTTCATGTCTATGAGTTTTGCAGCCGAGGACTTGATCAAGAATGCCCGAGTGCAAACCATCATCTGGGGTCCTCAGACACTAACTAAAGTAGATCACATCGCTCATCTATGCCACAAGAACCACATTCCAGTTCTCACCTTCTCCGGTATTTCCACAACAATGTGCGCTTTCTGGCTAGAAAACCATGATGTGGCTTTGGGAGACCATGACAAGATTGGCTTTACACTTGGAAGTGATAATATAACCTTTCTTAGTCCAAAAATCAATACAAAAAATGCCAGAAAACTATATACAAGAAAAACAAAGAAGATATGCAAAGGTCAGATGAAGCTCAAGATCGCCGTGCCGCAAAAAGAAGGTTTTCAAGTTTTTGTGAATGTTATTGGTTCTATTTCCAATAAACAAAACATCACTGGCTACAGCATTGATATCTTCGAGGCTGCTCTGAGACATTTACATCCTCTCCCATGCTATAAATTTATTGTTTTCAATGGTACCTACGATGAACTAGTAGGCAACGTGTCTTCGGGGGTGAGGCTTATTCTTGCTCACCTGCATCCCAATTTTTTTTTGAGTATTCATTTGTTAATATTTCAGTTTCTTAAACCTAGAGAAAATTTTAATCTCAACTAAATTTTGGGTGATGAATAGGTGTATGATGGTGCAGTGGGAGATGTGACGATAACCGCAGAGCGAGTCACTAGCACGGACTTTACAATGCCATACACACAATCTGGTGTGTCTATGCTTGTGCTCTCCGAGGATGAGCCAGAAACAATCCGTTGGACATTTGTAAAGCCACTAAGTGGGAAGCTTTGGTTAGCAACCATGGTATTCTTCCTCTATACCGGCTTTGTTGTGTGGATGATTGAATTGCCCAGGAATCAAGAGTACCAAGGGTCAAGTTTGAGACAGTGTAGCACTGCCCTCTACTTCGTTTTCTCCACTTTGACATTTTCTCATGGTCAACACCTCAACCTTAAACTTCGTGATCACATCTGATGCCTATCCTGATTAGTTTCCACCATATATCTAAGGTAATATAACATATTTGTTATTCCATCCACAGGTCAAAGTATTAGAAGCCCCTTGTCAAAAGTTGTTGTGGTGATATGGTGCTTTGTAGTGTTGATTCTAGTACAGAGCTACACAGCAAGTTTGTCATCTATTCTTACTGCAAAGAGGCTCCGTCCTTGGGTAACAGATCTGGAGCAACTCCGGCGTAATGGTGATTTTATAGGATACCAAGATGGCTCATTTGTGCGATCCTTCTTGATGAAGCATAATATTAGTGAAAGTAAGCTAAGGAACTACAAGAAAAAAGAAGACTATGCTGCTGCTTTGAGAAAGGGGTCCATGAATGGAGGTGTGTCAGCTATCGTTGATGAGATCCCCTATTTAACCTCTTTCCTCTCTGATCGTCGGTACAAAAATGACTTTAAGATGCTCGGGTGCATATACAAGACTCCTGGATTTGGTTTTGTAAGTGACTCAACCTAATGCTTTGGTCTATTTCTGATTTTTTTTCCTGCAGTGCTACACTGCATCATGAGGAAAAAATTAAGTTGATAATTAACATCATGTTTTTATCCTCAGGCATTCCGTCTAGGTTCTCCACTAGTACGTAACATTTCAACTGCCATCTTGAACCTTGAGGGAGGGGATGAGGGCTCACAAATTGAAGAGAAATGGTTCGGCACAACTTCACCATCAAAGGGTGTTGGTGCAGTCCTCGATGCTGATTCTGCACCTCTCACACTACAAAACTTTTCTGGTCTCTTTGTCATCACAGGATCCATTTCAACTCTCATGTTGCTAATAAGCATTGTGAGATTGGTTTATGCCAGATGCATCAAGTTGCGAAAGGCGAACATGGAAATCATTAGCTATGATTTTGTGGATGAGGGTACGTTACAAAATGACATGGAAAATAACCCCAACCCTAGTCAACAACACATCCGTGAAGCTATCACTGATGATTCCCCGGGCATCCACGGAAGTGGAGAAAATGATGGGGATGTAGAGGCTGACCCAGTGCACTAGATTGTTATGCACGATGGGCATGTGCATGCAGAACACACCTAGCTTTAGATGATCAATGTCTGAGATGGATTTGTTAGGGGATAACCAAATGCCCATGAGTGCTTTGATGAGTGGTGTGCATATCTACTTCTTTAGATTGGTATTTCCTATGTTTGTGAAGCAACTCATGTTCTAGGAGTTCTCCAGTTGTATAGTAAAAATATAATCATTTAGACATAGTTCTGCTTTTAGTCTGTAAAGATGTAACGTTGTGCGAGGCAAGTAAGTTTCTGGTTTTGGGGGACACGTCTATTTATAAATGGATGTAGTCTACACCTTCATCATCACCCACGTTATTATATAAAGGTGTCACACCATACATAAGCATAGGCTACAAAGTTGTACGGAACTAGAATTAATTGTGTAAGTATAACGTGCATGGAGTTTGTTTCGCTATGGATCAAATTTAGTTTATCAAATAGTTTCCGCCATGTTTCTTGACACGTGACTAATGTATATATGTGCTACACACAGTATGTCTTCTACTAGCCTACTAGATCATGATGACTCATGTTGCCGCGCTTGTCAATTTTAATGGTAAATTTATATATATTAGCAAATAAAGTATTTGTTTGTTAGTAATTAAGTAGTGAATAATTTTACTAATAGAAGTATCTTTCAGCCATTCCTTTCAAGATAAGTTCTAGATACATCCGTTTGAGCGACAACTAATATGGAACAGAGGGAGTAGCTGAGAAAGCTCATAGGGTGTCGTTTTGATGCCCTGAATCCACACTTCACAATCCTTTTTTTGTTTAGAAATGAAACACATCGATTCCATACTTAAACTGGCTCAGCTAAGATGTTGGCCCGTCGAACACTTACATCGTCAGGTAGGTCCTCATACCACACATGCGAGACTGGCTGGTGACTAGCACCGTAGGCCGCTAGAGCGTGCGCAAGATTATTACATGTCCGTGGGGAAAAAGCGAAAGAAATACTAGTAAAATTTAGATAGGAGAACTGACGGATCTCGTTAAATAGGAAACCTTCAGGTGCACGGTCCGATTCAGTACCTCGAAGCGCCTTTAACAGAACCTGACAGTCTGATTCAACCTCCACATTTGTCATTTCCCAGTCCGATGCAGCATGCAGAGTTGCGAGACAAGCCTCCGCCTCCACCCGCAGTGCGCTCGCCACATGAGGCAACCGGCCTGCACCGGATCCTCCGACATCCCCAGACTGGTCACGAACCACGAAGTCCCAACCTTCTGCTCCATCTGTCGTCGAAAAGGCCCCGTCAAAATTAATCTTTAGCTGATCGCCCATCGGCTTCTTCCATGCATGCACTTGTTTGACAGATGTGCCCGTACTTGGTTTATGATATAAGCACGAACTCAGACGTGCCGATGGTTTGGGCCAATCTTTTACGATGCAACAAACTTCAAAAGTAAAATAAATACTCCCAATTACACGAGCGATACGCGTAATCTGAAGTTGGGGTATCGACGAACAACGAACAATCCCTCACGAGGAACCTTCCGTTGTAGTAGCCGCAACCAGCACGCAATCCACCGATGACGACGGACCTCAAGCCAATAGCTAGAAAATTCTACGTGCACGCACAAGAAGTCTCTTGCCAAGTGAAATCTTCAATCAGAAAATTTTCAAGATACATAAAACGAACACCCAGAGGGCCGCTTCATTCTAGGTGTATAAAAACTCAAAATTCAATCTCCCCTCAGATACATAACAAGCGCTCCTTTTATATTCGGGACTTCACCGGCCGTAAGCCCTAAAATACTCTAACCGACCTAACCCAAACTAATATGCTAGATCCTCTCCTTTTACATCTCCTTTTACACCATGAACTTGTTTAAACATAACATCGTCATTGAATTAGAGATGGCGACTCCCACCCTCCCACCCTCCCAAGGCGACTCCCATGGCGATGGCGACTCCCTGCCCTAGTTACCCTCCCCGGCGACCTCAATGGACGGCCTCCTCCATTGGGATTTCTCCCCCGGCCTCAAGGTCGAGGGCCAGGTGCGTGCTCGTTTTGGATCTACGGTTCACTTCGTCCCCAACCCTTACTCCAAGGAGTTCTTCCTTGAAGTCTCTTTCTCCTCGGCCTCTTTTCCTCTCTCAGTGGAATCTGTGGGATTGGCTCTTCAGTCTTGCATTGGTGGAATCAGTGATGGTTTCAATGTGCTGCGTCTGGGTGATCGACGTTTCTAGTTTTCGGTGGCATCTAATCGGGTTGGACATTTTATTTATGGCCTCCATGACCGCATTTGGCCGGATTTCATATGCCACTTCCATCTCCATCGAGGTGCCCGGTCTCATGTTCAATCACTTGGATGGAATGCGGATTCTGAGATCAATGACCTAGCCTCTTCACCTGGTCCGGCTATCAAGTCTAAATGGCTAGCGTCAAAATCTGTGGCAATTTCTGACCCGGTCTCTCTTGTTGTGTTTGATAAGTTTGGGCTCACCATCACGCCGACGGCGAGACATTCCGGCGACAGTGACGTACCGGATCTCACTTTTGGAAGGTTATCTTTTCCGACTTCTCGGGATAATCATCAATTTTTACGTCTCAGGACTGTTAACTTGCCTATCCGGCCGGTTTCCTCAGATCAGTTACCATTCTTTCAGGGCAATCGGTTTAAGCAGGGTTTATGGGATTCCATTCCAACTGTTAAGCTCTTTCATATTTTAGATGGCTGGCAGGCTGGTTACGACAATGATAGTGTACGGCTAATGGTGATATTCGTTCTGTGCCAACAAAGGATTATATATATAATCGGCTTCAACATTGCCCGCAGTGTGATCGTTTTGGTCATTTGGAATCTTTGTGCACGGGTGTTTTTTGCCAGCGTTGTGGTGACACTACAGGGAATTGTCTTTGTTCATCACCAAGGACTGATATTGCGTTACATGACTCTCCACGTCATGTGCCATGCACTCTGGGCCGGTCTAACACGTTAAATTGCTCTGCATGTCTGGCCTCGGGCCACCGTTCTGTAAACTGTCCTGGGCTTACTAGATGTCCGTTTTGTCTGCATATTGGCCACAGGGCCCGCAATCCCGCTTTGTGTACTAAACTACGTACCCAAGCTTTGCTGGGCACCGACCATACCCCACGAGTCCATATCTAATGGGATCCTACCCAACAGTGATACAAGATCTTCTATAGTAGGTAATCAAATGGTGGCTCATGCAACATGCAGAAAACGGGACCCGAAAGCACATCTTGTTTGGATACGGAAGCAAAAGATCCCGCTCCCTTCAGACGTGGCCCCTTCTCATTGCTCGACGATACGCCTCCCTTATGCAGGTGTAGTCACGTCCGCCTGCCAAAACCCCCAATCGGGTGTAGAGTCGTCCACCTCGAGTTTGACAACCCTGCTGCCCCTGCATCCGCACAAAACCACCGTTTGCTCCTCCTCGCCGGCCGCCCCAATTCCAATCTGCAGTTCCTCTCGAGCAGCGGCCATGGCGAACTTTGCGGTGCGCCCCTTCGCCTTTGCTCCGGAAGGATCGACTTTTGACCGAGGTCCTGCTCATCGCATCCAGCGCCAGGTCATGGTGGTCGACGATCCTCCGCGCAACCATGATAGGTATGCCATCGTCACCATTGACCCCCCAGTACCTGATCATCTGAAGGAGTATTGGCTTGCTGAGGTCTATCGCATCATCACTGTCGATCTTGAATATGAGCTGCTAGATGATTTCATTTATCCGCTGGGCATTGGATGCGTAGTTTTCTCCGACATGGAAAGCAGGGATAATGCGATTAGAGAGGGTCCTCATGCTTTGACAGATGATTCTTACTTCTCTCTGGTTCCGCACGACGAAGGCCCAAACATGCGCATGCCTGCTTTTGAGTATGAGGTTTGGATTATGATGCTTGCCTTTCCTATGGACTATCAGACTGAGCATTATGTGCATAAGGCAGTTTCTAACTTTGGGAAGCTTCTGGTGTGGCCCCGCCTGGGTCAGAACAAGGCTAGAGTTCTTGTTAAATGTCATATTAAGGATGTTGTAGAGGTTCCTCACAGCCTGCTTGTCACCAGGGTAGGTTTACTGCCAGGGTTGGGTCGTTCATGGTCTGTACCTATGTATGTTCTCAATGGTCGTAACACTGTTCCTGGTCTGATGGGCACTGAGGACCCACCACCGCTTCTGAATGCTTCGCCTCACCCATATCAGCTACCTTTCTACACTCTCATGCAGCAGGCTCACCTGGATGATCTGGCTACCCAACAGGCTCAGAACGAGGAGGCTTGGAATGCCCCTGCCCCTGCTCAAGAGCAAATTCAGGGAAATGGTTGAAGGGCTTGGCCTGTGGTGCCCCCACCATACACAGGTTTCAGCTTCAGGTCTTTCTTTCAATATGATGGCCCCTCTCTGATGGATGGAGTGGATCCTGAGCAAAATGTGCATGACAATCTATCTGACGTTTGGGCATCTGAAGATGAAGTTGCTGCCGTGGAGAGCCTGGCGGATGGATTTATTAATGGAAATCTGGCTGCCAGGGAGGCTTTTGCTCGTGCTGGGGGTGACTCTGTATATGTCACCATTCCTATGGATCATGAGCTGCTGCTGTGGATGGGCTCGATGCTTAAACGCATCTACACACGAGCCATCACCAATGGACACGCTGAGTCTGTTATGTTTCCTCTTAATCCATTCTATCTTATTCAGAAACACTTGGAGGCAGCTTGTGCTCTTTGGTTGCAGAATCTGAAGCCTGAACCTGACCACATGTCCAACATTTTCAGTGCTCGCTTTTTGTTAGGTGTTTGCATTGGACCTCTGCACTTGTCTGCATTTTAGGGTGTCACAATGGATGTGGCCCATGTTGCTGATGGTACCTTGTGTCTGCCACAGGAGATTTCAACTCCTAATGTGCCATTTGACACTGCAATCCATGCTGACCCGAATGCCCCAACATCTGGCACTACTCTTCAACTGTTGGCGTCCTCTTCTTCGTTTAATACTGTTGCAGCCCATACTGCCAAGGTTCCTCTCAACACCACTGCTGTACGGAGGAGTTCTCGATCAAACAAGTATGATGGCTTCAAGGTTTGTAATGCTTCTGAGGTCAAGCACAGCCGCTCGAGGGTGAAGGCCAGGATCGTCCCAACCGTCATTGCTGTCTCCACGGCTGTTGCTCCAACCGCGTCGTGCCCTCCACCAACATCCATTCAGGAGCTCCAGCAGGTGGGCAATCGGTGCGGCATTGCGCCTGAAGACATCTCTGAAGACAAGCTGCTGGCTACCCAGCAGATAGCCCCAGATGAGGCGGTCTGATTTTCTTTCTGTTCATGAATAAACCGTGGAACATCTTGTCGTGGAACATCAGAGGGATTAACTCTGAAAGCAAACTTTTGGCACTTAGAAATGCTATCCACTCTAGTGGTTGTTCAGTTTTATGTATTCAGGAAACCAAGCAGGAATCTTTTGATTTAGCGTTTATTAAATCTTTCTGCCCCAAGCGATTTGATAATTTTGTTTTTGCGTCATCGATTGGGGCGTCGGGCAGAATAATCACTATCTGGAACAGCTCCGTTTTTGTTGGGACACCATGGCACGTGGAATCTTTTGCGGTGGGTGTTTCATTTGTGGCTACTCAGTCAAACGAGTCATGGAATTTGGTGAATGTCTACGGCCCATGTACGGGCCAGAGACGGGCAGATTTCACCTCCTGGCTTTTTGATCTCAGCATACCGGATGATGAAAACTGGTTAATTTTGGGTGACTTCAATTTCATACGATCCACT
The DNA here is from genome assembly GCA_963921465.1 of Triticum timopheevii. Lineage (NCBI taxonomy): Eukaryota > Viridiplantae > Streptophyta > Magnoliopsida > Poales > Poaceae > Triticum > Triticum timopheevii. Next base: position 128,394,525 of record OY997274.1, on the reverse strand, counting down.
GACAATAGAAATAAGCCGGGGGGAGATGCTTCTGATATGCTGTTGTTCAATGAGCTTATACGTGCACAATCCTTAATGGACATCCCAGTTAAGGGTATAGCCTTCACGTGGAGTAATATGCAGGATGACCCACTCCTGGAGCAGCTTGACTGGTTCTTCTCATCTTTGAATTGGACCACATATTTTCCTAATACAATGGTTCTACCTCTGGGAAAACCGGTCTCTGACCATATTCTGTGCGTGATTTCAATTGAGTCCAAAATCCCAAAATCAAACCTTTTTCGGTTTGAAAACTTTTGGGTCAATCACCCTGGTTTCTCTTATGTTGTGGCCAGATCTTGGAGTAAACCTTGCCACGCCTCCAATTCTGCAGCTGTCATATGTAAGAAGCTCAAGACGCTACGTTATGATCTCAAACGTTGGAGTAGAGGTATCTCCAAACTGAAGATCATGATCCAAAACAGTAACGAAGAATTAGCCAATCTTGATGCTTTAGAAGACAAGAGGGTTTTGTTTGTCCAGGAAGCAAACTTTAGACGTATCCTGAAAGGACACCTTAACTGTCTCCTCAAGTATCAAAACGAATATTGGAGGAAAAGATGCACCGTTAGATATTTCAGATTTGCTGATGAGAATACTAAGCTGTTCCAATCGCTTGCTACAGAGAGATTTAGACATAACTCAATTGCCAGTTTGCAGGACAGAGATGTTGAGGTCACTGATCATGCTGGCAAGGAAGGTGTGTTGTTCAACACATATAAAGAACGTTTGGGGACCTCTAAACCCACTAACATGCGCTTTGATCTTAACCGCATCATACAAAAGGTGGAGGGTTTGGATGTGCTTTCGGCCCCCTTTTCTACTAATGAGATTGATGCGGTGATCAAAGAGATGCCTACTGACAGGGCTCCTGGTCCCAATGGTTTTAATGGTTGCTTCCTCAAAAGCTGCTGGCACATTATAAAGGAAGATATCTACAAAATGTGTCACGACTTCCACGAAGGCAACCTTGACGTAACCAGCATCAGTGAGGGCTATATCGCTCTCATTCCAAAAATATCCTCTCCTGTAACGGCTAATGATTTCAGGCCCATAACATTGCTTAACTGTTGTCTAAAAATAATCATGAAAATTCTAGCCAACCGCCTGCAGAAAGTCATTCTTAAAATCATCCATAGGAATCAGTATGGATTCCTCAAAGGCCGAACCATCCAGGACTGTTTGGCATGGTCGTTCGAATACATCCACCAATGCCAAACATCTACGAGAGAGATAGTGTTACTGAAGCTTGATTTTGCCAAAGCTTTTGATACAATTGAACATGAACCGATGTTACAGATCATGAAACACATGGGCTTTGAAGAGAGATGGCTTAGCTGGATGAAGTCCATCTTTGCCTCCGGGGTTTCTTCGGTTCTTTTGAATGGGGTCCAAGGACGAAAATTTCTGTGCAAATGTGGAGTGAGACAGGGCGACCCACTGTCACCACTCATTTTTGTTTTGGCAGCTAACCTCCTTCAAGCGGCTATTAATGATGCATACTCCCAAGGATTAATTGATCTACCCTTTCCATCCAACCGGAGAGGGGATTATCCAGTGATTCAATACGCCGACAACATGATCCTGGTCATGCCTGCTTGCCCAGACCAAGCTACCCGTATGAAGTCCATTCTGGTTGATTATGCTGAGTCAGTTGGCTTGAAAATAAACTTCCACAAGTCAACATTGATTCCAATCAATCTTGACCTGCAGCAGGCTTCTGTCTTGGCTACAATCTTTGGATGCAACGTGGGGTCGCTCCCATTTACCTACCTGGGACTTCCCATGGGAACGACCAAACCAACCCTGCTTGAGCTAATGCCATTGGTGTGTGGGGTTGAGAGGAAGTTGTCCACGGCCCTGTCCTTGCTTTCAGCTGGCACCAAACTCACATTGGTCAACTCCACCATCACTTCCATGTTGATCTATGCAATGTGCACGCTAAAACTGCATCCAAAGGTGATTGGGACATTGACAAGTTGCGTAGGTACTGTTTGTGGGCCAAAAACACTGAGGCAGGCATCAAAAATAATTCTTTGGCCGCATGGGATCTGGTTTGTAGGCCAAAGCACAAAGGTGGTCTAGGGGCGATTGACATCAAAACCCAAAATGTGTCTCTGCTCCTCAAACATCTTTATAAATTCTATAACCGCCTGGATGTACCGTGGGTGACCTTGATATGGGACGCATATTATGTGAACACGGTACCGCATGCAGCCGATCCCGTCGGGTCCTTCTGGTGGCGTGATATCATGCAGCTCAGCCATGTTTTTCGAGGGATCTCAAAGGCTACTATAGGTGATGGGACTTCAGTGCTGTTCTGGAAGGACGTATGGCTTGTGCACGATCAGGAATCCTCACTCTCCGAGATCTACCCCAGAGCCTTCTCATTTGCCACAAATGAGGATGAGTCTGTCTGCAATGCTTTGCAAGCAACAGATCCAGCCACACTTTTCCATCTGCCACTCTCCGCACAAGCAAGAGAGGAAGTCAGGGGGATTCAGAGAGGCTCGATGCATGTCATTCCAGAGAGGGGTGTTGCAGATATTTGGGTCAGTACCATCAACGGAAAATTCTCGGCCAAAAGCTACTACAACCACTGTTTTAGGGAGATGATCGCCGATGATGCCTTTCTATGGCTCTGGAAGGCCAAGAGCCCAATCAAATTCAAAATGTTTGGTTGGTTGTTGTTGGTTGACCGCCTAAACACGCGAAACATGTTGAAGCGTAGACACTATACTGTGGTAAACAACAACTATGCATGTATGCTCTGCCAGAATCCTCCGGAGGAAACAGTTGAACATTTACTTTTCTTCTGCCCCTTTAGCCAACGTTGTTGGGACAAGGTTGGTCTGACATGGCCGCATGATGGCAACAGGATCTCCATCCTGCATGAAGGTAAAACCCATTGGAGGCAACCATTGTTCATGGACATCTTTTTGCTAGCCGCTTGGAGCATCTGGAAGGAGAGGAAAAATGAATTCTTCAGAGGAGTGCCACACTCCTTTGCTGCATGGCTTGATAGATTCAATCATCTGTTGGGCCTCCTTGCTCATAATTGTAAAGAAGAGCTTCGTCCCTTCTTAGACTCTTTCACCCAAAACTTGTGGAAGGCACAAATTTCCTTCTTTGTATATATAGGGTAGAGGGGGGGCCTGCAAAACCCCCCATGTAAACATGTAACACCCGTCTGTGAGTAATACAAAAGCCAGTGGGAGCCTCTCCCACTGTCGTTCATTGTCAAAAAAAAACTAAACTAGCTAATAAAAAACTTGTACGAGGACCTCTATCCTGGGTAGTGCTCTTTTAATTAGAATGCTAATTAATCAAGACGCAGATAATGCCCATACATGTGGGCGTTAAGGGGTCTGGCTACACGTTTTGTGTGGTGTCTAAGAGAATCAGCCTACATGCCTACGTGTGGTCAAAACAACTAGCGCCCACACATATCTTTTTTTTCTCGCGGTCCCTCTCACACGCCTACGTGTGGGCAAAATGGATAACGCCCACACGACCTATCTTAGCCACCTACCTCACGGTCCCGCACGACCCGCGTGACAGTCACCACGCGTCCCCGCAGTTGCCATGGTTCGGACCCTCTTCAATGTCCGGTTAACTGCAGTTGCCATGTCGCTGAACTACAGTTGCCATGTCGGACAACTATAGTTGCCATGGTTGCTCAACTGCAGTTGTCATGTATAGTCCGGTCTACGTAGTTGTCATGATTTCAAAACTTTAGGAGTTGCCACCTACTAACACTAGGCAGTTGCCATGTATGGTCTGGTCTACTGCAGTTGCCATGATTTCAAAACTTTAGGAGTTGCCACCTACTAACGCTAGGCAGTTGCCATGTAGCACTACAAAAAAGGCATGGCAAAAAAAATGTTCGGGTAAAATAGAGAGTTGCCATGTGCTCACAAGCACGCTAGGGTAGTTGCCATGTAAAAGAAAGAGTTGTCATCTGCTTACGTGCACGCTAGGGCAGTTGCCATGTACCATGCAAAAACACATGGCAACTCCGGTAAAAGAGAGTTGTCATCTGCTTACAAGCAAAGCTTAGGCAGTTGCCATGTACCCTGCAGAAACACATGGCAACTGACAACTTTGGGTGTGGGCAAGGAGACGGGCATGTGCGCGAAGTGATAAATGCCCACACACCAGCCCCTCTGCGTGCGTGAAAACTGGTGTGTGGGCAAATTGCTAAACACCCACACACCAGCCCCCCGTGTAGTGAAAAAGGACGTGTGGGCGACCGGATGAATGCTCACACACCAACCCAGTCCTACGTGGCGCACAAAAACTGCTAGAACGCGCCAAGATTCATGCAGAATTGGTTGGACGAGGATCCATGCGTGTGGGTGAGTTGCCAGACGCCCACACGTGTGGGCGTTAGTATTTCCGTTAATCAATACAGCCACGTTGATCACATAATTTAAAATAAAAAAAAATTTGCTTGTACGATTGGAACTACTCCACCGGACATGAAAATAGTACCAATATTACTTCAGTTTGGAGGGGTTTTGAAGTTTGCCTTCACTGTATCCTTCTTCGATTCAGTTGGCGGCACCTCAAAGCTAAAAGAGCCAATTTGTAACATGTTTCGGAGAGTATCTCTTGCACTTGCGGTCACATCAGTTTACCACACAGATTAAGAGAATCAACAGCCAAATGGTTGATGTCGGCAGCAAGACTCCCCAAAGGGACGCTTTTGTCACCTACATTTAATTTATTCCTCCATGTCCACCAGCACCATAACATGCAGACCATCAGAATTCGTTTATTCTCCGTCAGCTTCAGTATAGCATGCAGAAATTCACCCGCGTCCTTGCATTCGCACATGCACTGACGTTCACGTTCCAGTTGCAAGCTACGCCACACAGACTTGTGTGTCTTACATTTTAGGAACAAATGCGCACCATCCTCGTCTAGTCTTCTGCAACAGAGGCAAAGTGTATCACAGTCTATTCCTCTTCTCTTCATAGATAGTTTTAGAGGCAAACTGTCATGAGCCAGGCGCCACATGAACTGCTGTATTTTTGGTTGGCACGGTAATCTCCAGAGTTCTTTCCATTCCCAGTCCCGCTGTAATGGTGTGGAAGCTGACGGCAAACCTCCATCCCTATTCTGCACATACACTTTATAAGCTGATATAACTGAAAACATACCCTTGCTATCAAAATGCCACGCATAGACATCCTCATGGTCAGTCCGGAGTGGTGTCGCTAGGATGATTTTGGCCTCCTCCTCTCTGAACATGGCTCTCACCAAGTCCTCATCCCAGGCTTGTGTATCTGGGTCTATCAGTTCACAAACTCTCGTGAGAAGACAATGTCCTCTATGCGTCAGCGGTGTTTTGATTTCATCTCGAGCAATCCAAGGATCTCTCCATATATCGATAGATGTGGCGTTGCCAACTCGAACTATGAGGCCCTCCTTGAGTAAAGCAATTCCCTTTAAGATACTTCTCCATGTATAGGATATGCCCGGATGTACTTCTGTATCTAGTAGTGAAGTACGTGGGAAGTATCTCGCCTTCAGTACTCGTGCACACAACGAGTCCTGGTTTTCCAGCATACGCCACGCCTGCCGTGCTAGCATAGCAATATTGAAACCATAGATATCTCGGAATCCTATTCCTCCTTCCCCTTTTGGTTTGGTCAATAACTCCCAACTGAGCCAATGCATTGTGTTATTCTTCTCTTGTTTTGCCCACCAGAATCTGCATATCATCTTTCCAATTTCCTCACACAGGGTCTTTGTGGGATCAAAACAAGACATTGCGAATGTCGGGATGGCTTGTGCACAAGCTTTAATAAGGACGTATTTCCCCATCTTTGACAGTAATCGCTCCTGCCACCCCTGTATCTTTCTCCATATCCGGTCCTTCAGGTACTCAAATTCTTTGGCTCGAGCCTGTCCTACGTACACTGGAAGACCGAGGTATTTGCACTTATGTTCAGAACGTGCAATACCTCCTGTTTCCTGCACATTCTAGTGTTTTTACTGAACATAACTGAAGATTTTTCATAATTCACAACCTGACCCGAGCACTCCTCATATAGATGTAGCATATTCTGCAGATACGTAGCACTCTCAGCTGAAGCTTTCATGAGGACTAGTGATTCATCTGCAAACAGTAGGTGGTTGAAACTCGGGACATCATTGCAAATCCGGATTCCTTTAAGTGAACCTTCAGCCTCGGCCTTATTCAACAAGGAGGAAAAACCTTCGGCACAAATAAGGAAGAGGTAGGGTGATATAGGATCACCTTGGCACAACCCTCTTTGTGGCACTATCGTATCTGTGCATTCTCCATTTACTCTGAACTTGTATGACACCGAGGATACACAAAGCATAATTTTATTTATCCATTGCTCCTGGAAGCCCAGCTTGTACATCATTCTCTCTAGAAAGTGCCACCCAATGCGATAATAGGCTTTGCTCATATCAAGCTTTACTGCTGCATATCCTTTTTTTTTCCCTACTCTTTTATTTTGCATATAATGGGTGCACTCATAAGCAAGTAAGATGTTGTCCGTAATCAACCGGCCCGGGACAAACACACTCTGGTTTGGGGAAATAATGTCCGGTGTTGAGTAACGTGATTGTATTAGGAAATATTGGTTAGACTAGGAAATATTCTGGCTTGCCTTGTACTCCAAGTAGATCATGTACTCCTATATATATGCCCACGAGGCTTAAGCAATACAACAAGAACTATTCCATCAAATCTCTTTCTCTCCCTTCTAACATGGTATCTATCGCAAGTCGATCCTAAACCCTAGCCGCCGCCGCTTCCGCACCTACGCGCCGCCCCCGGGACGGTCGGCCTCCATGACCGCCGCCGGGGGCCGCGCCGCCCGTACCTAGGGTTCGTCCGCCGGCCGTGTCAGCCGGCTGCCCTAGAGAGTCTTTTTTCCCCGATCTTTGATCCGGGTTTTCTCTCTCGCCGGTCGCTTTGATCGGCGTCTACTTTTTGGTTTTCCGGTCTATGTGATCCGGTTTGCGTCGCCCACCGCTGCCGTCGACCCCGTGCGCCTCTACTCCAACACTGGCGCGATTGGCCAGCTTCTTCACCGACCCGGCGGCCTCGCGCGTCGTCCACGCGTCTGCCCGTCGGTCGCCCCGACGCGGCGGCCTCGCGCGTCTTCCGCGCATCGGCTTGCCGGTCGCCCCGACCCGGTGGCCTCGCGTCATGCGGCGGCCCTTCACCGCCGCCGTTTGCGTGACGGCCCGCCCGTCGATCTACGCCGGCCGTCACCGCCCTGCTCCGACCGGGACTCCTGCATCACCCCGACCCGGCGGCCTCGCACCATGCGACGGCCAATCATAGCCGCCCTGCCGCCCGCCGCCGCCGGCTTCATCTCGGACTCCGCCGCCACCACGCCTCCACCGAGCGGCGTCCCCGACCTCGCGCGCGATCGGCTTGATCACCCGCTCGCCGCCGCGATCTGCCTCATCTACGCCGGACGACCGACCTGGCCCGTCGGTTGCACGCGCCTTCGCAGGTCCCGTGAAGATCGTCCCCGAGTTCAGCGCGCCTCTCCACCGATGGAGCATCGGGCTGCCGCTGCGTCGCCCCGTCGGGCCGCAGCGCCGCCGCCCCGTGGTTCTTCTCCCGGCTGCACCGACCCGCGTCACCGCTACGTCGCCCCTTCGGGCCGTAGTGCCGTGGCCCGCGGTCTCCCGCCGCCCCGAGGGCGTCCGCTCTAGGCCGTCCCGTGGCTGCATCGACCCTCGCGCCGCCGCTGCGTCGCCCCGTCGGGCCGTAGCGAGCGTGGCACGCGGTCCACGCCGCCGTCCCGAGGCCGTCCCCACGGTTGCACCGACTCGCGAATCGCCGTTGTGTCGCCCCTTCGGGCCGCAGCGTCGCGGTCCGCGGTCCCCGCTGCCGCCCCGAGGTCTTCCCGCCGTCGCCCCGACCCGACTACCGCCGTTGCGTCGCCCCTTCGGGCCGTAGCGCCGCGGCCCGCGGTCCACTCCGCCGTCACCGCGCGTCGACCTCCCGTGGTATGCGCCGCGCCGTCTCCCTTGGCGCGGGAACGCCACCGTTCGCGCCGGTCTTCGTCATGTCGTCAGGGTTCTTCGCCTACTTCGAGCATCGCTGCCGCGCTCATAACCTAGCCGCCGCCGCCGCCATCAGGCCGTTGCCGCCGCTCTTCTTCGGCCGCCGCCGCCGCTACCCCCGTAGCCGCTGCCGCCGCCCGTCCACCCCGTTCTTCTTCATCCAGCACCAGCCCGTCGCCAGCGTCGCCGTCATCTACCCCGACCGCTTCATCTACTCCGACAACCGCGTGACATTGGCCCTGCGCCGATTGGTGCCGCAACCGTCGTCGAGTCCTTCTCTCCTGGCCTCTCCGACTTCTTCGACATGGCGTACAGCTTGTGCAGGTCCCAGTCTACGCATGCCCGGTGCTGGCAACACCGCCGCGTGCCTTCGTCCACGACGTGTCCCCGGGCCTGGCAAGCCTGGCGTGGCGCTTCGTCAAGTTCGTCTTCGTCCATCTACGCATGCCCGGTGCTGGCAACACCGGCGCGTGCCTTCGTCCACGATGTGTCCCCGGGCTTGGCAAACCCGCCGTGACGCGTCGTCAACAACATTTTCTTCCCGGCGCACCCCTACTTCGACACCACTGCGCCCATGCTAACTCGGCGCCCTCTTGCGCCCGCGGCTCCACGACAACTTCCTCGACACCGGCCACCCCGACTCGACATCGACCCCGGCATTCTTCGCACGGCTACCTCGACCATGGCTCCACCACACACGCTCTCGGCTACCTCGACAAACGGCACAAAGGGCTACCGCCTTGCTTGAGCAACCTCGTCGGTTGCCACTGCAGCCACAACTCCGCGATGCGTCGACCGTTACGACTATGGGGGGGTGTCCGTCGGCTTGCCTTCGGATTCTTCTCCAGTCTCACCGTCTGCGTCGCTACCGTTGTGACTGCGGGGGGATGTTGAGTAACGTGATTGTATTAGGAAATATTGGTTAGACTAGGAAATATTCTGGCTTGCCTTGTACTCCAAGTAGATCATGTACTCCTATATATATGCCCACGAGGCTTAAGCAATACAACAAGAACTATTCCACCAAATCTCTCTCTCCCTTCTAACATCCGGGAGCATCTGCTTTAGGCGGTTAGCTAAAACTTTAGAGACCAACTTATAGACCACATTAAATAGGCTAATGGGCCAAAGATCCTTTATACTTCACAATCCTTGATGTATTGGGCGCACCATCAATGTAATATCCCTTGGAATTTCCTATTTGCCGCTCGTTGCGGCAAGTTGCCGGAGAAACACACTGGCGAGCGGCCGATCGACGCAACTTGGCCGGCCCATTTGAGTAGATCGCATTGGCACTACCCCTCCGGTTGTGGGAACCTTCCACAAGGTTCCCTGAACCATTTTTTTTCTTTTTCTCCGGTTTTTTGTTTCTTTTTTTTTGTGTTCGGGTTTTTCTTTTTAATTTTTAATTTAGTTTTTTCTTTTTCCAGAAATTTTCAATATTCTAAAAAGTTCAAATTTTGAATTTTTTTTCTGTTTTCGAATTTTGTTCCCAAATCTAAAAATGTTCCGTTTGACAATGTTCTTGTTTTGTGGTTTCAAAAAATGTTTTTGAATTTAAAAAAATGTTTGTGGTTTCAATTTTTTTTCACAATATCAAAAAATGTTCTTGTTTTCAAAATTTGTTCATTTTTTTAAAAGATAGGGCAGTTTCAAGTAATGTTCGGGCTTACAAAATTTGTTCAGAATTTCAAACACGTTCCTGCTTTTTTACAAAAATTGTTCACAAATTCACAATACTTTTGTGGTTTCTAATTTTTGTTCATCTTTTTGAAAAATGTTTGAAATTCGAAATTTCATTCGTCTTTTTTAGAAGTGTTTGCAGGTTCAAATATTGTTTGTTTCTTTTACAAAAAAATGTTTCGAAATCTAAAACTAATAGAATTTTAGATTGTAAAAATGTTTGCACGTTATGTTTTTTTTTTCACAAATTCAGAAATGTTTACGATTTTTCCCTATATTGAAAATTTGTTCACAAATTTCATAAATGTTCATGTTCTTGAAATTTTGTTTGTAAATTCAAAAACTGCTTGGGAACATGAAAAATATTCACATTTTATTATTTTTGCTCACAAATTCAAAAAAATTGTTCAGGAATTTCAGAAAACATGCAAGCTTTTCCAAATTGTTCATATGTCCAAAACAAATCAGGAATTTCCATTCGTTCTCATTTTATTAATTTTGTTCTGAATCTAAAATGTTCTCCCCGTTTTCAAATTGTTCACCAATTCAAAACATATTCATGTTTCAAAATTTGTTCACAAATTCAGAAAGTGTTCATGTTTTTAAATTATGTTCATGAATTAGAAAAATGCTCAAGAATTTTAAAAAATGTTCCCATTTTCGAAAAGTGTTCAAAAAATGTAAAAATATGTTCCCGTTATCAAAATTCTTCGCAAATTTAGAAAACTATCACGTTTTCCATTTTGTTCACATATTAAAAAATATGGTAATTTAGAAAATGTTCCTGTTTTACAAATTTGTTCGGAAATTCAACAAGTTTTCATTTTTCGATTTTTTTCACAAATTAAGATTTGTTTGGGAATTTCACAAAATGTTCCAGTTCTGAAATTTGTTTAGAAATTCAGAAATTTTTTATTTTTTAAATTTTTTTCCACAATTCAATTTTTTTCATAATATTTAAAAAATGGTTGCCTTTCAAAAGAGGTTTATCAGTTCAAAGACAATCCTATTTTCAAATTTTGTTCAGAAGTTCAAAAAATGTTTTCCATTTTCAAGTTTTTGTTCATGTATACAAAAAATCTATGGGATTTTGAAATTGTTCTCAGGTTCAAAATTTTGTTCTTCATTTCAAAAGTTGTACCTGTTTTCGAAATTTGTTCACCAATTAAAAAAAATGTTTGCATTTTCCAGAAATGTTCTGGAATTCGAAAATTTGGTCGCGCTTTACAAAAGTTGTTTTGATTTTTTATTTTTGTTCACATGTTCAAATAATCTTAGGGATTTTCAAATTTTTCTCAGATTAAAAATTTTGGTCTGCATTTCAAAAGTTGTACCTGTTTTCAAATTTGTTCACCATTTTAAAAAGTGTTTGTGTTTTCAAAGTATGTTCTGGAATTTGGAAAATTATACACGTTTTTACAAAAAATCAGAAAATTGCAGAAATATTTGTGTTATAGAAAATTGTTCAGATTTTCAAAAGATGTACAATTTTTCACGTTTTTTTTACAAATTAGAAAAATGATCGGGAATTTAAAATGTATTCACAGTTTCAAAAGATATTCGGAAATTAAAATTTTGGTCACGTTTGTCAGAAAGTATTCGTAATTTAAAAAAAGTGTTAACAGTTTTTAAATAATGCTCAATTTACGCCACGGTTTTTAGTCATTTGAATTCGCGCCATAGATATGTCAGAAATGCTTAGTAGGTGTCGTGGCTAGCTTGTCTAATTAAGAAACTGGAGGTCTAAAGTTCAAATTCCAGTTGGCGCTTATTTTTGTTTTTAAGCATTTGTCGCCCGACCGCTCGCGCGAGGTCAATCCAAATGGGTCGGCCCAGTTGTGCGATTCCTATGTGAACAGACGTCTTTTTGACGCAGAATGCGTCAAATAGGTGCTCCCATATTCCTTTGCCACGTGTGACACAAATCTAACGAAATCACTAATTAAGGAGTACTCCTTGCGGAGATCACTTCAACTTCTCCAGGTTGCGACAAGTGGCGCGCCGTATGTGCGCCACTTGTCGCAACCTGGGAGTTTTCTCTTTTTTCGTAAATCCGTTTATTCAAAACGTTTTATCTCTTAAACCGTGCGTCCAAATCTCCAACCGCTTTCACCGCTGGATTCCTCGTGTCGAGACCTTCAAAATGAGATCCCATGTTGATAGGTTTTGACGAACTTTTTTTTTCACGAAAAAACCGAACGAAAAAAACCAAACCGGGAACACGGGTTTTTTTCCCTTTCCGAAAGAGGCACGCCCGTGCCTCTGACGAAATCACAACCGTGCCTCCCTCGAAAGCAAAATCGTGCCTCTCGCGAAAGAAAAAAAAATAGAAAACGTGTTTTTTCCCTTTCCGAAAGAGGCACGCCCGTGCCTCTCGCGAAAGCACAACCGTGCCTCTCGCGGAAGCAAAACCGTTCCTCTCGCGAAAGGAAAAAAAACAGAAAACGCGTTTTTTCCCTTTCCGAAAGAGGCACGCCCGTGCCTCTCGCGAAAGCACAACCACGCCTCTCGCGAAAGAAAAAAAAACAGAAAACACGTTTTTTTCTCTTTCCGAAAGAGGCACACTCTCGTGAAAGCACAACCGTGCCTCTTGCGGAAGCAAAACTGTGCCTCTCGTGAAAGGAAAAAATAATAGAAAACACGTTTTTTTCGTTTCCAAGAGGCACGTCCGTGTCTCTCGCGAAATCACAACCGTGCCTCTCGCAAAAACAAAACTGTGCCTCTCATGAAAAAAAATGTATTTTTTTGCGCAAAAAATTATTTTTTTCGAAAATTATTTTTTGGTCGAAAAGCTAGGTTGCGACAAGTGGCGCACATGCAACGCGCCACTAGTCGCAACCTGGGGAGGTTGGAGTGATCTTTGCAACGAGTACTCCCCAACTAGTGATTTCACCATATTAGCTTTACGTGGTGCTCTCCTCAGGCGCCCTAAATGGGACGACCCAGCGCAGGACAAGCGTTGGCTCTCCAGCACACACGTTTGTTTTCTTTATTACTTTAACTTATATTTCTAAAATGGGAAAATATTTTTTAAATCAAAAACGATGTTCATTGCCCATTAAAAAATAAGTTGATAACAATTAAAAATTGATGTGACGTTTTAAAAATGTTCAAACGTTTCAAAGAAATGTTTGTCACATTTTTATAAAATAATTATACAATGGAAGAAAATATTTGTGTACTTCAACAACAAAAATTTGTAGTTAAAAATATCCGTGATATTTTAAAAAAATTACGCATTCCACAAAATCTTCTTGAAATTTTTAAAAATATACAATCTGAAAAAACGTTTTGTTCCACTCAAAAACAATACGGCACATTTTAAAGATTGTTCACGTGTTCAAAAATAGTTATGTATCATTAAAACAATATTTATACAATGTATAAAAATGTCTATGTAATTTACAAAAATGTTCCATAAGATTCAAAATAATATTTCAATGTGTATTTGAATTTTAAAAACATATTCAGAAAATGTATTTGTGCAAATGTTTTATCATGTATTTGAAAATTGTTGAACGTGTATCAAAAAATATCTTTCAGATGTATAACAAAAATGTACATTGTGTGTAGAAAAAAAGTGGACATGTATTAAAGAAATAAAAAAATGAAGAAAAACCATAAAGAAAGAACACAGAAAGAAAGAAATAGAAAAATGAAAAAGGAAAAAAGGAAAAATGAGGGAAAACCAAAGAAAGAAATGCGAAAAATAGAAAAGGAGAAAACCACATGGAAGGTTCAAAACTAGACCAGACCGGTCCACGGAACCTTCCCAAAAACAATTATATGGGTCGGCCCACTAAGGTGAACTTGCCTCTATGTGTTAGAGGCCATATAAATAGCTTTCACGTCCGAAATCACTAATTGAGGAGTACTCCTCGCAAAGATCACTCCTGTCTCTCCAGGATGTGATAAGTGGCACGTTGCAACCACTTTCGCAACCTGAGAGTTTCCTTTTTACGTAGATCTGTTTATTCAAAACATTTTATCTCTTAAACCGTGCGTCCAAATCTCGAACCGTTATCATCGTTGGATTCCTCGCGTCGAGATCTTCAAAACTAGATCCCATATTGATAGGTTTTGACGAACCTTTTTTTCACGTAAAAAAAGGACAAAAAAAACTGAACCGGGAGCACGTTTTTTTCTCTTTCCGAAAGAGGCACGACCGTGCCTCTCACGAAATCCAAACCATTCCTCTCGAGGAAGAAAAAACAGAAAAAGTTTTTTTTTTCGTTTCCGAGAAGGCACGACCGTGACTCTCGCGAAAGCACAACCATGCCTCTCGCGGAAGCAAAACCGTGCCTCTTGTGGAAGAAAAAAAAAATAGAAAACACATCTTTTTTCGTTTCCGAGAGGCACTGTCTTGCCTCTCACGGAAACAAAACCGTGCCTCTCGCTGAAGAAATAAAAACAGAACATGTTTCTTTTTCTGTTTCCGAGATTATGGTCGTGCCTCTCGCGAAAGCAAAAACGCGCCTCTCACGGAAGCAAAACCGTGCCTCTGGCGGAAGGAAAAAACAGAAAATACTTTTTTCCCCGTTTTTGAGAGTCATGGTTGTGCCTCTCGCGAAAGCAAAAACATGCCTCTCGCGGAAGCAAAACCGTGCCTCTCGCCGGAAAAAAAAGAATAAGTGTTTTTTCGCGTAAAATTTTATTTTTCAAAAAAAACATTGGTCCTAAAGGTAAGGAAGACCGGTGAAAAGCCGAAACGTCCAAAACCCCCCAAAAAAGCCCATTTAAAAAGCCAAAAATGCATGCGGAAACATAGAAAAATAAAATCCGAAGGGGGCGCCCAGAGCACAACACGTGGCAGGGCAGCTGAGTAGTGTTGATCGTTGTGAGGCTCCCGAAGGAGCGCTCGTCAACTAGTTTCTCTCTCACTTCTTGGGGATGGTGCAGAGAACAAAACAGGTTAGGAGATTGGGCCTATGTATGGCTTTGACCATCTGGCTTCTAGATGACCCCCCCTCCCCTCCCCCGGGCCTGCGTGCCTGCTCATGAACTGTTCTTTAATTAGGTTTTGCGTCATGTGTGGTGTGCGTTGGATTCTGGCGTGTGCCATGCAGAGGACTCAGTATGGTTTCTTTTCTTCAATGAAGGCTCATGTATTCTAGAAAAAACTATGAAGGCTCATAAGAGGCCGAGTTAAAAAAATATGAATCACTATATATCAAGTCGTCTATATACAGTAAATATCAGAACAAAGGGTAATTGTGTGTCATGACAGAAGTATTTACGTACTTACTCCTCCGTTCCAAAGTAAGTACTCCCTCTGTAAACTAATATAAGAGCGTTTAGATCACTAAAGTAATAATCTAAACGCTCGTATATTCCTTTACGGTGGGAGTAACAGTTATTTTTGAACGGAGGGAGTATAGTTAAACTAAGCTTCAGACTATGAAGCTCAACAAACAAGTTCATACTAGTATATATATATTGGAATTTGAAGCAAGAGGCCTGTAAAATCCTAACAGGACCGTATTGCCATTGTCTTCTTTCTCACCACTCAGACACAGTTGTTTTAAAGACACGTCTAACAAGAAAAATATATATACATGATTGCTAACTAACTAGAGCAACACATTAAACAATATTGCGAGGGAACACGTTAAAGTTAGTAATTAACCAGACAAACTAAATACCCGTGTGTTGCGGAGACAACTTTATTCTAGTAGTTCAACATAGAAAAAACTTTAATTGGGTTGAGATTGAGATATGTTCTGATGAATGAATCCATAGGAAAATATTGAGGGGGTGTTTGGTTGCAAGGAAGGACGACGGGAGGATGGCTGAGGCGACCCCGGGGTGACCGCGGCGACGCCGCTCGCGGATGGCCACCCCCTCGCCCGCGTGCTCCCGGCGGCCACCGGTGCCCCTCCGTCCCCTGCCCTCCTCCCCCGGCCTGCCACACTCGTTCCCCTCGGTGCCGGCCTCGGCTGGCATCTCCGCCACGAGCTCCCCGGCGTGGATCTGCTGGGTAGACTGGGCGAACGACGAGGACTGCACCGAGGCCGCGGCCCTTGCATCGGGCCTCCCCCGGCGTCCCCGCAGCTTCGGAGATCGGTTTGCGGCGGTCGTCGCCGCTGACGAGCTCATTTCCTCCCCGCCCCCGCTCCCCGTTTTCCCCTCCCTCCCCTTGCGGACGCGGCAGCCTACCCGTCCCGCACCACCCTCCCCATCACCGTCGGGCACTGGCCAGGTTGCCGGTCACCGTGATCGTGGGGCCCGAGCGAAAGCTTGGGGGTGGCCGGGAGGTCAGAGCTCGGCCGCGCAGCGCTGTCATGGCGGGGCTCTCCGCCAGTGACCCTTAGGATTCTGGAGTCGTTCGCCCCCTGCGGCCGCTGGCCCCCTCCGCGTCACCAGCGGTCGTGGTCCGGGCGGCCAAATTCCGCCCTTTCCGTCCCTCGACGGCGGCGGTTCCGGTCGGCGGTCGGGCTGCGGCGCTGGTGCTCTAGCGAGAAACCTACCCTCCCCTCACCCGCCGCTGCTTGGAGGGTTGGGCCAGCCCAGGCCGTCTGGGTTCGGGGGCGACCCTGGGCCATCTTGGGCCGTGGTGGTGGCACAAGCCCAGTCTGGCCAAGCGCTGGGTCATGTGGCATTGGGATTAGCCCTCATGCCCCGTTTAGAGTTCAGACCTCCCTGTCCTGCTCTGGCTCCACTCCCGACTCCCTCCGCGCCACCTCCATCCCGCATCCCATCCCCCTGCGCTTCCCTTCCCCTTCCTCATGTTCTCCCGACCACCATGGCTCGGGAATCCGGCGACGGGTCCCCCAGGCCCAAACGACGTGCGGAGGGACGGGACTCCCAAGCCGCGCCAGATCCACGCCGCCCTTCCCCGGAAGGCGCGCGCCGGGAGTCGGAGCTCCGGGGCGCCATGCTAAACGGCAAGGGCACCACGTCGGCAGAGGGGGCTGGGTGGCGCAACTCCCGTTCGCGCGACCGCTCTCCGGAGCACTAGCGGGACCATATGGCGTGACCGGGACTGGCGCTCCCCACCACGCCGCTCCCGCTCGCAGGCGCGTTCCGGCCGCTCTAACGTCTCCCTCCCAAGGTGGTACGACCCTCCCCGGCGGAAGGCGCAGTTCCCCCCGGCAAGTCCCAACAACCGCAATGGCCGCGGGACTTTTGCGAAGAAGAAGAAGAAGCGTGCCGCTCAGCAGCAGGCGGCCGCGGCATCCGAGTTGGCGTCCTCCGTGTCCAACCCCTCCACCACTCCTATGGTGGCGGCGACCCGGCCGCCGGCACTGGTGGTGACGTGCTTCAACTGTGGCGTGGAGGGGCACTACCAAGTGGACTGCAAACAGCCCCTCACATGCTTCAAGTTCAAGAGGTCCGACAACCCTGCTGCGCTTTGGCCGGACCATCAGGCTCCCGGGGTGCTCGGCCTCTTTGGCTATGCCTTGGACGACCTTGGCTTCTTCCAGATAGACCTTCACGTGCTAGTTGCTTCTCTTACCCTGACTGCTCTCATCTCGGTCCTCGACAGAAAGACGGCATCCCCAGCGATCATCTCCGAGGAGCTCCGCCACTTGTTCAGGCCGGTCTGGGATTGGGAGGTCTCTCCGATCTCGGACCGGAAGTTCATGGCAGTGTTCTCGGATGCGGTGAGCCTCCGCTTTGGCACCCACAGTGCCCAGTTGACCTTGGCCCTCAACCAGCTTAAGGTCCGCATCTCGGTGCCATCGGTGGATCCGCTTGATGTGGCCTCCTTAACCTCGGTATGGATTCAGATTCGTGGGCTTCCTCCCATTGCTCGTGTGGAAAGCGTCATCCAGGGCATGTCCTGGCCCCTGGGCAAGATCGTGGCGGTGGATACCCTCTCTCTGGTCAAGGGGCCAGCTGTGCATGCTCAGATCAAGTCTCTGGATCCCTCCAAGCTTCAGACGACTCTGCGAATGTTCTTCAACGACGTGAGATATGACCTGCACATCTCGGTGGAAGATGATCTCGCTGCCTCCCGTGCCAACCCCGGTGGACGGTGATGGCGCCGATTCCGATGGGGAGGACGAGCCCGGGGTGCCGGGCGACCACCGCTCTGACCATGACAGGCCCCGCCATTCACGCAGCCGGCCCCTTGGCTCGGATCACTCTGATGGCGACTCGGAGGACCATGAGGACCCCCCTTCCCAGACCGGCGCGACTCCTCCTCCGTAGCCCAAGCAGCGCGACTTGATCCTCTCAGCTCCGGACGCTGGCAAGGAGGACATCGCGACGACCTCCACCATGTTGGATGAGGCGGCCTCCCTTCCTCTCGATGTGATCATCCCGGTCTTCATGGAGCCACAAGTTTCTTCCTCGGACGGTGGTGTGAGTGACACGAGCAGTGTCGGGATGGAGGTCCAGCCTGCATCTTCGCCACGACCTCCTTCTCCAGCTCCGTTAGGTGGGGTCACCTACTCCAGGGCCTCGCCTCCCACCCCGGTGCCGCTGGGCGTGGGGGACCCGGCCCCCTCAGCAACAACAGCGGCACCACCCTTCACCACCAAGACCAAGCGACGTCCCCACTCGGCCTCGACCCTAGCGGCTTCGGCCCGGAAGAGCGCCCGTCTGGGCTTAGCGTTGCACCCAGATGGGGCCTCGCTGAACATGGTGGAGAAGGCCGCGCGCCGTGCGGCCGCATGGAACCTTGACGCATGTCCCTCCACCCCGCCGCCCCTCTTTTGGATGCTCTTGATGATATTTGTGATACTTCCTTTTCGGCTCTCGCGGGAGTTCCATTGGGACACCTTGCTAAGGTGGCGGCAGACTCTGCCATAGTTTCCGTGGTGAGAAAGGCTCGATGCTTGAGCAAATCGCGTCCCTCCAGGCCAAAGAGGTCCTCGAGGGCCACCTTGCGGCCGCCCGGGCCCGTGAGGCGGCAGCTACGGATGAGGGGTCCCTCCCTACCCCACGCCCATTAGGTAGACAGGGCCATCCCGATTTGGCCCCTGATGAGGTTCGTGGTAGGACCCGTTCGCGCACAGCCTAGTTGCGTCATGCACAGAGTGCCTCTACTACTGTGGGGTCTAGAGAGGACCCCTTAGACGAGTAGTCATGTACACCTTATTCTAGAACCTGCAGGGCTTCGACCATGATGGCCGCCACAGGCAGTTGATTGATTACGTGCATGAGGAATCCATTGATGTTGTCGCAATCCAGGAGACGATGAGGGTAGACTTCTCCCTTGCCGAGCTTGAACAGATTAGTAGGCACTTGTTTGCCTGGCATTGGCTGCCCTCTAGTAGAGTGGCGGGTCACTCCAGTGGCATCCTTCTCGGGGTGAAATGCCACCTTTGAGGTCGGCTCTATGGACAGAGGCGACTTCTTCGTCAGCATGGAACTCTGGGAGAGGGATGTGAACTTCAAATGGGAAGTAATCGTCGTTTATGGTCCTGCGGATCATGGCCGACCGGCCGCGTTCCTGGCGGAACTAAGGGCCAAGATTACATCCGCCACCCTTCTGATGGTGGTAGGAGGAGACTTTAACCTCCTCCGCTCCGTGATAACCCACAAGTATAGGGGATAGTTGTAGCCTCTTTCGATAAGTAAGAGTGTCAAACCCAACGAGGAGCTAAAGGTAGAACAAATACTCTCTCAAGTCCTATCGGCCACTGATACGACTCTACGCACGCTTGACATTTGCTTTACCTAGAACAAGTATGAAACTAGAAGGACTTTGTAGGTGTGATAGGATAGGTTTGCAAGATAATAAAGAACAAGTAAATAAAAAGTAGGGGCTGTTTAGATAAAGATGCAATAAAGTAAGTATAGCGAGTGTGGAAAAGTGGTGGTAGGAGTTGTGGAATTGTCCCTAAGCAATTGACTACGTTACTAGACCGGTAATCACTATTGCAATTCTATTTGAGGGAGAGGCATAAGCTAACATACTTTCTCTACTTGGATCATATGCACTTATAATTGGAACTCTAGCAAGCATCCGCAACTACTAAAGATTCATTAAGGTAAAACCCAACCATAACATTAAAGTATCAAGTCCCCTTTATCCCATACGCAAACAACCTACTTACTCGGGTCTGTGCTTCTGTCACTCACGCCACCCACCATAAGCAAATCATAAACATATTGCAAACCCTACAGCGGGAATCCCTCACGCTTGTGCGACACGGAGGGCACCATAGGACAGCACCAATAATAAAACATGCAACTCAAACCAATCATAGCAATTCATCAATCACCGATAGGACAATGAAAATTTACTCAGACATCATAGGATGGCAACACATCATTGGAAAATAATATGAAGCATAAAGCACCATGTTAAAGTAGAGGGTACAGCGGGTTGCGGGAGAGTGGACCTCTGTAGATAGAAGGGAGAAGGTGATGGAGATGTTGGTGAAGATGGCGGAGGTGTTGGTGAAGATTGCGGTGATGATGATGGCCCCCGGCGGCGTTCCGGCGCCACCAGAAGCAAGGGGGAGAGGGCCCCCCTTCTTATTCTTCTTCATTGACCTTCTCCCTAGATGGGAGAAGGGTTTCCCCTCTGGTCCTTGGCTCCCATGGCTTGGGAGGCGCGAGAGCCCCTTCGAGATTGGATCTATCTCTCTGTTTCTGCGTTCTCAGATTCTGGCCCTTCACCGTTTCTTTTATATCCGGAGATCCGTAACTCCGATTAGGGTGAATCTTTCGCCCAGATCTTTCTCATAAAATTATCTTTCTTGCACCAAAAGAAGAGCATCAACCGCCTTACAGGTGGACCACGAGGGCCAGGGGCGCGCCTCGGGGGGGGGGGGGGGTAGGGCGCGCCCCTACCTAGTGACCACCTCGGACACCGTTTCGCGTTGATTTTACTTCCCAAAAATCATAAATATTCCAAAAAAAACTCCGTCCATTTTTATCCCGTTTGGACTCCATTTGATATTGGGTTTCTGCGAAACAAAAAACATGCAACAGACAGGAACTGGCACTGGGCACTGGATCAATATGTTAGTCCCAAAAATAATATAAAAAGTTGCCAAAAAGTATATGAAAGTGAATAATATTGGCATGGAACAATCAAAAATTATAGATACGACGGAGACGTATCACTCCGCCACAGACAAGAATAATTCTTGGGTAGACCTGGCCAAGATGCAACGCTATAATGATTGGATTTCCGACCTCGGCCTACGTGAGCTCGACAGGGTAGGAGCTAGATATACCTGGACCAATAAACAGGTAGCTCCTACCATTAGTGTACTAGACCGGGTACTTATTTCCCCCAATTGGGAACTCCGGTTCCCTCTTGCTGTGCTTCAGGCGATCACTCGCATTGGCTTGGATCATGTACCTCTTCTTCTCTCTTCTCGGGATGAACGACCGTGCCCTCCTCTCATTTCTGTTTTGAATTGTTCTGGATTTCGGCAGCCAGGCTTCGTGACAGTGGTTCGAGAGCGCTAGATCCTAGCTCGTACTGAACCCCATACGTCCATGTCGTCCCTTGATGAGTGGCACTACTGTAACACCCCAAAAAAATTTAACCAGGTTTTATTTATTAAAATTTTGCCAAGAGTTTAAATTTTTTGCCTGCAAATATATCTCTGCTGATTTCAAAACTTTTCTTTTAATATTAAGGATTTTTTTTGTGGATCCTTCCAAAACATATTGGACTTATTTTCCCTCTCATTTAAAAACATCTCTCAATCAGTAAATTTATTTATTAAATTATTTCACCCTGAACTTTATTCATTAAATGACTTGTTTTGAATTTTGGAGCTCTTTTTTTTGTACTACAACCAGTTGATAGATTTATCTAAAAATCCAACCAAAATTTGGAGATGTCATGTGATGTTTTTAAATCACTTTTATACAAAAATATCTTTTATTCTTGAAATATTTTGAGCTCTATACCAATTTTCTTCTCTGGTCCAGAGAGCAATTTTGCACTACAACCCTTTTAAATAATTCTTTCTAGCCTCCACCAAAATTATGGGATGTCAGTAGAAGCATATAATTCCATTATATGAAAAATCCAGGGATGTTCTTTGAAAATTTTGAGTGAAACAACCTCATCTTCATTCTGGTCCAACATGATGGTTTGTACAGCAACCATACTCTTGCTTACTCTTTGGCCCTAGATTCTTTTCCCTACTTGTAGTCCTCCATGTTAAACTCCTAAGTCTAGGAGCATGCACTTATTGGAGCATTTTTAGTTCATGAAATGATGCCATCCATCTCCTGTCCAGAACTGAAGTTCATCAAAACCTGCACTAGCAAGTTTCTCTTTTTGCCAAACTATCCTTACCACCTTCTCTTGCTTCTAAAGAGACACTAGCCTGGATAATTTGGCCACTCCAAGAAATGCCTAAGTGCTCTTGGCATTTTGTCAAACACCTTATGGGCATGATCAGTTTTGACATGATTTTTGTTTTGCACTGTGACCTTGCACCTCTGATCAAACTAGCATGTCCACTAGCATCTCAACTATCCCTAGACTAGAACTGCTAATCCTCAGCTCCAACAAAGCCATCTAGCAGGCCACGGCATTTCGCCGAACAGATGGTGGGCGTGCTCTGGGCGCGCCCAGAGCGCGCGTTTTGCACGTGCGTGCGCTCGGGTCGCCGCGTCATGCCCCGCCCTTGCTAGCCTACAGAGCCGCACCCCCCGACCTCATCCGCTCGCAGGAACCAGCCAAGCCACCCTGGCAGCCAACAGCGCCGCCGACAGAGCTTTTGGCGGCACACCGGCGACCGCAGCACGCCTCTGCCGCGTTCGGCGCCGCCCAAGCCACCCAGGCTCGCCACCTGCCCCTTGAACAGCTCAAGCTCATCCGCAGCCTTGTCCGCAAGCCCTCGTCGCCGCCACGTTGCCCTGCAGCACAGTAGGGCGGTTCGCCGGCGAACTTATCCCCGGCCGCCGCAAACCGACATGGCCACGCTATAAAGAGGGACCCCGAACTCATCCGAGCACGCATGCAACCTCAGTCCACTTCCCTAGTTTCCCCATGGCAGCCAATCGACCTGAGGAGGTCGTCTTCTCCATCTCCGGCAACTCCTGCCGCCGCCACTGTCCCGTCCATTCCGGCACCACCAGGGCTTCCCCCTCTCCGTTCTCTTCACCAAGAACTACCTCTCCCTCCCGTGAACCTTTTCCCCTTCTCAGTTTTGATCGGGAACCACCGCCACCCAAAAACCACTTCGCCACCGAAGCTTTTCTCCGCCGCGGAACTCGCCGCCGACGATTTACTCCACCTCCGACGACCCTACGACCACCGGGAGAACGGCCCCAGTTGTGCGGATCCATCCCCACCCTCGGGGGCCCGCGAGGAGCAGCCATTCGCCGGCGACGATCGCCGGAGCCCCGCTCCGCTCGGGCAGAGGAGGGAGACGACGCGGGCGACTGGTCAAACCTGACCAGTGGGCCAGGCGGGCCCACCGTCAGAGACCCAGCGCCGGTCCGCATGGGTTAAGTGGAGGCGTAAAACCTCAAGTACGCCTCCTCTGACCGAAAGCGTAATCTCGCTTGAAACGTTTTCTTTTTCTGTTTTTATTAAAAACAGATTTTGACCAAATCTTTGACTGCCTATAACTTTTTAAATATAACTCCAAATGAATTGATTCTTTTTCCTACATTCCCTAAATATTGTCTAGTTTATTTTCATATTTATTACAAAATTTTCCAAGCAACTTTTTTTGTGCCGTTTTCAAACTATGTGTTAATTTAAATATTTCCAAAAATAGGATTTTTGGAGAAGGAGAAAGCTTTCAAAAAGTTTTGGAGTGCACCCTGCCTTTCCACACATTGAAGGCAAGCATTCTGAACCCCGGCATAATATTTTTGTGTGTTCGATGACACGTTCATAGCATCACCTCACTTTGGAGAAACTTGTTATTTCATGTGACATGATCATATGCATGGGTGCATGTTATTGATTTCCATGCTATTGGAAATGAACACACTTGTGATGATAATCACCCTCATGTGCCTTGCATGCATACCGGCAGGAACCCGGGAAAACCTCTGCCTTGGGTAGGCATGAGTTTGTCGCCGGTCTCCGTCGGGATGGTTATGTCTGGTATGGCATGGTAAGGTGATATGAGCGGTGACTCTGTTGGTTGAAATATATTCGTTATGCTAATCATGCAGGGAATACTTAAACCTCCTGAGTCGACCGTAGATCGAGTCTTGTGCCAGTAACCCCCATACTTGTTTCGTACTACCACTCATCTCTACAGCAAGTAGAGTACGGTTCAGTAAGTTGTCAACCTCTTTCTAGCACACACCGTACAGAGAGGCCATGGTGGAAGATACCGGTTGTAGCTGGTAGGCAGGCCACCTGGTCCGGGGGCATGGGTGTTTCCGGTTGGGACCGAGAGGGGAGGCCACCCCTTAGAGCGCGCGATATAAATTTGATCCCATGCTACGCGAGGTTGTAGCCTCCCCACTTAGAGTTTGCTTGACAGGTGTCGTGGGTGATTCCAGACACGTGTGTGTTAAGCTGGTGTGTGCAAGTTAGGTGTGTTTTGAACAAAAAGACCATAGACGGAATTAGTCCCGATGGACTAAAGAAACCCGTTACCCGTGGGTAAAGAGTACACCCTCTGCAGAGATTAAACCTATTCAAGTAGCCGTGTCCATGGTTAAGGATTACAGTCTGGGATGGGTCAAGTGTCGGTCTTAGTGTCGGTCTTCGGAGGTCAAACTGTTAAACCAGAACGGAATTACTACTTGTGACTTGTGATAATTATGAGTATTATTATTGTTGACTAACCCGTGATATTATTGTTATCATCGAGTATCTCTGGGATGGTTCTACCTCCGGGATATTCACTATGATTGTTTATTTTAAAGCCCTTTATGTGGTGTCGCTCAGACGCCCGACTGTGGCATTTCTTTTAAAGCCCTTTATGTGATGTCGCTCAGACGCCCGACTGTGGCATTTCTTTTAAAGCCCTTTATGTGGTGTCGCTCAGACGCCCGACTGTGGCATTTCTTTTAAAGCCCTTTATGTGGTGTTGCTCAGACGCCCAACTGTGGCATTTCTTTTAAAGCCCTTTATGTGGTGTCGCTCATACACCCGACTGTGGCATTTCTTTTAAAGCCCTTTATGTGGTGTCGCTCAGACGCCCGACTGCGGCATTTCTTTTAAAGCCCTTTATGGGGTGTCGCTCAGACGCCCGACTGTGGCATTTCTTTTAAAAGCCCTTTATGTGGTGTCGCTCAGACGCCCGACTGTGGTAATTCTTTTAAAGCCCTTTCTGTGGTGTCGCTCAGACGCCCGACTGTGGCATTTCTTTTAAAGCCCTTTATGTGGTGTCGCTAAGACGCCCGACTGTGGCATTGCTTGTTATTTATTTCATAAATTTTAATACTACTATGTTATTTCATTTTTATAAATAACTTGCTTGCACGCATCAGAGCTTTATTTATTTTTTTGACTGACGTAATGAGCATAAAATATAGTCAGCACATCATTGTTATATTATACCTGTGTTCATAATGTTTGCGAGTACATTCAAAGTACTCACTGGCTTGTCCCTGGCTATTGTCTTGGCCAGATTTTCTTGCACGGAGAGGAGCGACACGATGACAGCCCCGGAACCTAAGCAATGGAGATAGCAGCCTCGCGAAGATAGGAGTTAACCTGGTCAGCTGTTCCTGTGAGAAATGGAGTCCCATAGACACTGATGATCCATAAACCGCTTCCGCCATCAACCACTAGAAATCAATTGTTGTACTCACAGGCCAGAATGGTCTTGTACCATATATTTTGTATTTGCTTGGAATTTCTGTATCAAGTTGGAGCCTCATCAGCTAACAGTAATCCTGGGGCTGATGAGCACGATGGTCTTTTTCTGGAAATTTATACCCGGAAAAACTGGTCGTGACAGACTTGGTATCAGAGCCAGGCTGACCATTGGCTAATCCTATCTTAGCCAGGTAGAAAAACTTAGGCAAACCAACCCACCAGACCTTAACCAAACCCCAGCCAAGCTTCTCGTGCAAGATAGCCACACAGTGACCCCGACACTTTGGCAGTCGGTGCCCAACCTACCAACCTAGCTTGTCGATCACGCGCCAGTAACCAGCGCCCAAGATGTCTCATTCGCAAGCATGCGAAGGAAGACTCCGTTCCCTTTTTTCTATAAAAAGGGCACGCTAGCCCCAACCCAGCACAACACAGCCTCGAACCCAGCCACAATGCCCGGCCCCGTCGTGCACAATGAGACCACAGCAACCAATCTTGGAGGTTTCGTGACCATACTCGCAAACCTCACCCGTCATGCCTATGCGTTAGGAGAGCATTTAACCCAGCACGTGATGGGTTATCTCCAGAGTCTCGCAGATTTAAATCCTCAAATCGCCATCGGCAGACCACTGAGGCCCGACCCGGAGAGACTCATACATCGACTGGTCAATCCACTTCCTCCGATAGAAGAGGAGTGTATCCCTTTACCAGAGACATTTTATCAGGACCCCACCCAGTTACCGTTTTCATTTTAGACGTCACTACTGTATTTGTTTTTGCAGCATTTATATTTGCATTGTAACTTATGCATGGTACCTCGAATTGTGCGACGAGTCGAGTATTTAGTTTTTACGTTTGTGAGTAATTTCCTTCGCGAATAACTTGTGTAACCGCGAAAAATCCTAGTATGAGTTTTCCTCTTACTGAATTGCTGCATTGATTATCCCCTCACTACGTGGATTATTATTTTATTTTTATTCACGCAGCACCACGGCAGCAGTCTCACAACCGCTCGAACGTATATGGAGTATTTATTTCTCACGACGGCTCTTAGCAAATCTCGAGGACGAGATTTTTTCCTAAGGGGGGTAGTATTGTAACACCCAAAAAAAATTTAACCAGGTTTTAGTTATTAAAATTTTGCCAAGAGTTTAAAATTTTTGCCTGCAAATATATCTCTGTTGATTTCAAAACTTTTCTTTTAATATTAAGGATTTTTTTGTGAATCCTTCCAAAACATATTGGACTTATTTTCCCTCTCATTTAAAAACATCTCTCAATCAGTAGATTTATTTATTAAATTATTTCACCCTGAACTTTATTCATTAAATGACTGGTTTTGAATTTTGGAGCTCTTTTTTTTGTACTACAACCAGTTGATAGATTTATCTAAAAATCCAACCAAAATTTGGAGATGTCATGTGATGTTTTTAAATCACTTTTATACAAAAATATCTTTTATTCTTGAAATATTTTGAGCTCTATACCCAATTTTCTTCTCTGGTCCAGAGAGCAATTTTGCACTACAACCCTTTTAAATAATTCTTTCTAGCCTCCACCAAAATTATGGGATGTCAGTAGAAGCATATAATTCCATTATATGCAAAAACCCAGGGATGTTCTTTGAAAATTTTGAGTGAAACAACCTCATCTTCATTCTGGTCCAACATGATGGTTTGTACAGCAACCATACTCTTGCTTACTCTTTGGCCCTAGATTCTTTTCCCTACTTGTAGTCCTCCATGTTAAACTCCTAAGTCCAGGAGCATGCACTTATTGGATCATTTTTAGTTCATGAAATGATGCCATCCATCTCCTGTCCAGAACTGAAGTTCATCAAAACCTGCACTAGCAAGTTTCTCTTTTTGCCAAACTAACCTTACCACCTTCTCTTGCTTCTAAAGAGACACTAGCCTGGATAATTTGGCCACTCCAAGAAATGCCTAAGTGCTCTTGGCATTTTGTCAAACACCTTATGGGCATGATCAGTTTTGACATGATTTTTGTTTTGCACGGTGACCTTGCACCTCTGATCAAACTAGCATGTCCACTAGCATCTCAACTATCCCTAGACTAGAACTGCTAATCCTCAGCTCCAACAAAGCCATCTAGCAGTCCACGGCATTTCGCCGAACAGATGGTGGGCGTGCTCTGGGCGCGCCTAGAGCGCGCGTTTTGCACGTGCGTGCGCTCGGGTCGCCGCGTCACGCCCCGGCCCTTGCTCGCCTACAGAGCCGCACCCCCCGACCTCATCCGCTCACAGGAACCAGCCAAGCCACCCTGGTAGCCAACAGCGCCGCCGACAGAGCTTTTGGCGGCACACCGGCGACCGCAGCACGCCTCTGCCGCGGTCGGCGCCGCCCAAGCCACCCCGGCTCGCCACCTGCCCCTTGAACAGCTCAAGCTCATCCGCAGCCTTCTCCACAAGCCCTCGTCGCCGCCACGTCGCCCTGCAGCACAGTAGGGCGGTTCGCCGGCGAACTTATCCCCGGCCGCCGCAAACCAACATGGCCACGCTATAAAGAGGGACCCCGAACTCATCCGAGCACGCATGCAACCTTAGTCCACTTCCCTAGTTTCCCCATGGCAGCCAATCGACCTGAGGAGGTCGTCTTCTCCATCTCCGGCAACTCCTGCCGCCGCCACTGTCCCGTCCATTCCGGCGCCACCAGGGCTTCCCCCTCTCCGTTCTCTTCACCAAGAACTACCTCTCCCTCCCGTGAACCTTTTCCCCTTCTCAATTTTGATCGGGAACCACCGCCACCCAAAAACCACTTCGCCACCGAAGCTTTTCTCCGCCGCGGAACTCGCCGTCGACGATTTACTCCACCTCCGACGACCCTACGACCACCGGGAGAACCGCCCCAGTCGTGCGGATCCATCCCCACCCTCGGGGGCCCGCGAGAAGCAGCCGTTCACCGGCGACGATCGCCGGAGCCCGGCTCCGCTCGGGCAGAGGAGGGAGACGACGCGGGCGACTGGTCAAACCTGACCAGTGGGCCAGGCGGGCCCACCGTTAGAGACCCAGCGCCGGTCCGCGTGGGTTAAGTGGAGGCGTAAAACCTCAAGTACGCCTCCTCTGACCGAAAGCGTAATCTCGCTTGAAACATTTTCTTTTTCTGTTTTTATTAAAAACAGATTTTGACCAAATCTTTGACTGCCTATAACTTTTTAAATATAACTCCAAATGAATTGATTCTTTTTCCTACATTCCCCAAATATTGTCTAGTTTATTTTCATATTTATTACAAAATTTTCCAAGCAACTTTTTTTGTGCTGTTTTCAAACTATGTGTTAATTTAAATATTTCAAAAAATAGGATTTTTGGAGAAGGAGAAAGCTTTCAAAAAGTTTTGGAGTGCACCCTGCCTTTGCACACATTGAAGGCAAGCATTCTGAACCCCGTCATAATATTTTTGTGTGTTCGATGACATGTTCATAGCATCACCTCACTTTGGAGAAACTTGTTATTTCATGTGACATGATCATATGCATGGGTGCATGTTATTGATTTCCATGCTGTTGGAAATGAACACACTTGTGATGATAATCACCCTCATGTGCCTTGCATGCATATCGGCAGGAACCCGGGAAAACCCCTGCCTTGGGTAGGCATGAGTTTGTCGCCGGTCTCTGTCGGGACGGTTATGTCTGGTATGGCATGGTAAGGTGATATGAGCGCTGACTCTGTTGGTTGAAATATATTCGTTATGCTAATCATGTAGGGAATACTTAAACCTCCCGAGTCGACCGTAGATCGAGTCTTGTGCCAGTAACCCCCATACTTGTTTCGTACTACCACTCGTCTCTACAGCAAGTAGAGTACGGTTCAGTAAGTTGTCAACCTCTTTCTAGCACACACCGTACAGAGAGGCCATGGTGGAAGATACGGGTTGTAGCTGGTAGGCAGGCCACTTGGTCCGGGGGCATGGGTGTTTCCGGTTGGGACCGAGAGGGGAGGCCACCCCTTAGAGCGCGCGATATAAATTTGATCCCATGCTACGCGAGGTTGTAGCCTCCCCACTGAGAGTTTGCTTGACAGGTGTCGTGGGTGATTCCAGACACGTGTGAGTTAAGCTGGTGTGTGCAAGTTAAGTGTGTTTTCAACAAAAAGACCGTAGACGGAATTAGTCCCGATGGACTAAAGAAATCCGTTACTCGTGGGTAAAAAGTACTCCCTCTGCAGAGATTAAACCTATTCGAATAGCCGTGTCCATGGTTAAGGATTACAGTCTGGGATGGGTCAAGTGTCGGTCTTAGTGTCGGTCTTCGGAGGTGAAACTGTTAAACCAGAACAGAAATTGCTACTTGTGACTTGTGATAATTATGAGTATTATTATTGTTGACTAACCCGTGATATTATTGTTATCATTGAGTATCTCTGGGATGGTTCTACCTCCGGGATATTCACTATGATTGTTTATTTTAAAGCCCTTTATGTGGTGTCGCTCAGACGCCCGACTGTGGCATTTCTTTTAAAGCCCTTTATGTGATGTTGCTCAGACGCCCGACTGTGGCATTTCTTTTAAAGCCCTTTATGTGGTGTCGCTTAGACGCCCGACTGTGGCATTTCTTTTAAAGCCCTTTATGTGGTGTCGCTCAGACGCCCGACTGTGGCATTTCTTTTAAAGCCCTTTATGTGGTGTCGCTCAGACACCCGACTGTGGCATTTCTTTTAAAGCCCTTTATGTGGTGTCGCTCAGACGTCCGACTGCGGCATTTCTTTTAAAGCCCTTTATGGGGTGTCGCTCAGACGCCCGACTGTGGCATTTCTTTTAAAAGCCCTTTATGTGTTGTCGCTCAGACACCCGACTGTGGTAATTCTTTTAAATCCCTTTCTGTGGTGTCGCTCAGACGCCCGACTATGGCATTTCTTTTAAAGCCCTTTATGTGGTGTCGCTAAGACGCCCGACTGTGGCATTGCTTGTTATTTATTTCATAAATTTTAATACTACTATGTTATTTCATTTTTATAAATAACTTGCTTGCACGCATCAGAGCTTTATTTATTTTTTTGACTGACGTCATGAGCATAAAATATAGTCAGCACATCATTGCTATATTATACCTGTGTTCATAATGTTTGCGAGTACATTCAAAGTACTCACTGGCTTGTCCCTGGCTATTGTCTTGGCCAGATTTTCTTGCACGGAGAGGAGCGACACGATGACAGCCCCGGAACCTAAGCAATGGAGATAGCAGCCTCGCGAAGATAGGAGTAACCTGGTCAGCTGTTCCTGTGGGAAATGGAGTCCCATAGACACTGATGATCCATAAACCGCTTCCGCCATCAACCACTAGAAATCAATTGTTGTACTCACAGGCCAGAATGGTCTTGTACCACATATTTTGTATTTGCTTGGAATTTCTGTATCAAGTTGGAGCCTCATCAGCTAACAGTAATCCTGGGGCTGATGAGCATGACGGTCTTTTTCTGGATATTTATACCCGGAAAAACCGGTCGTGACAACTACCTGGCCAAGCGCTCCAGGCAGTTTATGAAGGGATGGGGGCGAATTTAGGAAGGGACCTTCGGGTCCACAAGGCGGCCCTCCTAGAGGAGATCAAAGCCCTTGACTTCCGCGCAGACTCCATGGGGATCTTCGTAGAGGAATGGGCTCTCTGCTACAGTCTTGAGGACTCTCTCATGGATATTTACTCCAAGGAGGAGGAATATTGGCGGCGACGTGGAACCCAGAAGTGGGTTCTTTTTGGCGATGCCAATACGGCATACTTCCAGGCTATCGCCAACGGTAGGCATAGACGTGGTACCATCCCTCTGTTATGGGACAGTGGTCGGATACTCTAGGACCCGAATGATATTCGGGCGCATGTGGATGGTTTCTATAAGGAACTATTTGCTGGACGCCCTCGGGGAGGTGTGGCCTTGGCGGACCATATCTGGACCCCGCCTCAGCAGGTCTCCCCGGACGAGAACGCGGCCCTTATGGCCCCATTTGATGCTGCTGAAGTCGAGCGCGTTGTCAAGTCCATGAACCCGGCATCAACACCCAGTCCGGATGGCCTGCCTGTTCGCTTCTTTCAGGCATTCTGGCCTATCATCAAGGATGATGTCTTAGCCCCGTGCCTTGAATTTTCTAGAGGAACCCTTGATGTCGCCCGTCTGAACTATGGGATAATCTCCATGACCCGAAAATTGGAGGAGCCTAGGATATTAGGCAATTCTGACTGATTACAGTCCTCAACGTAATCTTCCGAATTTTGGAGAAAGGATATGCCACTAGGTGTTGGGGAACGTAGTAATTTCAAAAAAAATTCCTACGCACACGCAAGATCATGGTGATGCATAGCAATGAGAGGGGAGAGTGTCGTCCACGTACCCTCGTAGACCGTAAGCGAAAGCGTTATGACAACGCGGTTGATGTAGTCGTACGTCTTCACGATCGATCGATCCTAGTACCGAACATACGACACCTCCGCGATCTGCACACATTCAGCTCGGTGACGTCCCACGAACTCATGATCCAGTAGAGCTTCGAGGGAGAGTTCTATCAGCACGACGGCGTGATGACGGTGTTGATGAAGCTACCGATGCAGGGCTTCGCCTAAGCACCGCTACGATATGACCGAGCTGGATTATGGTGGAGGGGGGCACCGCACACGGCTAAAGATCAATGATCAACTTGTGTGTTCTAGGGTGCCCCCTTTCCCCTGTATATAAAGGAGGGAGGGAGGAGGAGGCCGACCCTCATAGGGTGCGCCCAAAGTGTGGAGTCCTAGTAGGACTCCCTAGTCCTAGTAGGATTCCACCTCCCACATGGAATAGGAAAAGGGGAAGGGAGAAGGAGAAGGAAGGAAGGGGGCGCCCCCCTTCCTAGTCCAATTCGGACAAGGCCATGGGGAGGGGTGCGGCCACCCTTGAGGCCTTTTCTCTCCCTTCCCGTATGGCCCAATAAGGCCCAATATGAATTCTCGTAACTCTCCGGTACTCCGAAAAATACCCGAATCACTTGGAACCTTTCCGATGTCCGAATATAGCCTTCCAATATATTGATCTTTACGGCTCAATCATTTTGAGACTCCTCATCATGTCCCTGATCTCATCCGGGACTCCGAACAAACTTCGGTCATCAAATAACATAACTCATAATATAAATCGTCACCGAATGTTAAGCTTGCTGACCCTACGGGTTCGAGAACTATGTAGACATGACCGAGACATGTCTCCAGACAATAACCAATAGCGGAACCTGGATGCTCATATTGGCTCCTATATATTCTACGAAGATCTTTA
The DNA here is from genome assembly GCA_963921465.1 of Triticum timopheevii. Classification (NCBI taxonomy): domain Eukaryota; kingdom Viridiplantae; phylum Streptophyta; class Magnoliopsida; order Poales; family Poaceae; genus Triticum; species Triticum timopheevii. The sequence goes on along the minus strand of OY997274.1, from coordinate 128,361,817 downwards.
TTGGTCAAACCGCATAACAACATACATTGTTCCCTTTGTCATAGGTATGTTACTTGCCCGAGATTCAATCGTCGGTATCTCAATACCTAGTTCAATCTCGTTATCGGCAAGTCTCTTTACTCGTTCCGTAATGCATCATCCCGTAACTAACTCATTAGTCACATTGCTTGCAAGGCTTATAGTGATGTGCACTACCAAGAGGGCCCAGAGATACCTCTCCGACAATCGGAGTGACAAATCCTAATCTCGATCTATGCCAACTCAACAAGTACCATCGGAGACACCTGTAGAGCACCTTTATAATCACCCAGTTATGTTGTGACATTTGGTAGCACACAAAGTGTTCTTCCGGTATTCGGTAATTTCATAATCTCATAGTCATAGGAACATGTATCAATCATGAAGAAACCAATAGCAACAAACTAAACGATCAAGTGCTAAGCTAACGGAATGGTTCAAGTCAATCACATCATTCTCTAATGATGTGATCCCGTTAATCAAATGAGAACTCATGTCTATGGTTAGGAAACACAACCATCTTTGATTTAATGAGCTAGTCAAGTAGAGGCATACTAGTGACATTATGTTTGTGTATGTATTCACACATGTACTAAGTTTCCGGTTAATACAACTCTAGCATGAATAATAAACATTTATCATGAAATAAGGAAATAAATAATAACTTCATTATTGCCTCTAGGGAATATTTCCTTCACTAGGGAGGCCCTTCTTGCGCCTAGGATCCATCACCCCAACCAATCGGCCTTCACCAAAGTCATATTTATCTTATATGGGATCCTAGTCCTTCACGAAATCCTGCATGAAGTTAGGCATAAACGCCTCCGGGCGATCTTCTTCAAGATCGACTTTCACAAGGCGTATGATTCAGTCCACTGGTCCTTCCTTCGGGAGGTGATGCTGAAGCGCGGATTCGACCCTCATTGGGTCACACATGTGATGCAATTAGTGACCAGTGGACGCACGACGATCAATATTAACGGAGAGGTGGGATCCTACTTTCCCATTAGTCAGGGGGTACACCAGGGCGATCCCCTCTCTCCCTTCCTCTTTAATTTGGTGGGCGATGCCTTGGCTACTATCCTGGACTTGGCCAGGCGGGCGGGCTACACTAGAGGTATTTGTCCCCATCTCACCGGGGATGGGGGGCTTACACACCTGTAGTATGCGGACGATACGATCTTGATGGTGGAGGGATCAGATGAGGACATTCGACACCTCATGTTCTTGCTCCTGTGCTTCTAGGAAATGTTGGGACTTACGATAAACTTTGCAAAGAGCGAGGTAATGGTGCTTGGATACTCCATGGAGGAGGCAACTAGTATCGCCAACCGCCTTAACTGTCGCTTGGGATCCTTCCCGACGACCTACCTCGGCATGCCGATTAGTGATGTTCGCCTTCAGGAGAAATACCTCCGCCCTATGGTCTCCAAGCTACAACTTTGGGTGGAGCCGTGGCAAGGGTGGCGGCTCTCCAAGGCAGCCCGGGTGGTTCTCATGAACTCCTTCTCATGTATATGATGGGATTCTATAGTCTTCATGAATCCCTTCACCAGGAGATTGCCAAATACCTCTCCCGATTTTTTTGGCGGGAGAAAACAATAAGCAGAAATACCACATGGTCAAGTGGTCTAAGATATGCAAACCCAAGGATCAAGGTGGCCTTGGTGTGATTTCCTCGAAGCGCATGAATATCGCCCTTCTCGCCAAGTGGCTGTGGCGCATTGAGACTGGTGTCGGTGGGCTATGGTTGGATATAATCCACGCAAAGTATTTGCGTGGGCAACCACTCTCCTTCGCCCCCAAGGTGGTGGGGGGGTCCCAGTTCTGGCAATCAATTATTCAATTGCTACCGGTCCTCTGGATAGGCACAACAATTGCTGTGGGCATGGGTTCTAATTCTTTATTCTGGCTGGATCGATGGGTGGGAACCAGACCGTTCGCGAAAAGGTTCTATGCCCTATTCTCGATCTGCTCCCACCCACAACTCTTGGTGGAAGCAACGCTTCAGGACCTTGGCTCCATCTCCTTTCGTCGCACCTTTGGGGATCTTGAGCGAGCGCAGGGGGACGAGCTTTTGGAATGCATAGCTTTGCACAACGCCTCGACCAAACCTAACTCCGTGACCTGGCACCTTGAGCCAAGTGGTTCATTCTCGACTAAGTCCCTATATCGGGCAATATTGCCGACTCCGGGTCCAAATGAACTTACGGTTCTTTGGGAAATCAAGCTACCACTGAAGATACGTATCTTCATGTGGCAATGGGTCCGTGGCCGTCTGCCCTCGTGCACGGAGGTCCAGAAGCGGAATGGCCCGGGTGATGGCCTTTGTCCCCTTTGTGGCGTCCCGGAAGACTCTAACCACATCTTCTTTCGATGCCCATCAGCGTGTTTCTTATGGAGTTGCTTTCGGGATGTCGTGGGTGGATCTTGGTGCCATGATGACCTCCCTGACCTATTTAGGGAGGTCTTAGATTCCCCGCCTATTAGTAGGCCGTCTCTTTGGGTCGCAGTAGGCACCCTGGCATGGACCCTCTGGAATTGCCGCAACAAATTAGTGATCGAGCACGTCATTCCTTGCAGTGTCACTGACACCGTCTTTAAAATGTGTGGATTTCTACAGCTTTGGAGACCGCTTAGCAAGCGGCACGACCGTGGCTACATCGACTCCATCGTCGCCGGTCTTTGTTCTACGGTTGCCGTGATGTCCCCACCATCTCCACCACTGTTGCTGGAGCTTGACTAGAGTTCCATTCCTTGTAGTTGGGGCTTGTTTTGGCTGTGCCCCCAGTCGGAACCTCCTTTATTTGCTTTGCTTTCTGTACTTTGCACTATGCTACCCTTTGTTGTTGGATGCTTGGCGGTTCTGCTTTATATATAAAGCGGGGGAAACCCTTTTTTGTTTGGTTGCAAGGACTAGACTTTTATAGTCCCAAGGACTAAAGAAAAAAGGCCCTCCAGTAAAGTATTTTTCTAGTCCGTTAAGGAAAAGTCCCTCCTGTTTGTTACATAGGGACTAAAAGGGACTTTTTCTATTATTCGGAGGGGGCAGTTTTGCAAAAAAAACCGTACTCCCACGATCGATAGGCGATCTAGCGGCGACGAAGACAAAGAGGAGGGAGTGATGGCGTTGGTGAATCCGGTGGAGGCCCCGGCGGACCGAGTCCCCATCGGGGGAGGGGCACCTGCGGCGCCCCAGGCGGAATCTGATGCGGCGAGATCCCAATAGGAGGGGGGTTTCCATCGGGGGCACAGCGGGCGCGCCGGATTGGGAAGAGATCAAGGCGGAATCAAGGCGAATTCTCCGGCGATCTCCAAACCGGGAGAGATGTTGGAAGCGGATGAAGAGGCGAGCGGAGGAGATGCTGCATGTGCATCCAGTGAAGGCTCTACCCGATCTGGAAGGGAGCGTGAATACCGGTGGCTACAACGACAACAATTCCGAGGTACTGCCATATGGTGATTCTCTTGTCTTGATCCAGTCCGGGACAGGGAGTCCGAATTTGGGTGCTAGGTGTATTTTGGAAACTAGTATTATTGCTCAAGATTATATTGATTCTTTGAGAGATTTGGATGAGGAAGAGAGAAATCGGTTGGAGATGATGGTGCATTAGCGGCCTTCGAGGAGGAGGACCGCCGGATCAAATGAGAATCCTAGGATGGAACTGTCGTGGTATGCTCTCCCCCAGGCAGTTCGTGAGCTCTTGGAGCCCCAGCAGCGTACCAAGGCTGATTTGATTTTTCTCTCGGAGTCACACTTGAATAAATGTAAAGCCGATGAGCTGCGTCGCTATTTATCTTTTGATTTGATGATTGTAGTGGAGAGTGATGGTCGGGCCGGTGGCCTATTCTTGTACTATAATAAGTTGAATAAAGTTGTTTCGAATTATGTGTCGTCTCATTTTATTGACATTCTTTTTATTAATGATGATGATGTACATTGGCGGTTCACGGGTTTTTATGGTCATCCGGTTTGGAGTGATCGTAAATTATCATGGAATAATATTAGGAATTTACATAATCTGGGTCATCATCCCTGGGTGATCTTAGGGGATTTTAATGAAATTTTACTCTCATCAGAAAAAGAGGGCGGAAATGCAAGACCAAATGCTATGATGAGAGATTTTTGTAATTGTTTAGGAGAGTGTGGCCTCGAGGATATGGGTTGTATTGGTGACCCTTTCACTTGGAGGAGAGGCGATACTAGAGAGAGGCTGGACCGGGTGGTGTGCAATGTGGAATGGGCGAATAAATTCCCTCGGGCTGCGATAATTAATGAGGAACATGTTCATTCTGATCACCGTCCACTCGTACTGGATAGGGAATATTTTGATGGAAATATTTTTAACGCCCCAAGGGGACGAGTAAAACAATTTGAAGCTCGATGGCTCAAAGAGGAGACGGTCAGTGAAATTGTTCGTACAACATGGGAAAAAGGCAAAGATGATGGGTATTGGGCCAAAGCTCGTTGATCGTACTCGTGCGATTGAATTAGATTTGCACATTTTGGATCGTGAGGTTTTGAGAGGCCCAAAACAGAGAATAAAAAAGCTCAAAAAAGAGTTGGAAAAACTACAGAGAGGCCCTATGAATGTGGATACCCGAGCACTACAAAAAGAGATTTTGGTTCTCATCGAAAATTTGTTGGAACAGGAGGAGATTTATTGGGTACAACGTAGTCGTGCAAATTCGTTATTACATGGGGATCGCAAAACCTCTTTTTTTCATAACGCGACAACGGCTAGAAAGAAAAGGAACCAGATTAATAAATTGCTGGGGGACGATGGAGTCTGGGTGCAAGGTGCGGAAATGAAGGATTATATTAAAGGGTATTTTTCAAAACTCTTCACGTCAGAAATCTCTGAACCAGACCCGGGAGTTCTCTCTCTTGTTAAAAGAAAAGTGACAGACGAGATGAATAGGGCCCTCATGGCCCCATATAAGGCAGAGGAAGTTAAGAAAGCCTTATTTGACATTGGTGATTTAAAAGCGCCGGGTCCTGATGGTCTACACGCCAGTTTTTATAAGAGATTTTGGCCTATGTTGGGAGAGGACCTGACAAAAGAAGTACTTCAGGCGGTGAATACATGTTCAATACCGGCAGGTTGGAATGATACTGCAATTGTCATGATCCCAAAGGTTAACTCCCCAGAAAAGGTTACTCAATTTAGACCTATTAGTTTATGCAATGTGGTGTATAAGGTTATTTCAAAAATGATTGCAGCGCGTCTGAAATTAATTTTGTCAGACATTATCAACCCAACTCAGAGTGCTTTTGTCCCTAGGAGACTAATCACAGATAATATTTTGGTAGCATATGAGTGTTTCCACACAATAAAAAAGAAAAGAATGGGGAGGGAAGGGTTGCGTGCAATCAAGTTGGACATGCACAAAGCTTATGACTGAGTGGAGTGGCCTTTCTTGAAAGAAATTTTGTTGAAGCTGGGTTTCAAGGAAAATTGGGTGAATTTGATTATGCAATATGTGTCCTCTGTGGAGTACATGATTCGGTTTAATGCAGATGAGACTGATAGCTTCAAATCCAATAGAGGGCTAAGGCAGGGGGATCCCCTCTCCCCCTACTTATTCCTGCTATGTACGGAGTGTTGGAGATATGCCCTAGAGGCAATAATAAAATGGTTATTATTATAATTCCTTGTTCATGATAATTGTCTATTGTTCATGCTATAATTGTATTGATCGGAAACCGTAATACATGTGTGAATACATAGACCACACCATGTCCCTAGTGAGCCTCTAGTTGACTAGCTCGTTGATCAACAGATGGTCATGGTTTCCTGACTATGGACATTGGATGTCATTGATAACGGGATCACATCATTAGGAGAATGATGTGATGGACAAGACCCAATGCTATGCATAGCACAAGATCATGTAGTTCGTTTGCTAGAGCTTTTCTAATGTCAAGTATCATTTCCTTAGACCATGAGATCGTGCAACTCTCGGATACCGTAGGAATGCTTTGGGTGTACCAAACGTCACAACATAACTGGGTGGCTATAAAGGTGCATTACAGGTATCTCCGAAAGTGTCTCTTGGGTTGTCACAAATCGAGACTGGGATTTGTCACTCCGTATGACGGAGAGGTATCTCTGGGCCCACTCCCTAATGCATCATCATAATGAGCTCAATGTGACTAAGTAGTTGGTCATGGGATCATGCATTACGGAACGAGTAAAGTGACTTGCCGGTAATGAGATTGAACGAGGTATTGGGATACCGACGATCGAATCTCGGGCAAGTAACGTACCGACTGACAAAGGGAATTGTATACATGATTGCTTGAATCCTCGACATCGTGGTTCATCCGATGAGATCATCGTGGAACATATGGGAGCCAACATGGGTATCCAGATACCGCTGTTGGTTATTGGCCGGAGAGCTGTCTCGGTCATGTCTGCATGATTCCCGAACCCGCAGGGTCTACACACTTAAGGTTCGATGACGCTAGGGTTATAAGGAAAATTTGTATGTGATTACCGAATGTTGTTCGGAGTCCCGGATGAGATCCCGGACGTCATGAGGAGTTTCGGAATGGTTCGGAGGTGAAAATTTATATATGGGAAGTCATCATACGGTCACCAGAAATGTTCGGGGGTATACCGGTATTGTACCGGGACCACCGGAGGGGTTCCGGGGGTCCACCGGGTGGTTCCACCTGCCCCGGAGGGCCTTATGGGCTGTAGGTGGAAGGGAACCAGCCCCAAGTGGGTTGGGAGCCACCCCCTAGGGCCCATGCGCCTAGGGTTGGGGGGAACCCTAAGGGGGGCGCTCCCCTTGCTTGGGGGGCAAGCCCCCTCCCCCTTGGCCGCCGCCCCCTCTAGATCTCATCTAGAGGGGCCGGCCCCCTTACCCCTTCTCCCTATAAATAGAGGGGTGGAGGTAGGGGTGCAGCACCACATCCAAGGCGCAGCCCCTCCCCTCCCAAACACCTTGATAGCCCACAAGTATAGGGGATCGCAACAACTTTCGAGGGTAGAGTATTCAACCCAAATTTATTGATTCGACACAAGGGGAGCCAAAGAATATTCTTGAGTATTAGCAGTTGACTTGTCAATTCAACCACACCTGGATAACTTAGTATCTGCAGCAAAGTGTTTAGTAGCAAAAGTGGTATGATAATAAAGGTAACGGTAGCAAAAGTAAAGGTAAATGTTTTTGGGTTTTTGTAGTAGTTGTAACAGTAGCAACGGAAAAGTAAATAAGCGAAGAACAATATGTGAAAAGCTCGTAGGCAATGGATCAGTGATGGATAATTATGCCGGATGTGATTCCTCATGCAATAGTTATAACATAGGGTGATATAGAACTAGCTCCAATTCATCAATGTAATGTAGGCATGTATTCCGTAAATAGTCATGCGTGCTTATGGAAAAGAACTTGCATGACGTCTTTTGTCCTACCCTCCCGTTACAGCGGGGTCCTTACGGAAACTAAGGGATATTAAGGCCTCCTTTTAATAGAGAACCGGAACAAAGCATTAACACATAGTGAATACATGAACTCCTCAAACTACGGTCATCACCGAGAAGTATCCCGATTATTGTCACTTCGGGGTTGTCGGATCATAACACATAATAGGTGACTATAGACTTGCAAGATAGGATCAAGAACACACATATATTCATGAAAACATAATAGGTTCAGATCTGAAATCATGGCACTCGGGCCCTAGTGACAAGCATTAAGCATAGCAAAGTCATAGCAACATCAATCTCAGAACATAGTGGATACTAGGAATCAAACCCTAACAAAACTAACTTGATTACATGGTAAATCTCATCCAACCCATCACCTTCTAGCAAGCCTATGATGGAATTACTCACGCACGGCGGTGAGCATCATGAAATTGGTGATGGAGGATGGTTGATGATGACGACAGCGACGAATCCCCCTCTCCGGAGCCCCAAACGGACTCCAGATCAGCCCTCCCGAGAGAGATTAGGGCTTGGCGGCGGCTCCGTATCGTAAAACGCGATGAAACTTTCTCCCTGGTTTTTTCTCCCTGAACATGAATATATGGAGTTGGAGTTGAGGTCGGAGGAGGTCTAGGGGGCCCACGAGATAGGGGGCCGCGCCCTAGGGAAGCGCCCCCTGTCTCATGGACAGGCCGTGGGCCTGTTGGCATTAATTCTTTCACCAAAAGTTCTTATTAATTCCAAAAAGTGCCTCCGTGGATTTCCAGGACATTCCGAGAACTTTTCTTTTCTACACATAAAACAACATCATGGCAGTTCTGCTGAAAAAAGCGTCAGTCCGGGTTAGTTTCATTCAAATCATGCAAGTTAGAGTCCAAAACAAGGGCAAAAGTGTTTGGAAAAGTAGATACGTTGGAGACGCATCAACTCCCCCAAGCTTAAACCTTTGCTTGTCCTCAAGCAATACCTTTGCTTGTCCTCAAGCAATTCAGTTCATAAACTGAAAGTGATAAAGAAAAACTTTTACAAACTCTGTTTGCTCTTGTTGTTGTAACATGAAAAGCCAGCATTCAAGTTTCAGCAAATATTATGAACTAACCATACTAACAATAACACATAGGTCTCACAATTACTCATATCAATAGCATAATCAGCTAGCGAGTCATAATAATAAAACTCGGATGACAACACTTTCTCAAAATAATCATAACATGATATAACAAAATGGTATCTCGCTAGCCCTTTCTGAGACCGCAAAACATAAATGGAGAGCACCTTTAAAGATCAAGGACTGACTAAACATTGTAATTCATGGTAAACGAGATCCAGTCAAGTCATACCCAATATAAACCAATAGTAATGAATGCAAATGACAGTGTGCTCTCCAGCGGGTGCTTTTAATAAGAAGGGTGATGACTCAACATAAAAGTAAATAGATAGGCCCTTCGTAGAGGGAAGCAGGGATTTGTAGAGGTGCCAGAGCTCGATTTTAAAATAGAGATTGAATAACATTTTGAGCGGCATACTTTCGCTGTCAACGCAACAACTATGAGATGGCTGTATCTTCCATACTACATGCATTATAGGCAGTTCCCAAACAGAATGGTAAAGGTTTATACTCCCCCAACCACCAACAAGCATCAATCCATGGCTTGCTCGAAACAACGAGTGCCTCCAACATACAACAGCCCTGGGGGAGTTTTGTTTAATTATTTTGATTTGTTTTGATCTTTTTGGATCATGGGACTGGGCATCCCGGTTACCGGCCCTTTCTCGTGAATGAGGAGCGGAGTCCACTCCTCTTGAGAATAACTCACCTAGCATGGAAGATACATGCAGCCCTAGTTGTAACATGAGCTACTCGAGCATACAAAACAGAATTTCATTTGAAGGTTTGGAGTTTGGCACATACAAATTTACTTGGAACGGCAGGTAAATACCGCATATAGGGAGGTATAGTGGACTCATATGGAACAATTTTGGGGTTTATGGAGTTTGGATGCACAAGCAGTATTCCCGCTTAGTACAGGTGAAGGCTAGCAAAAGACTGGGAAGAGACCAACTGAGAGAGCGACAACAGTTGTAAACATGCATTAAAATTAATTCACACCGAGTACAAGCATGAGTAGGATATAATCCACCATGAACATAAATATCATGAAGGCTATGTTGATTTGATTCAACTACATGTCTGAACATGTGGCAAGTCGAATCACTCAATTCATTTAAAGGAGGATACCATCCCATCATATCACATCATAATCATTCCAATAGCATGTTGGCACGCGAGGTAAACCATTATAACTCATAGCTAATCAAGCATGGCACGAGCAACTATAATCTCTAAATGTCATTGCAAATATGTTTGCTTTATAATAGCTGACTCAGGAACGATGAACTCATCATACTTACAAAAACAAGAGAGGTCGAGTTCATACCAGCTTTTCTCACCCCAATCAGTCCATCATATATCATCATTATTGCCTTTCACTTGCACGAGCGAACGATGTGTATATTAATAAGAGTGCACGTGCATTGGACTAAGCTGGAATCTGCAAGCATTCAACTCAAGAGAAAAGACAAGTAATATGGGCTCTAAGTTAAATAAACAATCATGCATATAAGAGCCACTAAGCATTTTCAATATGGTCTTCTCGACCCCCAAAAGAAAGAAAAGAAAATAAAACTATTTACACGGGAAATCTCCCAATAAGTAAAAGAAGAACTAGAAATCTTTTTGGGTTTTCATTTTAATTTCTACTACAAGCATGGCAATTAAACTAACTAATATTTTTGGTTTTTCTCAAGGTTTATCAAACACACAAGAAGAAAACTAGAAAAAGGAATTTAAACTAGCATGGATAGTACAATGAAAGAGTATGAGCACCGACGACTAGTGTGTGAACATGAATGTACAGTCGGTGAGAAATACGTACTCCCCCAAGCTTTGGCTTTTGGCCTAAGTTGGCCTAATACCAAGGACCGCCGCTACTCTCCACGGTGTAGTGGGAGGTGTAATCAGGATACCACTGGCTGGTCATCTCCGGATCCCACTGGACAGATGATGCACGATAAGGGTCCAGCTCAGGTTCCGGCTCTGGTTCAGGTTCTGGAGTAAAAGCTTGAGCTCGATGATTGTTCACCGCTTCCGGCGTGACAAGACGATTTTCTGCAATCAAATCAAACAACAGAGGTGTAGGCAAAATAATAAACTCAAAGTGTTTCTTATTGAATCTAAGTCTATACAAGAGCATCTTCTCTTCGCTGTCAACAATAAACTTATGTGCTACCATGCTCTTGTAATCTAAAGTGTGAGGAGGTAATTTTGTCTCCTCCTCCTCATAGTGCCTAATGGGTATCTGAAAATGTTCAGCAAGACGTGCAACATAGATACCTCCAAATATGGGGCCTTTTGTACGATTCAGAGCTAGCCGTTTAGCAACGACGACACCCATACGAAAAGAATTTTCTCCTAGCAAAGCATGTTGAAGAATAATAATATCTGGAACGCTCTAATTTCCACTATTTCCACGACCAATCAAGCATCTACTAGCAAATATGGCAAAGTAGCGTAAAACAGGAAAGTGTATGCTAGAGACTTTTGCCTCAGAGCCCTTCTTTGGCTCTTCTACAACAGTAGTTTTAACGAAGCCACCCACATCTTCACGATGGGGTTCCTCTAATTCTCCCTCAAGGTATCCTACATACCACACAAAAATGTCGTAAAGACATTTCTTTGAATTCGTCATATAAATGAAATGATACTTCAGGCAGTGATTTCTTAGGATAAAAATAAAAGTTTTGCACGAAAGTATTGGTGAGTAAGAGATACTGATCGATTCGGTCGTTCATGAAACTGGTGAGGCCTACAGTCTCGATTAAAGCATAAAAGTCTTCATGAATTCCAGCTTCTTTCAATAAATCCTCACACGGCCATTCACATGACTGTACTTCCGCCAAGCGAGGAAGATTATACTTGGGTTTTTCCTTCTCTTTGTCTTGTTTTTCCTTAGAGCTTTGGCTAGAAGAGCCTTTAAAGAGCCTCATTAACATTTTCTGAAAATTTCTGAAATTTTAGTAACTTCAAAATAAAAGTGAATAAAACTAAACAAGATTGATAGCAACTACTCCTACAAGTGCCTAGAGCCTATATCATGCATTGGAATTGCTTGGGACCTCAAAAATTTAACATGCAAGCTCAAGAACATGGCCACCTAAGCAGCAAAAATTTGCAATGAATAAAGCACTAGGACAAAAACTAATTGAACCAATGAGGAGTCACATACCAAGCAACAATCTCCCAAAGCAGTTTTGTGAATGGAGCTATGAGCTAAGAGATCGAAAATCGCAGCAAAATGAGCTAGAACTCGTGCTTGAGCTGGATGGGGATTTTTTTGGGTAGAAGATGAAGTGTGTGGGTGCTGGCATAAGTGGAGGGGAGCCACCATGGGCCCACGAGACAGGGGGCGCGCCCTACAGGGGGGGGGCACGCCCTCCTCTCTCGTGGCCTGGTGCTTGCCCCTCTTGCAGTGTTTTCAGTGCCTAAAATCGTCAAATATTCCAGAAAAAATCATACTAAATTTGCAGGGCATTTGGAGCACTTTTATTTTCGGACAATTTTTTAATGCACGGATAAATCAGAAAACAGATAGATAATACTATTTTTGCTTTATTTATTCTAAATAACAGAAAGTAAAAAGAGGGTACAGAAGGTTGTGCCTTCTAGTTTCATCATCTCGTGATCATCAAAATGAACCCACTAACAAGGTTGATCAAGTCTTGTTAACAAACTCATTCCGAGTAACACGGAACCGGAGAAATTTCGAATAACACTAAGTTGCCTCAACGGGGATATGAAAATCCCCAACAATAAGAATATCATGCTTTTTCTTGACAGTAGGGAGAGGAAATTCAAAACCTCCAAAAATGATAGTTGGAACTTTTTCAATAGAATTGATGCTATGAACTTGAGATTGTTTCCTCGGAAAGTGTACCGTATGCTCATTACCATTAACATGAAAAGTGACATTGCCTTTGTTGCAATCAATAACAGCCCCGACAGTATTAAGAAAAGATCTACCAAGGATAATAGACATACTATCGTCCTCAGGAATATCAAGAATAACAAAGTCCGTTAAGATAGTGACATTTGCAACCACAATAGGCACATCCTCACAAATACCCACAGGTATATTAGTTGATTTATCAGCCATTTGCAAAGATATTTCAGTAGGTGTCAACTTATTCAATTCAAGTCTACGATATAAAGAGAGAGGCATAACACTAACACCGGCTCCAAGATCACATAAAGCAGTTCTAACATAATTTCTTTTAATGGAGCATGGTATAGTTGGAACACCCGGATCTCCAAGTTTCTTTGGTATTCCACCCTTAAAAGTGTAATTAGCAAGCATGGTGGAAATTTCAGCTTCCGGTATCTTCCTTTTATTTGTAATGATATCCTTCATATACTTAGCATAAGGATTTACTTTCAGCATATCAGTTAAGCGCATACGTAAGAAAATAGGTCTAATCATTTCAGCAAAGCGCTCAAAATCCTCATCATCCTTTGACTTGGATGGTTTAGGAGGAAAGGGCATGGGTTTCTGAACCCATGGTTCTCTTTCTTTACCGTGCTTCCTAGCAACAAAGTCTCTCTTATCATAACGTTGATTCTTTGATTGTGGGTTATCAAGATCGACAGCAGGTTCAATTTCTACATCATTGTTTTTGCTAGGTTGAGCATCGACATGAACATTATCATTAACATTATCACTAGGTTCATGTTCATCACCTGATTTTGTTTCAGCTTCAGAAATAGAAATATCATTGGGATTCTCAGGTCTGTCTACAGTAGGTTAACTAGAAGCATGCAAAGTCCTATCATTTTTCTTCTTCTTCTTTTTAGAAGAACTAGGTGCCTCTAAATTATTTCTCTAAGAATCTTGCTCGATTCTCTTAGGGTGGCCTTCAGGATACAAAGGTTCCTGAGTCATTCTACCAGTTCTAGTAGCCACTCTAACCGCAAAGTCATTTTTATTATTTAGTTCATCAAGCAAATCATTTTGAGCTTTAAGTACTTGCTCAGCTTGAGTAGCAACCATAGAAGTATATTTGCTAACGCGGTGAAGTTCATCTTTAACTCTAGCCAGATTATCACCTACGCATCCTATCTCGAAAGCATTATTCTTTAACTCTCTACCAACATAAGCACTAAAACTTTCTTGTCTAGCCATAAAGTCATCAAATTCATATAAGCATGGGCTATGAAATTTAGTAGAGGGTATTTCAACCTTATCATATCTATAGAGAGAATTTACCTTTACTACCTGTGTCGGGTTATCAAGACAATGTGGTTCTTCAGGCGGTAAATTAAGACCATGTATTTCTTCAATAGGAGGTAAATTCTTAACATCTTCAGCCTTAATACCTTTTTCTTTCATTGATTTCTTTGTCTCTTGCATATCTTCAGGACTGAGAAATAAAACACCTCTCTTCTTCGGAGTGGGTTTAGGAATAGGCTCAGGAGTTGGCTCAATTGGTTCAGGAATTACTTCAGGAACTGGCTCGGGGAGAGTCCAATTATTTTCATTAGTCAACATATTATTCAATAGTATTTCAGCTTCATCGACTGTTCTTTCCCTGAAAACACAACCAGCATAACTATCCAAGTAGTCCTTGGAAGCATCGGTTAGTCCATTATAAAAGATATCAAGTATTTCATTTTTCTTAAGAGGATGATCAGGCAAAGCATTAAGTAACCGGAGAAGCCTCCGCCAAGCTTGTGGGAGACTCTCTTCTTTAATTTGCACAAAATTATATATTTCCCGCAAGGCAGCTTGTTTCTTATGAGCAGGGAAATATTTAGCAGAGAAGTAATAAATCATATCCCGGGGACTATGCACACAACCAGGAGCAAGAGAATTATACCAAGTCTTAGCATCACCCTTTAATGAGAACGGAAATATCTTAAGGATATATAAATAGCGAGACTTCTCATCATGAGTAAATAGGGTGGCTATATCATTCAACTTGGTAAGATGTGCCACAACAGTTTCAGATTCAAGGCCATAAAAAGGATCAGATTCAACTAAAGTAATAATATCAGGATCAACAGAGAATTCATAATCCTTATCAGTAACACATATAGGTGAAGTAGCAAAATCAGGATCGGGTTTCATTCTAGCATTAAGACACTACTGCTTCCATTTAGCTAATAATTTCTTAAGATCATTTCTATCATTGCAAGCAAGAATTTCCATAGCAGCTATTTCATTCATAACATAACCCTTAGGAACAACAGGTAAAACATAATCATTGGGGGGACCTTCATCATCACTATCATCAGTAATAGGATCTTCAGCAATATCATTCCCCCTAACTCTAGCAATTTGTTCATCAAGAAATTCACATAATGGCAAAGTAGTATCACGCACAGAAGTATTTTCATCATGCATAGCAGAAGTGGCATCATCAATAACATGCGACATGTCAGAATTCATAGCAGTAGCAGGTTTAGGTGTCGCAAGCCTACTAATAACGGAAGGAGAATCTAGTGCAAGGCTAGATGGCAGTTCCTTACCTCCCCTCGTAGTTGAGGGCAAAATAGTAGTTCGATCGTATTTCAAGTTCTTCATAGTGATCAACAGATATAAATCCCAAGTGACTCAGAGAATAGAGCTACGCTCCCTGGCAACAGCGCCAGAAATTAGTCTTGATAACCCACAAGTATAGGGGATCACAACAGCTTTCGAGGGTAGAGTATTCAACCCAAATTTATTGATTCGACACAAGGGGAGCCAAAGAATATTCTTGAGTATTAGCAATTGATTTGTCAATTCAACCACACCTGGATAACTTAGTATCTGCAGCAAAGTGTTTAGTAGCAAAAGTGGTATGATAATAAAGGTAACGGTAGCAAAAGTAAAGGTAAATGTTTTTGGGTTTTTGTAGTAGATGTAATAGTAGCAACGGAAAAGTAAATAAGCGAAGAACAATATGTGAAAAGCTCGTAGGCAATGGATCAGTGATGGATAATTATGCCGGATGCGATTCCTCATGCAATAGTTATAACATAGGGTGATATAGAACTAGCTCCAATTCATTAATGTAATGTAGGCATGTATTCAGTAAATAGTCATGCGTGCTTATGGAAAAGAACTTGCATGACGTCTTTTGTCCTACCCTCCCGTTGCAGCGGGGTCCTTACGGAAACTAAGGGATATTAAGGCCTCCTCTTAATAGAGAACCGGAACAAAGCATTAGCACGTAGTGAATACATGAACTCCTCAAACTACGGTCATCACCGAGAAGTATCCCGATTATTGTCACTTTGGGGTTGTCGGATCATAACACATAATAGGTGACTATAGACTTGCAAGATAGGATCAAGAACACACATATATTCATGAAAACATAATAGGTTCAGATCTGAAATCATGGCACTCGGGCCCTAGTGACAAGCATTAAGCATAGCAAAGTCATAGCAACATCAATCTCAGAACATAGTGGATACTAGGGATCAAACCCTAACAAAACTAACTTGATTACATGGTAAATCTCATCCAACCCATCACCGTCCAGCAAGCCTACGACGGAATTACTCACGCACGGCGGTGAGCATCATGGAATTGGTGATGGCAGATGGTTGATGATGACGACGGTGACGAATCCCCCTCTCCGGAGCCCCGAACGGACTCCAGATCAGCCCTCCCGAGAGAGATTAGGGCTTGGCGGCGGCTCCGTGTCGTAAAACGCGATGAAACTTTCTCCCTGGTTTTTTCTCCCTGAACGTGAATATATGGAGTTGGAGTTGAGGACGGAGGAGGTCCAGGGGCCCACGAGATAGGGGGCCGCGCCCTAGGGGGGGCGCCCCCCTGTCTCGTGGACAGGCCATAGGCCTCCTGGCATTAATTCTTTTCTACACATAAAACAACATAAAACAACATCATGGCAGTTCTGCTGAAAACAGCGTCAGTCCGGGTTAGTTTCATTCAAATCATGCAAGTTAGAGTCCAAAACAAGGGCAAAAGTGTTTGAAAAAGTAGATACGTTGGAGACGTATCACACCTCTCCTCCTCCGCAAGAGCTTGGAGAAGCCCTGCCGGAGAACTGCAACTCCATCACCACCACGTCGTCGTGCTGCTGTTGGAGCCCTCTTCCTCAACCTCTCCCTCCTCCTTGCTGGATCAAGGCGCGGGAGACATCATCGGGCTGCACATGTGTTGAGCGCGGAGGCACCGTTGTTCGGTGTTTAGATCGGATTCGGCCGCGATCTGAATCGCTACGTGTACGACTCCTCCAATCGCGTTCTTGCAACGCTTCCGACTCATGATCTTCAAGGGTATGAATATGCACTCCCCTCTCTCTCGTTGCTAGTTACTCCATAGATTGATCTTGGTGATGCGTAAATTTTTTTTAATTTCTGCAACGATCCCCAACAGTGGCATCATGAGCTAGGTCTATGCATAGTTTCTATGCACGAGTAGAACACAAGTTTGTTGTGGGCGTCGATTTTGTCAATTTACTTGCCACTACTAGTCTTATCTTGTTTCGGCAGCATCGTGGGATGAAGCGGCTCGGACCGACCTTACACGTACGCTTACGTGAGACAGGTTCCACCGACTGACATGCACTAGTTGCATAAGGTGGCTAGCGGGTGTCTGTCTCTCCCACTTTAGTCGGATCGGATTCGATGAAAAGGGTCCTTATGAAGGATAAATAGTAATTGGCATATCACGTTGTGGTTTTGGCGTAGGTAAGAAATGAAACCTATAGCAGCCACGTAAAAAACTTGCAACAACAATTAGAGGACGTCTAACTTGTTTTCGCAGCATGTGTCGTGTGATGTGATATGGCCAAAAGGATGTGATGAATGATATATATGTGGTGTATGAGATTGATCATGTTCTTGTAATAGGAATCACGACTTGCATGTCGATGAGTATGACAACCGGCAGGAGCCATAGGAGTTGTCTTAATTTATTGTATGACCTGCGTGTCATTGAATAACGCCATGTAATTACTTTACTTTATTGCTAAACCGTTAGCCATAGTAGTAGAAGTAATAGTTGGCGAGACAACTTCATGAAGACACGATGATGGAGATCATGATGATGGAGATCATGGTGTCATGCCGGTGACGATGATGATCATGGCGCCTCGAAGATGGAGATCAAAAGGAGCAAAATGATATTGGACATATCATGTCACTATTTGATTGCATGTGATGTTTATCATGTCTTACATCTTATTTGCTTAGAACGTCGGTACCATTAATAAGATGATCCCTCATAAAATTTCAAGAAAGTGTTCCCCCTAACTGTGCACCGTTGCAAAGGTCCGTTGTTTCGAAGCACCACGTGATGATCGGGTGTGATAGATTCTAACGTTTGAATACAACGGGTGTAAGCCAGATTTACACAAGCAAAACACTTAGGTTGACTTGACGAGCCTAGCATGTACAGACATGGCCTCGGAATACAAGAGACCGAAAGGTTGAACATGATTCGTATAGAAGATACAATCAACATGAAGATGTTCACCGATGATGACTAGTCCGTCTCACGTGATGATCGGACATGGCCTAGTTGACTCGGATCATGTATCACTTAGATGACTAGAGGGATGTCTATCTGAGTGGGAGTTCATTAAATAATTTGATTAGATGAACTTAATTATCATGAACTTAGTCTAAAATCTTTACAATATGTCTTGTAGATCAAATGGCCCACGCAAATGTTGTCCTCAACTTCAACACGTTCCTAGAGAAAACCAAGCTGAAAGACGATGGTAGCAACTATACGGACTGGGCCCGGAACTTGAGGATCATCCTCATAGCTGCCAAGAAAGCATATGTCCTTGAAGCACCGCTAGGTGAAGCACCAGTCCCAGCAAACCAAGATGTTATGAACGCTTGGCAGTCGCATGTTGATGATTACTCCCTGGTTTAGTGCAGCATGCTTTACAGCTTAGAACCGGGGCTCCAAAAGCGTTTCGAGCAACACGGAGCATATGAGATGTTCCAAGAGCTAAAAATGGTTTTCCAAGCTCATGCCCGGGTCGAGAGATATGAAGTCTCCGACAAGTTCTACAGTTGTAAGATGGAGGAGAATAGTTCCGTCAGCGAGCACATACTCAAAATGTCTGGGTTGCACAACCGCTTGTCTCAGCTGGGAGTTAATCTCCCGGATGACGCAGTCGTTGACAGAATCCTTCAGTCGCTTCCACCGAGCTACAAGAGCTTTGTGATGAACTTCAATATGCAGGGGATGGAGAAAACCATTCCTGAGGTATATTCAATGCTGAAATCAGCGGAGGTGGAAATCAAAAAGGAACATCAAGTGTTGATGGTGAGTAAAACCACTAAGTTCAAGAAAGGCAAGGGTAAAAAGGGCTTCAAGAAAGATGGCAAGGGAGTTGCCACGCCCGGTAAGCAAGCTGCCGGGAAGAAGACAAAGAATGGACCCAAGCCTGAGACTGAGTGTTTTTATTGGAAGGGAAATGGTCACTGGAAGCGGAACTGCCCCAAGTACTTAGCGGACAAGAAGGCCGGCAACACCAAAGGTATATGTGATATACATGTCATTGATGTGTACCTTACCAGTACTCGTAGTAGCTCCTGGGTATTTGATACCGGTGTGGTTGCTCATATTTGTAACTCAAAACAGGAGCTGCGGAATAAGTGGAGACTGGCGAAGGACAAGGTGACGATGCGCGTTGGGAATGGTTCCAAGGTCGATGTGATCGCCGTCGGCACGCTACCTCTACATTTACCTACGGGATTAGTTTTAAACCTCAATAATTGTTATTTAGTGCCAGCTTTGAGCATGAACATTATATCTGGATCTCGTTTAATACGAGATGGCTACTCATTTAAAGCCGAGAATAATGGTTGTTCTATTTATATGAAAGATATGTTTTATGGTCATGCCCCGCTGGTCAATGGTTTACTCTTAATGAATCTCGAACGTGATGTTACACATATTCATAGTGTGAATACCAAAAGATGTAAGGTTGACAATGATAGTCCCACATACTTGTGGCACTGCCGACTTGGTCACATTGGTGTCAAACGCATGAAGAAGCTCCATGCAGATGGACTTTTGGAGTCTCTTGATTATGAATCATTTGACACGTGCGAACCATGCCTCATGGGCAAAATGACCAAGACTCCGTTCTCCGGAACAATGGAGCGAGCAACCAACTTATTGGAAATCATACATACTGATGTGTGCGGTCCAATGAGCGTTGAGGCTCGCGGTGGCTATCGTTATGTTCTCACCCTCACAGATGACTTGAGTAGATATGGGTATGTCTACTTAATGAAACACAAGTCTGAGACCTTTGAAAAGTTCAAGGAATTTCAGAGTGAGGTTGAAAATCAATGTGACAGGAAAATAAAGTTCTTACAATCAGATCATGGAGGGGAATATTTGAGTCACGAATTTGGTACACACTTAAGGAAATGTGGAATCGTTTCACAACTCACGCCGCCTGGAACACCTCAGCGTAATGGTGTGTCCGAACGTCGGAATCTCACTCTATTGGATATGGTGCGATCTATGATGTCTCTTACCGATCTACCACTATCAATTTGGGGTTATGCTTTAGAGACTGCCGCATTCACTTTAAATAGGGCTTCGTCGAAATCCGTTGAGACGACACCATATGAATTATGGTTTGGGAAGAAACCTAAGCTGTCGTTTCTAAAAGTTTGGGGATGCGATGCTTATGTCAAGAAACTTCAACCTGAAAAGCTCGAACCCAAGTCGGAAAAATGCATCTTCATAGGATACATTAAGGAAACCATTGGGTATACCTTCTACCTCAGATCCAATGGCAAGATATTTGTTGCCAAGAGGGTCCTTTATGGAGAAAGAGTTTCTCTCGAAAGAAGTAACTGGGAGGAAAGTAGAACATGATGAAGTAATGCCTCTTGAAGCGGAAAGTAGCGCAGCTCAGGAAGATGTTTCTGTGGTGCCTGCACCGACTAGAGAGGAAGTTAATGATGATGATCAAGGTACTTCTGATCAAGTTGCTACTGAACTTCGTAGGTCCACGAGGAAACGTTCCACACCAGAATGGTATGGCAACCCTGTCCTGGAAATCATGTTGTTAGACAACGGTGAACCTTTGAACTATGAAGAAGCGATGGCGGGCCCAGATTCCAACAAATGGCTTGAAGCCATGCAATCCGAGATAGGATCCATGTATGAAAACAAAGTATGGACATTGACAGACTTGCCCGATGATCGGCGAGCGATAGAAAATAAATGGATCTTTAAGAAGAAGACGGACGCAGATGGTAATGTTACCATCTATAAAGCTCGACTTGTCGCTAAGGGTTATCGACAAGTTCAAGGGATTGACTACGATGAGACCTTCTCACCCGTAGAGAAGCTGAAGTCTGTCCGAATCATGTTAGCAATTGCCGCATTATATGATTATGAGATATGGTAAATGGACGTCAAAACGGCATTCCTTAACGGCTTCCTTAAGCAAGAATTGTATATGATGCAGCCAGAAGGTTTTGTCGATCCTAAGAATGCTAACAAGGTATGCAAGCTCCAGCGCTCCATCTATGGGCTGGCGCAAGCATCTCGGAGTTGGAACATTCGTTTTGATGAAATGATCAAAGCGTTTGGGTTTATGCAGATTTATGGAGAAGCCTGCGTTTACAAGAAAGTGAGTGGGAGGTCTATAGCATTTCTCATATTATATGTGGATGACATACTGCTGATGGGAAATGATATAGAACTCTTGGAAAGCATAAAGGCCTTCTTGAATAAGTGTTTTTCAATGAAGGACCTTGGAGAAGCTGCTTACATATTAGGCATCAAGATCTATAGAGATAGACCGAGACGCCTCATAGGTCTTTCACAAAGCACATACCTTGATAAGATATTGAACAAGTTCAATATGGACCAGTCCAAGAAAGGGTTCTTGCATGTATTGCAAGGTGTGAAATTGAGCTCGGCTCAAAGCCTGACCACAGCAGAAGATAGAGAAAAGATGAGTGTCATCCCCTATGCCTGAGACATAGGTTCTATTATGTATGCCATGCTATGTACTAGACCTGATGTAAACCTTGCGTAAGTTTGGTAGGAAGGTACTAAAGTAATCCCGGCATGGAACACTGGACAGCGGTCAAGAATATCCTGAAGTACCTGAAAAGGACTAAGGATATGTTTCTCGTTTGTGGAGGTGGCGAAGAGCTCGTCATAAAGGGTTACATCGATGCTAGCTTCGACACAGATCTAGATGACTCCAAGTCACAAACCGGATACATGAATATTTTGAATGGTGGGGCAGTAAGCTGGTGCAATTGCAAGCAAAGCGTCGTGGCGGGATCTACATGTGAAGTGGAGTACATGGCAGCCTCGGAGGCAGCACATGAAGCAATCTGGATGAAGGAGTACATTACCGACCTAGGAGTTATTCCCAATGCGTCGGGCCCGATGACTCTCTTCTGTGACAACACTGGAGCTATTGCCCTTGCCAAGGAGCCCAGGTTTCACAAGAAGACCAGACACATAGAGCGTCACTTCAACTCCATTTGTGAAAATGTTCAAGATGGAGACATAGATATTTGTAAAGTGCATACGGATCTGAATGTCGCAGATCCGTTGACTAAACCTCTTCCGCGAGCAAAACATGGTCAACACCAGAACTCTATGGGTGTTCGATTCATCACAATGTAACTAGATTACTGACTCTAGTGCAAGTGGGAGACTATTGGAAATATGCCCTAGAGGTAATAATAAAATGGTTATTATTATATTTCCTTGTTCATGATAATTGTCTATTATTCATGCTATAATTGTATTGATCGGAAACCGTAACACATGTGTGAATACATAGACCACACCATGTCCCTAGTGAGCCTCTAGTTGACTAGCTCGTTGATCAACAAATGGTCATGGTTTCCTGACTATGGACATTGGATGTCATTGATAACGGGATCACATCATTAGGACAATGATGTGATGGACAAGACCCAATCCTAAGCATAGCACAAGATCGTGTAGTTCGTTTGCTAGAGCTTTTCTAATGTCAAGTATCATTTCCTTAGACCATGAGATCGTGTAACTCCCGGATACCGTAGGAATGCTTTGGGTGTACCAAACATCACAACGTAACTGGGTGGCTATAAAGGTGTGTTGGGGAACGTTGCAGAAAATTAAATTTTTTCCTACGGTTTCACCAAGATCCATCTATGAGTTCATCTAAGCAACGAGTCAAGGGAGTGAGTTTGCATCTACATACCACTTGTAGATCACGTGCGGAAGCTTGCAAGGGCATGGTGATGATGGAGTCGTACTCGACGTGATTCAGATCACCGATGTCCAAGTGCTGAACGGACAGCACCTACGCGTTCAACACACGTACGGGACGGGAGACGTCTCCTCCTTCTTGATCCAGCAAGGGGGAAGGAGAGGTTGAGGAAGATCGCTCCAACGGCAGCACGACGGCGTGGTGGTGTTGGTGCAGTAGTACTCCGACAGGGCTTCACAAGCGCGTAACGGAGGAGGAGAGGTGTTGGGGAGGGGAGGGGCTGCGCCTTGGAGTTGTGTACAGCAGCCCTCCCCTCACCCCTCTATTTATAGGGGAAGGGGCAAGGGGGGCCGACCCCTCTAGATGGGATCTAGAGGGCGGGCGGCGGCCAGGGAAGGGAGGCTTGCCCCCCAAGCAAGGGGGGGCGCCCCCCTTAGGGTTTCCCCCCAAACCTAGGCGCATGGGCCCAAGGTGGGGGGCGCGCCCAGCCCTCTAGGGGCTGGCTCCCTCCCCTTTGCAGCCCATGTGGCCCTCCGGGAGGGGTGGCCCCTCCTGGTGGACCCCCGGAACCCCTCTGGTGGTCCCGATACATTACCGATAGACCCCCAAAACTTTCCGGTGTCCGTATGACAACTTCCCATATATAAAACTTCACCTCCGGACCATTCTGGAACTGCTCGTGACGTCCGGGATCTCATCCGGGACTCCGAACAACATTCGGTATTCACATACTAGTCTTCCTAATAACCCTAGCGTCACCGAACCTTAAGTGTGAAGACCCTACGGGTTCGGGAGACATGCAGACATGACCGAGAGCACTCTCCGGTCAATAACCAACAGCGGGATCTGGATACCCATGTTGGCTCCCACATGCTCCTCGATGATTTCATTAGTTGAACCATGATGTCGAGGATTCAATCAAACCCTGTATGCAATTCCCTTTGTCAATCGGTACATTACTTTCCCGAGACTCGATCATCGGTATCCCAATACCTTGTTCAGTCTCGTTACCGGAAGTCACTTTACTCATACCGTAATGCATGATCCCGTGGCCAACACCTTGGTCACCTTGAGCTCATTATGATGATGCATTACCGAGTGGGCCCAGAGATACCTCTCCGTCATACGGAGTGACAAATCCCAGTCTCGATCCGTGTCGACCCAATAGACACTTTCGGAGATACCTGTAGTGCACCTTTATAGTCACCCAGTTACGTTGTGACGTTTGATACACCCAAAGCACTCCTACGGTATCCAGGAGTTAAACGATCTCATGGTCGAAGGAAGAGATACTTGACATTGGCAAAGCTCTAGCAAACGAACTACACGATCTTTGTGCTATGCTTAGGATTGGGTCTTGTCCATCACATCATTCTCCTAATGATGTGATCCCGTTATCAACGACATCCAATGTCCATAGTCAGGAAACCATGACTATCTGTTGATCACAACGAGCTAGTCAACTAGAGGCTCACTAGGGACATATTGTGGTCTATATATTCACACGTGTATTACGATTTCCAGATAATACAGTTATAGCATGAATAAAAGACAATTATCATGAACAATGAAATATAATAATACTTTTATTATTGCCTCTAGGGCATATTTCCAACAGTCTCCCACTTGCACTAGAGTCACCAATCTAGTTACATTGTGATGAATCGAACACCCATAGAGTTCTGGTGTTGATCATGTTTTTCTCGCGAGAGAGGTTTAGTCAACGGATCTGCGACATTCAGATCCGTATGTACTTTGCAAATTTCTATGTCTCCATCTTGAACATTTTCACGGATGGAGTTGAAACGACGCTTGATGTGCCTGGTCTTCTTGTGAAACCTGGGCTCCTTGGCAAGGGCAATAGCTCCAGTGTTGTCACAGAAGAGTTTGATTGGCCCCGACGCATTGGGTATGACTCCTTGGTCGGTGATGAACTCCTTCACCCAAATTGCATCATGCGCTGCCTTCGAGGCTGCCATGTACTCCGCTTCACACGTAGATCCCGCCACGACGCTCTGCTTGCAGCTGCACCAGCTTACTGCTCCACCATTCAACATATACATGTATCCGGTTTGTGACTTAGAGTCATCCAGATCTGAGTCGAAGCTAGCGTCGACGTAACCCTTTACGACGAGCTCTTCGTCTCCTCCATAAATGAGAAACATGTCCTTTGTCCTTTTCAGGTACTTCAGGATATTCTTGACCGCTGTCCATTGTTCCTTGCCGGGATTACTTTGGTATCTTGCTACCAAACTTACGGCAAGGTTTACATCAGGCATGGTACACAGCATGGCATACATAATAGATCCTCTGGCTGAAGCATAGGGGATGACACTCATCTCTTCTTTATCTTTTGCCGTGGTCGGTGACTGAGCCGAGCTCAATCTCACACCTTGCAACATAGGCAAGAACCCTTTCTTGGAATGATCCATTTTGAACCTTTTCAAAATCTTATCAAGGTATGTGCTTTGTGAAAGACCTATGAGGCGTCTCGATCTATCTCTATAGATCTTGATGCCTAATATATAAGCAGCTTCTCCAAGGTCCTTCATTGAAAAACATTTGTTCAAGTAGGCCTTAATGCTGTCCAGAAGTTCTATATTATTTCCCATCAAGAGTATGTCATCTACATATAATATGAGAAATGCTACAGAGCTCCCACTCACTTTTTTGTAAACGCAGGCTTCTCCATAAGTCTGCATAAACCCAAACGCTTTGATCATCTCATCAAAGCGAATGTTCCAACTCCGAGATGCTTGCACCAGCCCATAAATGGATCGCTGGAGCTTGCATACTTTGCTAGCGTTCTTAGGATCGACAAAACCTTCCGGCTGCATCATATACAGCTCTTCCTTAAGATGTCCGTTAAGGAATGCCGTTTTGACGTCCATCTGCCATATCTCATAATCATAGTATGCGGCAATTGCTAACATGATTCAGACGGACTTTAGCTTCGCTACAGGAGAGAATGTCTCGTCGTAGTCAATCCCTTGAACTTGTCGATAACCCTTAGCGACAAGTCGAGCCTTATAAATGGTAACATTACCATCCGCGTTCGTCTTCTTCTTAAAAATCCATTTGTTTTCTATCGCTCGCCGATCATCGGGCAAGTCTGTCAAAGTCCATACTTTGTTTTCATACATGGATTCTATCTCGGATCTCATGGCTTCAAGCCATTTGTTGGAATCTGGGCCCGCCATTGCTTCTTCATAGTTCGAAGGTTCACCGTTGTCTAACAACATGATTTCTAGGACAGGGTTGCCGTACCATTCTGGTGCGGAACGTGTCCTTGTGGACCTACGAAGTTCAGTACCAACTTGATCCGAAGTACCTTGATTATCATCATTGTTTTCCTGTTCGGTTGGTGTGGGCATCACAGGAACAGTTTCCTGAGCTGCACCACTTTCCCGTTCGAGAGGTAGTACTTCATCGAGTTCTACTTTCCTCCCACTTACTACTTTCGAGAGAAACTCTTTTTCTAGAAAGCATCCGTTCTTGGCAACAAAGATCTTGCCCTCGGATCTTAAGTAGAAGGTATACCCGATAGTTTCCTTAGGGTATCCTATGAAGACGCATCTTTCCGACTTGGGTTCGAGCTTTTCAGGTTGAAGTTTCTTGACATAAGCATCGCATCCCCAAACTTTTAGAAACGACAGCTTAGGTTTCTTCCCAAACCATAATTCATATGGTGTCGTCTCAACGGATTTAGACGGTGCCCTGTTTAAAGTGAATGTAGATGTCCCTAGAGCGTATCCCCAAAATGATAGCGGTAAATCGGTAAGAGACATCATAGACCGCACCATATCCAATAGAGTGCGATTACGACGTTCGGACACACAGTTTCGCTGAGGTGTTCCACGCAGCGTGAGTTGTGAAACGATTCCACATTTCTTTAAGTGTGTGCCAAATTCGTGACTTAAGTATTCTCCTCCACGATATGATCATAGGAACTTTATCTTTCGGTCACGTTGATTCTCCACCTCATTCTGAAATTCCTTGAACTTTTCAAAGGTCTCAGACTTGTGTTTCATTAAATAGACATACCCATATCTACTCAAGTCAACAGTGAGAGTGAGAACATAACGATATCCTCCGCGAGCCTCCACGCTTATTGGACCGCACACATCGGTATGTATGATTTCCAACAAGTTGGTTGCTCGCTCCATTGTTCCGGAGAACGGAGTCTTGGTCATTTTGCCCATGAGGCATGGTTCGCATGTGTCAAACGATTCATAATCAAGAGACTCTAAAAGTCCATCAGCATGGAGCTTCTTCATGCGCTTGACACCAATGTGACCAAGGCGGCAGTGCCACAAGTATGTGGGACTATCGTTATCAACTTTACATCTTTTGGCATCCACACTATGAACATGTGTAATATTACGCTCGAGATTCATTAAGAATAAACCATTAACCATCGGAGCATGACCATAAAACATATCTCTCATATAAATCGAACAACCATTATTCTCAGACTTAAATGAGTAGCCATCTCGTATTAAATGAGATCCAGATACAATGTTCATGCTCAAACTTGGCACTAAATAACAATTATTAAGGTTCAAAACTAATCCCGTAGGTAGATGTAGAGGCAGCGTGCCGATGCGATCACATCAACTCTGGAACCATTCCCGACGCACATCGTCACCTCGTCCTTCGCCAGTCTCCATTTATTCCGCAGCTCCTGCTGTGAGTTACAAATATGAGCAACGGCACCAGTATCAAATACCCAGGAGTTACTACGAGTACTGGTAAGGTACACATCAATTACATGTATATCAAATATACCTTTGGTGTTGCCGGCCTTCTTATCCGCTAAATATTTGGGGCAGTTCCGCTTCCAGTGACCCTTCCCCTTGCAATAAAAGCACTCAGTCTCAGGCTTGGGTCCATTCTTTGACTTCTTCCCGGTAACTGGCTTACCGGGCGCGGCAACATCCTTGCCGTCCTTCTTGAAGTTCTTCTTGCCCTTGCCCTTCTTGAACTTAGTGGTCTTATTGACCATCAACACTTGATGTTCTTTCTTGATTTCAGCCTCTGCTGACTTCAGCATTGAGAACACTTCAGGAATGGTCTTCACCATCCCCTGCATGTTGTAGTTCATCACAAAGCTCTTGTAGCTTGGTGGGAGCGACTGGAGGATTCTGTAAATGACCGCCTCATCTGGGAGGTTAATGTTCAGCTTGGTCATACGGTTGTGCAACCCAGACATCTTTAGGATGTGCTCACTGAACTATTTTCCTCCATCTTACAACTGTAGAACTTGTCGGAGACATCATATCTCTCGACCCGGGCATGAGCTTGAAAAACTAGTTTCAGCTCTTCGAACATCTCATATGCTCCGTGATGCTCAAAACGCTTTTGGAGCCCCGGTTCTAAGCTGTAAAGCATGCCGCACTGAACGAGGGAGTAATCATCAGCACGAGTTTGCCAAGCATTCATAATGTCTTGGTTCTCTGGGACGGGAGCGTCACCTAGCGGTCCATCTAGGACATATTGTTTCCTGGCAGCTATGAGGATGATCCTCAGGTTCCGGACCCAGTCCGTATAGTTGCTGCCATCATCTTTCAGCTTGGTTTTCTCTAGGAACGCGTTGAAGTTCATGTTGACCTGAGCGTTGGCCATTTGATCTACAAGACATATTTGCAAAGGTTTTAGACTAAGTTCATGATAATTAAGTTCTAATCAAATTATGAACTCCCACTCAGATTAGACATCCCTCTAGTCATCCAAGTGTTACACGATCCTAGTCGACTAGCCCGTGTCCGATCATCACGTGAGACAGACTAGTCATCGTCGGTGAACATCTTCATGTTGATCGTATCTTCCATACGATTCGTGTTCGACCTTTCGGTCTCCGTGTTTCGAGGCCATGTCTGTACATGCTAGGCTCGTCAAGTTAACCCTAAGTGTTTTTGCTGTGTAAAACTGTCTTACACCCGTTGTATGTGAACGTAAGAATCCATCACACCCGATCATCACGTGGTGCTTAGAAGCGACGAACTGTAGCAACGGTGCACAGTTAGGGGAGAACACTTCTTGAAATTTTTGTAAGGGATCATCTTATTTACTACCGTCGTCCTAAGTAAACAAGATGTATAAACATAATAAACATCACATGCAATTATATAGTTGTGACATGATATGGCCAATATCATATAGCTCCATTGATCTCCATCTTCGGGGCTCCATGATCATCTTGTCACTGGCTTGACACCATGATCTCCATCATCATGATCTCCATCATCGTGTCTTCATGAAGTTGTCACGCCGACGAGTACTTCTACTTCTATGGCTAACGCGTTTAGCAATAAAGTAAAGTAGTTTACATGGCGTTCTTCAATGACACGCAGGTCATACAAAAAATAAAGACAACTCCTATGGCTCCTGCCGGTTGTCATACTCATCGACATGCAAGTCGTGAATCCTATTACAAGAACATGATCTCATACATCACAATTCATCATTCATCACAACTTCTGGCCATATCACATCACATGATCAATCGCTGCAAAAACAAGTTAGACGTCCTCTAATTGTTGTTGCATCTTTTACGTGCCTGCAATTGGGTTCTAGCAAGAACGTTTTCTTACCTACGAATAATCACAACGTAATTTTGTCAACTTCTATTTACCCTTCATAGGGACCCTTTTCATCGAATCCGCTCCAACTAAAGTGGGAGAGACAGACACCCGCCAGCCACCTTATGCAACTAGTGCATGTCAGTCGGTGGAACCGGTCTCACGTAAGCGTACGTGTAAGGTTGGTCCGGGCCGCTTCATCCCACAATACCGCTGAAGCAAGATAAGACTAGTAGTGGCAAGCAAGTTGACAAGATCCACGCCCACAACAAAATTGTGTTCTACTCGTGCATTAGAGAACTACGCATAGACCTAGCTCATGATGCCACTGTTGGGGAACGTTGCAGAAAATTAAAATTTTTCCTACGGTTTCACCAAGATCCATCTATGAGTTCATCTAAGCAACGAGTCAAGGGAGTGAGTTTGCATCTACATACCACTTGTAGATCACGTGCGGAAGCTTGCAAGGGGATGGTGATGATGGAGTCGTACTCGACGTGATTCAGATCACCGATGTCCAAGTGCTGAACGGACAGCACCTCCGCGTTCAACACACGTACGGGACGGGAGACGTCTCCTCCTTCTTGATCCAGCAAGGGGGAAGGAGAGGTTGAGGAAGATCGCTTCAACAGCAGCACGACGGCGTGGTGGTGTTGGTGCAGCAGTACTCCGACAGGGCTTCACAAGCGCGTAACGGAGGAGGAGAGGTGTTGGGGAGGGGAGGGGCTGCGCCTTGGAGTTGTGTACAGCAGCCCTCCCCTCACCCCTCTATTTATAGGGGAAGGGGCAAGGGGGGCCGACCCCTCTAGATGGGATCTAGAGGGGGGCGGCGGCCAGGGAGGGAAGGCTTGCCCCCCAAGCAAGGGGGGGCGCCCCCCTTAGGGTTTCCCCCCAAACCTAGGCGCATGGGCCCAAGGTGGGGGGCGCACCCAGCCCTCCAGGGGCTGGCTCCCTCCACTTTGCGGCCCATGTGGCCCTCCGGGATGGGTGGCCCCTCCCGGTGGACCCCCGGAACCCCTCCGGTGGTCCCGGTACATTACCGATAGACCCCTGAAACTTTTCGGTGTCCGTATGACAACTTCCCATATATAAAACTTCACCTCTGGACCATTCCGGAACTCCTCGTGATGTCCGGGATCTCATCCGGGACTCCGAACAACATTCGGCAGTCACATACTAGTCTTCCTAATAACCCTAGCGTCACCGAACCTTAAGTGTGAAGACCCTACGGGTTCGGGAGACATGCAGACATGACCGAGACCACTATCCGGTCAATAACCAACAGCGGGATCTGGATACCCATGTTGGCTCCCACATGCTCCTCGATGATTTCATCGGTTGAACCACGATGTCGAGGATTCGATCAAACCCTGTATGCAATTCCCTTTGTCAATCGGTACGTTACTTGCCCGAGACTCGATCGTCGGTATCCCAATACCTTGTTCAGTCTCGTTACCGGCAAGTCACTTTACTCGTACCGTAATGCATGATCCCGTGGCCAACACCTTGGTCACCTTGAGCTCATTATGATGATGCATTACCGAGTGGGCCCAAAGATACCTCTCCGTCATACGGAGTGACAAATCCCAGTCTCGATCCGTGTCAACCCAATAGACACTTTCGGAGATACCTGTAGTGCACCTTTATAGTCACCCAGTTACGTTGTGACGTTTGATACACCCAAAGCACTCCTACGGTATCCAGTAGTTACACGATCTCATGGTCGAAGGAAGAGATACTTGACATTGGCAAAGCTCTAGCAAACGAACTACACGATCTTTGTGCTATGCTTAGGATTGGGTCTTGTCCATCACATCATTCTCCTAATGATGTGATCCCGTTATCAACGACATCCAATGTCCATAGTCAGGAAACCATGACTATCTGTTGATCACAACGAGCTAGTAAACTAGAGGCTCACTAGGGACATATTGTGGTCTATATATTCACACGTGTATTACGATTTCCAGATAATACAGTTATAGCATGAATAAAAGACAATTATCATGAACAATGAAATATAATAATACTTTTATTATTGCCTCTAGGGCATATTTCCAACAAGGTGCACTACAGCTATCTCCGAAAGTGTCTGTTGGGTTGGCACAAATCGAGACTGGGATTTGTCACTCCGTATGACGGAGACGTATCTCTGGGCCCACTCGGCAATGCATCATCATAATGAGCTCAATGTGACTAAGTAGTTGGTCACGGTATCATGCATTACAGAAAGAGTAAAGTGACTTGTCGGTAACGAGATTGAACGAGGTATTGGGATACCGACGATCGAATCTCGGGCAAGTAACGTACCGATTGACAAAGGGAATTGTATACGGGATTGCTTGAATCCTCGACATCGTGGTTCATCCGATGATATAATCGTGGACCATGTGGGAGACAACATGGGTATCCAGATCCCGCTGTTGGTTATTGGCCGAAGAGCTGTCTCGGTCATGTCTGCATGATTCCCGAACTCGTAGGGTCTACACACTTAAGGTTCGATGACGCTAGGGTTATAAGGAAGATTTGTATGTGATTACCGAATATTGTTCGGCGTCCCGGATGAGATCCCGGATGTCACGAGGAGTTCCGGAATGGTCTGGAGGTGAAGATTTATATATGGGAAGTCATCATACGGTCACCGGAAATGTTCGGGGGTATACCGGTATTGTACCGGGACCACCGGAGGGGTTCCGGTGGTCCACCGGGTGGTTCCATCTGCCCCGGAGGGCCTTATGGGCTGTAGGTGGAAGGGAACCATCCCCAAGTGGGCTGGGCGATACCCCCCTAGGGCCCATGCGCCTAGGGTTGGGGGGGAGGGAACCCTAAGGGGGCGCCCCCCTTGTTTGGGGGGCAAGCCCCCTCCCCCTTGGCCACCGCCCCCCTCTAGATCTCATCTAGAGGGGCCGGCCCCCTTCCCCCTTCTCCCTATAAATAGAGGGGTGGAGGGAGGGGTGCAGCACCACATCCAAGGCGCAACCCCTCCCCTCACCAACACCTCTCCTCCTCCGCAAGAGCTTGGCGAAGCCCTACAGGAGAACTCCCACTCCATCACCACCACGCCATCGTGCTGCTGTTGGAGCCCTCTTCCTCAACCTATCTCTCCTCCTTGCTGGATCAAGGTGCGGGAGACGTCATCGGGCTGCACGTGTGTTGAGCGCGGAGGCACCGTTGTTCGGTGTTTAGATCGGATTCGGCCGCGATCTGAATCGCTACGTGTACGACTCCTCCAACCGCGTTCTTGCAACGCTTCCGACTCGTGATCTTCAAGGGTATGAAGATGCACCCCCTCTCTCTCGTTCCTAGTTACTCCATAGATTGATCTTGGTGATGCGTAGAAATTTTTTAATTTCTGCAACGATCCCCAACACGGAGGGTCTGACTGCCCTCTTAACAAATGCGGAGGAGAGAGCAAGTATCTCTGGCATAAAGGTTTGCAGGGAAGCTCCATCAGTTTCCAATCTATTATTTGCGGATGATTCTTTGATCCTCATGCCAGCAAATGCAATGAACGCGGGGCTCCTTAAAGCAGTTCTGGACTCTTATTGTGCCGCCTCGGGGCACATGGTGAGTGTCG
The DNA here is from genome assembly GCA_963921465.1 of Triticum timopheevii. Classification (NCBI taxonomy): domain Eukaryota; kingdom Viridiplantae; phylum Streptophyta; class Magnoliopsida; order Poales; family Poaceae; genus Triticum; species Triticum timopheevii. Next base: position 128,328,926 of record OY997274.1, on the reverse strand, counting down.
AAAACTTTTTTAGTCCCAATACGAAGGTGGAGGACAAAGCGCAAATATGTACAATTCTAAATATTATGACTGAGGCACTTAATGATAAATATTTGGGACTACCTGCCAATGTGGGCATGGACAAAAGCGATCGTATTCAGTTCTTGATTGATCGTATTATTATGAAGATTAGTGGTTGGAAAGAAAAGTTGTTATCGGCGGGTGGGAAGGAAACTTTGCTTAAGTCTGTTGTTCAAGCTATCCCAACATATGCAATATCCGTCTTTAAAATTCCTAAAAAGATTTGCAAAGGAATCATAGACGTGATGTCGCAATTTTGGTGGGGTGACGAGGACAATCAGAAAAGGATGCACTGGATGGCATGGTGGAAGATGTGTGTTCCAAAAGACAAAGGAGGAATGGGTTTTCGTGATATACATTGTTTTAACCTGGCTTTATTAGTGAAGCAAGCGTGGCCTCTCGTGGATAATCCTGAAACATTATGTGCAACAATCCTAAGAGCCAATTATTTCCTCGAAGGTGATTTGATTAGCGCAGTATTAAAAAAGGGCGCCCCCTTTACTTGGCAAAGCATTATGGCGGGAGTGGACTCTCTCAAGAACGGCCTATCTATGGAGAGTGGGAACATGAGAAAATATTGACATATAGAGAGATGCATGGATCCCAGACAGGAAAATTATTACACCTAGAAGGGGGAATCTACTGACAAAAGTTTCTGATCTTATTAACCCAATCACAAATGGTTGGGATGAAGAGTTGGTGAGACAAACTTTGTGGCCAATTGATGCCCGTAGAGTACTAGCGATCCCGATCCCTATGCATAATATGTCGGACTTTATTGCGTGGAGCTATACAAAAAACGGTTTATTCACTGTACAATCAGCTTATGTGGAGGAATGGAATAAGCAACATGGGAGGAAGTTGGAATACTCGAATGGCATGGGCAGAAGTAACGTCAATCCTATTTGGGGTAAGATCTGGAAATTAGCTTGTCCGGCGAAGGTTAAATTTTTTATTTGGCGGAGGCTTCACGGGACCCTACCGTGTCGCGTTACACTGGCCAACAGACATATAAAAACTCAACTAATATGCCAGCATGTTTGGATGGGCCAGAGGACATGAAACATATATTATTTCTGTGCCAGAAGGCAAAGGAAGTGTGGGAATATTTGGGGTTGTATGAAGTGGTGAGAAAAGCCTGCGTCATTGATTGTGCAGGAGAGGCAGTCCTTGAATTCTTACTCCTTATGCCTGACCATGAACTACATATCTTGGGCTCCCGGAATGCAGGGGAACTAATCACTATAGCTGCTTCGTATTTATGGTGGAATAGACGGAAACTAGTCCATGAGGATAATTCTCAAGAGGCGTCCCAAACCTTGATGGGGATTAGGGCTATAACAGCGAACTATGTGAATGCCCACTCTCCTAAAGCAAAGAGGAAGAATGAAGGATGGTGCAGACCTCCTAGGGGGTTTGTTAAATTGAATGTGGATGCTTCTTTTGATCATGATCAGCTAAGAGGCACAGCGGGTGCTGTTATGAGAGATGACAAAGGAAACTTCATAGTAGGTGATAACTGCAGGATTCAGTACTGTGCGGATGCTCTGACAGCGGACGCGGTAGCACTCAGATTTGGCTTACAGTTGGCATAAAAGACGGGATGCAATCGTCTAATTATCAATTTTGATAATATGGAGGTCATTGACACAATGAACAACGGAGGACAGTCTGCGGGAGCGGCTGCTGCAATTTTTGAGGATTGTTTTTTTATGGCCTGTGATTTTTCTCAAACCAGTTTTGAACATTGTAACAGGGAAGCAAATAAAGTAGCTCATGAGCTTGCTAGATTAGCAAAATGTTCCATGACTAGAGATTGGATAGAGGAGCCCATGGAAAGTCTTGTACTACCTCCATCTCAGTTTACAAGTCCTGCGCGTATATCTAGGTTGCCAATTTTATCACCCTAATATAAACTATATAACACAAAAATTATACCTTTTGAAAGTAGAAACTCTGTAGTTTATGTTGGTATATTTTTTGTAATATATGACTTGTATTAGGTTGGTCAAATTGACGACCTAGGGGTACGCGCACGCCCCGTAAACTGAGAGAGAGGTAGTAACTCTTGATGGACGATGTAACCATTATTGCTAATTAATAAAGTTCAAGTTGTTTTTCAAAAAAAAAAAAGAGGGATTTTTTTCTAGTCTAGTCCATGTAACCAAACACCCCCGGAGATTGAGACATCACATACCGCATCCAATTCCCGCGTACCAGCAAAAGACTATGCATACGGCAATATTTAACGTCATGTGGCCGTTGGAATCATTTGGGCGGTTGACGCAACAACTTAATCTTTTTTTTGCGGGTACCAACTTAAGCATTGACATTGATCATGTTGTTGCGTCTACCGATGGAGGAAGAACGGATCAACAGTCGGAAGGTTTTGTACGCCCAGGAAATTTCGCCGTCGCGTGGCGAGCGATGTACACGACGGCTATGTTTCACCTCGCTCGCCACGCGGCACGCATCAACATATATGTACACGACGGACCGGCAACTCGATCAGCAAGCAAGTTACACCGAATCAGTACGTACCGAGAACTCAACCGCGCGCGCACTCTCATGGCGGGGCCGGCAGCTGTGCTCGTGCTCCTCTCTTTGCTCGCGCTCTGGAGCTGCGCCGTCGCCGTTGCACCGCTGCCTGGGGTGGTGGTGCCGGCGCCGGTGCGGGTGGGCGTAGTGCTGGACCTGACGAGCGACGTGGGGAGGGAGAGGCGCGCCTGCATTTCCATGGCGTTGGACGACTTCCATGCCGCTCACGCCGGCTCCGGCGCCGCGCGGGTCGAGCTGCGTGTGCGGGACTCGCGCGGGGATCTCGCCACGGCCGCACATGCTGGTAAGTTTAAATCTGAGTACTCTTTAAATCTCTCAGTCGTCTTCACTTCGAGACAATCTACTTTGCATCATTTACATTTTTATAACATGAGCTTAATTTAAGCATGACATACAAGTTCATTCTCAATACACAACTTGTTTCCTGCGATAATTGCACTTCCGGACAAGGGCCTTAAATTTGCTGAAATGATAAAAATCTGAATGTCAGTTTTTTTTTACCATGGCAAATCGAACGTTTTTTATGGTAATTTTAGTTGACACGAAGATGACAAGTTTAGTTGGCAGGATCGGTAATTTTCTGGCAAAGAACAAACTGAGGACGCTTTTATCATGCTTACCAACTAAACTTGCCATAGTCAACAAATATAAATTACCACAAAAATCGTTCGATTTGTGATGGTCAAATCCCGAACGTTCAGGACCTATCGGCGTCCTAAATTTGTGGTATCACTAAGATAGGATTTCTTAATGTCGTACTTGTATCAGCATTTATGAATAAGGGCATCTCTAGCCGATCCTCTAAAACCGGTTAGAGAATGTTTACTCTTCTAAACTGGACCTAGTCGATCATGTAAAATTGTTAGAAGAGTAAAATATTTACTCTGAGTGGCAGCCAAGGAGTAAAAGTACTCCGTGTCTTGGCCACCGAGTAAACTTTTCCCCTCCCACACGCCATGCAAAGCATTGCCCCTACCGCCCAATCCACACACCCGCTGCACCCTGCCGCCCATCTATCCACCCCCGTAGGCGACATGGCTGGATCCGGCTGCCGCCGCTCCCCACCGCCCATCCGCAGCATGCGGCCGGCGGATCTACGTCGTAGCACCTTCGCCTCCCCCCCCCCCCCCCCCCCCCGGCTCACCGCCATCCACGACCTCCCACCGCTTCTGCCACCAGTGCCAAAATACCTCGGTGTGCGGCAGTGCCAATGGAGGACTTGGGGCGGAAATAATGACCGCGACACTGGGTAGACCCACTGGGAACATCAGCTTGGGAACATCAATTGTAGATGTCGACCCAACATGTAGTTGATTGTTCGATTGCCCTCTATCGAAAGTATTAGTCTTGGGAGTAGCGGGGGAAGTAGGATGCGGGAAGAATGAGGAGAGGAGGGGGGGGAGGGATGGTGATAGGGAGGGTTGTCTGACCTTGGTGGCAACTAAGACCAGTGAGTAACACGACAACTCCAAGATTAGAGGGATTCACTAGTGGAATAGGGAATATGGAGCAGCAGGCGCATGCCTCGGTCGCTCCTTTTGGGACTCAACAATGTCCAGGTCCTCCAAGAAGCGTGTAATAAAATTCATGGTTGACAACGGGCTCTGGTACTCATTCTCATGGATTGCTTTTCGGCGCGCCCACCAAATTGCCCACATTGTCACTAGAACCCGAGTTACATCACGCTGGCTTGTTGATTCAAACAACCAAAACAGCCAAAGCCGGGCATCTGCGGTCTGGTTCGATATCACATGCTCTAGGAGCTCATCATCTCCCAAGGCCCAAACACATCGCGCCATGCAGCAGCTTAACAGGGAATGACGCCAAGTGTCCTCGTCTGCCCCGCAAATTGAGCATGCTGGTGAATCTGCCATATTTCTCTCATGACGCACGTACCCCGTCGGTATCGAGGTATGCGCTAGTCTCTATACAAAAATTTTGATCTTAGAGGGAACCCGCACTTTCCACAGCTGCGACCAAGATTTCCTGTCAGCTGCAATGTTTGAATGTCCCGGTCGGTGATCAAGCCAATCCTCCCTCTGAGCCTTGACTGCAGAAATCATACGGTAAGCCGATCGAACCAAAAAAACACCCTTCTTGTCATAGTGCCAAGCCCAAAAATCATCCTGCACCCTAGTACTCAGTGGTATATTCTGAATAACTTCAACATCGGGAGAAATGAAGTGTTCCGTAAGCACCTGCGTGTTCCATGTCCTGGTGGTGGGATCAATCAGCTCCGAGACCAGAACTGGAGGGTTGGCCGACCGTGAGCATATTGGCCTGAGCTTGTAATCCCTTGGCAACCAATTATCATTCCATATGTACGTATGTGATCCAGAGTCGATGCGTTTGATGAGTCCTTGCGCAAGCACATCTCTTCCCTCTAGTATGGAGCGCCAGACCTGGGACGGACCTGCACCCAAAGTGGCATCCAAGAGGTGGCAATCTGGATAATACCTGGCTTTCAAAATGCGAGCGCTGAGCGAGTCCGGATCCTGCAGTAACCTCCATGCTTGGCGAGCGAGCAACGCTAGGTTGAACAACTCCACATCCCTAAAGCCCAATCCCCCCATGAACTTTGGTTTCGACATTGTTTTCCATGAAACCCACGCTGTTTTCCGTTGTCCATCCTTGCTTCCCCATCAAAACTTACGGATCAAGCCGTTGATATGCTCACACAAACCCCGTGGAAGCTTGAAACATGACATAGAGTACGTTGGAATAGATTGAGCTACAGATTTTACTAGAACCTCTTTCCCTCCGGCAGATAAACACTTCTCCATCCACCCTTGCACCTTCTTCCAAATTCTATCCTTCAAGTACTTAAACGCTCCTTCTTTGGCCCTCCCCACATCGGAAGGCAGGCCCAGATACTTCTCTGTTAAAGATTCATTGTGTACAGCGAGGATGTTCTTGATGGAGTCACGAGCAGAGTTGGGTACTCCTTTACTGAAAAAGATAGATCATCAATACGTGTGGCTGAAACATCATTTGCTTCAAAGAAAAGTAGACTATCGTCAGCAAAAAGTAAATGATTAACAGATGGTGCATTTGGTGCGACTGTGATCCCCCGTACTCCTGCACCAGATTTCAGTAAACAGGACAATCCTTCAGCTTCCAACAAGAACAGATATGGTGGCGCAAACCCCGAGAGGGCTTGAAACCATCCAGGCTCCTGCCATTAAACATCACCGAAAAGGATACCGACGTCACACATCTCATAACTGTCTCAGTGAAGCGGGGGCTAAAACCCATCCTTAGCATTACAGCTCTCAAATACGACCACTCCAAGCTATCATGCGCTTTCATCATGTCCAATTTTAGAGCACAAAATCCGTTACCCTTCACTCTCCTAGTCTTCATGTAATGTAAGCATTCATAGGCTGTAATGAAGTTATCTGTGATGAGATGACCAGGGACAAAAGCCGACTACTCTTCGGAAATGATCTCAGGGAGGATTACCTTCAGCCTGTTGGCTAAGACCTTTGAGGCAATCTTGTAGATCACATTACAAAGGCTTATCGGCCGAAACTGTCCTAACTTTTGGACTTGCTATCTTTGGAATTAAAACGATGAACGTGTTATTTATCTCCTCCGGTGAGTCCACACCATCAAGCACTCGAATGATCATCCTTGTAACTTCATCACCACATAAGTCCCAATGCTTCTGAAAAAAATGTGCAGGGAAACCGTCCGGTCCCGGCGCCTTAGTTGGAAACATTTGAAAGAGAGCTACTTTAACCTCATTATTGCTATAAGCAGCGTTTAGGCGAGCATTCATATTGCCATCCACCCTCACCGGTATGTGTGATAACACCTCTTCCATACCTATTGTTCCTTCCAACGTGTAGAGGTTTGAGTAAAACACTGTCGCCATATTTGCCAATTCCGCCGGGTCCGTGCAAGTGGTCCCATCCGCACGATCAAGTTGGGCGATGCTGTTTTTGGCCCGTCTAGCACTTGCTTTCCTCTGAAAAAAGTTAGTATTGCTATCGCCCTCGGACAACCATGTGACACGAGACCTCTGTCTCGCCATTATTTCCTCCCTATACGCCAGTTCCACCATGCGCTCCTCGACCTTGCGTTCCTCCTCACTAGGTCCAAGTCTTAAAGGATCCGCATGCAGCATTGCAAGTTTCTGACGAAGTGATCGTTGCTCTTGCCGAACCGACCCAAACGTAGTGCGTCGCCAACTGGAAATAGAAGTGGCCACCGACTGTAATTTATTGGCCAAGTCCGACACCGATGAGGCCGGTCCATCACCATTCCATGCTGCTTCCACCACGTCCTTGAACCGAGCATCTCTTTCTCAGACACATTCATATCGAAAAGGCTTCTTCACCATGATGCGCTGATTCCCCGCTTCCATCTCATTCATTAACAGAATAGGGCTATGATCACTCTTAACTGCCGTTAAATGCTCCAATCTTGCAAACAGGAACATGTTGGACCAACTGGCCGAAGCTAGCGCCCGGTCCAAACGGACCCTACAAAACTGGCCACCCATAACACGCTTCTCAAAAGTCCAGTCTAAGCCAGTATAGCCCAAATCCGCCAGCTCACATACATCCACCGCCTCCCTAAACCCCTCCATTTGAGCGCTATCCCTTGGGTTAGGGCCCATTTGCTCCTCCTGGCGAAGTATCTCGTTGAAATCACCCATGCAGAGCCACGGTAGCGTGCTTTCTCCCCTCAACCTTTTCATGGTATCCCATGTTTTGTACCTCAAGCTCCGATTTGCCTCACCATAGAAACAAGTAAGGCGCCATTGTTCTGACCCCGGTTCAGAAATCCAGGAGTCTATGTGGTATTGCGAGAAATTCTTTATTACCAGATTAACATCCGTCTTCCAAAAGATACAAAGACCGCCACTACGGCCACTACTAGCTACTGCAAAACTGTTTTGAAAACCTAAAGAGACCGCCAAACCTTCCACTCGATTCTTTGCTATTTGAGTTTCCACAATACAAAGAACCGACGGCGCACTAGCTCCCGCAAGATCGCGGAGCTCATGGACTATCGCCGGGTCGCCAATCCCACGACAATTCCAGCATAGTATTCTCATTTGGCTCGGCAGCCCTCCTCAAGGGAGGCCGCCTCCATTGCTTGTGTTTTGCTCAACTCCTCCTCATCTTGTTGCTTCCTCCTCTTGACCAGCGGATCTTTCTCTGGTGTGGATGCCGTCACAGTATTACTCGAGCTTGGGATAGCACCTTCGAGCAGCTGCATCGTCCCAGCTACCCTTCCGAGGTTTGAAACAGGCTGCCCCGTAATGGTGAGAGTGCCATCCGTACTCACCAGCCGCTTACGCGCTCCCTTCTCTCCACGTTCATGATTCCCTCCATTAAGATCCAAATCCATCCGCTGCGGTGCTGGAGACTTAGTCCTTGTGACTTCTCCTCGACCACTGCCTCATGTCGATGCCCCCCAGCCTCTACCCCCCCCCCCCCCCCCGATCCGTTCTGCAAGACTCCCTTCCTCTCCCTCTAGCTCCTCCGTCACCTCTTCCCCGGGCACCAAAGGTTTGGTCCGCTGGAGTTTCCGGTTCCCATAGCAACCACTCTCCCCATTCAAAGGATCTGGGGTCGTGCACACCATCGCCACATTCATCCGCAAGATGACCCATGAGACCACATGCAAAGCAAAAATCCGGGAGTTTCTCATAATATACACTATATTTCTTCCGTTCCTTCAAAGTTATATGAACAAAGCGGACCAGCGGTATATTCACGTCAACAAACACCCTCGCTCGCAGGGTGCTAGCTGGGTTGATGCGCCCCTCATTGACGATCACATTGAAAGGAGGCTCGCCGACCTTCGCCGCCACTTTTTCAGCAAGCTGTCATTTCCTTGTCAGACCATCAGGCAGGCCCTTAACCCTAGTCCATACTGGAATCATGTTGAGTTTATACTCCTTCACATCCGAGAAACCATCATACTCCTGCAAAACTACAGGTGCCCTACGAAACAGCCACGGCCCTCCCTCCATGATCTTCCTCCAGTCCCCCAAACAGTGACACTGCACCAAGAAAAGATTAGGCCCCTTGATGTTGAAGGTGACCCCCTGCGCCGCCATCCAAGCATTAGCATCTGGGATAGGAGTGCCGCATGACTGAAAGGTTTTGTAGTATGAACTCGGAACAGAGCAAGCCAGCGGACGTCCTTGACCAGATCATCTACCTCAGCCGAGAAATCAAGATCTTCTTCCTCCTTCCCATGCAACCTCATCCCCGCAAACTGGTTCTCTAGATCTGGATCGGCGTCAACATCGTCGCCATAATCACCCTCCTCATCCGTGGAATCTCCCCATCTGCGCCTTCCTCCATCCCTTCTACTCGCCTGTTCCTCTACTCCCACCTCCCGAGCTCGCTCACCATCCTCCGAAGACATCCCCCCACTCGGCGTCACCGCCGCACTTGCCATCGCCCGATCTACCCCCTTATCCTCCATCTCCTTTGCCTCCAGTTCCGCCATGCACCTGCGTCCGCCCCTCGAGCAATGGTTGATCTCGCTGGTTAACGGGAAAACCCGGCGATCCGGCGAGATTTGATGTGGACTCTGGCAAACTCGCCAGAGGACGGGTGGAACCCTAGGAAAACCCTAGGGGAAAACGATAGTAAAACCCTAGCAGTATTTTTTTAGTTAATCCAAAATCCGTAAACAGTTCGGCCAGTGCAAAGCGGGCCCGTGCAGCTTACCAATCTAGGGCCCAGGCCCAAACACCCACTGGCTTCCGCAGCCGCTCTCTCGGCTCCTCGCAAAGCAACGCGCTCCGTCCGTCCAGCTCCAGCCGCCATAACCCCAGCACCGGCGGCCGTCGCCGGCCTCCGGCGGGCGGCGTACACGGAAGGACATCGCCTCAATGTCCGTCGCGCTGTTCCCGCCCAGCGCCGATATGCGGAGTCCTTCCTCCGTCTGCGGCCCTACCACCACTTCGGATGGCCGTGGCCCATGGGCGGATCCTAAAAAAAAAAAGCCACTGGCCATGGGCGATGTCCGTAGCAACCCATTGCCGCTCTGATGTATGTTGATCCAGTGCGCTGCCTGCAGCTAGCACCCATGCCCCCTTCGCTCTCGCCCACAAGGTATTTTTTCTTGCTTCTCCACTGGCTGGTACAGAGCGGCAGGCCCAAGTTTTCTCTTCAGTTATTTTTGTAGGTGTTGAAGTTAGGAAATCAGACCAGGATCCCTGATGCGATGCACGACACACACCTAGTGCCTCAGGTTGCATACGAATCTTCAATGAATAACGCAAAAAACTTTGATGAATAAGAATAATACATCAATAGACCTATAATATTGTTTTTAGATTATACTCCATCCGTCCCAAAATAAGTGTCAGACACTTATTTTGGGACCGAGGAGTATGTTATTTGCTTATCTAATTTTGTGACCTGCATGTGTTTTGCAGCCGAGGACCTGATCAAGAATGGGCAAGTGCAGGCCATCATATGGGGCCCTGGGACACTGAGCAACTCAGATCACGCCGCACACCTAGGGCGCTGCCGTTCCGGTTCTCTCCTTCTCTGGTGTTTCTCTAGCATTGTGTGCCTTCTGGATAGAAGATCCTGTAGCAGCCTCAGGAGGCCATGCCACGTTTGGATTTACACTTGGAAGTGACACTATAACCTTTCCTAGTCCGAGAACAGGCAGAAGAATTAGCAGAAAACTAGGTACAAGGAAATCAAGGAAGAAATGCAGAGGCAAGACGGGGCTTAAGATTGCCGTGCCGTTGAAACTGGGTTTTCAAGTTTTTGTGAATGTGTACTCTCGAAAAAAAAAGTTTTGGTCAATGTTATTGATCCTGTTTCCAAGAAACAAAATGTCACTGGCTACAGCATTGATATCTTCGAGGCTGCTATGAGGAATTTGCATCCTCGCCCATGCTATAACTTTTTCGTCTTCAACGGTACTTATGATGAGCTAGTAGGCAATGTGTCTTTGGGTGTTAGAATAAATCCGAGGCATACCGTCGATCATCCGAGGACCAAGCAATCACACGAGCACGACAGCGAGATTTGTTATCGAGGTTCACCGATATGGCTACATCCCCGGGGCCTGACTACGGGCGCTTCTCCCCGTGACACCGCCGCAATACCGCACCCCGGCCGCCCGGGCACCGGCACACGCCGCCGGCTCCCCCGCGTGCCTGTGCTATTATGTTGGCATAGGTTAATTATATCCTGTGTCTACCCCCGCTATATATGAGAGACATAGGATACAAGTGTCCTATTAGGACACAACTCCTACCCTGTCTACACACATTTCAAAACCAAGTCCAACTGTAACCTAACTTGTACAATAATATTCGACACAACTCTAACAAACTCCACCTTGGCGAATATTCTCCACCACCTTGGATTCATCCGTGCGTCGAACCTCCATGTACATTGGACTTGAGATACACCATGAGCACTGCTGCTACTCTCAGACTCCATGTGACTCCACCTGCAACTGTAGTGCTTTCTCGTCTTCTTCACAGTCAACACTCGAGCAAAATTAAGCTTCTCATTACTCTACTTTGTGCTTCCAACTTTCAGAGTTTCCGTTCAACACCATCACACACCGATAATTTATCTACGTGAAAATGAACAACTCACATATTGGATGTCACATACAAGAGTTACCTGAACTCAACATCACCGCTCTTTCTTGACCGCATGTCTGAAACTTGAAGGAATTTCACCGTCGCCCTGTGTCACCCTGAGTCAAAATCACAGTTGTCTCACACTTTTCCCGGATAGTCTCATGTCCCACAGCAATAGCACTCCGCCTCCTTCTGTATTTGTCATCCACACTTTGCCATGTGCACTGAACACCGCAGAATATACGGCCATGCACTCTCCCAGCTTTTGACAATTTCAGACTTTCCACCACTTTCTCAGATCCTCCATGGTCAACTCCCGTCCATCAACCGGCACCGATAGACCTAGTCACCAACTTGAATCCGGTACTCGTCAACACTGCGTCAGCATCCCCTGCACACTTTGTCTGACCACATGTCTGACCACCAGTGCTTTGGCCTGTCGCTGTGTCCCGTGCTTACCGCACGCCTCGCCGCTATCACCGCGTTGAGCCTCTGCAGTCCCGGTCGAGTCTCTAGGGCCGCGGACCCACACCACTCAAACCCCTACTGCAGAGAACCACCGATCATCACCGACCGATGCCGAGTATCACGTCTCCATCAGACCACTAGGCCCCAATCTGATCCACGTGTCTCTCGCTATCCCGCTGAAATAGGCTTCGACTCTCCATGCATTTACGCCGTAGCCCCTCCATCAGCACAGAGTGAAGTCGTCCATCAGACTCCAGCTCCACCTTCAACATGACTCCATGTAGCTGCGCCATGCTACCCTGGGCCCTGTTGACTTCAAGCTCTCAAGTGTATACTGTCTTGAATCAACCCTGCGCAATAGTCTCGTTGAAGTCGCACAAGCCCTCAGGCCTGCACCACGTGTTTCCACGCCCCAGAATTCGGCCGCCATCAGCATCACGCTCTTATGTCGTCGTCGCTGAAATCACCGTTGTCTTCTGCTTTGACCGACATCCTCGTCGATCCATCAGACTATCCAGTCCGACCTAGCCAAACTTCTCCCACTGCAACCATGCTCCACCCATGCGTCGTGTCTGCCCATACATCTCCGTGCATTGCTTGACGCCCTGTGTATGCATGAACATGACACAACATGCTCCAGACTCCACCCGAGCCTTGTACGCACGCTGCCGTCGCCGCACACGTCCATCTTCATTGACTTGCATCATATCAAATATTTCATGGACTTGCGACCGCGCCTTTGTTTTCCGTAGCGTGCACCGCTGTCATCGTGTACATACACGTACATGCACCAAGCCAAGAGAGCCAATCGGAGAATTCCTCTAGTAGCCTTCCCGTGCACAAGATCAAAAAGTTCCGTTTATCCTTGCTCACGTGCAGCCCCAAACTTTCTCCATCCTGCTCTTTGCCTTGCTCTCGATGGATAGCTACACACACGGTACCTGACGCCCTTATTTTCCTTGTAACAAATCTCACGCAGCTCCTGTATCGCATCACACGAACTAGCACACCTCTGGCATCAGCAGCAATCCCGGCCTTAGCATACGCACAGCCGAAACTGGGCTACCACGTCTCCCGGCCCACAGCCCACCCAGCTTCCAGGCCTCCTGCGGGTCACGCCTCCAGCTGCTTTGCTTCGGCCGCTCGCGTGATCCGATCTGGCGAGACTCCCGCTGCTGTACGTGCGCGCACGCTCCGCAATACACTGTCCTTGATTCCGACCTGCCGCAGCGCGCTTTCTCGCTACTTCGATTGACCAGATCAACACCGCCGCCTAATCGTCCTTTGGTCGCGTCAGCAATCCCATCTAGACGCCTTTGCTTGCGACCTCCTCTGACGATTTTTGCACGGTTCGATCTTCGATCTCGCAGCGCCTGATTTTCCGCTCGGCTCCCTCTGGATCAACTCCTCCTCGACCTCCCATCAACCTAGCTCATGATACCACTTGTTAGAATAAATCCAAGGCATACGGTCGATCATCCGAGGACCAATCAATAACATGAGCACGACATCGAGATTTATTATCGAGGTTCACCGATATGGCTACATCCCCGGGGCCTGACTACGGGCGCTCCTCCCCGTGACACCGCCGCAATACCGCACCCCGGCCGCCCGGGCGCCGACACACGCCGCCGGCTCCCCCGCGTGCCTGTGCTATTATGTTGGCATAGGTTAATTATATCCTGTGTCTACCCCCGCTATATATGAGAGGCATAGGATACAAGTGTCCTATTAGGACACAACTCCTACTCTGTCTACACACAGTCCAAAACCAAGTCCAACTGTAACCTAACTTGTACAGTAATATTCGACAAAACTCTAACATTGGGGGTAAGGCTTATCCTACACCACTTTCATCTCATCCTTATACGAGTACTCTTTTGTTAACATTGTAATTTCTTGTACATAAATACCTTTCCATCTATCCTAAACAAGCGTATGATGGTGCAGTAGGCGATGTGACCTTAACCGCGGAACGAGTCACTACCACAGACTTTACAATGCCATACACACAGTCGGGTGTGTCTATGCTCGTGCTTGCCGAGGATGAGCCGGATGTTGGAAATATGCCCTAGAGGCAATAATAAATTGGTTATTATTATATTTCCTTGTTCATGATAATCGTTTATTATCCATGCTGTAATTGTATTGATAGGAAACTCATATACATGTGTGGATACATAGACAACACCATGTCCCTAGTAAGCCTCTAGTTGACTAGCTCGTTGATCAACAGATGGTTACGGTTTCCTGACTATGGACATTAGATGTCGTTGATAACGGGATCACATCATTAGGAGAATGATGTGATGGACAAGACCCAATCGTAAGCCTAGCACAGAGATCGTGTAGTTCGTATGCTAAAGCTTTTCTAATGTCAAGTATTTTTTTCTTAGACCATGAGATTGTGCAACTCCCGGATACCGTAGGAATGCTTTGGGTGTACCAAACGTCACAACGTAACTGGGTGGCTATAAAGATGCACTACAGGTATCTCCGAAAGTGTCTGTTGGGTTGGCATGAATCGAGACTGGGATTTGTCACTCCGTGTAAACGGAGAGGTATCTCTGGGCCCACTCGGTAGGACATCATCATAATGTGCACAATGTGACCAAGGGGTTGATCACGGGATGATGTGTTACGGAACGAGTAAAGAGACTTGCCGGTAACGAGATTGAACAAGGTAACGGTATACCGACGATCGAATCTCGGGCAAGTACAATACCGTTAGACAAAGGGAATTGTATACGGGATCGATTGAGTCCTTTACATCATGGTTCATCCGATGAGATCATCGTGGAACATGTGGGAGCAAACATGGGTATCCAGATCCCGCTGTTGGTTATTGACCAAAGAACGTCTCGGTCATGTCTACATGTCTCCTGAACCCGTAGGGTCTACACACTTAAGGTTCGATGACGCTAGGGTTATAAAGGAAGTTTGTATGTGGTTACCGAATATTGTTCGGAGTCTCGGATGAGATCCCGGACGTCACGAGGAGTTCCGGAATGGTCTGGAGGTAAAGATTTATATATGGAAAGTTGTTGTTCGGGTTCCGGAAAAAGTTCGGGTTTTTTCGGTATTGTACCGGGAAGCTTCCAGAAGGTTCCGGAGGATTCCGGAGGGGTCTGGAGGTCCGGAAATTGTTCCACCACAACCAATACAGTAGCATGGGCTGTAGGGGGGCGCCCTAGCCTTAATGGTCCAGGGGCACCAGCCCCCCCAAGGCCCATGCGCATGGGGAGGGAAAACCCTAAGGGGGGAGGGCCTCCACTTGACTTGGGAGGCACTCCTCCCCCCTTGGCCGCCGCCCCCTCCTTAGATTGGATCTGAGGGGGCCGGCCCCCCTCTCCCTTGCCCCTATATATATGTGGGGGGTGGGAGGGCAGCCGCACCACAAGTTCTGGCGCAGCCCTCCCCTCTCCCAAGTACTCCTCCTCTCTGGCGGTGCTTGGCGAAGCCCTGCAGGATTGCCACGCTCCTCCCACCACCACGCCGTTGTGCTGCTGCTGGATGGAGTCTTCCTCAACCTCTCCCTCTCTCCTTGCTGGATCAAGGCATGGGAGACGTCACCGGGCTGTACGTGTGTTGAACGCGGAGGTGCCGTCCGTTCGGCACTAGGATCTCCGGTGATTTGGATCACGACAAGTACGACTCCTTCAACCCCGTTCTCTTGAACGCTTCCGCTTAGCGATCTACAAGGGTATGTAGATGCACTCTCCTTCCCCTCGTTGTTGGTTTCTCCATAGATAGATCTTGGTGACACGTAGGAAAATTTTGAATTTCTGCTACGTTCCCCAACAGTGGTATCAGAGCTAGGTCTATTGCGTAGATTCTTTGCACGAGTAGAACACAAAGTAGTTGTGGGCGTTGATTTTGTTCAATATGCTTACCGTTACTAGTCCAATCTTGTTTCGACGGTACTGTGGGATGAAGCGGCCCGGACGGACCTTACACGTACTCTTACGTGAGACAGGTTCCACCGATTGACATGCACTTGGTGCATAAGGTGGCTAGCGGGTGCCAGTCTCTCCCACTTTAGTCGGAACGGATTCGATGAAAAGGGTCCTTATGAAGGGTAAATAGCAATTGACATATCATGTTGTGGTTTTTGCGTAGGTAAGAATAGTTCTTGCTAGAAACCCATAGCAGCCACGTAAAACATGCAAACAACAATTAGAGGACGTCTAACTTGTTTTTGCAGGGTATGCTATGTGATGTGATATGGCAAGAAGAATGTGATGAATGATATGTGATGTATGAGATTGATCATGTTCTTGTAATAGGAATCACGACTTGCATGTCGATGAGTATGACAACCGGCAGGAGCCATAGGAGTTGTCTTTATTTATTGTATGACCTGCGTGTCATTGAACAACGCCATGTAATTACTTTACTTTATTGCTAACCGGTAGCCATAGTAGTAGAAGTAATAGTTGGCGAGACAACTTCATGAAGACACGATGATGGAGATCATGATGATGGAGATCATGGTGTCATGCCGGTGACGATGATGATCATGGAGCCCCGAAGATGGAGATCAAAAGGAGCAAAATGATATTGGCCATATCATGTCACTATTTGATTGCATGTGATGTTTATCATGTTTATGCATCTTATTTTCTTAGAACGACGGTAGTAAATAAGATGATCCTTCATTAAAATTTCAAGAAGTGTTCTCCCCTAACTGTGCACCATTGCTAAAGTTCGTCGTTTCGAAGCACCACGTGATGATCGGGTGTGATAGATCCTTACGTTCACATACAACGGGTGTAAGAAAGTTTTACACATGCAAAACACTTAGGGTTAACTTGACGAGCCTAGCATGTACAGACATGGCCTCGGAACACAGAGACCTAAAGGTCAAACATGAGTCATATAGTAGATACGATCAACATGAAGATGTTCACCGATGATGACTAGTCCGTCTCATGTGATGATCGGACACGGCCTAGTTGACTCGGATCATGTAATCACTTAGATGACTAGAGGGATGTCTATCTGAGTGGGAGTTCATAAGATGAACTTAATTATCCTGAACATAGTCAACAGATCTTTGCAAATTATGTCGTAAGCTCGCGCTTTAGTTCCACTGTTTAGATATGTTCCTAGAGAAAATATAGTTGAAAGTTGACAGTAGCGATTATGCGGACAGTAGAAAGCTTATGTCCTTAATGCACCGCTCAGTGTGCTGAACCCCAAACATCGTTTGTGGATGTTGCGAACATCGGACATACACGTTTTGATAACTACGTGATAGTTCAGTTAAACGGTTTAGAGTTGAGGCACCAAAGACGTTTTCGAAACGTCGCGGAACATATGAGATGTTTTCGAGGGCTGAAATTGGGATTTCAGGCTCGTGCCCACGTCAAGAGGTATGAGACCTCCGACGATTTTCTTAGCCTGCAAACTAACGGAGAAAAGCTCAATCGTTGAGCTTGTGCTCAGATTGTCTGAGTGCAACAATCACTAGAATCGAGTGGGAGTTGATCTTCCAGATGAGATAGTGATGTTTCTCCAAAGTCATTGCCACCAAGCTGCTAGAGCTTCGTGATGAACTATAACATATCAGGGATAGATATGATGATCCTTGAGGTATTCGCGATGTTTGACACCGCGAAAGTAGAAATCAAGAAGGAGCATCAATTGTTGATGGTTGGTGAAACCACTAGTTTCAAGAAGGGCAAGGGCAAAAAGGGATACTTCATGAAACGGCAAATCAGCTGCTGCTCTAGTGAAGAAACCCAAGGTTGAACCCAAACCCGAGACTAAGTGCTTCTGTAATAAGAGGAACGGACACTGAAGCAGAACCACCCTAGATACTTGGTAGATGAGAAGGCTGGCAAGGTCGATAGAAGTATATTGGATATACATTATGTTAATGTGTACTTTACTAGTACTCCTAGTAGCACCAGGGTATTAGATACCAGTTCGGTTGCTAAGTGTTAGTAACTCGAAATAAAAGAGCTACGGAATAAACGGAGACTAGCTAAAGGTGAGCTGGCGATATGTGTTGGAAGTATTTCCAAGGTTGATGTGATCAAGCATCGCACGCTCCCTCTACCATCGAGATTTGGTGTTTGCGTTGAGCATAGACATGATTGGATTATGTCTATCGCAATACGGTTATTCATTTAAGGAGAATAATGGTTACTCTGTTTATTTGAATAATACCTTCAATGGTCTTGCACCTGAAACGAATGGTTTATTGAATCTCGATCGTAGTGATACACATTCATGCCAAAAGATATAAGATAGTAATGATAGTACCACTTGCTTGTGGCATTGCCATGTAAGTCATATTGGTATAAAACGCATGAAGAAGCTCCATGTTGATGGATCTTTGGACTCACTCGTTTTTGAAAAGTTTGAGACATGCGAACCATGTCTATTGGTGTATATGCATGAAGAAACTCCATGCAGATGGATCATTTGGACTCACTTGATTTTAAATCACTTGAGATATGCAAATCATACCACATGGGCAAGATGACTGAAAAGCCTCGTTTTCAGTAGGATGGAACAAGATAGCAACTTGTTGGAAGTAACACATTTTGATGTGTGCAGTCCAATGAGTGCTGAGGCATGCAGTGAATATCGTTATGTTCTTACTTCACAGATGATTCGAGTAGATGTTGAGTATATTTACTTGATGAAACACACGTCTGAATTATTAAATGGTTCAAGTAATTTCAGAGTGAAGTTGAAGATCATCGTGACAAGAGGATAAAATGTCTATGATATGATCATAGAGATGAGTATCTGAGTTACGAGCTTTGGCACACAATTAAGACATTGTGGAAATTGTTTCACAATTAATACCGCCTGCAACACCATAGTTTGATGGTGTGTCCGAACATCATAGTTGCACCCTATTGGATATGGTGCGTACCATGATGTCTCTTATCGAATTACCACTATCGTTTATGGGTTAGGCATTAGAGACAACCACATTCACTTTAAATAGGGCACCACGTAATTCCATTGAGATGACACCCTATGAACTATGGTTTAGAGAAACCTAAGGTGTCATTTCTTAAAGGTTTGGGGCTGCGACGCTTATGTGAAAAGGTTTCAGGTTGATAAGCTCGAACCCAAAGCGGATAAAATGCATCTTCATAGGACACCCAAAACAGTTGGGTATACCTCCTAATTCAGATCCGAAAGCAATAGGGACTGTTTCTTGAATCGTGTCCTTTCTCGAGGAAAAGTTTGTCTCGAAAAGTTGAGTGGGAGGATGGTGGAGACTTGATGAGGTTATTGAACCATCACTTCAACCAGTGTGTAGCAGGGCACAGGAAGTTGTTCCTGTGGCACCTACACCAATTGAAGTAGAAGCTTATGATAGTGATCATGAAACTTCGGATCAAGTCACTACCGTACCTCGTAGGGTGACAAGGATGCGTACTACTTTAGAGTGGTACAGTAATCCTGTCTTGAAGGTCATGTTGCTAGACAACAATGAACCTACGAGCTATGGAGAAGCGATGGTGGGCCCAAATTCCGACAAATGGTTAGAAGCCATGAAATCCAAGATAGGATCCATGTATCAGAACAAAGCATGGACTTTGGTGGACTTGCCCGATGATCGACAAGCCATTGAGATAAATGGATCTTTAAGAAGAAGACGGACGTGGACGGTAATGTCACTGTCTATGAAGCTCGACTTGTGGCGAAGAGTTTTTCGCAAGTTCAAGGAGTTGACTACGATGAGATTTTCTCATCCATAGCGATGCTTAAGTCCGTCAGAATCATGTTAGCATTAGCTGCATTTATGAAATCTGGCAGATGGATGTCAAAACGAGTTTCCTTACCAGTTTTGTAAGGAAAGGTTGTATGTGATACAATCAGAAAGGTTTTGTCGATCCTAAGGATGCTAAAAGGTATGCTAGCTCCAGCGATCCTTCTAAGGACTGGAGTAAGCATCTCGGAGTTGGAATGTACATTTTGATCAGATGATCAAAGATTTTGGGTTTATACAAAAGTTTATGAGAAACTTGTACTTCCAAAGAAGTGAGTGGGAGCACTATAGAATTTCTGATGAGTATATGTTGTTGACATATTGTTGATCAGAAATGATGTAGAATTTTCTGTAAAGCATATAGGGTTATTTGAAAAGTGTTTTTCAATAGAAAACCTGGATTAGGCTACTTGAATAATAAGCATCAAGATCTATAAGATAGATCAAAATGCTTAACAGTACTTTCAAATGAGCATATACCTTGACATGATCTTGAAGGTGTTCAAGATGGATCAGTCAAAGAAGGAGTTCTTGCCTGAGATGTAAGGTATGAAGTTAAAACTTAAAGCTCGACCACGGCAGAATAGAGAAAAAAAAAGGACGAAGGTCGTCCCCTATGCTTCAGACGTAGGCTCTATAGTATGCTATGCTGTGTACCGCACCGGAAGTGTGCCTTGCCATGAGTCAGTCAAGGGGTACAAGAATGATCCAGGCATGGATCATTGGACAGCGGTCAAAAAAAATTGTCCTTGGAGTAAATAAGGACATGTTTCTCGATTATGGAGGTGATAAAGAGTTCGGCGTAAAGGGTTACGTCGAAGCAAGCTTTAACACCTATCCGAGTGACTCTGAGTAGCAAACCGGATACGTATAGTGGAGCGACCATTTGGAATAGCTCCAAGTGGAGCCTGGAAGCAGCATTACAATATGACCTAGAGATTTGCGAAGTACATACGGATCTGAATGCTGCAGACCCGTTGACTAAAACCTCTCTCACAAGAAAACATGATCAAACCCCAGAACTCATTGAGTCTTAAACACATGATGATGTGAACTAGTTTAATGACACTAGTAAACTCTTTGGATGTTGGTCACATGGCGATGTGACCTGTGAGTATTAATCACATGGCGATGTGAACTAGATTATTGACTCTAGTGCAAGTGGGAGACTGTTGGAAATATGCCCTAGAGGCAATAATAAATTGGTTATTATTATATTTCCTTGTTCATGATAATCATTTATTATCCATGCTATAATTCTATTGATAGGAAACTCAGATACATGTGTGGATACATAGACAACACCATGTCCCTAGTAAGCCTCTAGTTGACTAGCTCGTTGATCAACAGATGGTTACGGTTTCCTGACCATGGACATTAGATGTCGTTGATAACGGGATCATATCATTAGGAGAATGATGTGATGGACAAGACCCAATCCTAAGCCTAGCACAGAGATCGTGTAGTTCGATGCTAAATCTTTTCTAATGTCAAGTATTTTTTCCTTAGACCATGAGATTGTGCAACTCCCGGATACCGTAGGAATGCTTTGGGTGTACCAAACGTCACAACGTAACTGGGTGGCTATAAAGGTGCACTACAGGTATCTCCGAAAGTGTCTGTTGGGTTGGCACGAATCGAGACTGGGATTTGTCACTCCGTGTAAACGGAGAGGTATCTCTGGGCCCACTCGGTAGGACATCATCATAATGTGCACAATGTGACCAAGGGGTTGATCACGGGATGATGTGTTACGGAACGAGTAAAGAGACTTGCCGATAACGAGATTGAACAAGGTATCGGTATACCGACGATCGAATCTCGGGCAAGTACAATACCGTTAGACAAAGGGAATTGTATACGGGATCGATTGAGTCCTTGACATCGTGGTTCATCCGATGAGATCATCGTGGAACATGTGGGAGCCAACATGGGTATCCAGATCCCGCTGTTGGTTATTGACCAAAGAACGTCTCGGTCATGTCTACATGTCTCCCGAACCCGTAGGGTCTACACACTTAAGGTTCGATGACGCTAGGGTTATAAAGGAAGTTTGTATGTGGTTACTAAATGTTGTTCGGAGTCTCGGATGAGATCCCGGATGTCACGAGGAGTTCCGGAATGGTCCGGAGGTAAAGATTTATATATGGAAAGTTGTTGTTCGGGTTCCGGAAAAAGTTCGGGTTTTTTCGGTATTGTACCGGGAAGCTTCCAGAAGGTTCCGGAGGATTCCGGAGGGGTCCGGAGCTCCGTAAATTGTTCCACCACATCCAATACAGTAGCATGGGCTGTAGGGGGGCGCCCTAGCCTTAATGGGCTAAGGGCACCAGCCCCCCAAGGCCCATGCGCATGGGGAGGGAAACCCCTAAGGGGGGAGGGCCTCCACTTGACTTGGGAGGCACTCCTCCCCCCCTTGGCCGCCGCCCCCTCCTCAGATTGGATCTGAGGGGGCCGGCCCCCCACTCCCTTGCCCCTATATATATGTGGGGGTGGGAGGGCAGCCGCACCACAAGTTCTGGCGCAGCCCTCCCCTCTCCCAAGTACTCCTCCTCTCTCGCGGTGCTTGGGGAAGCCCTGCAGGATTGCCACGCTCCTCCACCACCACCACGCTGTTGTGCTGCTGCTGGATGGAGTCTTCCTCAACCTCTCCCTCTCTCCTTGCTGGATCAAGGCATGGGAGACGTCACCGGGCTGTACGTGTGTTGAACACGGAGGTGCCGTCCGTTTGGCACTAGGATCTCCGGTGATTTGGATCACGACAAGTACGACTCCTTCAACCCCGTTCTCTTGAACGCTTCCGCTTAGCAATCTACAAGGGTATGTAGATGCACTCTCCTTCCCCTCGTTGCTGGTTTCTCCATAGATAGATCTTGGTGACACGTAGGAAAATTTTGAATTTCTGCTACGTTCCCCAACACCGGATACAATCCATTGGACATTTGTAAAGCCACTAAATGGTAGGATTTGGTTTGCAACAATTGTCTTCTTCTTCTATACTGGCTTTGTTGTGTGGATGCTTGAACTACCCAATAATCAGGAGTACCAAGGATCAAGTTTGAGACAGTGTAGCACTGCCCTCAACTTCATTTTCTCCACACTGACATTTTCTCATGGTGAGCACTTCAAGCTAA
Organism: Triticum timopheevii; assembly: GCA_963921465.1. Lineage (NCBI taxonomy): Eukaryota > Viridiplantae > Streptophyta > Magnoliopsida > Poales > Poaceae > Triticum > Triticum timopheevii. Next base: position 128,306,380 of record OY997274.1, on the reverse strand, counting down.
ACTTCCTGACAGAATTTGATGATTTATAATAAGTATTTGAATTAGTTTCTCATCATAGTTCTAATATTATATAATCTTTTGGTTAGTCCATTCACTAGTCCTATTATTAGAAGCCCCTTGTCAAAAATTGTTGTGGTGGTATGGTGCTTTGTGGTGCTGATTCTTGTACAAAGCTACACAGCAAGCCTGTCATCTATTCTGACCGCAAAGAGGCTCCGTCCTTTGGTGACAGATCTGGAGCAGCTCAGGAGCAGTGGTGACTTTATAGGATACCAAGATGATTCATTTGTGCGGTCCTTCTTAGTCAATCATATATTCAGTGAAAGCAGGTTAAGGAATTACACAACGAAAGAAGAATATGATGCTGCATTGAGGATGGGGCCCAAGAATGGAGGGGTGTCGACTATCATAGAGGTTCGTCTCCGTCCTCCCCGCGGTTGGTATCTCCGGCGCCAGGCCGGGAGGGCATCTCGGCGCCGACGCCTCCGGAGGTCTCCGTGGTCCCGCTTCCTCCATCTCCCTCCAGGCCACCCAGGTCCCGGGGCCGCCCTCGTTCGGCCTCTACCCCGGTGTCGTCTGCCCGGACGAGTGCTAGGCTTGGGGCGGCGACGGGACTGTCCGGGGCCTCCCCGAACACGATGGAGAAGGCTCCGCGAGGCGCCGCCATCCGCAACCTCGACATAGGTCCGTCCGATTCCCAGGCCCCTTGTTCTGATTCCGATGATATCTGTGATGCGTCCTTCTCCGCTCTTGCTGGGGTTCCTCTTGGTCACCTTGCCAAGGTAGCGGCTGATTCAGCTATTGTTTTCCGTTGCGAGAAGGGCCCGGTCCTTGAGCAGCTTGCGTCCCTCCAGGCCAAAGAGATCTTGGAGGGCCACCTCGAAGCCACTAGGGCTCGCGAGGCGGCAGCAGTTGCGGAGGCCCCCACCCCTCCACCTCGCCGTCCCCACGGTCGGGTCCTCTCTGAGGCTGACCCAGGCGAGGTTCGGGGCCGGACTTGATCTCGTACTGCTCAGTTACGCCGTGCTCTTAGTGCTGCCTCCACAGTTGGGTCCAGGGAGGACCCGTTAGGCGAGTGATCATGCGCGCTCTATTTTCGAACCTGCGGGGTTTCGGCCATGATGGTCGCCGCAGGCAGCTCATAGAATACATGCGTGACGAAGCCATAGATGTAGTGGCGATCCAAGAGACAATGCGCACTGAGTTCCCTCTTGTAGAACTTGAGCGTCTCAGTAGACATCTTTTTGCCTGGCACTGGTTGCCATCTAGTGGGGTGACCGGTCACTCCGGTGGCATACTTTTAGGTGTGAAGGATGCCACCTTTGAGGTGGACTCCATGGACCGTGGAGCCCACTTTGTTAGTATGGAAGTCTGGGAATGCGACGTGAACTTCAAATGGGAGATTATCGTGGTCTATGGCCCGGCCGATCATAGTCGGTCTGCCGCTTTCTTGGCGGAACATCATGCCAAGATTTCTTCCGCATCCCTCCCGGTCGTGGTTGGAGGTGACTTCAACCTCATCCGGTCCGCCGAGGAGAAGAATAACTCTCGGGTGGACTTGGCAGAGATGCATCGTTTCAATGACTGGGTTGCGGATTTGGGTCTCCTTGAGCTAGACAGGGTCTGGGCCAGATTTACCTGGACTAATAGACAGGTTTCCCCGACCCTTAGTGTGCTTGATCGGGTGTTTCTCTCCACCGATTGGGAACTCCGGTTTCCTTTGGCTTCTCTCCAGGCTATTACCCGTATTGGGTCGGACCACGTTCCTCTCCTCTTAGCTTCTACGGATGAACGACCCCCCCCCCCCCCCCCCGCGGTTCCATTTTGAGAATTTCTGGCTCCGGCAACCAGGCTTCATGGAAGCCGTCTAGACCCACTGGGTCTCAACGTGCGCTGAGCCCCATAGGCAGATATCGATCCTCGATGAGTGGCATCATTTGTCCAAACGATCTTGGCAGTTTATGAAGGGATGGGGGGCGAACATTGGGAGGGATCTTCGGATTCAGAAGGCCTCCCTCCTCGAGGAGATCCCTGATCTTGACCTCCGTGCAGATATCGCAGGGATCTCCGCTGAGGAATGGATGCATATATATAATTTGGAGGAGTCCCTCATGGAGATTTACTCCAAGGAGGAAGAGTTTTGGCGCCAACGCGGCTCCATTAATTGGGTGCTATTTGGGGATGCCAACACTGCTTACTTCCAGGCTATCGCCAATGGCTGTAGGCGTCGTTGTTCCATCCCCCTCCTTTGGGAGGGTAGACAGTTGTTTCAGGACCCCCAGGCTATCCGCCTGCTAGTTGACGACTTTTACAAGTCACTATTTCAGGGGCGGCCGCGAAATGGTGTCGCCCTTGCCGACCACATCTGGTCGCGCGACCAACAGATTTCCCCCGAGGAAAATGCGGCCCTGCTTGCCCCCTTCGATGCCGCGGAAGTTGAGACTTTTGTCAAAGCTATGAACCCGACCTCGGCCCCGGGCCCCGATGGCTTGCCGGTCCGGTTTTTTCAGGCTTTCTGGCTGATGGTTAAGGACATCATCCTTGACCTTTTCAGCGAATTTTCTAGGGGAACCCTAGACGTGTCCTGACTTAACTACGGGATTATCTCCATGATTCCCAAGGTACCGGGTGCGGCGGACATTAGAAAATTCCGCCCTATCACAGTGCTCAATGTGATATTTCGGATCCTCGCGAAAGGGTATGCCACTAGGGCGGACCTTATTGCTCCATGGATTCATCATCCGAACCAGCCGGCCTTCACGAAACGGAGGTATATCTTAGATGGGATCCTTGCCCTCCATGAGATTATCCATGAGGTTAAGAGCAAACACCTCCGTGCGTTATTCTTCAAGATCGATTTCCATAAAGCCTATGATATCGTCCATTGGTCCTTCCTTCGGGAAGTGTTGCTGAAGCGTGGCTTCGACCCTCACTGGGTGGCCCGGGTGATGCAGTTAGTTACGAGTGGTCGAGCGGCTGTAAACATTAATGGGGAGGTTGGACCTTACTTCTTGACTGGCCAAGGGGTCCGACAGGGAGACCCGATCTCCCCATTTCTCTTCAACCTTGTGGTTGATGCGCTCGCCTCGATTCTGGACTTGGCCAAGCGCGCGGGTCACATCAGGGGGATCTGCCCCCATTTGGTGGCCCATGGGGGTCTGACCCACCTCCAATATGCGGATGACACCATTATGATGGTGGAAGGGTCCGACGAAGATATTCAGAACCTCAAATTCCTCCTGCTCTGCTTCCAGGAAATGTCGGGCCTCAAGATAAACTTTGCCACGAGCGAGGTAATGGTCTTGGGATATTCTCAAGGGGAGGCCCAGCGGATTGCTAACCGTTTTAAACTGCCGCTTCTGGTCCTTCCCGATGACCTATCTGGGCATGCCCCTCAGTGATGCTCGGCTCCAGGAGAAGGACTTCTGTCCAATAATCGCCAACCTCCAACCTAGAATGGAGCCTTGGCAAGGGAGATGGCTTTCCAAAGCCGCTCGAGTGATTCTAATGAACTCCTCCCTTATTAGCTTATTGATGTATATCATGGGATTCTATAGTCTACACGAATCCCTCCATCATGAAGTCACCAAACTACTCTCCCGATTCTTTTGGGCGGGCGAGAACAATAAACAGAAGTACCACATGGTCAAGTGGTCCGAGATCTGTAAACCGAAGGACCAGGGAGGCTTGGGGGTTATTTCCTCTAAGCGAATGAATATCGCCCTCCTGTCCAAATGGCTTTGGCGGATCCAGACTGAGGAGGGTGGCCTGTGGCTTCAGATTATCCGTGGGAAGTACCTTCGCAGGCAACCGCTTGCATTTGCGTCTAGGTCTGGAGGTTCCCAATTCTGGCAATCAGTGATCCCTCTGTTACCGGTCCTGCGCATTGGGACCTCCATCCGGATAGGCTCCGGTGCTGCCACCCTATTTTGGCTGGACAGATGGGCGGGTTCCCGCCCCTTTGCAGAATGTTTTTTTGCGCTATTCTCTATCTGTGTACGCCCACAGATCTCCGTGGCTGCGGCCCTAGTGAATCTAGGCGTGTTTGCCTTCCGGCGCACCTTCGGGGCGGTTGAACTCGCGCAATGGGAGTTACTTGAGTGTGTTGCCCTACACTCCCCCTCCCTAGAGCCGGATGCGCTTTCTTGGCACCTCGAGCCAGGCGGTAGATTTTTGACTAGATCTCTTTACCAGGCGATTGCCCCCACTCCTGGTCCAGTGGAGCTAGCGGTGCTTTGGGAAATAAAACTCACCCTGAAGATCCGTATATTTTTATGGCAATGGTTAGAGGAAGCCTTCCCTCAGGCACTGAGGTCCGTAAGCATAATGGACCTGTGGATGGTCTTTGCCCCATTTGTCTGGTACTGGAAGATTGCAACCACATCTTCTTCCGGTGCCCGGCAGCTCAGTTCTTATGGAGTTGCTTCCGGGAGGTGGTTGGGGGCACGTGGTGCCATGACAACCTCCCAGATTTGTTCGGGGAGGTCTTTAGGCTCCCCGGGGCTAGGCGCGCCCCTATTTGGGTCGCGCAAGGTACCCTTGCCTGGTCCCTTTGGTGTACTCGCAATAAATTAGTCATCGAATGAGTGATTCCGTCTCGCGTGACTGATGTGATCTACAAAATGTGTGGCTTCTTGCAGCTTTGGAGACCGCTTAGTAAGCGGAGCGACCGAGGCGTCATCGACTACATCATGGCGGGTCTTCGTGCCTCGGCAGCATCTTTTGCTCCTCCTCCACCACCACCACCTCCTCCTCCCGAGCCGGATTAGAGTCTCCTTTTAGCTTTATTTGGGGCTTGTCTTGCTGTGCCCCCAGCATGATTCTATGACTTATTGTACTTGACTTTGTGACTTTGGATGCTTAGTGGTATGCTTTATAATATAAAGCGGGGGAACCCTTTTTCTCAATCAATAGATGACATCCCTTATTTAACTTCTTTCCTCTTTGACCGTCGGTGCGAAAATGATTTTAGGGTGCTTGGATCCATATACAAGACTCCTGGATTTGGCTTTGTAAGCTACTCGACCTTAATGCCTTGGTATATTCCTTATTTGTTCTTGCAGTGCTATGTTGCAATCTGGATACAAAATTAAGTTCCTGACATCGTGTTCTTATCTTCAGGCATTCCGTCTAAGTTTTCCACTAGTCCATAATGTTTCGACTGCTATCCTGCACCTACCAGGAGGGGATGAGGGCTCATGAATCGAAACAAAATGGTTCAGCTCAGCTTCACCTCCGATGGGTCCTAGCATGGTCCCTGACATGGACTCCGCGCCTCTGACTTTCCAAAGCTTCTCCGGTCTCTTCGTCATCACGGGATCCATTTCAACTCTAATGCTGCTAATAAGCATTATGAGGTCGATCCATGCCAAATGCACATGCACCGGGTTGAGACTTGAGAAAGGCTGATGTGGAAAACGGTGGCTACGGTGGAACCGAAGATGAGTCTCGTCCGTTGCAGAATGCCATGGGTAACAACCCCAGCCCTGTTCCAGAACCCTTCCCTGAAGCTGGCAGTGATAATTCCGGGGGTGTCGAAGGAAGCAGCGAAAATTTGCGGGCGTAGAGCCTAACCCGGTGCAGCAGAATGGCATGCATGATATCATCTGTGCTTGCAGGACACATTCAGATTCAGATTGAGGTGAGTAGTGTCTGAGCCTCTGAGGTGAAGGGGAACGCTAGGTGCTCACGAGACCGTCTCTTCTTATTGAAGCGATGCTGCATTCCATACCTTGGATTAGGTAGATTTAGTTATTTCTCTGCTTCCCACAATTTTGGAGAAGGAGAGATAGATGTCAGTGTGCATATTCTCTTTATACTGATACTTTGAAGTACAATACCAATGTACTAGAAGTTCTTTAATTCCATTTGTAAATTGATGGTGATTTAGACATAGGCATAGTCCTCAACATGTAACTTTGAACAAATTTATTCACAACAAATCTAATTGTATTTTTTTGAATGAGAATCTAATTGTATTATTTGCATGCATCTTACAAAGCTGAATTTTGAAGTTGGAGAAGTTCATGCTTCCAAGAACATTACCTAATAATCTGAACAGAGGCAGTACTTACATAGGTAGTGTATGACTTTAGTGAATCAGGAGACAACTAAGAATGAGCCCTGCCATTAAAAGCGTTCATGTATTAAAAGGAGTAAATAGCATAAAACTACTTTACAGGTTAGGGTTCCAAAAAACTACCAGTTTTTAATTTTTCTCAGATAACTACCAAGTGGGTGGTCGGCTGTTTCAAAAAACCCTAATGACAGAGCGTTTTTCTATTAATCGCGATTATGACAATTAGGCCCCATGCGTCAGAGCTCTAATTTTTTGACCGTTTGTTTGACCGTTAACTGGCACGTGGGACCCATATGTCAGTGTATTTCTGAAAATCAATCAGCTCCCTGAAATATTTTTAAAAAGCAATCAGGTCCCTGCATCTTTTTCCAAAAAGCAATCGGGTCCATGCTCTAGATCACAGCACCACTTGCGCAGCTCCTCTCAATGCCGCCTCGTTCGGCCGGCGAGGCGCGCCGGCAGCCGCCGGAGCTCGTCGTCGCGTGACCTGTCCTCTCTTTCCTCTTCCTCGCGCCGGCTCAAGGTGGGTCCAGGCGGGCGACGTGTTGAGTCCAGGCGGAGCTCCTTGCCAGCGGCCACCATCGACGCCTTCGACGGCCTTCTCGAGCTCGCCGCGGGCCGACGACGCGTGCAGCCTGCACCGCTGCTGGAGCATGTGCCTCCCGCTGCCGCTGCCGAGGCCGGCCTCTGCTACGGCTGGCGGAAGGTGAGGGCCAAGGTGAGGGGCGGACGCGGTGGGTGGCGGGGCGGATGCAGTGGTTGGCCGACGTGTTGGGGTCCAGGCAGGCGACGTGTTGGGGTCCAGGCGGAGCTCCTTACCCGCGGCCGCCGTCGACGCCTTCGCCGGCCTTCTCGAGCTCGCCGCAGCCGACGACGCGTACGCGTACAGCCTGCGCCGCTGCTGGAGCATGTGCCTCCCACTGCCGCTGTCGAGGCCGGCCTCTGCTATGGCCGCCGGAAGGTGAGGGGCGGACGCGGTGGCTGGCCGCTGTCGCGCCGGGAGGGTCAGTGAACGGCGACAAAGGACGGGGCATGCACGCCGGCGAGATGAGAGGAAGGGAGGCACAGAGGGATTACCCGAGAGGAGGAGGAAAAAGTGTGGAAGATACACTGACAAGTGGGCCCCACATGCCAGTTAACGGTCAAACAAACAGTCAAATAGACGGACAGTTTAGGTGTGGGCCTGACCTGTCATAAACAGGTTTAAATTTTAAGCAACGGGTATTTGGGGTTTTTTGAAACAGCCGACCACCCACTTGGTAGTTATCTGAGAAAAATTAAAAACCGGTAGTTTTTTGGAACTCTAGCCTGTAAAGTAGTAGTTTTATGCTATTTACTCGTATTAAAAGCGTTCATGTTTAGTGAACCAGGAGACAACTACTCTCTCCGTTCCAAATTACTTGTCGCACATATAGATGTATCTAGATGTATTTTTATTCTAGATACATCCATTTTAGAGACAAGTAATTTGGAACGGAGGGAGTAATAATGAACTCTAGCGCTGTCGCCGGGCTGGCCTCCCTCCCCTCCCCGCCGCCGATGCGCGCCGCCAGGCAAAGCCCAGTCGGCGTCGGCGGTGGCGGGTTTCTCACTCCTCCTTCGAGACGGCCGGAACGGGCCGTGGGGCTTCGGATGGCGGCGATGCGCGAGCGCAGGGCACGTCGGCGTGGGCGAACGTCTGGCGGTGGAGTCGTGGACGCGTGGCCCTGGCGCGATGTGCTGCGTGGTTGTGACACCCATCGCCGTCGTGGCGTCCCGATTTGGTTCAGTACGGGGCTGATTCGGGCGATGGTGGCTGCGGCGGGGGATGGCCTAGTGGCCGTCAGTGGCTCCTCCTGCTTCCATAGGTGGGTGGGGTGGCTGTTGCGCGTCTATGAGGCGAGGCGGCGCGCTCGTCCTGGATTTGGCACTGGGATCGAAGTGGGCGGCGCGGGTGGGGCAGCGGCCTGGCGTGGCTGTTGCTCCGGCCGTGGACGACGGCGCGGGGAGCTCTGGCACATGGGCGGTGGCCTCTCAGGGGCGTGGCGGATACATGGTGGCTTGGTGTGGCTTGGCAGCTCTACCCGCGGTGACGGTCGGCTTTACTCCGGCGTCGGCTTGTCTGCGGTCAGACCGTTTCGACCTTCGCTCCATCTTCTCATCGTTCAAGCAATACTTCAGTCGAAGGGTTGGCCCTCTCCCAGCTGCGGTCCATCGCTTGTCTCGCGCCCGGGGCAGCAGGACCGAGATCGTCTCGCGCCTGGCAGCAGAACCGAGCTTGTCTCGCGCCCGGCGGCAGGACCAAGCTCGCCTCGCGCCCGGTGCTTCGGGACGGGGCGATGGATGCCAGTTTTGTCCGGCCAATTGGGTCTTGCCGCTGGGGGCCGTCCAGCGGTGCGAAAGACGGGGCCTTTCCGCTCGTCTTTTTGGTTGGGGTAGCGGCGGGTCTCGTGTCTGGTGGTGTCTAGATCTTGGATGCCAGGGCGGCGGCTCTGGTGGTGGTAGCACGGTGTTTATGGGCAGAGCCCGCTGCTCGGTAATGCCCTGTGGCCATGGCCGTGTGGGCGGCGTGGCAGCCGGGGTGTGGTGTTCGGTGGCGGTGAGTGTTGGCCGGGTGAAAACATGTTCTATTTTTTGGACAGGCCGGCGGCGGCGAAGCTCATACCTTTCTTGAAGGCGCCGTCGCGTCTCTCATCGCCCTCGTGTTGCTCCAGGAGAAACTCTGGTCCTCGGATCGGGCGGCGGCGGCGCTCCGGTGTCGTATCCTTCCTAAAAGCGCCGCCTTGGGGTCCACGGATCGTCGTATGTGGCTTCATCTCTTCGTAGATAGGGTGGTGTTATTGCGCTCAGCGCCTGTGTATCCTGCCTTGGGTGCGTGCATTTGTATCGGGCAGATGATCGTTGCTTTATATATAAAGCGGGACGGAAGCCTTTTTGGTAAATAGAGATATATGTTGTCCGACTGACGTGCACATTGGTCTGTTCAGATTGGCATTACTTATGCTGCCACCAGCATATTGTTGCAGAGATGTTTTTGGGTTGGACGTATCAGTACCCAAATTGTTGAAAGAAAAATCAAATTTTCATCTAACCAATGCCAATAGTTTTGCTCTATAATATATTAAAAAAATAAATATGAAACGGCTTCTCTCACAGATAGGGACAGACAGGCAGTTGCGGTGAGATGGAGAGAGTGCATCAGTAACTTACGGATATTTCCACGTCAATGCTCCATTTTAATTATGTCGCATCTGCTAGAGTTTCTGTCGAACTCGAATCTTCGTGAGTATCTTTCAGCCGAAATATTTGATTGACTCCATCCTCCGAGCTAACAGCAGGACCATTCTTGGAGCCTCATTTGTCCGGACGAAGACAAGCTTGTTTAAGCCTTCCATTCATACAATATTGTCAATGGAACAGTCCACAGACAGCCTATTTCAACACAAAAGTATTGGCTTGCCAAATTTTCTGCCAAGACTGCTTGCTAATGATTCACCAGTATTGGCAAGTGGAAATGCAACAAAGTGGCTAACGCTATGTTTGGATGTAGACATTGAAGGGCTTGGCATTGTATTGACTCCAATGCCAAATATCCAAGGACATTGGTATTGAGTATCAATGCCAATTTTGTTGTTTGGCTGTACAAAACATTGGTGGTTGGAATCAAACGGGCTATCAATTTCAATTTTGTGTTTGGATGTAAAAAGCGTTGGATTGTGTTTGGTGGCCTACGGCACCTAGAGAAGAAGTCCTGTAGTGGCGGCGGAGTCAGGCGAGATCATGCAGCAGCTCCCAGTGGACCGGCGGCAGCACTAAAATGAGCGGCGGCTGCACCGCGAAGAGGCCACGAGCCCTCTTCTTCCCCGTTCCCCCTAGCTCCCCTCTTCACCATGTTGTCTTCTTCCCAGTGATTTCTCTCCCTCAGATCTCCTACATCTCGTCGTCCTATCTCCCTCTAGCAGCACAACCACCATGCCTCTAGGAGGCCCAGTCACGGGGAACTCACAGCCGTGGTCGACCGGCACACCACGCCATGGCCATGGCTGACCACTGCCGGAGCAATACATCTGGAGAGAGGGGCAACCGGGGAAGGAAGGGACTGGATGATTTACGGGGGCGAGGTGGAGGGTTCTGGTCAAGTCGATCCCGGGGATGGCTGGAGGGTGGCCGGAGAGCGCGCGCCGCCGGATGGTCGCCGGAGAGCGCGCCGCCGCCGCCTTGTGCGTCTCCTCGGTCTCGCACATCCTTCGGGTCTTTTCTTTCTTTATTTTCTCGTGAGGGAGAGCGAAGGGGTGAGGAATGCATCGAATACAGAGGGCTGGGGCAAAGTATTCGGAACGGGCCGGTCTAGTGTTGGGGAGCAGGTTACGATATCGTGGGCGAATACCTTACCCGAATGCCCAGGCCACCCAAACAGCTGCATTCGGGCCAGGCCAATGCCAAAGCCGAATTCTAGCACCCAATATCTACATCCAAACGGGGCGTAAGAGCATCTCCAGCATATCACAAAAATTCTTTCCCTGTAATTGGTTTTGGGAGTCTCTTAATAGTTTTGTTAGGGTTTCCAGGTGCGGTGCTTTTGCAGCTCCCCAATAAAATCATCCTGAAGCAGTATTGCGGGAGCTGCGAGGGGGGAGGAGCAGCGGCGAGGTGTGGCGGGACAGCTGTGAGGGGCAGCGGTGAAGCCAGCGGCACGTCGACGAGCGTGGGAGGTGTTTGCGCGGCAGGCCCGAGGACGAGGCGGGCTTCGGTCAGTGTTTGCTGTGGTGCGTCGAGGCGCGAATACTTCGGCAGTTGGCTCCGGCCAATGTGGATGAGATTATTAGGGGAGTTGCGCATCTTCCCCTCTATACAGGGAGGTTGGTGTCGAAAGTGCTCTTGTGAGCTCGAGCTCACATGCACCCCTCTGAAATTTTTTTGCCAACAAAAATTGATGTGTTTTTACACGTGTGCAAAATTTCGTGACAAAATGACATCCATGCAGGTCATGGCAAAGAAAAACGATGCTCCAAAATTCTTTCAAAAACAGTTTTATTGGAGCATAATTTTTCTTTTTTTGCCGAGACCTGTACAAATGTGATTTCATCGTGAAAATTGGCACACATGTGAAACACACATCAATGTTTATTGCCAAAAAAATGAATTTTTAAAATATTTTCCTATTTTACTGTAGCAAGAATGCATGTGAGCTCGAGCTCACATACTCCATGACAAAATAAATTGGTGTCTTGTTGGGGTGTTTTTTTTATCACAAAAAAATTAGGAATAGCCGATCTACTGGAGCGTGTTATTTATCCTTATACAAGGAATTTTTTGAGAAAGGCGAGTTGTTGGAGATCCTCTACCTTTCATGCAGGTGGTATCATAGCAAGTACTCTCTCCGTAAAAAAATATAAAAGCGTTTAGATCACTACGCTCTTATATTTCTTTTAAGGGGAAGTATCAGATATGCTAACTAGGGATTTTTGCTAAGGTGACATACAATTAAATGAAAGAAAGCGTTTGGTATAAATAATGTGATACTTTGTGTCATGTAAGTCATTATTTTTTTATCTAAATATCCTATTATCATATACATAACTCTTACTACGAGCAATATAGAATCATGGCCAAAAGCCAGGTAATGCCAACTTTGCGAAGCTTCCGCGTAATTTTCTTCGTATTGAGCCAACATCCATTACTGTCGTGTATTTTATTAAAAAGATCTCCATTCCAAAACCGTACATGCGCGTGGACCCTCTCGGTAAGCCAAACTTTCAGAAGGTACATCTTTTTTTTTGCGAGGGGAGAAGGTAGTACATCTTGTTCGTTCATTCATACGGTCCTTACACGCTTCAAGGTCAACAGTCAACGGATGGGTGTCTTGTTAGCTTTTATTAACGGATCTTTTTTGTCTATAGGATTCCTATCAACAGTACGGATGACTGAAACACTTGAAACTTTTTTTTTCTTTTTTTGTGGATGGGAACTTTTTCTTCTATATATGTGAGATTGAATCTAATGAAAAAAGTAAGGATTCCTCTACACTACCTTTATAACAAAATTTTCATTGACTCAAATAGTTCATGTTTTTGAAACATTTCTATCAAACAGGACTTGGTGCAAATTCAATTACATAATCGAGTACGCATTAAAGTCCTACATTTTTTGTCTTGAATATTTTGTGGAGCATCTCCAACACTTTTAGTGGGGTTGTCACTTTCCCTTGTTTTACTAGTTGGAAGAAGGAATGAGTAGATAATGGTATACAGGGTATCACTAAAAATAAAAATGCAACAAAATGAGATGGTGGTTTTCTTCAGATAAAATTGGACTAGAGCTCATATCTTAACTAGTAGCATCTCTCATTTTTTTTTGGTAAAGGGTGGGCTTTATTAACTAAAAAAATAAAGCATCAAAAGGATACAACACAATGAGCACACACCCTGCCTCTGCATAATTAGGATGCACACAGCTAACACCACAACACGCACAAAACATGCCCGCCAATAGCGAAGTCATATAAGACCAAAGCTATGGCTAAGCTAGAAAAAAGGAACAAACCCAAAGGGATCAAATCCACGGTCGACAGTCTATAGCAATGACCATATCTGCACCAACTGTCATGACACCACAAGGACAATGATATTCTTCAACAGCAACACCTTCAGGAAGTGAGCGACACTCAAGCGCTTTCGTCACCGTATCCAATCAACAACGATCAGATTCTAGATTTTCACCCTGAAGAACCAGTCTGAGCATATCCAAGCAATGCCTTCAACAAGGTAACGACACAAACATGTCGCGATTGCCAGGTATAACCAACTCAGGTGAGACCTAGGTTTTCGCCCCGGGGCTCGAGGTCGGGTACTCAAAAAGCACCATCACCGAAGTCAACCATGTGTTGCCGCCATCATTTTTCCACAATCTCAGTAGATACATGCGATGGGTTAGAAAACCAACCGCCGCCGCTGTGCAACTATATCCTCTGCGTCAAGTCGATGTCCATAAGTTGCATCTTACCGTTGAAGACAACTACCAGATCTAGAGAGTGAAACCCTCACAAAGAACTTTTCGTGACCACCACAATCCGTAGTGAGGCGGCCGCCAAAGGTCGGAGTGGTCAACACGAACCAACACCACCGACAGAGCACACCAGCATTGCTTGCCACCCCATTGGAAAGAGCCCTGCCAAGATCCGTCGACCCAAGTTTTGGCACGGACGGATCTTAGACACGAAAGGAAGATTCGTCCGGTGACCAAGATACCGGGCGCTGCAGCCCGACTAGCCACTGCACTGTCCCGTTGGCCAGCAAGTGTTGTCGTAGGTGCCAGCAACGGCACGTGCCAAGCACGATGAACTGGCTGATCCACGCCACCACACATAGAGTAGGCTGGAACCTGCCGGATCTGATGGGCATGCGCCGCCGCCTAGGATCTGGACGCATCCTTGCTGGACCTAGCTGGCCCGCGCCACCACAAGCAGCCCTCAACTCCTCGGTAGTAAAGGTCCTATCATCTGCGCAAAAGGCAGTATGTGGACACACCACCGTAGAGCAAGTCGTGCCTGTGCAGAAGCATGAACGGATCTGACCCCAGGGAAGAACACCACCACTAAGCACGCTACTTTAGGTAGGGGGCCCGCCGGTGCCGGCGACAATGGCCAGGAGAGACACGGATGGGGGTTCGAGGATTTAGGGTTGGGGTGGCCTCTGTCCATAACACATAAATACATATGCAGACATGTAAAATTAATCAAATAAATAATCATGACGAATAATTACGCATGTTCGAATCATGTTATATTGACATGATGTCCACAATAAAGAAGACAAGCATACATTGTATCTAACGGCAAATAAATGACTCAAAATGATTGATATCATTGCATACACTCAAGTATTAAGTAATTAAACAGAGGGACAAGCAATGCCGGAATAAGCTGTGCCGAGGATGGCACATGGGAGACAAGGCAGCTGGAGAGTCAACCGAATGCTCCTTTCTTCCCTTCCCCATCCTCCCTCCCTCCTTCTCCCCCATCACCCTTCCGATGTTCCTCTCCTGCCCCGCCTCGCTCCCCCGGCGGCCTCCCTCCCCATGCCGTCGTCCCCTTTTGCCTCCTCCTCCCTCCTTGCTGGCGCCACATCTGGTATCCTTGCTTCGCGTTCGGCCCGCCTGGATCTCGCTTCTGGGCGCTCGCCGCGGATGAGGATTCCTCCTCTAATTCGAAGGTTGCTCCGGCGCGGGGCTCGCCGGTGCCACCGCTGGCCGCCAGGGCGTCCGTGCGCGCCCAGAAATTGGCCCATGGGGGCCAGGGCCGGCCGGTGGCTTCCCGGAGGAGGGCTATGGCTGGCTGCGGATTGGTCATCATCGTCGCAAATCTGGTAAGTTTCCTATTCCCTCTCCTACAGGTGGCTCCCTTGCTGTGTTGCCTGTGGGGGAGGTGGTGGTCGCTGGCGTGCTCTACTCTCCGGAGTCTGATGCATCTGCGTCTGCGGCTCCCCCCTCTCCTCTGGCCGCGGTGATGGCGCCGGTGTCACTTGGCTCGTCCAACGCTGGGTGGGCGGCGGATGTGCTAATCCTAGATCGAGATCGGGCTTCGGGCGCTAGCAGGCCCCGGGCTCAGGTGGGCCTGGTGGCTCCTGGGTCGGCCTGTGGGTCGCAGCACGCTGTCCCCCCTCTCGCTTCGCTGGCTGCCTTTCCTCCCCTCCCCTTAGTGGGCCTTGGACAACTGGTAGTGGCCATTGTTCCTCCCACCTCTTCTTCGGCCCATTTGTCTTTCCCGGCCCAGGTGGGCTCGGCTCGGTCGGGCTATTTATGGGTGAGGAGGGGATCCTCTCCCCCATTTCTAGGGTTTCCGGCATCTGCCACGGATATTCACAAGTTTCGCTTCCCCATCCGCCGCTACCTCAGATCTACTCCTCCCCCTCCCCTCTCCCTCTCCTTCGCGGCGGCCCTCACCCTGGACAAGTCTAGGGGCTCCTCGAGCGAGGCCCTGTCGGGGAGTAAGCGTCCGCGCGAGGATCCGCCTGGTTCTGGGGCGGATATGGCCTATGAGGCCGCTCTTCGCTCCAAGCTGGAGGTCGAGCGGGTGTCGCGCTAGCAGGTGGCCCGCGACTGTGAGGCGTGGGCAGCGGGGCCAGCGTGGCTTCAGCGTGATGTGCAGGCTCGGGCGGTAGCTGGATCTGGCACTCTTGTGGTTGGATCTGGCGCCATGGGTCCGCCAGTGGCGGATCCGTGGGAGGTGGCGGCTGCGGGAGGAGCTGCTGGCTCGTCCTCCTGGGGGCAGCGCCCGGCTCGGCTCAGGATCCGGTGGCTCCGCCATGGCAGCCTCTGCCGCCTCGCTCCTCTAGTGTCGGTGTTGGTTCCTCCTGTCCCCCGCCTCGCTCCTTCTCGGGATCCTCCTCGCCGCAGTTCAAGCCTCGGCATTCTCGGCTCTCAGGCCCTGCCTCATCTCCCTCGGGGCTTGGTAATGGCATTCTTCCTTCCCCGACTCCTCCCCGCCAGGGCTCCAGCGCTCCAAATCCTCCCGCATCCCTCACCTGTTTTGCTTGCCACCAGCCTGATCATTTCCAATCTAGATGTCCCAACCCCCCGTTTTGCCTGATCTGTCGCTCTGAGGGCCATCTGACGGTGGATTGCCAGAATAGGATCAAACCCCTGCCTTTGTTCATTTTGGGACGGGTCTCCCTGGATGCTCTTTCTTTGCTCTGGACAGTGATCTCTCGGTGGTTGCCGTGGCCCCGTCGCTCTCGAATGCTGCCATTGTCTCGGTTCAGGAGCAAAAGATATCTCCTCAGACCCTGCTGGAAGGCCTCATGATTTGGGATGAGGGCGGTTGGGACTGGCAAATCCGGCAGCTCTCTGAGTTCGAGTTTGCGGTTGTGTTTCCCTCCAAGGATTGCTTAAGGATATTTCCTCGTGCACTAGCTTCACCCTCCCTTTCAATCAGCTAGTGGTGTCTGTCAACGCTGCGACTTGTGGTGCAAAGGTGGTGGGCCCGCTTTCTCAGATTTGGGTGCTAGTCGATGATGTTTCGGTGGGTCTGCGTTCGGTCTCGTTAATGATGGCTTTTGGGGTCCTGATTGGTAAACCTGTTGCGGTGGACCCTGAATCCGTGGAGAAAATTGGTCTGATGCGTCTCAAGATCTTGTGTGTTGACTCTTTTTGTGTTCGTGGTGCTGTGGATGTTTTCCCCTCTACTAATGGTGTTCGGCGGCGAGTTAGGGTGGAGGGTGCTGAGGCTTTCCAGGCCCCACCCCCACCTCCTCCTAGCTCCGCTAATCCTGGCAATGAAAAGAATGAGGGTGGTTCGGCTGGTGGGCAAAATCCTAGTGGGGCCTCTGATCCTCGTTTCACTCAGTCTGAATGGGATATCCTGGAACCGAACGAGCGGGAACTGTTCAAATCCAATGCCCCGGTGGGCGCGGCTCAGAAGGACATGATGGAGGCTCCTGCTGTGGATGGGGTGAACCTGGATGATGCTGGCCATGTTAAATCTACTGCCAAGGGAACACCTATCTCTAGAGTTTGCTCCAACTTGGCAGTCTATCCCATGTCTCCGTCTTTCACCGATATTGAAGATATGCTTGCGCCTCCTCTCCGTCCTGCAGAGCCCACCTCTTCCAAGAAGAAGAAGACTTCTATCATGAAATATTCGGCTAAGAGTAGGGCCTCCTCGGGATCCAAGCAGTCTATGACGGGCATCTGTCGCCGGCTGGATAAGGACTTGGCGGCCGCGTCGGGTTCTGGCCCTGTCTCCATTTCTCCTGTGGCGCGCTCCCCCATGCTCTATCCGTCTGCTTCCATGGCGCACAAGGGGCGGTGTGTCCGGGACTCCGGCGAGCCGATCGCTCTGCGGGTGGAGCGCCGTGCTGCGGCTAAGGATCTTCCCCCCAAGGTACAGTCTCCCCCCATCCTCCCTCTTCGGCACTGATTCGATTGGTTATGCCTTCTCTTTCGAATGATCATCTCTTGCATATTTTATCGGATGTTGGTGTTTCTCTTGATGCTGGGGTGGGGTCCCCCTCTCGTATTCTTTCTATTATTAGGGCCAAAGAGTTGGCCCAGGTGGCCATTGCCAAGGCCAAGGAGGCCACGGCTAGTGTCGCTCCGGGAGCTGCTTGTGCGTGCGGGGGGGGGGGGGTGATGTTGGTTGTGGCCAGTCGCCCCCCCCCCCCCCCCCCCCCCGCCCTGCTAAAAGGGGTCCGTCAAAGCGTGCTAAATCCTACATTGCCCCTTGCAGGTCGAGTCTTCGGATCAAAAATCTTAATTTCAAATGAAAGCCTTATTCTGGAATATTAGAGGTTTTGGTGCTAGGGGAGCTGAGACCAAATCAGGACGTTGTGCGGAGCGAAAACATGGATATCTTAGGGTTGGTTGAAACTTCTAAAGAGTCTTTTTCTCCTAATGTGCTTTCTGCGATTGCGGGCATGGATAGATTTGGTTAGCACTTTCTTCCTTCTTCTGGTCACTCTGGAGGTATTCTCATTGGCTCCAAGCGGGATGTGTTTGATTTTGTTGCCTTTGACCATGGTATTTTCGGGGCGAGCATTGTAGTGCATCATCGTCGTCTCAATACCTTATGGGAATTTATGGTTGTCTACGGCCCTGCAGACCATTCTCTTTCTCTTGTTTTCCTTGATGAGCTGTCTATTGAGATTCATTCGTGCTCTATCCTGTCTTAATTGGAGGAGATTTAAACCTCTTGCGGGTCCCTTCGGATAAGAACAACCACAACTTCTCCTGGACTCTTGCTAATGCTTTTAATGACTTCATCAGCAATTGTGCCATTCACGAGCTCCCTCGGGTGGGGGCTCGCTTCACCTGGGCTAATCATCAACCAAACCCGGTCCGGTCGGTGCTATATCGAGCCTTCATATGTCCCAGGTGGGATTCTCTCTTTCCTTGTGCGTCTCTGAAAGCTAAGCCTGTGGTTGGTTTGGATCATACTCCCCTCGTCCTGGATGCTGGCCTTTCTCTGTCTACGACCACCTCTCGCTTCCAATTCAAACCCTCCTGATTTCCCTCCTCCTTTCCCGGTCCCCTCGCTCCTTTGGCCCCATGGATGACTGGCATAAATGTTCCTATGAGCTGCATAAATTTCTCAGGGGTTGGGCACGTAAAAGAGTTGTGGAGTGATAACCCACAAGTATAGGGGATCGCAACAGTTTTCGAGGGTAGAGTATTCAACCCAAATTTATTGATTCGACACAAGGGGAGCCAAAGACTATTCTCAACTTTTAGCAGCTGAGTTGTCAATTCAACCACACCTGGAAACTTAGTATCTGCAGCAAAGTGTTTAGTAGCAAAGTAATATGATAGTGGTGGTAACGGTAACAAAAGTAAAGACAACAAACATAATGTTTTTGGTATTTTGTAGTGATTGTAATAGTAGCAACGGAAAAGTAAATAAGCGAGAACCAGTATATGGAAAACTCGTAGGCACCTGATTAGTGATGGATAATTATGCCGGATGCGGTTCGTCATGTAACAGTCATAACATAGGGTGACACAGAACTAGCTCCAGTTCATCAATGTAATGTAGGCATGTATTCCGTATATAGTCATAGGTGCTTATGGAAAAGAACTTGCATGACATATTTTGTCCTACCCTCCCGTGGCAGCGGGGTCCTATAGGAAACTAAGGGATATTAAGGCCTCCTTTTAATAGAGAACCGAAACAAAGCATTAGCACATAGTGAATACATGAACTCCTCAAACTATGGTCATCACCGGGAGTGGTCCCGATCATTGTCACTTCGGGGTTGCCGGATCATAACACATAGTAGGTGACTATAGACTTGCAAGATAGGATCAAGAACTCACATATATTCATGAAAACATAATAGGTTCAGATATGAAATCATGGCACTCGGGCCCTAGTGACAAGCATTAAGCATAGCAAAGTCATAGCAACATCAATCTCAGAACATAGTGGATACTAGGGATAAAACCCTAACAAAACTAACTCGATTACATGATAAATCTCATCCAACCCATCATCGTCCAGCAAGCCTACGATGGAATTACTCACACACGGCGGTGAGCATCATGAAATTGGTGATGGAGGATGGTTGATGATGACGACGGCGATGAATTCCCCTCTCCAGAGCCCCGAACGGACTCTAGATCAGCCCTCCCGAGAAAGATTAGGGCTTGGCGGCGGCTCCATATCGTAAAACGCGATGATTTCTTCTCTCTGATTTTTTCTCCCGGAAAGCCAATATATGGAGTTGGAGTTGGCGTCGGAGGGCCACCAGTGGACCCACGAGGTAGGGGCGCGCCCTAGGGGGGGCGCGCCCCCCACCCTCGTGGACAGGGTGTGGGCCCCCTGGTCTTCATCTTTGGCGAGGATTTTTTATTATTTATTCTAAGATATTCCGTGGAGTTTCAGGTCATTCCGAGAACTTTTGTTTTCTGCACATAAAACAACATCATGGCAATTCTGCTGAAAACAGCGTCAGTCCGGGTTAGTTCCATTCAAATCATACAAGTTAGAGTCCAAAACAAGGACAAAAGTGTTTGGAAAAGTAGATACGACGGAGACGTATCAACTCCACCAAGCTTAAACCCTTGCTTGTCCTCAAGAAATTCAGTTGACAAACTGAAAGAGAAAAAGAAAAACTTTTACAAACTCTGTTTGCTCTTGTTGTTGTAACATGAAAAGCCAGCATTCAAGTTTCAGCAAATATTATGAACTAACCATACTCACAATAACACATAGGTCTCACAATTACTCATATCAATAGCTTAATCAGCTAGCGAGCCATAATAATAAAACTTGGATGACAACACTTTCTCAAAATAATCATAACATGATAGAACAAAATGGTATCTCGCTAGCCCTTTCTGAGACCGCAAAACATAAATGCAGAGCACCTTTAAAGATCAAGGACTGACTAAACATTGTAATTCATGGTAAAAGAGATCCAGTCAAGTCATACCCAATATAGACCAATAATAATGAATGCAAACGACAATATGCTCTCCAGCGGGTGCTTTTAATAAGAAGGGTGATGACTCAACATAAAAGTAAATAGATAGGCCCTTCGTAGAGGGAAGCAGGGATTTGTAGAGGTGCCAGAGCTCGATTTTGAAATAGAGATAAATTATATTTTGAGAGGCATACTTTCATTGTCAACATAACAACTAAGAGACGACGATATCTTCCATGCTAAACAAATTATAGGCGGTTCCCAAACAGAATGATAAAGTTTACACTCCCCCTCCTCCACAAGCATCAATCCATGGCTTGCTCGAAACAACGAGTGCCTCCAACATTCAACGGGTCCCAGGGGGAGTTTTGTTTGCAATTATTTTGATTTAGTTTGCATAAAGCATGGGACTGGGCATCCCGGCGACCAGCCATTTTCTCGTGAATGAGGAGCGGAGTCCACTCCTCTTGAGAATAACCCGCCTAACACGGAAGATAAGGGCAACCCTAGTTGACATCTGAGCTATTCGAGCATGCAAAACAGAATGTTTATTTGAAGGTTTAGAGTTTGGCATATACAAATTTACTTGGAACGGTAGGTAAATACCGCATATAGGTAGGTATAGTGGACTCATATGGAACAACTTTGGGGTTTAAGGAGTTTGGATGCACAAGCAGTATTCCCGCTTAGTACAGGTGAAGGCTAGCAAAAGACTAGGAAGCGACCAACTGAGAGAGCGACAACAGTCATAAACATGCATTAAAATTAATTTACACCGAATACAAGCATGAGTAGGATATAATCTACCATGAACTTAAATATCATGAAGGCTATGTTGATTTGAGTCAACTACATGCGTGAACATGTGCCAAGTCTAGTCACTCAATTCATTTAGAGGAGGATACCATCCCATCATACCACATCATAATCATTCTAATAGCATGTTGGCACGCGAGGTAAACCATTATAACTCATAGCTGATCAAGCATGGCACAAGCAACTATAATCTATAAATGTCATTGCAAATATGTTTACTTCATAATAGCTGACTCAGGAACGATGAATCATCATATTTACAAAAACAAGAGAGGTCGAGTTCATACCAGCATTTCCCATGTCAGTCAGTCCATCATATATCATCATTATTGCCTTTCACTTGCACGACCGAACGATGTGTATAATAATAAGAGTGCACATGCATTGGACTAAGCTGGAATCTGCAAGCATTCAACTCAAGAGAGAAGACAAGTAATATGGGCTCTAAGTTAAATAAACAATCATGCATATAAGAGCCACTAAACAATTTAATCATGGTCTTCTCCTACTGACCCCCCAAGAAAAGAAAAGAAAATAAAACTATTTACACCGGAAAGCTCCCAACAAGCAAAAGAAGAACGGGAAATCTTTTTGGGTTTTCATTTTAATTTCTACTACAAGCATGGAAATTAAACTAACTAATTTTTTGTTTTTTCTCAAGATTTATCAAGCACACAAGAAGAAAATTAGAAAAAGAAATTTAAACTAGCATGGATATACAGTGAAAGAGTATGAGCACCGACATCTAGCAATGAGTGTGTGTGAACATGAATGTAATGTCGGTGAGAAATACGTACTCCCCAAGCTTAGGCTTTTGGCCTAAGTTGGTCTATTGCCAAGGATAGTCTGGCGGATACCCGTAGGTGAAGCCAGGGTCACACTGCGATGAAGAAAAGTTGGGATCATAATGTGATGAAGAGGACTCTGACTGCCACTGGCTGGCAACCGCCTCAGGATCCCAAGAATAAACAGACTGTCATGGAGGCTCATCTTGTGGCTCCGAATCCAGGGCTGTTGCAGGATTCCGATAGGCTTGAATGGCCGCCCACGGGACGATGCGAGAACCTACAGACAAGTTAAACAAAGAGGGAGCAGGCAAAGTAATAGCCTCAGGGTGATGTTTATCAAAGTATAATTTATATTTGAGCTCCCCTTCACGACTCTTAACAAGAAAGTCATGCACCAGCATACTCTTATAATCTAAATAAGCACGGGGCAACGATGTTCCTTCTTTCTCCTCATGCCTAATAGGTAATTCAAAATATTCAGCTAGGCCTGAAGCATAAATGCCTCCAAAGATGGGGTCCTTAGTACGGTTCAGACTTAACCGTCTAGCAACAATTCCACCCATACTAACAGAGTTATTGCGGTGTAAACCATGGAGCAAAATAATAATATCAGGAACACTAAGGTTTCCAGAGTTCCTGCGTCCAATCAAGCAATGACTAGCAAATAAGGCAAAGTAGCGTAAAACGGGAAAATGTGTGCTAGTAATCCTTGCATCAGAAACCTTCCTGGTTTCTCCCAATGTGATAGTGTTAATAAAAGCTTCTACTTCGCTACGGTGTGGTTCATCCAAGGTGCCCTCAAAGGTTCTTTTGCAAACCTCGCAAAATTCAGCTAATGGCATCTCCTTAACAACGTCATATAAATGAAACTCTACTGATGGAGGTGATTTCTTAGGGAAAAAGTAGAAGTTTTGCACAAAAGTATTTGTGAGTAAGAGATACTGATGACGTTGGTCACGGAGGAAGTCGGTGAGGCCAGCATTCTTGATCAATAAATAGAAATCCTCATAAATCCCGGCTCTCCTCAAGAAGGCATCGGAAGGCCATTCACACGACCAGACCTCCGCGGTGCGAGGCAAATTAAATTTGGGCTTCTGCACTTCTTCCTTTTGTTTTTCCTTCGAGCTTCGGTTCGACGAGCCCCTCAAAAGTCTCTTCATTATTTTCAAGGAACAATCTCCCCAAGCAGTTTTGCGAGAGGTGCTTTGAGCAAGGAGATCGAAAATCACAGCAACGGGGGCTGGAACTCGTGCTTGAGTTGGTTTTTCGTGTTTGTGTGAGGCAGAGGAAGAAGATGGGTGCAGGGATAAGTGGAGGAGGGCCACCGTGGGCCCACGAGGTAGGGGGCGCGCCCAGGGGGGTAGGGCGTTCCCTCCACCCTCGTGGCCAGGTGGCAGCTCCCCCCGCGGTAATTTTTGCACAGTAAATCCTCAAATATTCCTGAAAAATCATATTAAATTGGCATGGCCTTCTGAGGACTTTTATTTTCGGGATATTTTTATATTGCATGGATATGTCAGGGAACAGACAGAAAAATACTATTTTACTTTATTTCTACTAAATAACAGAAAATATAAAGAGGGTACAGAAGGTTGTGCTTCTAGTTTCATCCATCTCGTGATCATCAAAATGAACCCACTAACAAGGTTGATCAAGTCTTGTTAACAAACTCATTCCGAATAACACGGAACCAGAGAAATTTCGAATCACACTAAGTTACCTCAACGGGGATATGAAAATCCCCAACAATAAGAATATCATACTTTTTCTTGACAGTAGGGAGAGGAAATTCAAAACCTCCAAATATAATCGATGGAATTTTTCCAATAGAGTTGATACTATAAACTTGAGGTTATTTCCTCGGGAAGTGTACCGTGTGCTCATTACCATTAACATGAAAAGTGACATTGCCTTTGTTGCAATCAATGAAAGCCCCTGCAGTATTAAGGAAAGGACTTCCAAGAATAATAGACATACTATCATCCTCGGGAATATCAAGAATAACAAAGTCCATTAAAATAGTAACGTTTGCAACTACAACAGGCACATCCTCACAAATACCGACAGGTATAGCAGTTGATTTATCAGCCATTTGCAGAGATATTTCAGTAGGTGTCAACTTATTCAAGTCAAGTCTACGATACAAAGATAGGGGCATAACACTAACTCCGGCTCCAAGATCACATAAAGCAGTTTTAACATAATTTATCTTAATGGAGCATGGTATAGTAGGTACTCCTGGATCTCCAAGTTTTTTTGGTATTCCACCCTTAAAAGTATAATTAGCAAGCATGGTGGAAATTTCAGCTTCCGGTATCTTTCTTTTATTAGTAATGATATCCTTCATATACTTAGCATAAGAATTTGTTTTGAGCACATCAGTTAATTGCATACGCAAAAAGATGGGTCTAATCATTTTAGCAAAGCTCTCAAAATCCTCATCATCCTTTTTCTTGGATGGTTTTGAAGGAAAAGGCATGGGTTTCTGAACCCATTGTTCCCTTTCTTTACCATGTTTCCTAGCAACGATGTCTCTTTTATCATAACGTTGATTCTTTGATTGTGGGTTATCAAGATCAATAGCAGGTTCAACTTCTACATCATTATCATTACTAGGTTGAGCATCATCATGAACATCATCATTAATATTATCACTAGGTTCATGTTCATTACCAGATTGTGTTTCAGCATCAGACATAGAGATATCATTTGGATTCTCAGGTGGTTCAGCAATAGGTTCACTAGAAGTTTGCAAAGTCCTATCATTTTTCTTTTTCTTCCTTTTAGAAGAACTAGGTACATCAATATTATTTCTCTGAGAATCTTGCTCGATTCTCTTAGGGTGGCCTTCTGGATACAAAGGTTCCTGAGTCATTCTACCAGTTCTAGTAGCCACTCTAACAGCATAATCATTTTTCTTACTATTCATTTCATCAAGCACTTCTTTCTGAGCTTTAAGTACTTGTTCTACTTGAGTGGTAACCATAGAAGCATGTTTGCTAACAAGTTTAAGTTCACCTCTAATATTAGCCATAAAATCACCCAAGCGTTTAATCATAAAGGTATTCTGTTTTAACTGTCTACCAAAATAAGCATTAAAGTCATCTTGCTTAAACATAAAGTCATCAAACTCATCCAAGCACTGACTAGCAATTTTAGTAGGAGGGACTTCAGTTTTATCATATCTATAGAGAGAATTTACCTTTACTACCTGTGTCGGGATATCGGGATCAGGAGGTTCTTCAGTGAATAAGGAATTGAGATCATATACTTCTTCAACAGGCGGTAAATTCCTAACATCTTCGGCTTTAATACCTTTTTCTTTCATAGATTTCTTTGCCTCTTGCATATCTTCGGGACTGAGAAATAGAACACCCCTCTTCTTCGGAGTTGGTTTAGGAATAGGCTCAGTAATTGGCTCTGGAGCTGGCTCAGGAGGTGGCTCACGAGGTGCCCAATTATTTTCATTTGTCAACATATTATTCAATAGAATTTCAGCTTCATCCGGTGTTCTTTCCCTGAAAAGAGAACCAGCACAACTATCCCGGTAATCTCTGGAAGCATCGGTCAGTCCATTATAAAAGATATCAAGTATTTCAGGTTTCTTAAGTGGATGATCAGGCAAAGCATTAAGTAACTTGAGAATCCTCCCCCAAGCTTGTGGGAGACTCTCTTCTTCAATTTGCACGAAGTTGTATATTTCCCTTAAGGCAACTTGTTTCTTATGAGCAGGAAAATATTTAGTAGAGAAGTAATAAATTATATCTTGGGGACTACGCACACAACCAGGATCAAGAGAGTTAAACCATATCTTAGCATCACCCTTTAATGAGAACGGAAATATTTTGAGTAAGGGCCCGTTCGGAAGCAGTCCACGAGCTGGCTTCCGTCATTCGCTCCGAGAAGCCGCACTGAACGACTCCACTTCGAGAATCTGGCTCCGCAGAGACGAGGATTCGGCAGTGCAAAAATCGCGGAGACGAGAAGCTGCCCAGGCCCAGCTTCGCAAATATCAGAAGCGTGAGTTGCCCAAAATTATGGTAGCAATGCCACCCCGAAGTAACTACTCAAATCGTTTTCCTCCACGTCTCCTCTGCTCTCGCAACCCCTCTTCTCGTACTCTACTCGTACAGAAACGAACGGGGCGACCTCCTCTCTGCTGTCGCAACCCTAGCCGCCGCCCTGTCGTCGGTCGGCCGCGGCGTCGCCGCGCCGTCGTGCCGCCGTCCGCCGCCGCCCCTCGGATCTACACCCCACCCCGCATGTCTTCGCCAATCGCCGCTCCAGCAGTCGCCCAAAGTCCCCGTGGTGTTGTCTCCCCATCTGTCGCCACTCCCTCCGTTGGTCGCCGCTGGCAGCTGCACGGAATAGAGCTCCTGACGGGCCTGGCCCGCACTTCCCCACCGAACTGTGCCTTGAAATAAGTCCCACTGTATGGCCGAGCAGGCCACATCAGCCTGGTTTTGTGGGCTACCAGCCCTGCCTGCGATAGGAGCCATAGCAAGCAGCCGAATGGATCGCTCCTCCTTCAAGAAGCCAGCTCGCTCGATGAGAAGCTCGAGCCAGTGATTTTTGGAAGCTGGGGCGCTTCCAAATGGGGCCTAAATAAAGGTAGCGTGATCTCTCATCATTAGTAAACAGGGCGGCTATATCATTTAACTTAGTAAGATGTGCCACAACAGTTTCAGATTCATAGGCATAGAAAGGATCAGATTCAACCAAAGTAATTATATCTGGATCAACAGAAAATTCATAATAATCCTTATCGGGAACACAGACAGGTGAAGTAGCAAAAGCAGGGTCGGGTCTCATTCTATCTCTAAGAGATTCTTTACTCCATTTAACTAGCAGCCTCTTAAGTTCGTATCTATCCTGGCAAGCAAAAATAGCTGCAGAAGATTCTGCATCAAAAAGATAACCCTCAGGAATAGCAGGCATATTTTCATCATCACTATCATCATCGTATTCAGATTCAATAATTTCTCTTTCTCTAGACCTAGCAATTTGTTCATCTAGAAATTCACCAAGGGGCATAGTAGTATCAAGCATAGAAGTAGTTTCATCATAAGTATCATGCATAGCAGAAGTGGCATCATCAATAACATGCGACCTATCAGAATTCATAGCAGTAGCAAGTTTAGGTGTCGCAAGCTTACTTCTAACGAAAGGAGAATCTAGTGCAGAGCTAGATGGCAGTTCCTTACCTACCCTCGTAGTTGAGGGCAAAATAGTAGTTCAATCGTCTTTCAAGTTCTTCATAGTGTCCAGCAGATATAAATCCCAAGTGACTCAAAGAATAGAGCTATGCTCCCCGGCAACGGCGCCAGAAAAAGGTCTTGATAACCCACAAGTATAGGGGATCACAACAGTTTTCGAGGGTAGAGTATTCAACCCAAATTTATTGATTCAACACAAGGGGAGCCAAAGAATATTCTCAAGTATCAGCAGCTGAGTTGTCAATTCAACCACACCTGGAAACTTAGTATCTGCAGCAAAGTGTTTAGTAGCAAAGTAATATGATAGTGGTGGTAACGGTAACAAAAGTAAAGACAGCAAAAGTAATGTTTTTGGTATTTTGTAGTGATTGTAACAGTAGCAACGGAAAAGTAAATAAGCGAGAACCAGTATATGGAAAACTCGTAGGCACTGGATTAGTGATGGATAATTATGCCGGATGCGGTTCGTCATGTAACAGTCATAACATAGGGTGACACAGAACTAGCTCTAGTTCATCAATGTAATGTAGGCATGTATTCCGTATATAGTCATACGTGCTTATGGAAAAGAACTTGCATGACATCTTTTGTCCTACCCTCCCGTGGCAGCGGGGTCCTATAGGAAACTAAGGAATATTAAGGCCTCCTTTTAATATAGAATCGGAACAAAGCATTAGCACATAGTGAATACAACAACTCCTCAAACTATGGTCATCACCGGGAGTGGTCCCGATTATTGTCACTTTGGGGTTGCCGGATCATAACACATAGTAGGTGACTATAGACTTGCAAGATAAGATCAAGAACTCACATAAATTCATGAAAACATAATAGGTTCAGATCTGAAATCATGGCACTCAGGCCCTAATGACAAGCATTAAGCATAGCAAAGTCATAGCAACATCAATCTCAGAACATAGTGGATACTAGGGATCAAACCCTAACAAAACTAACTCGATCACATGATAAATCTCATCCAACCCATCACCGTCCAGCAAGCCTACGATGGAATTACTCACGCACGGCGGTGAGCATCATGAAATTGGTGATGGAGGATGGTTAATGATGACAACAGCGACGAATTCCCCTCTCCGAAGCCCCGAACGGACTCCAGACCAGCCCTCCCGAGAGAGATTAGGGCTTGGCGGAGGCTCCGTATCGTAAAACGTGATGATTTCTTCTCTCTGATTTTTTTCTCCCGAAAGCCAATATATGGAGTTGGAGTTGGCGTCGGAGGGCCACTAGGGGGCCCACGAGGTAGGGGGGCGCGCCCTGGGGGGGTAGCGCCCCCCACCCTCGTGGACAGAGTGTGGGGCCCCTGGTCTTCTTCTTTGGCGAGAATTTTTTATTATTTATTCTAAGATATTCCATGGAGTTTCAGGTCATTCTGAGAACTTTTGTTTTCTGCACATAAAACAACATCATGGCAATTCTGCTGAAAACAGTGTCAGTCCGAGTTAGTTTCATTCAAATCATACAAGTTAGAGTCCAAAACAAGGGAAAAAGTGTTTGGAAAAGTAGATATGACGGAGACGTATCATGGAGGTCCACAAGGAGAAATGCTTTTTAGAGTCCCAAATCTCGGGCTTGGATCTGAATGCTGATTTGAATGGCCTCTCAGATCAAGAGTGGGCAGTCAGGTATAGTTTAGAAGCCTCTCTGATGCAGTTGCATCAGCAGGCAGAGACTTATTGGCGTCAGCGTGGCACTCTTAACTAGACTCTCATGGGCGACGCTCCAACGGCCTATTTCTTTGCCATTGCCAATGGTAGATGGAGAAGATGCTTTATTGATAGCCTCATCATTAACAGTGTTAGGACCTCGGACCAGTCTCTCATCTCTGCCCACTCATGGATTTCTTCTCTTATCTTCTGCAGGCAAAGCAGGAGAGTGAGTTATCGATTTCCACTCCTTCTGGGATTCCGGCAACATGATCTCTCCTGCTAAGAATGGAGGTTTAATGGTTCCCCTTTTGGATGAGGAGATTTGGGACATCATTAACACGGCAAATCTGAATTCTGCCTCTGGCCCTAATGGTTTCTCTACTCCCTTTTTTAAGAAGTTTTGGCCCCAGCTTCGGAGGCTGGTGTGCAAAATCTTTCAAGGTTTCTGTCTTGGGACTGCGGACATCTCGCGTCTTAATAACGTTGTCATTACCCTTATCCCTAAAGTGAAAGCTGCTGAGCTCATTTCCGAGTTTAGACCTATTGCCCTTATTAATAATTTTGCCAAGTTTCCAGCGAAAGGCTTTGCCAACCGTCTCACACCGATTGCTAATAGAACTATTAGTCAGTTTTAGTCTACCTTCATCAGGGGCCGTTTTATTCTCGATGGGATTCTTTTCCTCCATGAGATTGTGCATGACCTTAAGATCCGTAAATCTAAAGCAGTGATTCTTAAGATGGACTTTGGGAAAGCGTATGACTCGGCTAGCTGGCTTTTTCTTCGAAAGGTGCTCCTTGCCAAGGGCTTTGATGGAGCCTATGTGCACAGGGTTATATAGTTGGTCTCAGGGGGGGCACACAGCGGTCTCTGTTAATGGTCAGATCAGTAATTATTTTGCCAATGGTCGGGGCCTATGGCAAGGTGATCCTGCTCCCCCTATCTTGTTCAACTCTGTCGCAGATGCCTTATCTCGTATCCTTTCCCGAGCGGCTGCTTACGGTCACATCTTCACCATCATCTCTCACCTCATTCCGGATGGGGTCACCCACCTCCAGTATGCGAACGACATGATTATTATGGTTGAGTTGAATGACTCCTGCCTCACTCACCTCAAGTTTATTCTTCTCTGCTTTGAGGCCTTGTCGGGTGATACATCTCCAATGTATCTATAATTTTGATGGCTCCATGCTATTATATTGTCAATCTTGGATGTTTTATATGCATTTATATGCTATTTTATATGATTTTTGGGACTAGCCTATTAACCTAGAACCCAATGCCGGCTTCTGTTTTTCCTTGTTTTTGAGTTTTACAGAAAAGAAATACCAAACGGAGTCCAATTGAGAAGACAATTTTTGTGGATTTTTTTATGGACCAGAAGAAGCCCCCGAAGCAAAAGAGTTGGGCCAGAAGAGTCCCGAGCCATCCATGAGGGTGGAGGGCATGCCCTAACCCCTGGGCGCACCCCCTACCTCGTGGATGACTCAGAGACCCCCCTGACATGAGACCGATGCCAAAAATTCCTATAAATACAGAAACCCGTGAAATGAAACCTAGATTGGGAGTTCCGCCACCGCAAGCCTCTGTAGCCACCAAAAACCAATCGGGACCCTATTCTGGCAGCCTGCCGGAGGGGGGGGAATCATCACTGGTGGCCATTTTCATCATCCCGACGCTCTCCATGACGAGGAGGGAGTAGTTCACCCTCGGGGCTGAGGGTATGTACCAGTAGCTATGTGTTTGATCTCTCTCTCTCTCTCTTTCTCTTTCTCTGTCTCTCTTGCTCTTGATTTAGCATGATCTTGATGTACCGCGAGCTTTGCTATTATAGTTGGATCTTATGATGTTTCTCCCCCTCTACCTTCTTGTAATGGATTGAGTTTTCCCTTTGATGTTATCTTATCAGATTGGATCTTTAAGGATTTGAGAACACTTGATGTATGTCTTGCATGTGCTTATCTGTGGTGACAATGGGATATTCACGTGACCTACTTGATGTATGTTTTGGTGATCAACTTGCGGGTTCAGTGACCTTGTGAACTTATGCATAGGGGTTGGCACACATTTTCGTCTTGACTCTCCAGTAGAAACTTTGGGGCACTCTTTGAAGTTCTTTGTGTTGGTTGAATAGGTGAATCTGAGATTGTGTGATGCATATCGTATAATCATACCCGCAGATACTTGAGGTGACATTGGAGTATCTAGGTGACATTAGGGTTTTAGTTTATGTGTGTCTTAACGTGTTATTTTACTACAAACTCTAGGGCTGTTTGTGACACTTATAGGAATAGCCCAATGGATTGATCGGAAGGAATAACTTTGAGGTGGTTTCGTACCCTACAATAATCTCTTCGTTTGTTCTCCGCTATTAGTGACTTTGGAATGACACTTTATTGCACGTTGAGGGATTGTTATATGATCTAATTACGTTATCATTGTTGACAGAACTTGCACTAGTGAAAGTATGAACCCTAGGCCTTGTTTTGAAGCATTGCAATACCGTTTTCGCTCACTTTTATCACTTTCTACCTTGCTGTTTTTATATTTTCATATTACAAAAACCTATATCTACCATCCATATTGCACTTGTATCACCATCGCTTCGCCGAACTAGTGCACCTATGCAATTTAACATTGTATTGGGTGTGTTGGGGACACAAGAGACTCTTTGTTACTTGGTTGCAGGGTTGTCTGAGAGAGACCATCTTCATCCTACGCCTCCCACGGATTGATAATCCTTAGGTCATCCACTTGAGGGAAATTTGCTACTGTCCTACAAACCTCTGCACTTGGAGGCCCAACAACGTCTACAAGAAGAAGGTTGCGTAGTAGACATCATCGGGTCTCAAGATTAATTTATCTAAAAGTGAAGTCATTGTGACTGGTGTGGAAGACACTGAGGCTTTAAGAGTGGCCCACCTCCTCAATTGTAAGCTAGGCTCTTTTCATTTCAAATACCTAGGTCTTCCCATCTCCCAGGATATGCTTTACGCGAAAGATTTTGCCCCTGCTATGGCTAAAGTTGGTAACAGGGCACTACCTTGGAGAGGTAGGTACAACACTAATGCTGGAAAAGTGGCACTGATCAATGCCTGCTTATCCTCCTTGCCAATGTTTCTTATGGGCTTCTATTCTCTTTCGGCTGGTACTCACGCAGACTTTGACAAACATAGAGGGGCTTTTTACTGGAATTCGGCAGATAATAGGCGCAAATACAGATTTGTCAAATTGAAACTTATGTGCAGACCCGAAAACCTTTGGGCGTTGGGCATTATTAACACCGCCATCATGAATAAATGCCTTTTAGTTAAATGGTGGTGGAAGATTATGACTTCTGGGGTTGGGTCCTTATGGTTCTCCATCCTCAAAGCTAAGTATTTTCCTCACTCCAGCCTGTTGGTCGCCCCTGCCCGCGGTGGCTCTCAATTCTTGAAAGATTTGGTTAGAGTTAGACCTTTGTTTCTTGATAATGTTAAGTTTGCTGTCGGGGATGGCTCGTCTGTTCCCTTCTGGCTTGACTGGTGGTGTGGAGAATCAACTCTCTCCGTGAGTTTTCCCACCCTCTTTTCTTATTGCCCTAACCCGGATATCTCCATTGCTGAGCTATCAGCCAATAACTGGGACTTGGATTTCCGATGTTCCCTTTCTCCTGAAGAGTTCGAAGATTGGCAAAGGCTCCCTACTCTCCTCCCTACGCTCTCGGAGACAGTGGACTTGGTGGTGCGGCCTCACACCTCTTCAGGTTGTTTTTCGGTTAAGTCTCTTTACTCTAGGCTCGTTGGTGGATCTCCCACCAACAGATTCTCTCAGGTTTGGCGGGCCTGTGTTCCCCCAAAAATCAAGATCTTCCTTTGGCAAGCTTTTAGAGGCTGTCTGCTAGCGGCAGACCAAATTCGTAAAAGGAATGGCCCGGGACGGAATTTTGTGCCCTTTGTGGTGAGCTAGAGAACACGAATCATATTTTCTTTCACTTTGTTTTGGCCAAGCTGGTCTGGAGTTGTGTGAGATCTTGGCTCCATGTCTCTTGGGACCCTTCTTCTTTTTCTGATCTCCGGGCCCTCGCTAACCCTTTGAGTGGTGCCACTAAAAGTGTGTTTCGGGTTGGTCTTGGAGCGATATGTTGGTCTCTGTGGACTATTAGGAATAAGTTTACCATCGAGAATGTTTTTCCTGCTAAACCTGTTGACTACTTATTTAAATCTTGTATGTTCTTGCAGCAGTGGAGATCATTGACTAGGGCGGAGGACCATGATGTTTTTGATCTCCTGGTTTCTAAAATGCGGGCCTCAACGTCTTCTCTATCCAGACAGGAGAATGCTGCTTAATGATGTTTTGTGGTACCTCGACTAGTTGCTGGCTAGGTCGCTTCTTCTATTTCCGGCCTGCACGCCGTGTGCTAGCATGGATGCCATGTATCTCTCCTTAATACTTTGGGGCTACTATGTGTTTCTGCTTGCTTGGTTGGTTGTGACCTATGCTTGACTCTGCCTGGTGGCTTTATTTATAAAGTCGGGCATGTGCCTTTTATCTAAAAAAATAAACAAAGCAGCGCATAGAGCAGGATGACATACATTTGACAGTAATATTCAGTTCACCCCGCATGTTAACTGTGACAACAAGTCAACACTCCTTTACCGTTAATGAGGCAAACACCTCAAAAACTTTCCTCTATTACTTTCACCAAGAATATTTCATCAAATGTACACCACTCCCACTAATGTTTGTTCATCTAAGCTGGTCAATGCTTAGACTACTAAAATGGAGATAAATATACATTTGTAAATAATCCATACATCCATGATAATCTCAACCATATTAATTCTTCACCACATATCAAAAGATTCAACACGAGAATTATACATACATGAGCACAGTCATCTCGCGGAGTTCATGTAATATAAACATCGAAGAAGGACACTGATAAATTTTCTACATACCTACTACCACAAAGCCATAGTCTATGGGGTGGTCTACTCATGCCTCATGGGGAAGTATCGGAGAGGTATTGTTTACGAAGATTAGTGGTAAATTCCCCTCGAGAGGAGTAGCAAAGAAGGGCCGCAATAGGGCTCCACCTTGGATCATGAATATGTTGTTGTGGCGGCAACATAAAGAAGGTTGATAATAATCTAGGCCTAAGGTTGCATGTATAGGGTTGTCACCCGAAGAAGGGCACTAAGGGTGACCTATGGGTCCCACACACTCTAGGTCATGCCCTCGTCCTAGGAACATCTGGGGTCATCTGGTCTGATACATTCTACACATATCTATATTTTTGTTGTGTTTCATGCTATATTCATGTCATATGGGCAGAGTTTTAGCATTTTCTCAACTAACATATTAATAAAGTGTCGATGTGCCAGCTGTTGTTTTTTATTATTTATGTTTCAACAAAAAAGGGTATTTTACGAAGATTTAACAAAATCAGGACAATCCAAACAAGAATTTTCTTGGAAGAATGAAGAAGATAGAACAAAGAGCCACTAGTGGGAAGGGCCACACGACTAGACCAGGTTCCCTGGCCTTGGAGTGCCTGTAGGGGCATGTGGGGCCCTTGTGCACCACCTCCACCTCCTCTTCGTGTCTCGGTGGCTTTATATAACTCAGAAACTTTTTGTCATATTCATTGAAGAATTTTAAGTTGTCGCCTCACTGCGATCAAAGACGACCCAATGTGGAATCCTTTTCTGATACTCTGTTGGAGGGCAAAACATCACCGACATATTCTTCTTTGGCGTTGCTGTTGCCATGGTGATGCTTGAGTAGTCCACTCTTTGACTATGGTTTCATAACAGTAGCTATGTTGCATCCCCCCCTCCTTAATATAAAGATCACATGAGACCCCTAACTTGATTGTATTCCATCTGATGTGGTGTGATGAATTATCAATTGATGATCATATTAGATATGGATTTGTTCTTTTGCATGATATTAGATGTATACCTCTCCGATCTATTATTTTATTCACTGACCATGTTTAGATGGATGATATACAATAGTGAGTTCAATACCTTCGTTGGGGTTGATATTTGTGAGTGACTATTTTTTGTAACAGTTAACAAAGCTATATCATTGCCACTAACGATAGAAAGACAGTTGCCTAGTTGTCTCCGTGATGAGGCGGAGATAAAGAGAATATATTATCAACAATATGTCACTTTGCTTTAATGAAATACTCTGTTTTGTTATTCAATGCTTGATATGCATGCTGGATAGCAATCTTTGGTTAGATATTAGTTGTAGATGCATCCTGGATAGTGGTCTATAGATACATGGGTATTGCCTATATGTTATCAAAACATTTATAATTTGCCATACAAGCAACAGTTAATCGGTACACAATATGATTATGTTAACATACCACTGCTATTTGGAGAGATACCACCTGTGAACTTAGGAACCCCGGTCCAGTTTTTCTCATTGACACAACCTTTCTTTTACTTGTATATGCACTTTTTATATTCTGTCTTGCACGCGAAAACAATTACAAACAGTCAGTACGTCAATCTCTTGTGCAATTAGCAAAGCCAGTGAGACTGACAACCTCACAAATCTGTTGGGGACAAAAGTTAAGTTTCTTAGGGCATATTCAATGGTTGTAAGATAGTTGTTGGTAGACTTTCCCACATAGGATTTTTGATGATGTGTCATACAATAAATGAGGAAAGAGAGGAAGGTTGTATGTACATGAACCAACACCCCTTGCACAAGCTCCAATGTAGAATGAGAGAGCACCTTATTTATTATCTCACATCCTATTGGGCAAACTACATACAACCCATTGGAGTTGTTGTATGTTAAGGTGTTGGTTGATGGCATATCATATTTTACCAACAAGCTAACATACAAACTATTGGAGATGCCCTTAGCTGAATCTCGGGCTACTGAATAGGCATGTGGTTTGTGAATCGTGGATTGACTACCTCGGTTCCTTAACTGAGGGGCTATTTACTGCAAACCCCTGTGTTTTGGGCCCTAACAATACCTTTTTGCAAGTAGCAGGATCCACATACAGCCTCGGACCCTCCCCATTTGGCAGATAATTAGAGGTTAGTAAAGCAAATATAAATAATGTATAAAAGCTATAAGAAATTTGCATGGAGATTTCAAGATTTATAGATATGCCTAAGACATGTCATCACGACGGTGTGAATAGAGCCTTCTAGGGTTTGGGGTGCCGGTAGGGCGACTCGGAAGGGACGGTGGAGTATGAGGCGGTGGCGTGCACTTGAACGACCACTCTGAATGATCCGGATGATTTTTCATGGGAGAAGACTAATGTTGTTTCCCTAAACAGGGCCCTTTAAAAGTTTTTAGGGGTGAAAGCACAAGTGCTCCCTGGGTGATTTTGGTAATTAATGTCAACATATCTCTTGTTGGACTAATACTTTTACCTAGTATGTTTCAGATAAGTTCAACAATGGAGTGGAATGGAC
This sequence comes from Triticum timopheevii, assembly GCA_963921465.1. Classification (NCBI taxonomy): domain Eukaryota; kingdom Viridiplantae; phylum Streptophyta; class Magnoliopsida; order Poales; family Poaceae; genus Triticum; species Triticum timopheevii. The sequence goes on along the minus strand of OY997274.1, from coordinate 128,270,485 downwards.
TAGAGGATGTGGAACCCCATCAAGATGCTAAGGACAAAGGATTGGCTCAAGCTCCAAGCACAAGACTCTACATTTTCTATTTTAGTGATCCAAGATCACATTGAGTCTATAGGAAAAGCCAATACTATCAAGAGGGTATGAGGTGTTGCCTAATGGCTTGCTTGCTCAAAGTACTTAGCGATATGCTCCAAAGCCCTCAACTACCTTCTCACATCCACATATGACCCAAATCAAAAGTCCAACTCGGCCCTACCGATTCTTTCTATCGGGCGCCACCGAGGTCAGATGTCATAGCCACTGCCACAAACCCTAGTCTTTTTGGTCTCACCGAGATGAGATTGTAATCTCTCTGTATGTATCGATTACAAAAATCGGTTACACCAAGTTTGCATAATCGGTCCTACCAAGATTACAATGCAAACTCCCTGTTCCTCTTCGTAACATTTCGGTCCAACCGAGATGAGCAAATCGGTCCCATAGAGTTTGCCTGACCAACTCTCTGGTTAGCTTATTACCAAAATCGGTCTCATCGAGTTTGTGTAATCGGTCTCACCGAGATTACGTTATGCCCTAACCCTAACCATATCGGTCCCACCGAGTTGACATGTCGGTCCCACCGAAAATCCTAACGGTCACATTATTTGCTAAATCGGTCCGACCGAGTTTCACGATTCGGTCCCATCGAGATTGGCAAGTTGTGTGTAACGGTTATATTTTGTGTGGAGACTATATATACCCCTCCACCCACTCTTCATTCGTGGAGAGAGCCATCAAAATGTGCCTACACTTCCAGCATTCATTTTCTGAGAGAGAACCACCTACTCATGTGTTGAGACCAAGATATTCCATTCCTACCATATGAATCTTGATCTCTAGCCTTCCCCAAGTTGCTTTCCACTCAAATCTTCTTTCCACCAAATCCAAATCCTGTGAAAGAGAGTTAAGTGTTGGGGAGACTATCATTTGAAGCACAAGAGCAAGGAGTTCATCAACAACACACCATTTGTTACTTCTTGGAGAGTGGTGTCTCCTAGATTGGCTAGGTGTCACTTAGGAGCCTCCGACAAGATTATGGAGTTGAACCAAAGAGTTTGTAAGGGCAACGAGATCGCCTACTTCGTGAAGATCTACCCTGGTGAGGCAAGACCTTCGTGGGCGACGGCCAAGGTGGGATAGACAAGGTTGCTTCTTCGTGGACCCTTCGTGGGTGGAGCCCTCCGTGGATTCGCGCAGCCGTTACCCTTCATGGGTTGAAGTCTCCATCAACGTGGATGTGCGATAGCACCACCTATCGGAACCACGACAAAAACATCCATGTCTCCAATTGCGTTTGCACACTCCAATCCCATCCCTTTACATTCTTGCAAGTTGCATGCTTTACTTTCCACTGCTCATATACACTTTGCATGCTTGCTTATTATGTATTGTGATTGTTAAACTTGTGCCAAAACTCCACTTAAACTTAAAGAAATTAAAAACTGTAACTTTTCTCACTTAGTGTCTAATCACCCCCCCTCTAGACACCTCCTCTCGATCCTTTCAATTGGTATCAGAGCTTTGGTCTCCATTGCTTTGGTTTAAACACCATTGGAGGAAGATGGATGAGTCTACTTTGGGGAGTATTAGACATAGAGTGCCTATACTTGATGGGGAGTACTTTCATGAGTGGAAAAATGAGATGCTTGTGATTTTCAATGAATATCATTTGAACAAGTACATTGCTAGCCCTTGTGCACCTCATGTTGATCCCATGCTTCCTACCCTTGATGAGTCAATTGACATGATTCGCAATCTTAGAACTGTTAATCTTATCACTAGAGGCTTGCCTAGAAACTTGATTGGATGTTTGCCTACTCTTGAGTGTGCCTACACTATATGGAAATTTCTTGAGAAACGATTTCCAAATTATTCCTTGAAAAACCTAGATGAAATTCTCCATAAGTCTATTTCCTTGAGTAAGATGAATTCCAATGATCCTATGTTTGGTGATTGTCTATTTGAGCTTACAAATCTTATGCGTACCAAAGGAGATGTTGGAATCATTAGCGATATTATTTCCGAAGCTACCAGAATTCATAGAGAAGATCATTGTCAAACTCACTCTAACGAATCACCCTCTCTAGGAATTGATCCACCACATGACGATGTTGAACATGGATACTATTATGAGGATGATGATAGTGACTTTGATCTTGATAATGCAATGAGACACTTTGGTCTTATGGCAAATCTTTAGGGATATATGGCAGGAGGAAAGGAATGGGTTCTTGACAGTGGATGTACCGATCACATGACCGGAGATAAAGATATGTTTCGTGAGCTTGCTGAAAACGACGACCCTCGAAAGTATGTCACTTTTCATGATAACTCAAAGGGTAAGGTGGTTGGCCTCGATAAGGTGGCCATCTCACATGATAGCTCCATTCAAAATGTCATGCTCGTCGAATCTCTTGGCTACAACTTACTTTCAGTATCTAGACTTGCTGATTTTGGTTTCAATGTCCTATTTACTGAAGTAGATTGCCAAGTGTTTCATAGAGATAATCATAAAATGGTCTTCACCGGTATATGTAGAGGTGATCTTTACATTGTTGATTTCACTAAAAAGGCTCAACCTAGAACTTGCTTTATTGCTAAATCCTCTAAAGGCTGGTTGTGGCATAGACGACTAGGTCATGTTGGCATGCGAAACCTTGATAAGCTCGTTAAAGGAAATCATATCCTTGGAGTTAACGATGTCATATTTGATAAGGATAGACTTTGCAGCGCTTGTCAAGCAGGTAAACAGGTTGGAGGAAGGCATCCCGTGAAGAACATCATGACCACAAGGAGGCCACTCGAGCTACTTCACATGGATCTTTTGGGTCCCAATGCCTACAAAAGTCTCGGTGGAAATTCTTTTGGTCTAGTTATAGTTGATGATTTTTCAAGATTTACGTGGGTGTTCTTTCTCAATGATAAATCGCAGGTCCAAAAGATCTTCAAAAACTTCGCTAGGAAGGCCCAAAATCAATTTGAAGTGAAGATCAAGAAGGTTCGCAGCGACAATGGAACGGAGTTCAAGAACGCAAATGTGGACACCTTTCTTGACGAAGAAGGGATTTCACATGAGTTCTCGGCTATGTACACACCTCAACAAAATGGAGTTGTTGAGAGGAAGAACCGGACACTCATCGAAATGGCGAGAACGATGCTTGATGAGTACAAGACACCGAAGCACTTTTGGGCGGAAGTGGTTGAGACAGCTTGTCATGCAACAAATCACTTGTATCTTCACAAGCTACTCGGCAAGACGGCATACGAGTTCCTCACCGGTAACAAGCCCCAAGTTGGATACTTTCGAGTATTCGGCTCAAAGTGCTACATTCTTGATAAGCATCATCGCTCTAAATTTGCTCCTAAGTCTCATGAAGGTTTCCTACTTGGTTATGGCTCAAACTCTCACACTTATCGTGTCTACAACAATTTCACCCGAAAGGTTGAAGAGACGGTAGATGTGAAGTTTGATGAATCTAACGGCTTGCAAGTAGAGCAATTGCCAATTGATGTAGGAGACAAAGACCCCTCGGAAGCAATCCAAGACTTGTCTATTGGCAAGATTCGTCCAACAGAGGTGAAGGAGAGTACCTCATCCGTCCAAGTGGAAGCTTCTACCTCACGACAAGGTGAACCAAGAGTTGATATAGAAGCATCCACAAGTGGGACACACCAAGATGAAAAAAACGAGGAAGTACACCAAGATGAACGTCAACAACCTCCTTCTCCACCATGACAAGAGAACGACAACGTCAACAATGGAGAAGGCCAAGAAGAAGAACAAGATGAAGAAGATGTTCCACCAAGATCCAAGAAAAAGCTTTCACGAGTTCGAGCAAGAGTTGCTAAAGACCATCCCGTCGAGCAAATCTACAATGATATCCAAACCGAGAGAATCACTCTCTCTAAAACTCGTTTAGCTAACTTTTGTGAACACTATTCATTCATCTCTAGCATTGAACCTATGAAGGTTGAAGAAGCTTTGGAAGATCCGGATTGGATAAACGCCATGCATGAAGAGCAACACAACTTTGAGAGAAATCAAGTTTGGACATTGGTTGAGAAGCCCGACAACAACCACAACATCATCGGTACCAAATGGGTGTCTCACAACAAGCAAGATGAAGATGGACAAGTAGTTCGCAACAAAGCACGTCTCGTCGCCCAAGGCTACACTCAAGTCTAAGGTATGGACTATGGTGAGACATATGCCCATATTGCTAGACTTGAGTCCATTCGCATCTTACTTGCCTATGCTAATCACCATGATATCACCTTGTACCAAATGGACATTAAAAGTGCTTTCCTAAATGGTGAAATAGAGGAGGAAGTTTATGTTAAGCAACCTCCTGGATTTGTCAATCCTAAGAAACCTAATCATGTTTACAAACTTCACAAAGATCTTTACGGTCTTAAACAAGCTCCTAGAGTGTATTATAAATGCTTGACCAAGTTCCTTATTGAAAAAGGCTTTGAAATTGGAAAATTTGATTCTACTCTCTTTACTAAAAGGGTTAATGGAGAACTATTTGTATGCCAAATCTATGTTGATGATATTATATTTGGTTCAACTAACCCTCACTTTAGTGAAAAGTTTGGAAAGCTAATGTCGGAGAAGTTTGAGATGTCGATGATGAGTCAACTCAAATTCTTTCTTGGTTTGCAAATCAAGCAAACTAAGGAAGGTACATTTGTCTCTCAAACAAAGTACACCAAGGACTTATTCAAGAAGTTCAATATGCAAGAATGCAAAGGTATGACTACACCCGTGCCTACTAGTGGACATCTTGATTTGAAACAAAGATGGTGAACCGGTTGACCAAAAGGTTTATCGCTCTATGATTGGTTCATTGTTATATCTATGTGCTTCACATCCCGATATTATGCTAAGTGTGTGCATGTGTGCACGATATCAAGCGGCTCCTAAAGAATGTCATCTTAAGGCTGTGAAAAGGATAGTGAGATACTTAATCCATACACCAAATTTTGGCATTTGGTATCCAAAGAGGGCCTCTTTCAATCTTGTTGGCTACTCCGACTCGGACTATGCCGATGACAAGGTTGATAGAAAGTCCACTTCGGATACTTGTCAATTTCTTGGTAGATCTCTTATGTCTTGGTCTTCCAAGAAACAAAACTTGGTATCCTTATCCACCATCGAAGCGGAATACATTGCCGCTGGTTCATGTTGTGCTCAATTACTTTGGATGACCCAAACTCTTAAAGATTATGGGATATATGTGAAACATGTTCCATTGCTTTGTGACAATGAAAGTGCTATCAAGATTGCTCACAATCCCGTGCAACACTCTCGAACTAAGCATATTGAAGTTTGTCATCATTTCATTCGAGATCATGTTGCCAAAGGGGACATTAATCTTAAACATGTTCACACAGATAAGCAATTAGCGGATATTTTCACTAAACCACTTGATGAGAAAGTGTTTTGCAGGTTAAGAGGTGAACTGAACATCATTGATGCTTCAAAATTGGAGTAGGAACTCCATTTGATACATGCAAGACATGAGTCTATGACTAATCCTTGATATTTCTCTTATAATGATAATCTTATGTCTTGGATATATTTGCACCTTGCATGTTATCAAACCCTTGTAGGTACTTGGATGAATCTAACTCTATGAGATTGCAACCCACTCACATCCTGAGCAATCTCTACATTACCAAGTCTCTACACAATGGTGGTTGAAGACAAGGAAGCACGAAACCACTCAAACATATCCTTTGACAAATTTATTATTGAGATTCATGATTGTCATTTTGGATACACAAGTGCTCTTCCTTGCAAAACTAACCCATGTAGGTAGACGAACTCAAATTCCAAAGTGGTTCTCCCAACTCTTGATGAGCTATGTCAACCTTGAGCAACCCACCAAAGTTCAACTACATGATCACGATGACCACCACCACCCAAGGTATGTTATTCCATCTTAGAGAAGCTTTACTCCAAGTCATGAGTCAAAGCAACTCGACAAGATGTGAATACATCAAGATGCTTAAACGAAAAATGGTAACCCCATTTTGAGCTTAAACGATGAGTATGACCCATGATCAAGTGATCTCACTTGACTCCTAAGTCAATATACTCTAACATAGGTGACTTTGTCGCCGATCAACTCTAGATGAAGTTTTCTTGTGTTCTTTTATGTGCTCTTGCATTTGTCTCATGCATATTTGTTTCCCCTTTCAAAAAAAACTTCATCTATATTTCTTTTCTGTTTCTTTTTGTTCTGCATTCCCTGCATCCAATTCATTGCAAATCTTTCAGTTAATTCCTTGCAAATCCTTGTGAGATCTTACTTGTCTAGTGAGTTGAGGTGACAAGTGTTTTCTCTGTGATGAACTCGGTCACACCGGTCTGTTGTTTTCGGTCCAACTGAATTCTTTCGGTGCAACCGAAGCATAAAACTCGGAGCCACCGACTTCCCAGCAGGAAAGACATTTTGCCACTTGTTTCTGCATTCTTCTTGATCCAGCTCCACTCAATGAATTTTGTCCTCTACCAGCATCACATTCAACTTGCTGCTTTGTTCTGTGACTCTAGGACCAAACCCATTCGTGAAAAAAATCCAGAAGAACCCTTCTTGGAAATTGATGTCAAAGGGGAAGAGAGAGATCGCATCAAAGCTTAATCATATCTATAGGGGGAGAGAATACTCAAGGAGAGAGAGAGAGAGTAATCATCAAGGACCCTAGATGTTTGGTATTCAAGAGGAGAGATGTCACATATCTTCAAGAGGGGAAAGACATGTTCATATTTGTTTGTTTACATTAGCTCTGCTTATTCTCTTTGAGCTCTAATTTTCTGTTCCCTATCTTCTCCCAGTATCCCATGCTAGATTCAGGGGGAGCAAGACATCTAAGGGAAGGAAATCCTTGAATTCATTGCACATCTTTACCTTTGGGGACATGTACATATCAAATGGAGTACTCAGTACTCACTCTCTACATGTCATCCCAGTCTTGGTACTCTTGTGGTTTCTTTTGTTTGCTCTGGCTAGTAGGTGCATCTGTGTTATCTAACCTTGTTTACGCAGGTTCATTCCATCCTAAGCCAACTCAAGACCACAAGGTAAGTATAAGCATCACAGTCATGTGTATGAGGAATTCTTGCTGATGTACATACTATTTGCAAGGACTCATGAGCATGAAGGTACATTTCCCATATTCACATCTTTTGCTCTGATGCATATGGCCAAGATACATGTAACACTTTGCCTACTCTATCATGGTTATGCATTCACTTGCTCCTATATTCCATATTCACATGATTGCATACATGTAGGGGGAGCCTATGCATGTTACATGTCTTTCCAAAGCTTTACTTGTTACTCTCTATATCTTTATCTCAAGCTTTGATGTATGTTGTCATCAATTACCAAAAAGGGGGAGATTGAAAGCACAAGTGCTCCCTGGGTGATTTTGGTAATTAATGTCAACATATTTCTTGTTGGACTAATACTTTTACCTAGTATGTTTCAGATAAGTTCAACAATGGAGTGGCATGGACTAGAGGATGTGGAACCCCTTCAAGATGCTAAGGACAAAGGATTGACTCAAGCTCTAAGCACAAGACTCTACATTTTTTATTTTAGTGATCCAAGATCACATTGAGTCTATAGGAAAAGCCAATACTATCAAGAGGGGATGAGGTGTTGCTTAATGGCTTGCTTGCTCAAAGTGCTTAGTGATATGCTCCAAAGCCCTCAACTACCTTCTCACATCCACATATGACCCAAACCAAAAGTCCAACTCGGACCAACCAATTCTTTCTATCTGGCGCCACCGAGTTCAGATGTCAAAGCCACTGCCACAAACCCTAGTCTTTTCGGTCTCACTGATAGGGATCTCGGTCTCACCGATATGGGATTGTAATCTCTCTGTATGTATCTGTCGGTGTCAAAACCGGCGGATCTCGGGTAGGGGGTCCCGAACTGTGCGTCTAGGCGGATGGTAACACGAGACAAGGGACACGATGTTTTTACCCAGGTTTGGGCCCTCTCGGTGGAGGTAAAACCCAATATTGATGATATGTGTAGTACAAGAGTAGATCTACCACGAGATCAGAGAGGCTAAACCCTAGAAGCTAGCCTATGGTATGATTGTTGTTCGTCCTATGGACTAAAACCCTCCGGTTTATATAAGCACCGAAGAGGGTTAGGGTTACACAGAGTCGGTTACAATGGTAGGAGATCTACATATCCGTATCGCCAAGCTTGCCTTCCACGCCAAGGAAAGTCCCATCCGGACACGGGACGAAGTCTTCAATCTTGTATCTTCATAGTCCAGGAGTCCGGCCAAAGGTGATAGTTTGGCTATCCGGACACCCCCTAATCCAGGACTCCCTCAGTAGCCCCTGAACCAGGCTTCAATGAAGATGAGTCCGGCGCGCATATTGTCTTCGGCATTGCAAGGCGGGTTCCTCCTCCGAATACTTCATAGAAGATTTTGAACACAAGGATAGTGTCCGGCTCTGCAAGATAAGTTCCACATACCACCGTAGAGAGAATAATATTTACACAAATTCAATCTGCTGACGTATTCTGTGGCGTGACGTCACACCACGGCCAAGCCTTTATTCGAATCGTTTTTACTGTCCCACCTCAGTGCGTTTAGCGAGGCGGTTTCTTTGGCACGTCTTGTCAAAGCAGAGATCGTGTCCCCTCATTCTGGGATTCTCATCAATACGGGCATGGGTAACCCAACCGTGCCCATTGGCACGTCTCCTCTATCGAAGGCGAGTCCCAAACGGTCACGGGGAAGGCTCTTGGTATTCAACCTCTTTATAAAGAGACCAAGGCTCCACTCCTTTCTTTCAATCTCAATCGAATCCGCCCCTCGCCTCGAGTTCCAACACCCAAAGCTCCAGATTCGGGCGCTTCGGACCTTCGATGATGTCCGGCTCCGACCTGCAAGGCCGGTGGATGCCTTCCTCCGTTACGGAAGAAGACGTGCTAAAGCTAAGAGATGCCAGGTATCTAACCGGCGAAATTTCGCATAGGTTGCCTGCCCAAGGGCAGGTTATTCCCACTCCCAAGCCTGGTGAAACCATGGTGTTCGCATCTCACTTCCTTCGGGGGCTAGGCTTCCCGATGGACCCCTTCATGAGGGGGCTCATGTTTTACTATGGGTTGGAATTTCATGACTTGGATCCGGAGTCCATCCTCCACATCTCATCGTTCATTGTCGTATGCGAAGCCTTCCTCCGCATTACCCCTCACTTCGGATTGTGGCTCAAGACCTTCAAGGTGGAGCCGAAGATGATCAAGGGGCGGCAGGCAGAGTGCGGAGGGGCTGTTATAAGAAAAAATGCCGATGCTCCGTGGCCCGAGGGCTCTTTTCAAGAGGAGCTCAACCTATGGCAACAAGAGTGGTTTTATATCACAGCTCCCAGGGGCACCAAATGGGCGGCGCCACCTGCCTTTCGCTCGGGTCCCCCACCGCGGCTGGCATCATGGGTCAATAAAGGACTTGACTGGGGGCTGTCCAAGGACGTGCCCTTGCTGCAGGGCCGCATTCAAGATCTCCTAGAGAGAGAGATCACTCTGGTCATAGTAGCGCAGTTCATGCTGATTCGTCACACCCTGCCCTGCAAATGTCGCCCCCTCCGCCTGTGGGAATTTAACCCAGAGGGACCACGAGCTCTCCAACATTTTATGGGTGCGACACCCGTGGAGATGTACAAGCTTTTCTTCGGACCACAAGCGATGTGTCCGGACTTGACCGAGGATGCTGATCTGAGATGCAATCGCCCGGATACTCAAGTAAGTAGCCCTGTACCCGGATACGCTATCCCATATTTATCACAAACTTGCCCTTTAAAAGAGTTGTCCCTTGAACTGGAGTGGATAGCGAAAGCAAAGTTAATCAGGTGTCCGGCCCCCCTCCCTGAGACCACGCCAGATCCGGTGTTAACCAGGATGCTGGAGGTTGTGCCTTCGGAAGAAGGTGAAGGGGGGAACAAGGAAGCTACCGCCTCTGTGAAGGAGGCTGTCAGGAAGGGAGGGATCGAGAATCCCTCCCTCTAAGGGAAGAAGAGGACCGCCTCTGAAGACCCGGAGACCATGGTCTCAAAGCGGGGGAAGAAACCTTCGTCAGAGGGTCCTGCGCCGAGAGATGCCTCGGCCGCATTGTGCCCCCAAGGGGATCAGCCCTCCACCGAGCCGTAAGTAAAAAAGGGGAGTTCTTTCTAAAATAAAGGATATCCCTGCCCTATTTCTGATGAAGATAACTGAAATTTTACCTTGTAGTTCGGATCTTAGCCCTTCTCAGCAGAGCTCATCTTCGGGGGATCTTCGTCCGGAGATGATGGAGAGCGAAACACCTTCCCCTGCCATACCGTCTAGCGAGGCGGGCGACCCTGAGGTGTCGTCACGGAGGGTTTCTCCGAGTCCGGTGGAGCTGGAAGGCAGTCGTATGTCCCCTCAAAGCCCTCTGTGTCTGGCCTTCGAAAAAGGCCATCGGACAAGTCCGGCACCACCTGGTGTACGGTCGGAGGAGCTGAAGGATCTGCTTGGGCGAGCGTCTATCTCAGAAGATCACCGTGCGTTAATGGGTACGGTGATTGAAAGATTTCATCCGCTGAGAGCGGTTTAGACGAAGCCGTCATAAGTTTACTAACAGGTTTTGAGGTACGCAAAATGATGTACCTTCTGACAGTTCCGCATATAAGATGTGCCCTGTGTAGATAGTAGCCCCTGAGGCTCGGTGTGTTGTCAAAAATGACAGCGCGCCGAGGATCATAAACCCAGGTATAATATGTCGCCCTTCCTATGTAGGTGGCGAAGTGTCCTGTGGCTAGCCGGACTGATGAATTTGCCGAACTAAAGCGGCAACTTGACATGGCGGATGCCAACATCGCGCTTGTCAATAAGCGGCTTGACGACTCATAAGGTATGTGATTTCTCCGCGGACACCTGGTAAGGGAGCTTGATGCCCGTGCCTTACAACATGTATGCTTGATGCAGATGGTGCCGCTGCCATGGAGAACCTTCGGGCGGAGCTCGCCCGAGCCAAGGAGCAGGCCAGAAAAAGTGATGCGGCTGCCTTAAAGGCGGCCGAAGAGCTAAAAGCTGAACAGGCTACTCACTGCCAAAGCAAGAAGGAAATGGCCGAGATGGCCGTGAAGTTGAAGAATGCTGCCGACCACTGCATGCTTCTTGAGAAGGAAGATCGAGCGGTGCAAGAGGACCTGAAGAAGGCCACTACCGAGGCCAAGGATGCTCGCTCTGCGATGAGAGCTATGAAGGAGGAGCTACGTCAGGCCGGAGATATCGCGGCTGGAAAGCCCTTCCTGCTGCGGAGGAAGTTCATGGATCCTAAATATGCTCAGTTGGACCGGGTGTGGAGTGCGGAGGATGCTTATCTGGACTTAGCGGCAAGTGCCGCGGACGCAGCCGAACACTTCCGAGATCAAAAGGATCACGAAATGGAAAAGGTTTTTTGGTCGCAGTTCCATAATCCAGAGCGCCCTCTTCCATTAACCGATCGCTTGGCCGAATGGGCGGAGCTGAATAGGTTATCCGGACTTGCCATGAAGGATATCGTGAGTCTTTTGTGGCCGAAAAGGCCCGAGCCGAAGAATTATTTTGGCTTGGTGCAGCAGTTCCTTGGTGCGGTGCCGCATATCAATGCAATGAGGAGGTCAGCATGCATAGAGGGTGCGCGGATGGCTCTTGCCCGTGTCAAGACATACTGGGCGGAGATGAAGGCCAGCGATGTTGCATCCCAAGATTCGGACGGAAGCCGAGTACCTGTCGAGCAATATTTTCTGGAAATTCTGCAGGGCGCTCGTTTAATAGAGACGCAATGCTTGAAGGATATCATGTTCAAAGAACATGTATTATTGTGAAACAATGTTTTGATGAAATATAAGAGCTTTTTACACTTGTGCCTTCAAGAATTAAAATACCTCCTGTGCGGCCGTTAATGTATATATGTATATAACCTGAAAGATGGCAGTCTTCAGCTTCAGCCCCCACGCATATAATGCGGGGGTGTTTGCAAAAGGCGCATTTTCACACTTGATCCAACGTCTTGGTCCTATAAAGGAGGTGGTAGCACAGCAAACTAGGCAACCGGACTATAATGCTTTATCACATTCACTTAGCCATAGGAGTTTGACAGTGGGGCTACTATATAGCCCCTAGGGGCACCGCGCTCACCCGAATTCGGGGCGCGTATGTGCTTGACCGGGAAACGACCCTTCGTCAATGCGGAGGAATCCTATAGATTTCGGCGGGTCATCGAGTGGTTGACCAGTCTCACGCTATATCATGACAGTCAGTTTTCGGCTTTCTCTACTGAGGTGCTCGCCTGGACGAACCGGGGCACAATCACAGTAGTTCTCCTGGTGCCGCGTTAGCCAATAGAGCGAAACGTAAGGCAGCAAAACACAGGAGCCGGGCAAACCCAACATTTGACCAAAGACATGATTCGGCGCTGATGCATATAAGGCCTAACTCGAGACGCCGAACACTCCCTAAGGTATTCGGTCTTTATGAAAACGGGCCGAACAACGCCCTTGGTAATAAGCCCCTGGTGTCCAGGTACGCGCAAAATTCTGACGTGGACCATGCCAAAACGCCAGCCTCCTCCTTGGCTATAGCAAGAAACCAGGGGATGTGTATCAACAAGAGACAGTAAAAAAGGTTTACGCAGGGTCTTAATCTGAAAAGAATCCTTGCAACGGGTCCCTACTGCACGTCTGCGCCTGTGTCTCAGTTGTGCCATATCCTAGACGGGTGTAGCACGGTGTTCGTCTGTAAAAGAGAGGAACTTAGTTGAAAAATATCGTGCGAAAATGTACGTTATACTAAATAAACAAAGTACAATTCAAAAAATGAATAAAATTGAGCTTTATTGTCTCTTGCTGTGCATGCGCGGAGCCCCTTGTACAGGGGTATGCGGCTAGTAAGCCCTTGTATGTTTACGCCGGACTCGTCTAGCCATGTCCGGGGTCTGAACGTCCTGTTTAGGTGCTTTGATTAGTAAAGCCGGTTTAGTATGTGGCTGTCAAGGCAGTCACACAATCTTTCGCGCTCGAGGAACACTCAGTATTTCCCTTTAAGGAGATGATGCCTCGCGGACCGGGCATTTTAAGTGTAAGGGATGCATAATGCGGTATTGCGTTAAAGCGGGCGAAAGCTTCGCGTCCCAGCAGTGCTTGGTAGCTACTTGTGAATGGGGCGACGTGGAAGGTTAACTTTTCGCGGCGGAAGTTGTCGGGTGAGCCGAACACAACTTCTAGCAGTAGAGAGCCCGTACAATGGGTATATGGGCCTGGCATTACCCCTTGAAAGGAAGTGTTGCTATGGCGAATTTTGGTTGTGTCTATCCCCATTTTGCGGATTGTGTCCTGATATAGCAGGTTTAGATCACTACCGCCGTCCATTAGGACTTGTGTAAATTGGAGTCCGTTGATTATCAGATCTAATATCAAGGCAGTCCATCCTGCGTTCCGGATACTTCTAGAGTAATCCTGATGGTCGAAGGTGATTGGTTTTAACAACCAGTGGCGGGACTCCTCTGGGATAGGCCGTATGGCGCGTATCTCTATGGGCGCCATTCTGTTTTTCCCTTTTGTCACGTAAAGTGAGTTTATTTTCTTGACTTCTTGTGGGAAATTCTTTTGTTGTCCGGTGATCTGCTTGTGAGGTTCATCATCGTCCTCGCTTGGTGTGTCGAGCCCCTTGTGTTCGGCGTTGAGTTTGCCGGACTGCTTGAAGACCCAACAATCTCTGTGGGTATGGTTTGCAGGCTTCCCGGGAGTACTGTGGATTTGACATATCTTGTCCAAGATTTTGTTTAAGTTGGATAGCACGTCCCTGTTATCCTTAAGGAGCAGTTTTTTATGATTCTGCCGTGAGCTTTTGAATCCGCCGTTGACTGCCGTCCTCTTCGGGCTGTTTCCCTTTATCCGGCGCTGGTCCTTGCTGCGTCGCGGTTTCCTGTTTCCATCCCTAACTTTGGATGTAATTGGGTCACTGGTACTGCGTCTTGCTAGCCAGCTATCCTCTCCCGCACAGAAGCGGGTCATGAGGCTTGTTAATGCGGCCATTGTTCTTGGCTTTTCTTGGTCGAGGTGTCTGGCGAGCCATTCGTCTCGGACGTTGTGTTTTAAAGCTGCTAAGGCTTCGGCGTCCGGACAGTTGACGATTTGGTTCTTTTTAGTAAGGAATCTGTTCCAGAATTTTCGGGCTGACTCTCCGGGTTTGAGTTATGTGACTTAAATCGTCTGCATCCGGAGGTCGGACATAGGTCCCTTGAAAATTTGCCCGAAAAGCATCCTCGAGCTCTTCCCAACTTCCAATGGTGTTTTTGGGGTGGCTTTTGAGCCAATGCCGGGCTGGCCCTTTGATCTTGAGGGGTAAGTATTTTATGGCGTGGAGGTCATCTCCTCTAGCCATGTGTATGTGGAGGACGTAATCCTCAATCCATACTCCAGGGTCTGTTGTTCCGTTGTATGCCTCTATGTTTACGGGCTTGAATCCCGCTGGAAATTCATAATCCAGAACCTCATCGGTGAAACATAGGGGGTGTGCGGCACCCCTATATTTAGGTGTACCGTAATATTCAGATACTTGATGTGTTGCATTGCTTAATGGAGCTTGCTTTCTTGGCCCGTAGATAGATCTAACTGGGCCATCTTTTTGATGCGAATCCGTGTGCGGATCGTGTGCCGGCTTGTGTGCGGCGCCGTTTGCCGCTCTATGTTTGCCATGGGGTCGTCTATCCGACCGGGTGGTCTCCTTGTTCTTTGATTGCGGGGGCTCTACGGCCTCCTCATCAAATTCGGGCAGTAGTTTTCGCTTCGAGTAGCTCTTTGTTTGGCGACTATCGCCGTATTTGTCTGCGGTGTTGAGTACTTTGCTCCATCTGATTCTGAGGGCATCTTCCGCTGTTTTGAGCTTCCGCTTCTGCTTTTTCAGGCAACGCGCAGTGGCGACGAGCATTTTGTGGAGGTTCTTCTGCTCCAGCAACTTGTCCGGCATGAGATCGTTCGGACTGTTATCTTCACCGGGGATGGATTGTTTATCCATATTGTCCTGTTCGGACGATTGCTCAATAGCATGTTCATCGTCCACCGGTTCGCCCTGCTCTATGGCTGGGTCTGTATGGCTGCTGTCTTTGTCGAGGCGGGATTTTGAGCGGTGCTTACGTCGCCGTTTTGACTGCTTTTCGAGGGAATGATCCCTCGTGGCATCCCGTTGTTCCTCGTCGTCGCTTCCTTTAGGTGTGTCCGCCATGTATACATCGTGAGATGAGGTGGCTGTCCAGTGCCTTATAGGTGCTGGTTCATGCTTATCTCCTACATCGTCGTCCATACCGTCGATGTCTTCGGAGTCGAAATCGAGCACGTCGTTTAAACTATCGACAGTGGCTACTAAGTGGGTGGTGGGTGGGCTTTGAATTTCTTCGTCGTCCGCATCCCAACCTTGCTGACCATAATCCGGCCAGGGCTCTCCTGATAAAGAGAGAGACTTTAGTAAATTCAGGATGTCGCCAAAGGGCGAGTGCTGAAAGATGTCCGCGGTGGTGAACTCCATGATCGGCGCCCAATCGGATTCGATTGGCAGGAGCGCGGAAGGTTCGGAGTCCAGAGAGGAGTCCGGCATCTTGGAGTCACGAGCTTCGCAAAGGACGGGGTTGGTGTTCGGCTCAATCGCCGTAGAGATAGCAGCCTCCGAGGCGGTGTCCAGCCACCCATCCTCGATCGGCGCAGTCGGCTCCGAAGTAAGGGTCGGAGCGGACACTTGTGCGGCCTCCAGGGCACTGTCCGGCCGCAGAGCTAGATCATGCCCCTCGTGACAGTGTGGCGCGCTTGGCTGTGGCTCGAACCCGCCGAAGATCAAGTCTCCGCGGACGTCAGTCGTATAGTTCAAACTTTCAAATCTGACCTGATGGCCAGGGGCGTAGTTTCAACCTGCTCCAGATGGCCAAGAGAATTGGCCCGCAGTGCAAAGCAGCCGAATACAAAGGTCTGTCCGGGGAGAAAAGTCTCACCCTAGACCGCATCGTTGTTGATGATCGGAGGAGCCATCGGGCCTAAAGATGACGACACAGAACTCTCAATGAAAGCACCAATGTCGGTGTCAAAACCGGCGGATCTCGGGTAGGGGGTCCCGAACTGTGCGTCTAGGCGGATGGTAACAGGAGATAAGGAACACAATGTTTTTACCCAGGTTCCGGCCCTCTCGATGGAGGTAAAACCCTACTCCTGCTTGATTAATATTGATGATATGGGTAGTACAAGAGTAGATCTACCACGAGATCAGAGAGGCTAAACCCTAGAAGCTAGCCTATGGTATGATTGTTGTTCGTCCTACGGACTAAAACCCTCCGGTTTATATAAGCACCGAAGAGGGTTAGGGTTACACAGAGTCGGTTACAATGGTAGGAGATCTACATATCCGTATCGCCAAGCTTGCCTTCCACGCCAAGGAAAGTCCCATCCGGACACGGGACGAATTCTTCAATCTTGTATCTTCATAGTCCAGGAGTCCGGCCAAAGGTGATAGTTCGGCTATCCGGACACCCCCTAATCCAGGACTCCCTCAGTATCCATTACCAAAATCGGTTACACCGAGTTTGCGTAATCGGTCCTACCGAGATTACAATGCAAACTCTATGTTCCTCTTCGTAACATTTCGGTCCAACCGAGATGAGCGAATCGGTTCCACCGAGTTTGCCTGACCAACTCTCTGGTTAGCTTATTACCAAAATTGGTCTCACCGAGTTAGTGTAATCGGTCTCTCCGAGATTACGTTATGCCCTAACCCTAACCATATCGGTCCCACCGAGTTGACATGTCGGTCCCATCGAAAATCCCAATGGTCACATTATTTGCTAAATCGGTCCGACCGAGTTTCACGATTCGGTCCCACCGAGGTTGGCAAGTTGTGTGTAACGGTTAGATTTTGTGTGGAGGCTATATACACCCCTCCACCCACTCTTCATTCGTGGAGAGAGCCATTAGAACGTGCCTACACTTCCAGCATTCATTTTCTGAGAGAGAACCGCCTATTCATGTGTTGAGACCAAGATATTCAATTCCTACTATATGAATCTTGATCTCTAGCCTTCCCCAAGTTGCTTTCCACTCAAATCTTCTTTCCATCGAATCCAAATCCTATGAGAGAGAGTTGAGTGTTGGGGAGACTATCCTTTGAAGCACAAGAGCAAGGAGTTCATCAACAACACACCATTTGTTACTTCTTGGAGAGTGGTGTCTCCTAGATTGGCTAGGTGTCACTTAGGAGCCTCCGAGAAGATTGTGGAGTTGAACCAAGGAGTTTGTAAGGGCAAGAAGATCGCCTACTTCGTGAATATCTACCCTAGTGAGGCAAGTCTTTCGTGAGCGACGGCCATGGTGGGATAGACAAGGTTGCTTCTTCGTGGACCCTTTGTGGGTGGAGCCCTCCGTGGACTCGCGCAGCCGTTACCCTTCGTGGGTTGAAGTCTCCATCAACGTGGATGTGCGATAGCACCACCTATCGGAACCACAACAAAAACATCCATGTCTCCAATTGCGTTTGCACACTCCAATCCCATCCCTTTACATTCTTGCAAGTTGCATGCTTTACTTTTCGCTGCTCATATACTCTTTGCATGCTTGCTTGTTATGTATTGTGATTGTTAAACTTGTGCCAAAACTCCATTTAAACTTAAAGAAATTAAAAACTGCAACTTTTCTCACTTAGTGTCTAATCAAACCCCCCCCCCCCTCTAGACACCTCTTCTCGATCCTTTCAAGGGGCTATAAGCAAAAACCTGCGGCGAGTGGGACGTGCAGCTACAACATTGCTTACACGTGTCACATGGGTGCAACGAGATGTTTTTTTGAAACGACAACGTGGCCCACAGGGCCCACAGAGTATGATAGCCCATGCTGGAGGAAGCCCCTATTTCAAAAATGCTAGACCCATTTTCAGGGTGAGCCCCAGCCCCACTACACTAAAGCCTATTTAAAGACTGTCAATCCATCCTATATTTAAGGTACATAAGAACCTCTTCGTAGATGTAGCATTGCTCCCCCTATTTCCAGTTGGTCAAATATGGTCAAACATGTAGGGTCACGCTATTCGTATACAGTGATACTTACCAACAAAAATATTAAAAAGTACCGTGCCTTTTTCTTGCAAAAACGGAGGGAGTCAAGCATACCACGTTCTGGAAGCTACCACCAGCCCGTAGAATGACCTTTTCTTGTATGTGGCCGGCGGAAGGATTTGCTTGTCCATGAAATGTGACCACACATGTGATGTACTGCTATTTCTCCACCACATCTTAATTATATCTAAATATATAGCCAGCCTCTATCACCATATTTCTTCAATATGTGCAAATATGTCACTTGAGCATGCAAGATGCATGAGAATATCCACTTAACATGCAAACATGCATGATAATTTTTATTATATCGTGCTATTTATATTTGAATGAATATTATTAGTTCTCGTATTACCAAACCAATTTTTTTTGTTTTATATCATTAAAATATATTTCAAAACCTTTCGACAACAACGTGCTGAGTTTATATGCAGCAACCCGTGCAGCAAACAAGTAACCGTGTCCCCAAGTAGTACTAAAGATTCTTCATCCTAAATAAACATAAAATAGCGACGAAGTCTACCCTATGCATGCATGGATTGGTCAAATATGCGCTTGCTCGCCGGTGCAGGCGTGCTGTCTTTGCTTATGTTTTGTATAGACCGATCTTCAGCCGCGGTGGCGGTGCCGGTGGTGAGGGTAGGCGTGGTGCTGGATCTGACGAGCAACCTGGGGAGGAAGAGCCACACCTGCATTTCCATGGCCGTTGACGACTTCTACCAGAAGCACCCGAACTACGCCACGCGGGTGGAGCTGCGCCTCAAGAATTCGCGCGGAGACCTCGTCAAGGTGGCACACGCTGGTATGTGCGGCTCGGTTGATTCTCTCATCGTTCATGTATGTTGTACTGCTAAATTCCGGGAGCTGGATCTGTTCATTGGATTTATTCATATACTCCTGACTTTGGTAAATACTTCCTCTATAAACAAATATAAGAACGTTTAGATCATTAAAGTAGTGATCTAAACACTCTTATATTTCTTTACGGAGGGAGTATTATCATTGATTTGGATCTGATATAATTTGCTTGAGTTTACTCGGTTAAATCATGTCACTGTGCATTTATGTTGCCTAACTTGCGTCTGATTCTCAAAAAAATGTCGTAAGATTCTAAAAAAAAGCAACTTGCGTTTGATTTTGATTTTCGTCGTGTGAATATTCCTGCAGCCGAGGAGCTCGTGGACAAGAATGCCGAGGTGCAAGCCATAATCTCGCCTCAGACATCACCCGAAGCTACCGAGCTATTCGCCGGGATAGCGGAACACAGCAACATCCCGATCCTTTCCTCCTCCACCGCCTCGCCGGCATCGAGCTCATCATCGCGGTCGCGTTTCTTCGTACGCACCGCACCCAACGTCAGCTCCCAGGCGGCGCCGATCGCCGCTGTCCTCGAGGCGTTCGCGTGGCGCGCCGTCGTCCTGCTCCACGAGGACTCTCCGTACGGCATAGCCATCCTCTCGGCGCTCGTCCACGCGTTCCAGGGGTCATACGAGCTCACGGATAGCGTAGCCGTGCCTGCCGACGCGACAGACAGTCGCCTCGACGCGGCGCTCCTCGCCCTCAAGGCCATGCCGACGAAGGTGTACGTCATTCACATGCCTCCCTCTCTGGCCGGGCGCCTCTTCCGCCGGGCCGTGGTCGCCGGCATGATGTCGGAGGGGTACGTCTGGATTGCCACCGCCGGCGTTGGCAACGAGGCGGACAGCCTCCCCAACCCCGGCGACATCGATTACATGCAGGGGCTCGTCAGCCTGAGGCCTTACGTGCAGTCAACGGACCAGGTCAGGAGCTTCTCGAGGCGGTTCAAGGCGAGGTTTCGGCAGGAGAACCCAGGTCTCGAGCACGACGACCCCACTGTGCCGGTGACGCTGCTCTGGTTGTACGATACGGCATGGGCTGCCGCGGCAGCAGCTGAGGCCACCTTCCGAACGGCACAGCCAATGGCATTCATCGATGCTCTGCTCGTCACAAAGTTCGACGGCCTGGCCGGAAAGTTCGGGCTTGTCAACGGGCAGATGCAGGTCTCCGCCTACGAGATCGTGAATATCGTCGGCAATGGCGCAAGAACGGTCGGTTTCTGGACGCAGGAGTTGGGAATCTCGACGAGCTTGTGCCACACGAGTGCACGGAAAGAACTGAAACAGATCCTCTGGCCAGGCGAGACAGCGGCTGTCCCGATCGGGTGGAACAGGTCACCCGCCGGACGGAGCCTTCGCGTCGGCGTTCCGGTGAGGCGCGGGTTCAGCGAATTCGTGGAAATTTCCACTGATCCGAGCATCTCCGCGGACAGAGTGTCGGGCTACTGCATAGATGTGTTCAACGCGGTCATGGCTAGACTGGACTATCCGGTTGCGTACTATTACCAGCTAGCGAACGACAGCATAGCGTACGATGCACTTCTGAACCTGGTGCATGACAAGGTCAGTCCACGCATTTCTTAGTCAATTTTTGTTTTTCTGAGAAACACAACCCTACCCCTATGAGTATCTCGCAGAGAATCTGGATAGCAGTAGCACGGCTCATAAAGTCTGACTGAATGATTCGATTACATAGAAATAAAGTCTGACTGAATGATTCGATTACATGGAAATACTAGTTATCTTCACGCATTAGATTTTCGGAAATGTTAACGCCCACACGCGTGGGCGTTTGCACATCGCCCACATGCCTCCACCACCACTCACGTATGAATAGATGACATCAGCAGAATTTTTTTTGTTTTTCAGCTTAAAAATGTTGTATCTCCTAAATAAAAAAGCGAACTAAAAATCCGTTTTCACCATTAAATCCGTCTTGACGAGATCTTCAAAACTAGACCCCATGTTGATATGTTTCGATGAATTTTTTTTTTGCCAGAAGTTGCCATGATGTTTACACTGCAGTTGCCATAGGGCTTAAACTAAAGTTGCCATGTGGCAATTTTAGTTTGTAGATCATGGCAATTTTAGTATTTTGATAATGGCAACTCCAGTACTTTGACCATGAAAATTATTTTTTATATGAACCAGGGCAATTTTACGTGCATGTATCATGGTAATTTTAGTTTATGGTTCATGGCAAGTCTAGTTTCTTAATTTCCCCGTTTTATAAATGTCAAAATTTACTTTTAAATGTAGAAGAAAATAGCTGAAACATATCATGGCAACTTCAGTGTAAACATCATGGCAATTCATATGCAATAGACATGGCAACTTTAATCCAAAAAAAAATTTCATCAAAACATATCAACATGGGATCTAGTTTCGAAGATCTCATCGCGAGGGATTTAATGGTGAAAACGGATTTTCAATCGGATTTTTCGTGAGATAAAACATTTTAAAAACTAAAAATCCAAAAAGATTCCTACATGCATGCGATGACGTTGCAATCTGTTTACGTTAGAGACGTGTGGTGCGTCTTCCTTCCTGCCACACGTGTGGCAGTTAGTGCGATCCTAGATTTTCTTTTTCTGAAACACGCATGAGAGTGTGTATCATTCATTAAAAAAGAAGCGGGAAGACTCCCCAAGGTCATATTTATAGAGTTTAATTACATACTGGATTTTTCGACACTACCGTCATATTAACTGTGAACGACTATGTCTCGACGTCCCACATGCCTACATCTACCTCCAGTCCGGCCGTATCCCTCTTTAACAGCCCGGCCTTTGCCCACAGCCTGCCTTCGTCCGTAGTCCACACGCATTAGAAAAATCATTAATGTTTCATTTTTATTGTCGGTTTTTACTCTGGGGTGTTGCTGTCGCATGCAGAAGTACGATGCGATGGTCGGAGATGTGACGATCACGTCGAGCAGGATGAAGTTGGTTTCTTTCACGACGTCGTTCGCGGACACGGGGTGGTCAATGCTCATGGCAAACAAGGACAGCAGCGACAGCATGTGGATCTTTACAAAGCCGATGACACTGGAGCTCTGGCTCACCATCCTTGCCTTCTTCCTCTTCACCGGCTTCGTTGTGTGGGCTATTGAGCATCGGATCAACCCTAGGTTTGGTGGCACGCCCTGGAAGCAGTTCGGCATCCTCTTTTACTTTGTCTTCTCAACCATGGTGTTCTCCCACAGTATACCCCTTCAATCACATCGTTTCCTTTTTTTCTACACATGCGTTATGTGCGTATATGTGGACTAAATTTAGTAGTTTGCACACTTGCAGAGGAGAAACTTGAGAGCAACCTGTCAAAGCTCGTGGTGATCATGTGGGTGTTTGTTGTGCTCATCCTCACAACAAGCTACACCGCGAACCTAACGTCCGTCTTGACGATCCAGCAGCTCCAACCAGCGATAACCGAATGGACAGATAGGGACTACGTGGGGTTTCAGGAGGGTTCCTTCATCGAGGGCCACCTGAGGGAGTTGGGTTTCGACAAGGCGAAGTTCAGGTCGTACTACTCCATGGATGACTACGCTGACGCCCTCAATAGAGGGTCCGACAATGGAGGCGTCACGGCCATCTTCGATGAGGTCCCCTACCTCAGGCTCTTCCTATCGCGGTATTGCCACGGCTACTCCATGGTTGGTCCAACCTACAAGAGCGGGGGTTTTGGATTCGTACGTCTTCTTTTCCCATGCATCCCAGCAATTTTTCAGCATATTTCATACTTGGTTCAGATGGAATGTATGGATTATTTTACAGGAATGGGTATTCAAAACTAAAAATTCATCCAAATACAGAAAGTAAGTGCTTATATCAGTGAGAATAAAATAAAAAGGGCGAGCAACATGTGCATGATAGGCCCAACTAGAAACCAACAAATAGTTTTGAAAACTTTAGTCAGAAGTTTATAAGCCTATATGTCCAGAATTAGAAGAGAATGGGATATGCAAACTAGGTTCTATAAGAAATGGTCGCAACACGGCAGGTTGTCAACTATCTCAAATTGATGAGCATTTGAATGATGTAGATCATCCTTGTCAAAGAAGAAAGAAACCCTGAAATATTGTTGCGAATTTAAAATAAAAGTTTATATATAAGCACATATTTTTTAGTACCATGTGATTTGTTTCTTATATTATTTAACACATGTTAAAAACATTGTACAGTTAATGTAGGCACAGAAGCAACATATTTGTTTGCACACAAATTATAATCGTTTGTATTCATCTTTATTGGAAAAAAGCGCCTGTATCCATGATTTCACAATAAACAAACTAAAATAAACAAAAGATATACTACTGTATTAAACAAAGGATTAGAAAAGGCCAAGGCAGCCTTTTGAAGTTATGAACTAATATGATGCGGATTCGGGAAGCTTGAGATTGTACGTGACCTCTCCAGTGCGCAACAACTATGAAGATTAAAGATCACGGTGTCCACTTTCTGAAAAATCTTTAAAAAGAGCTTTGGGTCCGATGAGGGACTTGTTCTAACTTCTAACTTTCGAATGAGATGCCGATCTGTATTTTTCTGAAAAAAAAAACTACAACTCCACTCTACAAGTGTTGATCTGATTTATTGCTTTCTACTAGTAGTTCAAATTGGATCACTTAACAACACATACTACTGATTCAATAGATTTTGAGTATTCACGCCCTGAAATTTTCACCGTAATTTTGTGTAGGTCTTCCCGAAGGGGTCTCCACTGGTGGAGGACGTGTCGCGCGCCATCATGGAGGTGGCAGAAGATGACAAGCTTACGCGCATCGAGAACAAGTGGTTTAGCCACCCCGGGGCCTGCGTGGGCAGCAATGGCAGCGCCGACGCTAGGCTCGGGTTGTGGAGATTCCGTGGGCTATTTCTCATCAACGCTGTCGTCTCGTGCCTCATGCTCCTGATACACCTGGCCAGGCTCGTCTACGGGGAGCGCGCACGCGGTGAGCTAAGGGTCGACACGGCGGGAGTGCTGCCATGGCCCTGCCCATGGCTTCGGCGCTTCTACGCTTTCGGGCGGCGGCGTGGAGAGCCTGTGAGCCATGGCCGGACGGCGGAGGAACTAAACCACGTGCAGGGAGCTGCAGATCAGCAAGAAGGGGCAATGGGAGACCATGACTCTACTCCCGTGGATTTCGCGAGAGACGCAGCTTCCGCCCCTATCCCAGAAGAAACCACAGAGCCCGTTGCGGGTAACTCCACAGGGCAGTCGCCACACGAACCTGCAGCAGCCTTGGCGTCCATGTAATATGTCGGCAAAGGAATTTTTCACACGTAGACTTGGCTAAACCATTTTCCCCGCAAAGTTAGACCTTTTGTAGACCTATATGGCTACGGCAGCCGGTTTGGGGAGATCGCCCGGACACCTATTTTTCACGCTCTACTCTAGCAAGCCCCTATTTTTCAGGCTCTACTCTGACTCTATTTTTTTATCACCCGCAAAAAAAAAGCAGCCCCCTATTTTTGCAGCTCAGATTTCTATTTTTCTCTTATGTTCATGTTTTTTTTGAAGTATCTTATATTCATGTATAAACACTCCATTTCACGTCCATTTTGGCAGCACGATAATTTACTTTCATATTTCTACCGAATAAAATTCAATAATATCAGTATGCCTACTTTTGAATGATGAAATTCAAATTCATTTTTAACATGTACAGTACGTGTATAGACTTCTATCAGAAAGTTTTCATAACACCACATGGTTCATCAAACATAATGCAATCAAAATGTGTGTAAATAAACTACATCATGAAAATATCAAACATTTGGAGGGCGGAGGCGGTCAACAGGAGGAGAGGGGCGTGTGGGCGGCACCAAAGGAGGACGGCAGAGGTGTGGAACACCGTATATGGAGGGCTGACAAGGGCGATGGGGCCCATCACATCATGCTCTTGCCGACCATCAGAACACGACGTCCATTGGGATAGGAGACGACACAATGTTTGTTTCAATAAAAAATAAGGCTGAGAGGCAGACTGAATCAATCATCAATGGCTTTCGATCAATTTGTGTGCATGAAATTGGAGGAGACAAAGAGAATTAAAGAGACAACTTACAACCCAGCCCTAGCAAATTGAGCGGAAGGGGAATCAACGATAAATTTAAAGCGCGGGGCAGTAGACCAAAAGAGGATGACGCGGACGCACGAGAGAGAGAGAGAGAGAGAGGGGGTTAAAATTATTTGGAACCATAGGTGATGTTGACGTGAATATGATGTGAATATGATGCATGTCAAAAGAAATAAGATAACGAGGTTGAACTATTTAGGTATTAAGATTATAAGTACCTTCACCATTCAGTATACGGAACTGGAGTTAACAGCTGAGTAGTTTGGAGACCAATCCTTTGCCGGCCACGTATCATAGTCAGGACAAGTCTACATCAAATATGTAAACAAAACTATCCGTGTACCATTTACTGTATGTGTTGTATGTATGAAACTGTGAGATGCATTGGTCGTTCTCTAGCCTCCAGTCACCATTAATCGACGTCGACCTTCGCCATCGGTCTCTCTGGCCGCGGCCCGCGGTCGCCATTAGAGCATTTACAGCTGGACTTGTCAAATTCGGATCCTCAAACGTCTGTGGACGCGCGAGGACGTGTCCGTGGACAGTGACTGGGCACTCCTCAAATTGCGTCGTTCACATCTGTGTCTCTCATATCCGAACCCCTACATCCATACTATATCATGCAACGTAGATCAGCTCTGGACTTCAAAATTGCAATAGTTCACCAAAAGATCCACCAAAGTTCGCACAAACGACGGGCAACTTTATACTACATCTAAAACTTGAAAGTAAAATCAACTTCACCACTTCCGGGCCGGCCCTTTCCCTTCTGGTCGGTGGCGTAGTTGTACCCTTCGTCGGCTGGTGGAGGATCGTCCGATTCGTCGGAAGAGGAGCCATTGTCGTCGGAGAAGGAGGAGTCGACTATGATGAGGCCCTTGACGCGCTGGACGGCCAGGTCCTGCTGGCGCCTGAGCTTGGCTAGCCGAGCCGCCTCCTTCGCCTTCTCCCACGCCTCCCGCTCGGACTGCTCGATGGCAAGCCGAAGAGCCTTGGCGTTCTTCCGGTGGAGCCGCCGAGCGTCCGTGTCTGCCGTCATAAGCGACCGGCGGCAGACCCATGCGAGGAGCTGCTGGTCCGCGTCGGGCTCCGCCGGTAACCCACGCCGGCGTTGGACAGAGCTCTCCACAGCCTCCCTCTCCCTTGTCCGCTGCCCTCCGCGGCAGGCGGCGCACGCGTCCGAGCGGGCGGGGCCGGCACAAGCATCCACTGATGAAGCCATGTACCTAGGATAGGGTCATGGACCTGTCCAAGATACCCTCCCCAAGGACATCTCTAGAAGAAACTGCCTTTCAGTCGACCTGGAAGGATTCCACTCGACGGACTCGAAGACACTCGACCATGAAGCCTCACTCGACCACCAGGAGATCAAGAGTCACTCTGCACCCAAATGGTTTGTTATTAAGTAGTCTTTATGGCCATGATAGCACTTTATGTAGGGCGTTACCAGTAACGCCAGGCCTTAATGTACTTTAAACCCCGGATAACTGAGGGCCGGAGGGGTCTGGCAGACTCTATATAAGCCACCCCCCTCCTCAGTGTAAAGGGTTCGCACCCCTGTAACTCATACGCATATAATCCAGTCGACCGCCTCCGGGCTCCGAGACGTAGGGCTGTTACTTCCTCCGAGAAGGGCCTGAACTCGTAAATCCCTTGCGTATACAACTACTCCATAGCTAGGATCTTGTCTCTCCATTCCTACCCCCCTATTCTACTGTCAGGCTTAGAACCACGACATCCACCGCTGCCCGCGAGGGGGAGCAGAAGCCGGTGGGGCGAGGGGACGGCGTGGGGAAACAGCTGCCCAGTGGGGCGAGGGGACAGCGTGGGGAAGCAACAGTCGGCGGGGAGAGGGGACGGCGTGGGGAAGCCCCAGCCGGTGGGGGCGAGGGGACGACGTGGGGGAGGCGCCGATTGCGCTGGTCGCCTGTCGAAGCTGCCCATGGGCCCAGAGGTACCAGCGACGGTGTCCGAGATGCGCCGACGGGGAAGCGGCGGCTGCGGCGAGGCTGCAGATCCGGAGCTGCCCCCGGTGTCCACCTTGGACCATGCCAAGGCGATGCGGAGGGCAAGCTCATACTCCGGATCCACCTCATCGCCGGAGCGGTTGCCGGAGCTCGACATTGCATCGGATTCGATCGGAATCGGTGAGGGGAGAGGAGAGGATGGAGTGAGAGAGGAGAGTGAAGTGAGCTAGGGTTTCGGACCGACTAGGCCGATGGGGTTTTTTGCGGGACATCCGTGGGTCGGTGATGGGCCGGGTTTGTCAGGCGGACGCATCCGGATGTGCCCGGGCCACCCCATATCTGCCTCATATTTGGGATGTATATGGGGTGCCGATTAGTCCAGGCGTTTGAGACCCGTTTGAGGCGTTCGTCTTGATCGAAAAAATGTGATCGGGCAGCCCGCCCAGGCGTAAGAGACGCTTTGAGAGGTTCGGCTATAGATGTTTTATTTTAGGGGGGTGGCTGTAGATGCTCTTAAACGACTCGGAACATGCGTGTGCTACGTACGACTTCCGTCCAGCCCAAGCAGCTGACACTGCAGTCGGTTCTGCTATTAATGCAGCAAGGATCTATGTCAATAATTCCCGCGGTTGTCGTTACTTTTTGCTCCTGGTCTCTGCTTCACTTCCGCTAGCAAACATTCTACGGCTTGACAATTGACACTGACAATCGAACCATCGTCGAAACTCGTATGCCGGCCCGCATGTGCCTGGACTCACTAGCGTGGTGTGCAGGCAGCTTCGGTTGCAAGTTCTTTATTGAATTAATGCTCCAGCCAATTCATTCAAAAGTCCAAACTGACGAAGGGAGGTGGGCAATATACTTCAACACTCCCCCTCACGTCTAGGCTATTTTAGTCCTTAGACGTGGGATCGATGTAGGCAGCAGAATCGTTTTTATTTAATACTGCGTTGGCAGGGTCTTGAACTCAAGACCTCTTGGCTCGGATACCATATTGAATTCATGCTCCAGCCAACTCATCCAAAAATCCGAACTGATGGAGGGAGATGGGCAATATACTTCAACATTCTTGACAGAAATGCACATACAATATAGCTAGTGATGTTATGTTAATGTAGGATTATGTTGTTGACTGGGGAATTAATTTCTGATTTTGATGTGGTTCAGGCCGCGTCCAACCCTTTGAACCTCTGTTACGACAATAACGGTGCTATCGCACAAGCCAAGGAGCCAAAGCAAAAATCCAAGCACATACAAAGGCGTTTTAACCTGATAAAATATGCAAAGTTGACAAGGATGCAAATATTGTTGATCCGCCAATGAAAACCTCTCTGGCAGAGGAAACTTCGTCTATGCTTGACAAAGCGGTCATCATTATTTTTTCTCCTTGTCTATATAGTTGACTTACGCTAGCAAACATTCTACCTGCCTCTGCCTGGACTCCCTCGCGTCGCGCGTAGGCAGCTTCGGTCGCAAAGTTCTTGACTGAAATAATGCACATATAGCTAGAATATAGCACTGTTATGTTAATGCAGTAACCAATTAACATCCTTAAACATTGCTGCCGTGGCATACTTGTATTCGATCGATTCATCAGTCATGAGAATGTACTGAATCCAGCATAGTAGTAGCCAAAAATTCCAAGTCGTACTGCATGTGGGCGTTAATACACCGGTTGACGCGACAACTTAAGCTTCGTTTGATCTGGTCATCTTTTTCTATCTACTACTCCTAGCGATAGAGGAAGCACGGGTTCCCTTTACTTCTGGCTTAACGTATCACCTGAAGCAAGCTAATCTTAAAAATGATGTTTCTTTATCAAATATAAAATTACTTTCTTTGATTAACACACACACACACACACACACACACACACAGAGAGAGAGAGAGAGAGAGAGAGAGAGAGAGAGAGAGAGAGACTTTCGTTGCATTGTCCACAGATGTTGCCTGCGTTACTATCGGCTTGGTAGCCGGCGGAGGATGAGGATTGGCCAGGAAATTTCGCCACCGGCCACCCTTGCTACTTTTCCACGTCGCTCCCCACGCGGTGCATACATATCAACATACGTAATACGGCGGACAGTATATATAAATGGTGTACGTACATTTGTACCGTATCGACGGAGAGTAAACTACACCGAATCAGTAGTGAGAATGCCACCGCGCGCGCGCATGGAGTGGCCGGCAGCATGGCTCGTGCTCGTCCTCGTCACTTTGCTCACGCCCTGGAGCAGCGCCGTCGCCGTTGCATCACCGCCAGTAGTGGCGTCGGCGGCGCCGGTGCGGGTGGGCGTGGTGCTGGACCTGACGAGCCACGTGGGGAGGGAGAGGCGCGCCTGCATTTCTTCGGCGTTGGACGACTTCGACGCCGCTCACCCCAGCTCCGACGCAGCGCGGGTCGAACTGCTCGTACGGCACTCGCGCGGGGATCTCGCCATGGCAACACATGCTGGTACATTGCTTTACTAGTAGTAATATCAAAGATTTACATGGTGCCTTCATTTCAAGATACTAGATAGACCATACCCCGTGCTTTGCCGCGCGCGGGAATCAGCTACGATATACTCCCTCTGTCCGAAAAAGTTTCTCCCAAGTTTGTTTCACAAATGGATGTATCTAGCACTAACTTGATGCAAGATACATTCATTTCAGGGGGCAAGTTTTTTCGGACGGAAGGAGTATTTTAATGAAATTTAATTGCAGGAACAAGAATATTTGGACTAACAGTAGTTTCGACACGGTGTTTCTTAGTTGTAGCTCGTATGAAGAGTAAAATCCAAAAAAAAGAAACATCGACAAATATTTTGAGTGCTTGAAAATTTTCATCATGAAATGACATTCGTGTGAAGTCATGAAAAAAGCAAAACCAACAGTCAGCACGAATGTCATTCAGTCATTCTATGATAGGACTTTATAAGCACTCAAAACATTTGTCAAAGTTTGCCATAGAAATAAATGGTTTTCAATCTTTTCCGGATTTTACTGTCACGCAAGCTCATCTCAGCTCAAGAGCAGAAGAGGGCTTTCACAATAGTATTGCATATCTTTAACCACGTTACATACGCCCTTAGTTACCAGTTGAAAGGGAGTTGGAAAAAAGTGTGGGATAAGAAAACTGGATATGAAGGGAGTACGCATGCATGCATGCAATTAGTCATGTGCTCTAAAATAAGTTAGTGAGGGCTAGCTTTGTTTTAGGGGTAAAGGGCTAGCTATTTAGGTAGAGAAATACATTCATTCAGTAAGTTAGTTCTCTTTTTTTTTTGAACTTTTTAGAAAGTTTTCATTTCGTTTTTTTTTTTGGTTTCGTAAACGTTTAAATTGATCGGGTCGGCCCGATGCAACCATAGCCCACACAACCAACCAGACCCAAAAACATCTGCTCGCTTAGCCAGCCCAAGCATCCACTCGCTTCGGCACACGCGCACAGCAGTCGCGGTCTCCTCGAGAAGCAACGCGCGCCGTCCAGCCGCCATAACCCCCATCACCGGCGGCGTCCTCAGCAGGCCATCGCCTCAATGTTCCGACGCGCCGCCGCCGCCCCCGCCCGGACCCGAGATGCCGAGCCCTTCCTCCGCCCGCCGCCCTACCACCACTGGCTATGGGCGATGACCGTTGACCGCACCACCGTTGCCCCTCTAACCTGGGTTGACCAACCCAGCGACCCGCCATGACCTCCATCTTCGCTGCAGCTACAGCCAGCATATGCCTCCTTCGCTCTGGCCCACAAGGTACAGAGCTGCAGGGCCGAAATTTCTTTCAAGTTGTGCAAATCAGAGTAATGCAGATGCACGGCGCACCTTAGTCCTCAGTCCTCACTCTGATAATGCCGATGCAAATCAATGAATAATAGTACAGCAGTAGACTTATTTTCTTGCGTAATTGTACCAAGATTATGCTATTTGCTCGCCTAATTCTGTGTTGCGTGTTTGTTTTGCAGCCGATGACCTGATCAAGAATGGGCAAGTGCAAGCCATCATATGGGGCCCTGAGGTACTGACCAAAGCCGATCACGCCACACACCTGCGCCGCCACCGAAACCACATTCCGGTTATCTCCTTCTCTAGCATTATTTTCCCCGCATCGTGTGCCTTCTGGCTGGAAGATCCTGTAACAGCTCCTGGAGGCTATGCCAAGTGTGGCTTTACACTTGGAAGTGACAACATAACATTTAATAATCCGAAAACGGATAGAAGAGTCAGAAGAAAACTAAACACAGCAAAGTCAAGGAAGAATTGCAGAGGTAGTAAGACGTGGATGAAGATTGCCGTGCCACTGAAACTAGGTTTTCAAATTTGTGTGAATGTTACTGATCCTTATTCCGAGAAGCAAAATGTCACTGGCTACAGCATTGATATCTTCGAGACTGCTATGAGGAATTTACGTCCTCTCCCGTGCTATGAATATTTTGTCTTCAATGGTACTTATGATGAGCTAGTAGGCAACGTGTCTTTGGGGGTAAGGCTTACTCTGACCCACTTGCATCTCATTTTTTTACGCATATTGATTTATTAACATTATAATTTCTTGTACCTAAATACTCCGTCCGATCCGTCCCAAAATAAGTGTCTCAGACTCTTATTTTGGGACGGAGGGAGTACCTTTTAATCTCTGCTAAATTTATGGTGGATAAACAGGTGTATCATGGTGCAGTAGGCGATGTGACCATAACGGCGGAACGAGTCACCACTACTGACTTTACAATGCCATACACACAATCTGGTGTGTCTATGCTTGTGCTTGCCGAGGATGAACCAGATACAATCCGTTGGACGTTTGTAAAGCCACTGAATGGGAAGCTCTGGTTTGCAACCATGGTCTTCTTCTTCTATACTGGCTTTGTCGTGTGGATGATTGAACTACCTAGAAATCAGGAGTACCAAGGATCAAGTTTGAGACAGTGTAGCACCGCCCTCTACTTCGTTTTCTCCACTTTGACATTTTCTCATGGTCAGCACGTCATGCTTAAACTTCCTGACAATATTTAATGGATTATAATATGTGTTTTGAAAGTATTAACACAGTTATAAGATTACAATCTCTTGGTTATGTCATGTACAGGTCATACTATCAGAAGCCCCTTGTCAAAAATTGTTGTGGTGATATGGTGCTTTGTAGTGTTGATTCTTGTCCAGAGCTACACAGCAAGCCTGTCATCCATTCTGACTGCAAAGAGGCTCCGTCCTTGGATGACAGATTTTGACCAGCTCCGGCACAGTGGTGACTTTGTAGGATACCAAGATGATTCATTTGTGAGGTCCTTCTTGATAAACCATAACATTAGTGAAAGCAGGTTAAGGAACTACACCACAAAAGAAGAATATGCTGATGCTTTGTGGAAGGGGTCCAAGAATGGAGGGGTGTCGGCTATCGTCGATGAGATCCCCTATTTAACTTCTTTCCTCTCAGACCGTCGGTATGGAAATGACTTTAGGATGCTCGGGTGCATATACAAGACTCCTGGATTTGGTTTTGTAAGTTACTCAACCTAATGCCTTTGGTATATTCCTGATTTGTTATTGCAGCGTATGCTGCAGTCTGGAGAAAAAAAAGTTGCTGATTTCATGTTCTTATCCTCAGGCATTTCATCTAGGTTCTCCACTTGTTCATAATCTTTCGACTGCCATCCTGAACCTAGCAGGAGGGGATGAGGGATCACAAATTGAAGTGAAATGGTTTGGCACAACTTCATCGCCGATAGGTGCTGGTACAATCCCAGACACTGATTCCGCGCCTCTCACTTTAGAAAGTTTCTCCGGTCTCTTCGTCATCACGGGATCCATTTCAACTCTCATGCTGCTGATAAGCATAATGAGGTTGATTCATGCCAAATGCACTGAGTTGAGAAAGGCTGATGTGGAAAGTGTCAGCTATAGTGGCACCGACGACGAGTCCTGTCTGTTGCAGAATGGCATAGGTGGCAACCCCAACCCTGATCAACAACCCTTACGTGAAGCTGACAATAATCATTCCGGGGGCGTCCATATGAGCGGCGAAAATGCTGGGGATACAGAGCCTGACCCAGTGCAGCAGAATGGCACACATGGTGGCCCTGTCCCTGCAGGACACATTCAGATTGAGATGTGCAATGTCTAAGGTGAAGGGGAGCGCTAGATGCTCATCAGTACTTCCTCTCTTCCGTGCTCTCTTCGAAAGAAGAGGTAGATGTGCAGTGTGCATATTCTCTTTAGACTGATACTTATATTTTCAAAGTAGTACTACTGTACTAGAAGTTCTGTAATTTCATTTGTACATGGATGGTGATGAGACAGGTATAGTCCTCAACATTTGTAAATAACAATATAGTATAATGGTACTATTTGCATTTTACAAACCTGAATGTTCGAAGTTGGAGAAGGTCATGCGTTCTAGAATGTCGCCTATACTTCGAACGGTTACATATGTGATGTCTGACTTTACATGTGTGCTTCGACCTACCAGAAGAATGCTAAGAATGAACCTGGCCAAGTGCAAGCAGAATGCCATGCAGAGATGAATCTGCTAGGGAGCAGGGATGCTTCTGTTACCATTAAAGCGAAGCTGAATTTCACACATTGGATTTTTTTTAGAACATAGACGTCAGGGACGTCCGGCTTTAAATTAATAAAGCCCACAACTTAGGCAGAGTATCACAACCACAGGACCAACACACGGCGCCAGACAATGGACGATTAGGTTAAGGAAACAGCTGCAAGAAGATAGAATAAAGTGCGTTACAAGGCGCTACCGACCAAAAGGGGCTGCCCATCCCTATGCAGCAGCCGACGGCGCGGACGACGGAGCTCGAGACTCGGAGTAGACAGAGCGAAGATGACAAATAGCTTGGCGATGAAGATCAGAGTCCTGTTGTCTTCCCAACGGAGCCCATTGCTGCAAGAACACGATGCATTTGAAGATTACGTCAGCGGGATGCGAGGGAAACACGCCCTCAATAGTAAACTTGTTACGAATATTTCAAATAGCCCATAACATGGCCGCCGCACAAGTCCACATGACCCTACGAGCCGTGCCTTGAACCAGAGACAAGGAAGACACGAGCTCGGATCGGGAGTGTGGATCCCAATCCACCCCCGCGGCCTCACGGACCGCGCTCCAGGCAAAACGAGCCAAAGAGCACCGGAAGAAAGTGTGGTCAGCATCTTCCGGAGCCCCGCACAACGCACAAGGACCGGAGGCGGGGCCATTGCGCTTAGCAAGGTTAATAGAGGTAGGAAGGCGATCTTGGCAAAGTTGCCAGAGGAAGACCTTGATCTTGAGGGGGATTTTAGCCTTCCAAAGCCCCGTGGCCGCCGACGGGATCTGGCCGCGAGAGAGCTCTCTGTATAGGGAATTGACAGAGAATTTGCCAGAGCCCAAAAGCGTCCAAGAGATCGTGTCCGCGGAATCTGACAAGCGGACATCCGCAATCAAAGCCCGAAGGCGATCCCAATCCGCCAACTCTGGCCCCGTTAGTTCTCGTCTGAAATTAATGTAGGGTGGGGAGGAGCTAAGTGCCGAAGCAACCAATTGGCCGGGCTCGACTGCTATGGAGTAGAGTTGGCGAAACTCCGACCATAAAGGCCGCTGGCCAATCCAAAGATCTAGCCACAAATGCGTGGAGCGCCCATTGTTAACCCCAAACTTCGCGCCCCTGGCGAAGAAGGGTTTGCGGGATTGAATGGAGTTCCAAAAGGGGGACCCTCGAGAGGCCGCCTCGAAGAAATTCCCATTTGGGAAATATTTCGCACGGTCCAGAGGCTAGTCTCTCCCTGAGACATTTTCCAGATCCATTTGCACATTAGTGCAATGTTCATCAGCTTGGAGTTGATGATCCCAAGGCCCCCTGGGCTTTAGGACGACAAACGGCCTGCCATTTAACCATATGGTATTTCCGTTTAGGTCCCGCTCCTTCCCAAAAGAAACGGGACCGCGGGGTATCCAACTTAGAGTGAACCCCATCCGCCAGCAGGAACAAACCCATGGCGAACATGGGTAGGGAAGAGAGGCTGGAGTTAGTTAGGATTAGTCTAGCCCCTGAAGACATAAAACGACCCCTCCACGGACAAACCCTGTCCGCAACCTTGGAGGAGAGAGGTTCCCAATCGGCGATTGAACACTTCTTCTCCGCGATCGGGAGACCGAGATAAGTGAACGGGAACTGGCCAAGTTTGCAGTTAAGCAAGTTGGCGACCCGCTGACTTTCGGCCGCGTCCATCCCTATGGACACCACTTCACTTTTGTGAAAGTTGATTTTAAGTCCCCACATGAGTTCAAAGCACAGAAGTATGGCCTTGACCGATGCGATACTGTGTGTGTCGGGCTCGAAGAGGAGGAGTGTGTCATCTGCATTTTGCAGGTGTGACACTCCCCCCGGAATCAGATTGTCCACCACTCCCCTGATGTGGCCGGCCAAACGAGCTCTGTCGAGCATGGCGCCCAAGGCGTCCGCCACAAAGTTAAACAACAACGGCAAGGCTGGGTCCCTGAGGGAGTCCTGGACTAGGGGGTGTCCGGACAGCCGGACTATCAATATCCGCCTGACTCCCAGACTACGAAGATAGAAGATTGAAGACTCCGGCTCGTGTCCGGATGGTACTTTCCTTGGCGTGGAAGGCAAGCTTGGCGATACGGATATGTAGATCTCCTACCATTGTAACCGACTCTGTGTAACCCTAGCCCCTCCGGTGTCTATATAAACCGGAGGGCCTTAGTCCGTAGGACGAACATACATCTCAACAATCATACCATAGGCTAGCTTCTAGGGTTTAGCCTCCTTGATATCGTGGTAGATCTACTCTTTTACTACCCATATCATCAATATTAATCAAGCAGGACGTAGGGTTTTACCTCCATCGAGAGGGCCCGAACCTGGGTAAAAACATTGTGTCCCTCGTCTCTTGTTACCATCCGCCTAGACGCACAGTTCGGGACCCCCTACCCGAGATCCGCCGGTTTTGACACCGACATTGGTGCTTTCATTGAGAGTTCCTCTGTGTCGTCGCTGATAGGCTTGATGGCATCTTCAACCAGCAACGCTGTCCAGGGTGAGACTTTTCTCCCCGGACAGATCTTCGTATTCGGCGGCTTTGCACTGCGGGCCAATTCGCTTGGCCATCTGGAGCAGATCGAAAGCTACGCCCCTGGCCGTTAGGTCAGATTCGGAAGCTTAAACTTCACGGCCGATGACCGTGGAGACTTGATCTTCGACGGACTCGAGCCACAGCCAAGCGCGCCGCACTGTGACGATGGGCACGATCTAACTCTGCCGCCGGACAGTGCCTTGGTGGCCGCACTCGGATCCGCTTCGGCCATTAGCCCGGAGCCGATCGCCCAGATCGAGGGTCGGTGGATAGACGCCGCCCCGGGGGCTTCAACATCCACGACGATGGAGTCGAACACCGATCTTGTCCCTTGCGAAACTCGTGAATCCGAGGTGCCGGACTCCTCGCCGGACTCCGAACCTCCCGCGCCCCTACCAATTGATCCGGATTGGGCGCCGGTTATGGAATTCACCGCCGCGGACATTTTCCAACACTCGCCTTTCGGCGATATCCTGAATTCACTGAAGCGTCTTTCGCTATCAGGAGAATCCTGGCCGGACTATGGCCAGGACGGTTGGAGTTCGGACGATGAAGAAATTCAGAGCCCACCCACCACCCACTTTGTAGCCACTGTCGAGGATCTAACCGACATGCTAGACTACGACTCCGATGACATCGACGCCATGGACGACGATGCCGGAGACGAACAGGAACCAGCGCCTACAGGGCACTGGAAGGCCACCTCGTCATATGACATATACATGGTGGATACCCCGAAAGAAGGGGAGGGCGAAGTAGCAGCGGAGGCAGACTCTTTAAAGAAGCAGCCCAAACGCCGGCGTCAGCGGAGCTGCTCTAAATCCCGCCACAGTAAGAATGGAGATTCCGGCACAGGAGACAATAACACTCCAGAGAGCGCCGAAGACAATCCCCTCCTGCACGACTCAGCGCAGGAGGATGCAGAAGCAAGCCCCCACGAGAGGGCGGCAAACGAAGAGGTTGAGGATGATAACTATATGCCTCCCTCTGAAGACGAAGCAAGCCTCAACGATGGCGAATTCGTCGTACCCGAGGATCCCGTCGAACAAGAGCGCTTCAAGCGCAGGCTTATCGCCACAGCAAACAGCCTAAAGAAAAAGCAGCAGCAGCTTCAAGCTGATCAGGACCTGTTGGCCGATCGATGGACCGAAGTCCTCGCGGCCGAAGAGTATAAACTCGAACGTTCCTCCAAAAGTTACCCAAGACGCAAGCTGCTCCCCCGATTAGAGGAGGAAGCATACATACCTTCTTCACCAGCGCACGATATGGCTGACCGACCACCCCGTGGTCGTGACAGAGAGGCATCCAGGCCCCCAGCCAAGAACGTACCCCGGCATTGCTCCAAAAGTATGAAGCCAAAAGGGAACGCGCCGGACTTGCGAGACATATTGGAGGACAAGGCCAGGCAATCCAGATCCATCTACGGATCACGTGGGCGCCCTACGACCCACGACGAATACCGTCGCGCCGGACATAACACCGGCAGGGCCGAACATAGCAGACAGCGCTCCCTCAAGCTGCGTCGTGATATTGCTCAATACAGGGGCGCCGCACACCCGTTATGCTTCACTGATGAAGTAATGGATCATCAGATCCCCGAAGGGTTTAAACCCGTAAACATCGAATCTTACGATGGCACAACAGACCCCGTGGTGTGGATCGAAGATTACCTTCTCCACATCCATATGGCCCGTGGCGACGATCTCCACGCCATCAAATATCTCCCACTCAAGCTTAAAGGACCAGCTCGGCATTGGCTTAACAGCTTGCCCGCAGAGTCAATTGGGTGTTGGGAAGACCTGGAGGCCGCGTTCCTTGATAACTTCCAAGGCACATATGTGTGACCACCAGACGCCGATGACCTAAGCCACATTATTCAGCAGCCAGACGAATCGGCCAGGCAATTCTGGACACGGTTCTTGACGAAGAAAAATCAAATCGTCGACTGTCCGGATGCGGAGGCCCTTGAAGCCTTCAAACACAACATCCGGGACGAATGGCTAGCCCGGCACCTGGGGCAGGAAAAGCCGAAATCCATGGCAGCCCTCACATTGTTAATGACCCGCTATTGTGCGGGAGAGGACAGCTGGCTAGCCCGCAGCAACAATCTCCGCAAAAATTCTGGCAGTCCGGACACTAAGGACAACAACGGCAGGTCACGTCGAATCAAAAATAAGCGCCGCATTAACGGCGACGATAAGGAGGATACGGCGGTCAATGCCGGATTCCGAGGCTCCAAACCCGGTCAGCGGAAGAAGCCATTTAAAAGAACCACTCCGGGTCTGTCCAATCTGGACCGAATACTCGACCGCTCATGCCAGATACATGGCACCTCCGAAAAGCCAGCTAATCACACCAATAGAGACTGTTGGGTGTTCAAGCAGGCTGGCAAGTTAATTGCCGAAAACAATGACAAGGGGCTAAAGAGCGATGACGAGGAAGAGACCCGGCCGCCGAACAATAGAGGACAGAAGGGCTTCCCCCCACAAGTGCGGACGGTGAATATGATATACGCGACCCATATACCCAAGAGGGAGAGGAAGCGCGCACTATGGGACGTCTATGCGATGGAGCCAGTCGCCCCAAAGTTCAATCCATGGTCCTCCTGTCCGATCACTTTTGATCGAAGAGACCATCCGACCAGCATACGCCATGGCGGATTCGCCGCATTGGTCTTAGATCCAATCGTCGATGGATTTCACCTCACTAGAGTCCTGATGGACGGCGGCAGCAGCCTGAACCTGCTTTATCAGGATACAGTGCGCAAAATGGGCATAGACCCATCCAGGATTAAACCTACAAAGACAACCTTTAAAGGTGTCATCCCAGGAGTGGAAGCCAACTGTATAGGCTCAGTCACACTGGAAGTGGTCTTCGGATCACCGGATAATTTCCGGAGCGAAGAGTTAATCTTCGATATAGTCCCGTTTCGCAATGGCTATCACGCTCTGCTCGGACGAACCGTGTTTGCAAAATTCAACGCGGTGCCGCATTATGCATACCTAAAGCTCAAGATGCCAGGCCCTCGTGGAGTCATCACGGTCAATGGGAATATGGAACGCTCCCTCCGAATGGAGGAACATACAGCGGCTCTCGCGGCAGAGGTACAGAGCAGCCTCTTAAGGCAGTTCTCAAGTCCGGCGGTTAAAAAGCGGACACAGCAAACCGCGCCCGGAGCAATGCCAACCAAGATCCCCTGGCGCGATCAGAGCATGTGTAGCAATGCGGCCCCAGCCCTCACCCGCGCATAATCGCAAGAATAACACTCCGCGTACATCATTACGCTTTGGAAATACCATGGGTGCAGGGAAAGGGGCACGATCACAATGGACCCAGAGTGCGGCTCGACCACACCAGGGGCTCACAAGTGCGCCTCCCTTCCTTTTTATTTTTTCTTCTTATTTTATGTACACAGGACTCTGTCAACCAGAAGCCCTGTCCGGTGGCGAACCTGCCGAACTCATGATACAACAGTCAGGAACTAAAGAAGGCCGCGACAAACATTCAGGTGGCCTCCATTACGAGCATTAAATTCGATTATATACACCAAGTCTGCAGCTCATCCCTGGAGGGGGACATGTTTATTTAGTCCAAATCCCTTGCTTACCGCACTATTTGTATCAGTCCGATCCACCATCAGACTTTCTTTTATAAATAATGCAGCACCTTTTCATTGCAATTGCGTTATCTTTTATATATGTTCATTATATGACATCTTGCACCCGTATACTTTGGTACGGCCGAATACGCCAGGGGCTTCTGTTCCACAGATTATGGTGTGATTAAGTCCGAACACTTTCACAAGTGCGGCACCCCGAACTTATAGCATTATATGAATCAGCTCCGAATCATGTCTTGGGTCAATAGTTGGGTTTGCCCGGCTCCCATGTTTTGGTACCTTACGTTCCGTTCCGTCGGCTAAGGTAGCACTGGGAGAACCACTGCGATTGTGCCCCGGTTGAGCCGGGTTAACGCCTCAGTGGAGAAAGCTAAAACTGACTGGCATGATAAGGCGAGAGACTGGTCGCTGTTCGAGAGGTTCTTTCGGGTCCCTAAAGACTCATGCCGCTTTGAGCGAAGTTCCGGATGATGTCCGACGAAGGCGTGGATAGCGCCCCGGATTCGGTCTTCCGAATACCAGGGGCTTCGCCGAAATTTAAAATTATAGAATTCTATGGCTAAGTGAGAGTGTTCAAGCATTATAAGTCCGGTTGCCTTGTTCGTCGTGTTGAGCGCCTCCCTAGATGGACCCAAAAATGGGAACAAGAGTGCTCAAGTTTATCACCGAACACCCCAGCACTTGTGGCTTGGGGGCTGAAGCCAACGACTTGCCATCTCTCAGATTTAACAAACGGCCGCACAGAAGGTAATATTTTAAATTAAACAAGCATTGCTCATGGCGCATATGAACGAAGTTTTCAGCGCACAGGATAAATACATAGCGAGTTCACTCAAAGATTACATCTCGGGAGCACTCATCTGCAATATCGCAGGCTCCCTTCAGGACAACTTTATAATAACGCTCCGGCGTGCAATGCTCCTTGCCCGGCGGTGGTGGATCCGTGAGAAGCCTCTCCGCATCCAGTTTGCCCCATTGCACCTTTATGCGGGCAAGGGCACGACGAGCACCTTCAATGCAGGCGGAGCGCTTGACTACATCCAGCCTGGGGCACGCATCCACCAGCCGCCGCGCTAGGCCAAAGTAGCTTCCAGGCATGGCCTGTCCAGGCCATAGCCGGACTATGAGGCCCTTCATGGTGTTGGGGAACGTAGTAATTTCAAAAAATTTCCTACGCACACGCAAGATCATGGTGATGCATAGCAACGAGAGGGGAGAGTGTTGTCTACGTACCCTCGTAGATCGAAGCGGAAGCGTTGACGCAACGTAGAGGAAGTAGTCGTACGTCCTCCCGGTCCAACCGATCCAAGCACCGTTACTCCGGCACCTCCGAGTTCTTGACACGCGTACAGCTCGATGACGCACCCTCGATCTCCAATCCAGTAGAGGCTCCGAGG
Organism: Triticum timopheevii; assembly: GCA_963921465.1. NCBI lineage: Eukaryota > Viridiplantae > Streptophyta > Magnoliopsida > Poales > Poaceae > Triticum > Triticum timopheevii. Next base: position 128,229,339 of record OY997274.1, on the reverse strand, counting down.
GGGAGTTCCCTCAGCACAACGGCGTGGTGACGATCTTGATGTTCTCCTGTCGCAGGGCTTCGCCTAAGCACCGCTACAATATGATCGAGGTGTAATATCGTGGAGGGGGGCACCGCACACGGCTAAGGAACGATCAATGATCAACTTGTGTGTCCTAGGGTGCCCCCCTACCCCCGTATATAAAGGAGGGAGGGAGGAGGTGGCCGTCCTCAAGGGGGGCGCGCCATAGGGAGGGGAAACCTACTCCAAGTAGGTTTCCCTCTCTTTTCCTTATCTTATTTGGAGGGGGAAGGAAGGAGTACTAGTATTAGGAAGTAGTACTAGTAGTAGGAAGGAAGAGAGGGGGAAGGAGAAAGGAAAGGGGGGGCCGACCCCCCTCCCCAATTCGGATTGGGCTTGGGGGGGCGCCCCCCCTCCCTTGCTCCTTCTCTCTTCCTCCTACATGGGCCCAATAAGGCCCATATACCTCCCGGGGGGTTCCGGTAACCTCCCGGAGCTCCAAACTTCTCCGGAACCTTTCCGGTGTCCAAATATATCCGTCCAATATATCAATCTTTATGTCTCGACCATTTAGAGACTCCTCGTCATGTCCGTGATCATATCCGGGACTCCGAACAACCTTTGGTACATCAAAATACATAAACTCATAATATAACTGTCATCGAAACCTTAAGCGTGCGGACCCTACGGTTCGAGAACAATGTAGACATGACCGAGACATGTCTCCGGTCAATAACCAATAGCGGGACCTGGATGCCCATATTGGTTCCTACATATTCTACGAAGATCTTTATCGGTCAAACCGCACAACAACATATGTTGTTCCCTTTGTCATCGGTATGTTACTTGCCCGAGATTTGATCGTCGGTATCCAATACCTAGTTCAATCTCGTTACCGGCAAGTCTCTTTACTCGTTCCGTAATACATCATCTCACAACTAACTCATTAGTTGAAATGCTTGCAAGGCTTAAGTGATGTGTATTACCGAGAGGGCCCAGAGATACCTCTCCGACATTCGGAGTGACAAATCCTAATCTCGAAATACGCCAACTCAACAAGTACCTTCGGAGACACCTGTAGAGCACCTTTATAATCACCCAGTTACGTTGTGACGTTTGGTAGCACACAAAGTGTTCCTCCGGTAAACGGGAGTTGCATAATCTCATAGTCATAGGAACATGTATAAGTCATGAAGAAAGAAATAGCAACATACTAAACGATCGGGTGCTAAGCTAACTGAATGGGTCATGTCAATCAGATCATTCAACTAATGATGTGATCCCGTTAATCAAATAACAACTCTTTGTCCATGGTTAGGAAACATAACCATCTTTGATTAACAAGCTAGTCAAGTAGAGGCATACTAGTGACACTCTGTTTGTCTATATATTCACACATGTATTATGTTTCCGGTTAATACAATTCTATCATGAATAATAAACATTTATCATGATATAAGGAAATAAATAATAACTTTATTATTGCCTCTAGGGCATATTTCCTTCAGTCTCCCACTTGCAGTAGAGTCAATAATCTAGATCACATCACCATGTGATTAACATCGATAGTTCACATCATCATGTGATTAACACCCATAGTTCACATCGCCATGTGACCAACACCCAAAAGGGTTTACTAGATTCAGTAATCTAGTTCACATCGCTATGTGATTAACACCCAAAGAGTACTAAGGTGTGATCATGTTTTGCTTGTGAGAGAATCTTAGTCAACGGGTCTTTCACATTCAGATCCGTTATGTATTTTGCAATTTTCTATGTCTACAATGCTCTGCACGGAGCTACTCTAGCTAATTGCTCCCACTTTCAATATGTATCTAGATCGAGACTTAGAGTCATCCAGATCGGTGTCAAAACTTGCATCGACGTAACCCTTTACGACGAACCTTTTGTCAATTCCATAATCGAGAAACATATCCTTATTCCACTAAGGATAATTTTGACCGTTGTCCAGTGATCTACTCCTAGATCACTATTGTACTCCCTTGCCAAACTCAGTGTAGGGTATACAATAGATCTGGTACACAGCATGGCATACTTTATAGAACCTATGGCCAAGGCATAGGGAATGACTTTCATTCTCTTTCTATCTTCTGCCGTGGTCGGGTTTTGAGTCTTACTCAATTTCACACCTTTGTAACACAGGCAAGAACTCTTTCTTTGACTGTTCCATTTTGAACTACTTCAAAATCTTGTCAAGGTATGTACTCATTGGAAAAACTTATCAAGCGTCTTGATCTATCTCTATAGATCTTAATGCTCAATATGTAAGCAGCTTCACCGAGGTCTTTCTTTGAAAAACTCCTTTTAAACACTCCTTTATGCTTTGCAGAATAATTCTACATTATTTCCGATCTACAATATGTCATTCACATATACTTATCAGAAATGTTGTAGTGCTCCCACTCACTTTCTAGTAAATACAGGCTTCACTGCAAGTCTGTATAAACTATATGCTTTGATCAACTTATCAAAGCGTATATTCCAACTCCGAGATGCTTGCACCAGTCCATAGATGGATCGCTGGAGCTTGCACACTTTGTTAGCTCCCTTTGGATCGATAAAACCTTCTGGTTGCATCATATACAACTCTTCCTCTAGAAACCCATTTAGGAATGCAGTTTTTACATCCATTTGCCAAATTTCATAAATTGTGGCAATTGCTAACATGATTCGGACAGACTTAAGCATCGCTACAGTTGAGAAAATCTCATTGTAGTCAACACCTTGAACTTTGTCAAAAACCTTTTTTAGCTTTGTAGATAGTAACACTACTATCAGCGTCCGTCTTCCTCTTGAAGATCCATTTATTTTCTATGGCTTGCCGATCATCGGGCAACTCCACCAAAGTCCACACTTTGTTCTCATACATGGATCTCATCTCAGATTTCATGGCCTCAAGCCATTTCGCGGAATCTGGGCTCATCATCGCTTCCTCATAGTTCGTAGGTTCATCATGGTCTAGTTACATGACTTCCAGAACAGGATTACCGTACCACTCTGGTGCGGATCTCACTCTGGTTTACCTACGAGATTCGGTAGTAACTTGATCTGAAGTTACATGATCATCATCATTAGCTTCCTCACTAATTGGTGTAGTAGTCACAGGAACAGATTTCTGTGATGAACTACTTTCCAATAAGGGAGAAGGTACAATTACCTCATCAAGTTCTACTTTCCTCCCGCTCACTTCTTTCGAGAGAAACTCCTTCTCTAGAAAGGATCCATTTATTAGCAACGAATGTTTTGCCTTCGGATTTGTGATACAAGGTGTACCCAACAATTTCCTTTGGGTATTCTATGAAGACGCACTTCTCCGATTTGGGTTTGAGCTTATCAGGATGAAACTTTTTCACATAAGCATCGCAGCCCCAAACTTTAAGAAACGACAACTTTGGTTTCTTGCTAAACCACAGTTCATATAGTGTCGTCTCAACGGATTTAGATGGTGCCCTATTTAACGTGAATGCAGCTGTCTCTAATGCATGATCCCAAAACGATATTGGTAAATCGGTAAGAAACATCATAGATTGTACTATATCCAATAAAGTATGGTTATGACGTTCGGACACACCATTATGATGTGGTGTTCCAGGTGGCATGAATTTGTGAAACTATTCCACATTGTTTTAATTGAAGACCAAACTCGTAACTCAAATATTTGTCTCCGCGATCAGATCGTAGAAACCTTTATTTTCTTGTCACGATGATTTTTCCACTTCACTCTGAAATTCTTTGAACCTTTCAACTATTTCAGCCTTATGTTTCATCAAGTAGATATACCCATATCTGCTCAAATCATCTGTGAAGGTCAGAAAATAACGATACCCGCCGCGAGCCTTAACACTCATTGGATCGCATACATCATTATGTATTATTTCCAATAAGTCAGTTGCTCGCTCCACTGTTCCGGAGAACGGAGTCTTAGTCATCTTGCCCATGAGGCATGGTTCGCAAGCATCAAGTGATTCACAATCAAGTGATTCCAAAATCCCATCAGCATGGAGTTTCTTCATGCACTTTATACCAATATGACCTAAACGGCAGTGCCACAAATAAGTTGCACTATCATTATTAACTTTGCATCTTTTGGTTTCAATATTATGAATATGTGTATCACTACGATCGAGATCCAATGAACCATTTTCATTGGGTGTGTAACCATATAAGGTTTTATTCATGTAAACAGAACAACAGTTTATTCTCTTACTTAAATGAATAACCGTATTGCAATAAACACGATCAAATCATATTCATGCTCAACGCAAACACCAAATAACATTTATTTAGGTTCAACACTAATCCCGAAAGTATAGGGAGTGTGCGATGATGATCATATCAATCTTGAAACACACATCATCACTTCACCCTTAACTAGTTTCTGTTTATTCTGCAACTCCCATTTCGAGTTACTACTCTTAGCAACTGAACCAGTACCAAATACCGAGGGGTTGCTATAAACACTAGTAAAGTACACATCAATAACATGTATATCAAATATACCTTTGTTTACTTTGCCATCCTTCTTATCCGCCAAATACTTGGGGTAGTTCTGCTTCCAGTAACCAGTCCCTTTGCAGTAGAAGCACTTAGTCTCAGGCTTAGGTCCAGACTTGGGCTTCTTCACTTGAGCAGCAACTTGCTTGCCATTCTTCTTGAAGTTCCCTTCTATCCCTTTGCCCTTTTCTTGAAACTAGTGGTCTTGTTAACCATCAACACTTGATGTTCTTTCTTGATTTCTACCTTCATCGATTTCATCATCATGAAAAAACTCGGGAATCATTTTCATCATCCCTTGCATACTATAGTTCATCACGAAGTTCTACTAACTTGGTGATGGTGACTAGAGAATTCTGTCAATCACTATCTTATCTGGAAGATTAACTCCCACTTGATTCAAGCGATTGTAGTACCCAGACAATCTGAGCACATGCTCACTAGTTGAGCGATTCTTCTCCATCTTTTAGCTATAGAACTTGTTGGAGACTTCATATCTCTCAACTCGGGTATTTGCTTAAATATTAACTTCAATTCCTGGAACATCTCATATGGTCCATGATGTTCAAAACATCTTTGAAGTCCCGATTCTAAGCCATAAAGCATGGTGCACAAAAATATCAAGTAGTCATCATATTGAGCTAGCCAAACGTTCATAACGTCTGCATCTACTCCTGCAATAGGTCTGTCACCTAGCGGTGCATTAAGGACATAATTCTTCTGTGCAGCAATGAGGATAAACCTCAGATCACGGATCCAATCCGCATCATTGCTACTAACATTTTTCAACGCAATTTTCTCTAGGAACATATCAAAATAAACATATGAAAGCAACAACGCAAGCTATTGATCTTACAACATAATTTGCAAAATACTACCAGGACTAAGTTCATGATAAATTTAAGTTCAATTAATCATATTACTTAAGAACTCCCACTTAGACAGACATCTTTCTAGTCATCTAAGTGATCACGTGATCCAAATCAACTAAACCATAACCGATCATCACGTGAGATGGAGTAGTTTTCAATGGTGAACATCATTATGTTGATCATATCTACTATATGATTCACGCTCGACCTTTCGGTCTCTGTGTTCCGAGGCCATATCTGCATATGCTAGGCTCGTCAAGTTTAATCTGAGTATTCCGCGTGTGCAAAACTGGCTTGCACCCGTTGTAGATGGACGTAGAGCTTATCACACCCGATCATCACGTGGTGTCTGGGCACGACGAACTTTGGCAACGGTGCATACTCAGGGAGAACACTTCTTGATAATTAGTGAGAGGTCATCTTAAAATGCTACCGTCAATCAAAGCAAGAATAAGATGTATAATAGATAAACATCATATGGAATCAAAATATGTGACATGATATGGCCATGATCATCTTGCGCCTTTGATCTCCATCTCCAAAGTACTGTCATGATCTCTATCGTCACCGGCATGACACCACGATCTCCATCATCTTGATCTATATCAATGTGTCGTCACATGGTCGTCTTGCCAACAATTGCTCTTGCAACTATTGCTATCCCATAGCGATAAAGTAAAGCAATTATTTGGCGCTTGCATCTTATGCAATAGAGAGACAACCATAAGGCTTTTGCCAGTTGCCGATAACTTCAACAAAACATGATCATCTTATACAACAACTTATATCTCATCACGTCTTGACCATATCACATCACAACATGCCCTACAAAAACAAGTTAGACGTCCTCTACTTTGTTGTTGCAAGTTTTACGTGGCTGCTACGGGCTTAAGCAAGAACCAATCTCACCTACGCATCAAAACCACAATGATAGTTTGTCAAGTTGGTGCTGTTTTAACCTTCGCAAGGACCGGGCATAGCCACACTCGGTTCAACTAAAGTTGGAGAAACTGACACCCGCTAGTCACCTGTGTGCAAAGCACGGCGGTAAAACCAGTCTCGCGTAAGCGTACGCGTAATGTCGGTCCGGGCTGCTTCATCCAACAATACCGCCGAACCAAAGTATGCATGCTGGTAAGCAGTATGACTTGTATCGCCCACAACTCACTTGTGTTCTACTCGTGCATATAACATCAAACCATAAAACCTAGGCTCGGATGCCACTGTTGGGGAACGTAGTAATTTCAAAAATTTTCCTACGCACACGCAAGATCATGGTGATGCATAGCAACGAGAGGGGAGAGTGTTGTCTATGTACCCTCGTAGACCGAAGCGGAAGCGTTGACGCAACGTAGAGGAAGTAGTCGTACGTCCTCCCGGTCCAACCGATCCAAGCACCGTTACTCCGGCACCTCCGAGTTCTTGACACGCGTACAGCTCGATGACGCACCCTCGATCTCCAATCCAGTAGAGGCTCCGAGGGGGAGTTCCGTCAGCACGACGGCGTGGTGACGATCTTGATGTTCTCTTGTCGCAGGGCTTCGCCTAAGCACCGCTACAATATGATCGAGGTGTAATATCGTGGAGGGGGGCACCGCACACGGCTAAGGAATGATTAATTATCAACTTGTGTGTCCTAGGGTGCCCCCCTACCCCCGTATATAAAGGAGGGAGGGAGGAGGTGGCCGGCCTCAAGGGGGGCGCGCCATAGGGAGGGGGAAACCTACTCCAAGTAGGTTTCCCTCTCTTTTCCTTATCTTATTTGGAGGGGGAAGGAAGGAGTACTAGTATTAGGAAGTAGTACTAGTAGTAGGAAGGAAGAGAGGGGGAAGGAGAAAGGAAAGGGGGGGCCGGCCCCCCTCCCCAATTCGGATTGGGCTTGGGGGGGTGCGCCCCCCTCCCTTGCTCCTTCTCTCTTCCTCCTACATGGGCCCAATAAGGCCCATATACCTCCCGGGGGGTTCCAGTAACCTCCCGGAGCTCCAAACTTCTCCGGAACCTTTCCGGTGTCCAAATATATCCGTCCGATATATCAATCTTTATGTCTCGACCATTTCGAGACTCCTCGTCATGTCCGTGATCATATCCGGGACTCCGAACAACCTTCGGTACATCAAAATACATAAACTCATAATATAACTGTCATCGAAACCTTAAGCGTGCGGACCCTACGGTTCGAGAACAATGTAGACATGACCGAGACATGTCTCCGGTCAATAACCAATAGCGGGACCTGGATGCCAATATTGGTTCCTACATATTCTACGAAGATCTTTATCGGTCAAACCGCACAACAACATACATTGTTCCCTTTGTCATCGGTATGTTACTTGCCCGAGATTCGATCGTCGGTATCCAATACCTAGTTCAATCTCGTTACCGGCAAGTCTCTTTACTCGTTCCGTAATACATCATCTCACAACTAACTCATTAGTTGAAATGCTTGCAAGGCTTAAGTGATGTGTATTACCGAGAGGGCCCAGAGATACCTCTCCGACATTCGGAGTGACAAATCCTAATCTCGAAATACGCCAACTCAACAAGTACCTTCGGAGACACCTGTAGAGCACCTTTATAATCACCCAGTTACGTTGTGACGTTTGGTAGCACACAAAGTGTTCCTCCGGTAAACGGGAGTTGCATAATCTCATAGTCATAGGAACATGTATAAGTCATGAAGAAAGCAATAGCAACATACTAAACGATCGGGTGCTAAGCTAACTGAATGGGTCATGTCAATCAGATCATTCAACTAATGATGTGATCTCGTTAATCAAATAACAACTCTTTGTCCATGGTTAGGAAACATAACCATCTTTGATTAACAAGCTAGTCAAGTAGAGGCATACTAGTGACACTCTGTTTGTCTATATATTCACACATGTATTATGTTTCCGGTTAATACAATTCTAGCATGAATAATAAACATTTATCATGATATAAGGAAATAAATAATAACTTTATTATCGCCTCTAGGGCATATTTCCTTCACATGGCCTCCTCAGCTACCTTGTGGAGTTCGACCAGCTGCTTCAGCTGGTCGCTTGGGGGCACCGGATGGCCGGCCTCAGCATACTGAGACCAGAAGACCTGCTCCGTCGAGCTCCCCTCCTCGCCACGATAGAATGCGGCGGCATCAGACGCACTACACGGCAGATCTGCAAACGCCCCTGGAGAGCTCCGAATTCGGGTAAGTATCCGGTAATTTACATTAACATGTCTGCTCTGCATGAAAAAGGCCTTACCCGCCGCTATCTTCTTTATGTCCTCAACCTCCTAAAGGGCCTTCTGGGCCTCGGCCTTGGCGGACTTGGCACTTTCGAGAGCCGAGGCAAGCTCGGACTCTCGAGTCTTGGAGTCACGCTCCAAACTCTCATGCTTTTCCATGAGAGCCTGGAGCTCTTGCCGAACTTCCGCCACCAGTGCCTCTTGTTTTTCTCGCTCAGCCCGCTCCGTGGCCGCACTGCGTTCGGCTGCGGACACGGCATCCTTCAGGGCTGCCACCTCGTTAGTGGCCCCTGCAATACACATATTATCCTTGTTAATTTAATTTGCAACCAAAATCCTTTTCTGTAAGGTACTTATTTTAAGTGGTGTTACTCACCTTCTTTTTCCTCGAGCTGCCTCTTGACATGGCCGAGCTCGTGCTCGGACCGCTCGAGGTCCTTCTTCAGCACCTCGACCTCCGCCGTTAATGCGGCAGAGGTCAGCAGCGCAGCCTGCAAACCCATATTGACATATTTTTAGCAACCCTGCGTATATCTTGTTAGATCCTTAGTCCGGCTTTTCTTTCCGAACACCGAACTAAGCATCAGGGGCTACTGTCTATGCGGTATTACATTACATATTTTAACTTCTTACCTCAAAGCCTGTTAGAAGGCTGCTGCAGGCTTCGGTCAGCCCGCTCTTGGCGAACTGGACCTTCTCAATCACTGCACTCATGAGTGTGCGGTGTTCTTCCTCGATGGAAGCGCCTTTAAGCGCCTCCAGCAGGTTATCCGGCGCCTCCGGTTGGACGGAGGCCGCCGGCGTCACGGTCCTGCCCTTCTTTCGAAGGGGCCGCTTGCCGGACTCTGGAACCACTACGGGTTCCGATGTAGAGTCCGGCGCAAAGTCCGGGAGGTCGCCTGACGGCGCCTCCGGAGCCTCCTCCTGACAGGTCCCTCTCTGGGATCCCACCTCGGCGTCTTCGCCGGCGCGTGGGGTAGAGGCAGTCGGAAGTGAATTCACATCCGACGAGGCCAAGGACCCGCTTGATGAAGCGGGGAGGTCGTCATCGACCGGACTACGGACAGAATGCGGCGTTAGAAGGATACTACGTGACAGGAAAGGTACGGCATATGAACGATCCGAATACTTACGATCCGGCCGGACGCCTGGCCCTTGGAGGCCACTCATCCTCGCCAACGCTGATGTTGGCAAAACTGTCCGGGGGGATAGTTCTCCCCCTCTTGGACCCTTCGGCCGCCCCGACTGGGGAAGCCTTCCTCTTCTTCTCTCCCTCCTCCGGGAGAGAGTACTCCTCCTCCTCCTCGTCTTCGGGGGAGGAGTCCTCGTCGTCGTCAGACGCCTGATTACGGGAACTCTTTCGAGTCCCCGTGGCCACCTTCTTGGCCTTCTTCTCCGGCACCACGTGCGGTCCCGGAACCAGCAGCCCTGCTAAGCGGGCATCCACTGGTTCTTCTGGCATGGGAGCCGGGCTGATGAGCAGCTTGGCCTTCTCCATCCACTCCTGTCAAAGGAAGAGGTAGATTAATAACCTCACTAGAGTCAATCTAATTACCACAAGTGTCCCGTAATGGGGTTGAATCACTTACCTCGTCAGTCGGAGACTGCGAGCTGAATCCGCGGTCTTCGGTCACGGATGCGGGGGCTTCGGCGCCCTTGAACAGCACCCTCCAGGCACCTTCGTGTGTTGTATCGAAGAGCCCGCTCAACGTCTGGTGCTGTTCCGGATTAAACTCCCACAAAGTGAATGCCCGTTCTTGGCATGGGAGAATCCGCCGGAGGAGCATGACTTGGACCACATCGACGAGCCGAAGCCTATTGCTCACCATCTTCTTGATGCAGGCTCGGAGTCCCGTCACCTCCATCGGACTGCCCCACTGCAAGCCCTTCTCTTTCCAGGAGGTTAGCTGCGTGGGGATTCCAGATCTAAACTCGGGGGCCGCCGCCCATGTTGGCTTGCGCGGCTCGGTGATGTAGAACCACCCCGATTGCCACCCCTTGACGGAGTCCACGAAGGTCCCTTCTAGCCAAGGGACGTTGGGCAGCTTGCCCAACATGGCGCCTCCGCATTCCGCTTGCGTCCCCTTCACAACCTTCGGCTTGACGTTGAAGGTCTTGAGCCACAGGCCGAAGTGGGGCTGGATGCAGAGAAAGGCCTCGCACACGACGATAAACGCCGAGATGTTGAGGATGAAGTTCGGCGCCAGATCGTGGAAATCCAGGCCGTAGTAAAACATGAGCCCCCGGACAAATGGATGGAGCGGAAAGCCCAGTCTGCGGAGGAAGTGGGGGAGGAAGACGACCCTCTCATGAGGCCCTAGGGTAGGGATGAGCTGCCCCGCGTCGGGCAGCCGATGCGCGATATCGCTGGAAAGGTATCCGGCGTCGCACAGCTTGGTGATGTCCTCCTCCTTAGCGGTGGAGGCCAACCATTTTCCTCCCGCTTCGGACATATTCGGAGAAAGGTCGAGGCGAGATGCGCGAGCTTGGGCGTTGGAGCTTGAGTTCGCAGGGATGGATGAGCAAAGGAGGAAGAAGGCGTAGGTGAGAAGGTAAATCCTTATCTCCTATATATAGGCGGACAAAACTATGCGTCCCTCACCGGCCTGGTAAAACTCGCTTATCTCCCACGCGCCACCATCAATGGCGCGGTTGGGTTACCCACGCACGTATTGATGAGGATCCCGGAACTAAGTGTATATTTTATTCTCTCTACGGTGGAATGTGCAATTTATTTTGCAGAGCCGGACACTATCCTGGTGTTCATTATCTTCTCCGGATTATTCAAGGGAGGAACCCGCCTTGCAATGCCGAACATTATGCACGCCGGACTTATCGCCATTGAAGACTGGTTCAGGGGCTACTGAGGGAGTCCTGGACTAGGGGGTGTCCGGACAGCCGGACTATCAATATCCTCCGGACTCCCAGACTACGAAGATAGAAGATTGAAGACTCCGGCTCGTGTCCGGATGGTACTTTCCTTGGCGTGGAAGGCAAGCTTGGCGATACGGATATGTAGATCTCCTACCATTGTAACCGACTCTGTGTAACCCTAGCCCCTCCGGTGTCTATATAAACCGGAGGGCCTTAGTCCGTAGGACGAACATACATCTCAACAATCATACCATAGGCTAGCTTCTAGGGTTTAGCCTCCTTGATCTCGTGGTAGATCTACTCTACCCATATCATCAATATTAATCAAGCAGGACGTAGGGTTTTACCTCCATCGAGAGGGCCCGAACCTGGGTAAAAACATTGTGTCCCTCGTCTCTTGTTACCATCCGCCTAGACGCACAGTTCGGGACCCCCTACCCGAGATCCGCCGGTTTTGACACCGACAGTCCCCTTGACGCAGCCCGCGCTTGTTGCGGAAGAAGTTCCCTACTTCTCCGTTCACCGCATTCGCCGTTTGGCCCCCCGAGACCAACTGCATCATGCGATGAACCCAAACCGACGAGAATCCTCGATCCAGGAGGACTTGTCAGAGAAACTCCCAGTTCACACGATCGTATGCCTTCTCAAAATCAAGTTTCAGGAGAATCGCGGGCTGACGAGCGCGTTTTAGGGAGTGGACAATTTCTTGGAGGGTCAACGGCCCCTCCAAGATGTTACGGCCACGAATAAAAGCCGATTGGTTCCTATTAATAATGCGATGAGCTATCGGAGACAAGCGAGTCGAACAAGCCTTAGCACAAATTTTAAACGGAACATTAATCAACGCAATGGGGTCACACATTGGATATAAAGCAGTCGGATTTTTCCCCTAGCATCTCTTTTGCATAGTAGAGATATATATTCAGTGAGTGATGTGCACATTTATCTGTTCAGATTGGCATTATTTATGTTGTCTCCTCCAAGCAACGATGTACTGGTTCTCCAGCTGACAGTTTTTTTTTTTTTGACGTTTCCTTTATAGACAGTTGATGGTTCAGACAACACCATAATCACCAACATACATGGTCTTGGTGAAGAAAATCTTAACTTTCGGATGAACATATCAGTACCGAATTTGTTGAGAGAAAAAATTTCAACGGCACTGCTTTCATTTAACCAATGATTGTCGTTTTTCTTTAATACATTGATAATAGCCAAAGTTAGCTAAGTTTAGTTCTTTAATTAGCTGCTTAGCTGATCTAGGAACGGATGTCCGTACCTTGAAATACAAGCACTAGTGCATTACCTTAATACAGTACTCACTCTGTCCCATAATATAAAAGCGTTCTCTTATATTATGGGACGGAGAGAGTAGTTCTTAATTGTTACACAGTTTTAAGTTATCTTAGCTCAGCTTCTTTGTCAAGTTGTTTTAAAAAAGAAGATATATGTACCTTCATTGAGTCGTTCACCCCCGCACAAGAAGAAAAGAAACGGCTTCTCTCACAGACAGGGACAGTTGCAGTGAGATGGAGACTGAAGAGAGTACGCCAATTCCTTGTGGATGCTCCAATTTAATTATCTTGCATCCTCTAGATTTTCTGACGAACTCGGGTCCTCATGGGTATCTTTCAGCGAAGTTTTTTGATCAACTTCATCTTCCGAGGAACAGCAGGATCATTCTTGGCAGATCATTTTTCGAAAATGGTACGTATCTTTCAAAGTCAAGCTTTTTTAGGCCTTTCGTTCTTAGCAGAATATTGTCAATGAAACAGTCCGCAGACAGCCTATTTCAACGGAAAGAACTGGCTACCCATAATTTCGGTCAAGACCGTCCTTGCTAATGATTGACAAATCTTGTTAAAACCAAATGTGGCGGCTAAAGATCAATGACGGTATCGCTCAAGCGGCTCATTGGCTTGAATTTCGGTCAGGTTTACAGAGATGAGCACTACGCGCACTACAGAACAACGAGGCAAAGCTGCTTTTACACGGCTGAAGTATTTAGCAGAAGAAGAATCTGAGCACTCTTGGCATTAAGGTTCGCTGGAATCTGGATAATGTCCCACATGCTGGTGTTGAGCTAAGTTTCTAATTTGTCTTACATGTATTCTGGACGTGTGCAGGCTCACTATCCTTTCTATTCTCTTTTTTTAACACGGTGCAGATATAGACGTGTAAAAGATGATGAAGCGTCTCAACCCTCCGGAGGAGAGCCCGCAGGTATATATTGATTGTCACGAGAGAATCCTCGTAAAGGGTTACAGAGAGGAAACGGGATAGGGAGAAGAGATAGAAACTTAAAGGAGATCATCTTCACTGCATGTCGTGGCCATATCATATGTGATAGTGCTTTGGAGGCCGAGCTCGCTGCATGCAGGGAGGGCATTTCCATAGCTCTCCAACGAACATCCTTACCTATGAGAGTTGAGCTGGACAGCGCTGAAGCTGTGTCCATGATACAAGAAAAGGTTCGGAATAGATCAAAATACATGGCCATAGTGCAAGACATCAAGCCTATGTTGACTGATGCTAGGGGGTTTGTCATATCTAAAGTTAGCCGAACCCAAAATAGAGCTAGCCATAGCTTAGCAGCTTATGGCCGTAGAAACCACCGCACAGCTGTATGGCTGGGTTCTGGAGTGGAGGAAATCGTCAGTCTATGTAAGAACGATATTTTGCCACCCTGAGTAATGAAAACCCCCCTTTTTTCCCTGCAAAAAAAAAACTATAACACCTAACGTACAATATGTTTAACACCCTCCCTTAATCACAACTGCGCAAGTTGAGATTATGCTTGAAATCTTCGAAGCTTCGAGCTGGTAATGCTTTTGTAAACCCATCCGGAATGAATTTGATCTCTAACTGTTTGTTAGCAACTCTTTCTCTGACAAAATGAAAGTCTATTTCAATATGTTTAGTCCTGGCATGAAACACCAGATTAGCAGACAGATACGTAGCACCAATATTACACATTATCACACCAAAGACATGGAGGTTGATCTTGTGGAACAGCAAACTCTTTCAACATACACTGTACCCAAATGACTTATGTTGTGGCATTTGCTAGTGCTTTATATTCTGCTTCACCACTGGACCTGGAAACGGTAGCTTGTTTCTTTGCGCACCATGAGATCAAGTTTGGACCATAAAAGACAACAAACCCACCAGTGGACCTCCTATAATCATGACAACCAACTCAAGCTGCATCGGAGAAAGCACTAATACGAGTAGAGGAGGATTTTCTAAAAGTCAAACCAAGACATGATGTACCTTTTACATACCTCAGAATACGCTTTGCTGCTGTCCAATGAGCAGTGGTGGGTGCATGCGAAAACTGACAAACTTTGTTGACTGCAAAAGAAATATCATGTCGAGTAAGAGTTAAATAATGAAGAGCACCAACAATACTTATGTAACTAGTGTTATCTTGCTGATTCAGGAGTTCTTCATTCAAAGTCAATCATTCAGAGCTCGATGATGGTGTTGGTGAAGATTTGCAATCTTTCATGCCAATTCTACTCAATACATCATGTGCATACTTTTCTTGTGATAGCTGAATACCATCTCTGACTTTCTTAACTTCAATAACTAGGAAAAAGTGCAAATCTCCTAGATCCTTGAGAGCAAACTCTAAACTCAAGTCTTTGAGTAATCCTGTTATTGCCTCATTAGATGAACTAGTGAGAATAATATCATCAACATATATGAGAATAAAGATAGAAGTCTTGAACTTGTTGTAAATAAACAATGAAGTATCAGACTTTGATGAAACAAACCCTAGTGTTTGCAGCTTTGTACTTAAACGAGAGTACCACGCCCTGGGGGCTTGCTTCAATCCATATAGAGACTTATCAAGTTTGCAAACATGGAAGGGTGCATTTCTGTCCTCAAACCCAGGAGGTTGTTTCATGTAAAGTTCCTCTTCCAGAACACAATGAAGAAACACGTTCTGCACATCTAGATGTTTAAGACTCCATCCACTGGAAACAGCAATGGATAACACAAGACGAATAGAGGCAGCCTTGACAACTAGAGTGAAAGTGTCCTCATAATCAATACCATATTGCTGCTTAGACCCCTTGGCTTTATAACGATCAATAGTGCCATCAGATTTTTGTTTGATCCTATAAACCCATTTGCAGTCAATCAGATTTTTACCTGCCTGGCGAGGGACAAAGTGCCAGGTCTTATTTATCTAAAGTGCAGAATATTCCTCCTCCATTGCATGTTTCCATTTGGGATCATCAAAAGCTTCATGCAAAGTGCGAGGTTCACCTGAGAGACAGGCTAGACCAAATTTAAAAACATTCTTGTAATTTATACGGTTGATGACTCTCTTCTGAAGACGTGTGCGTGGTGCTGCGGGTGAAGCAGCAGGGGGAATTGGTGCATCAAATCCAGGCGGAACCTCAGGAAACAGAGGTGTAGTAGCAGCCACAAAAGATCCACCAGTTGCGCCCGTGCCAGGGGATGTGCGCCCGTGGTGGCTGTCGGCTCGGTCGGGAGCCACGGCTCGGTCAGGAGCCGGCGGGCAAACTAGAGACCGCCACATGGCCCGTGGGCCTGCTGGAAGAGCCAACATGCGCATGGAGGGGCCAGCAGTGGGCGACACGGGACCGAGGACCTCCAACATAAATTGACACATCTATTTACCTTTTTGTTACACTTTTATATCAAACTGAAACCACCCTTTATTTTTTGTTAATAAAGTGCATTTCTTAATTCATTGACAATAGCTTTGTATACTTTCAACCATTCATGTATTAAGCATTTTCGAAAGATCATCAGACATCACACTTGTACTACTTTACATCACATCAAGATTCAGGTCATAACATAATGAACCATGATTTTAATTATATTGAATAGAAATGAGGAATACAAGCATCCATATTGCGCAAATTACAAGGTTGCTAACATTTTGATTTTATCCAAACCGATTCAACTTACTGGAATCCAAGAAGAAAAATAGATCAATGGCACTAATATTTTGTTTTTCTATAACAGTCAACTTACTGGCACTAACCATAGTATAATTAACCGATCCATTCATCCAATCTGTTCCCTCACGAAGGCAAATTAATAATGTGTGCAGCCGAAGAGGGGACTGAACCCTATTTATCAACAAAGCTTAGCTCTAGCTGCATGCTGGATATGTTACCTGGCATGATGCACAACCAAACTGCAGCTTGCAGTCTAGTAGCTGCAGTAGCTTCTAATTTACCTGCTCGGACTTCAGCATCTGCGCCATGAAAATATACTTAATAGGTCAACAATTTTTTGGGTGTACATCATGTTCATCCTACGCGGATACGGTCATAGGTACTGCTCATTGGTTATAGACTCAGTCTGGTCAGCAACTGCCACCTGAATTCTATTGCATCCGCTGCAAAAATAGAAATAGCATGAATTCTTATAAGGAAAAATTGCAAGCTTTGCAATACTTGTAAAGTCGACTATCAAATAGAACAAGGATTAAGTACAAAGACAAAGAGTACATGATGTACACACAAAAAAATTGTTCAGCTTCTCATGTGAATTCGCTCCATACAGAGATGTGCTCCTGTACCTAACATTCATTCTACATAAGGCTCCATTTAATACATTTGATCAAAAGGCCAGAGCTAATGAACTCAACACCTACTCAAATTGTGCTCCACCACCTACTCAAATTGTATCAAAAAAGGACGACACCTTATTGTAGTCTCACACATGTTTCACTGAAAATTTTAGAATATGCCGCAGCCCTGCACAATAAATTGCATTCCTATACTACTTGTCTGTCCCGAACTTCTAACTCTTCTTTGCTATGTTCAGATAAATGATTTCATGACAACATCCTAATCTAGAGTACATATTTTGCTCTAATACGTAAAGATGATAAGAATAGAGATTACCCTGAAACCAATTGATAATTGACCTAAACTGAAGCAGAATCTTGAAAAAAGAAACCAAGCATCTAAAACACAGTAGCAGTTACTCACGAATTTCTTTGACAAAGAATGGTCACCTAAAGCTTTGTGCAATATCTTCAGCGTGAAACAACAATCACCATCTGCGTGGAATAGGAATGGAAAGATATTAACATTGGTGGAAGAAGGGAGATACAGGAAAGGGGAAAACAAATATAGAGGCCAGCCTAGTTGAGAACCGTGCTGCCAAGAACGGTGCTTCACTTTAAAAGAAAAGGAGCAAGAACGGTGATATGAGAGCGACCGGAGAGGGAGCATATATATAACACAGAACGGAAAATAGAAAGACACACACCCTCATTAATCGCCATCTGCGAGTGGCATACATCATCCACCATGAATGACTCTGGAAAATGAAGATTGATTACCTTCTTCAAGTCCCAAAGGATCAGTTTTGACTGTCGATCTGCCTCACGGAACTGCTGAACACGCGACAATGCATATTCACGAAAAAAATACAACACGAAATGGGTCGTGTGTGGAGGACCTTTTACACTGTACTACACGGAACTGAAGCTGCTAAAAGTCCTTGCTGGCCGCGTGAAGATTTACTCGTTTCCTCAACTCTCATTCCCACTTGGTGGACGAGCGATATGGATGAAAGTCACGTCCAGTCTGCATCGAGGATCTAGTAAAACAAAACTGGAAAACCCATCCGTCACTATACTAGAATCGACGTTTATGCTGAGTTCCAAAGAAACTCGGCAGAGCACTTATTTACATGCGTACAAAACTGTCGTAGATGCGTCGCGATCGGTCTCTAGCTAGCTTAGCCCTTAAGTCACCATTGATCGACCTCAATCTTCCCCACCAGTCTGGCCGCGGCTGCATGTGCACGTGCTACGATCACCGTGAGGCCCAAGCAGTTGCAGGTGCTTATGGATGCCCGTTCATGTCCTGTTGTTGCGGTTGCTTGCTGTTTGTTGTTTTGCCTCCTCTGTGCTTGACTTAGCAAACATTCTACTACTTGACACCAGAAACTTCGTTGAAACTCACATGCCCGCCTCTGCCTGGAATCACTCGCCGTCTCGATAGATTCATGAGGCATGACTTCTTTTTTTAGGCCCCGCTTGGATGGTCGTTTCGCAGCCCAAACCACCTGTAAATTATACCCCTGTAGAAAGAAACCGGCTGGGCTTCGTATAGGTGATTGGATGGCCGTTTTGGAGGTGTAAAACTTACACCGGTTTCTCGATTGAGACTGGCTAGGCTCCAGTCAGCTGAAAAAGAATTTGCGGTCAGTCGATTCTAGATCTACCAATAATTTCTGATCAAACGAACCAACAGAATTTCTGTTCGCACATAATTGACTGACCCAAATTATGTGTCAATCGATTCTGAAGTAACAACTCAGCCCAACTCTACTTCAGCCTTTGTGAGCATCACACAGAAAAACACCAATGAGCTGCACCTGTTAACCCGTCACAGCAAAACTCCATTAAAAAAGCAACACACATGACTAGAAGGTTTCTCACACATTTTTATTTTTATACATAAATATATATGGAAAATGTATTATTACTATGCAAAACTGAGCATAATATAGTGAGTTTTCCGTAAAAAAAAGTGGTTCTAAAAAGTAATGGATTAGTGACATCGGTATTATCATTACAAAAGCAAAGAAAAGAAAACTAAAAATGAAATAAAAACTTCAAAAATGAAGTTTTCTATAGAAGAATGAATTGGTGGCCTTGGCATTACCCTTTCAAAAAAAACTAAAACAAAATCAAAATAATGAAATTTTCTAGGAAAGTACAAAACACTTTAAGAAGAAAGAAAATGAAAAAGAAAAAACTTTCAAAACTTGCACACAATTTTCACTGAGATTGCACTTTTTGAAACATACAAAGATAAGCATATAATAGTGCATTTTTTGCAGTCTACTATAATTTACACAAAGTGTAACTGAAATAATCTATTTCTTTAAGAAGAGAGAAAATTAAAAAAAACTTGCACACAACTTTGCACTCTTGCACTTTATCATAATATGCCAAAATAGTCATATAATCATGAAATTTGGGCACATATTATATAGTATTTGTATGTATATAATAACTCTCAGCCAAAACCCATAAAAACAAAAAATAACCAATAAAGGAATGAAAAAAGGAAAAAGGAAATTTTTTCGAAACTTGCACACAATGTGCACTGATATTGCACTTTTGGAAATATGCAAAGAATATGCATACAATAGTGCTTTTTCACATTCTACTATAATTTACACGTAGTGTAACTGAAATAATGCATTTCCTTCAAGAAGAAAGAATTTTTTTTAAAAAAAATTGTGCACAACTATGCATCAAAATTGCACTTTATCATAGTATGTAAAAATATTCATATAATTATGAAATTTTGGCACATGTTATATTGTATTTATATGTATATAATTACACTCCGCCAGAAACCCACAAAAAGCAAAAAAATGCCAATAAAGGAAAGAAAAGAAGAAGCGTAGAAACAGAAAACAAAAATAAAAAATGAAGCAAAAATACCCACAAAACCTTTATAATATGTACTTTTTATACCAATATCTAATAAATGCACTTTTAATATGTAGAATAAGTATATAAGAGTGAAGTTTCTGTACTCTAATGTAATTTGTACATGTAGTACATACATGTATACATTTACACACACTTAACATCCGAAAATACGCGTAAAGAAAAAAACAAAACTCAACTTTTTTTTGAGACAAACAAAACTCAACTAAAAAAGCATACACATGCAGAAAACAAAAGAAAACACATGAAAAAAAGCATGCACACACGAAAATCCAGCCCAAGAAGGAATGAATTAGTGACATAAAACACAAAAAAAATTCTAAGAAAAAATTAAAACAAATAATGACAAAATTTGCAGACAATTTACAAAAAAATTGTACATGTTCATAATATGCAAAATAAGCAATACGATATAAACACAAGAAAAATATTTTCAAAATATTCTTAGAATATCATGATATTTTTAATTACCATCATTTTAATTATTGTGATCTGTTAACCGGATATCCAAAAGAAGAAAAAGATCCGGTCGCCTAAATTCCGGATAGTTATCATGGTGCCACCTTAAAGAATAAATGAATTAGTGGAAATGGTATTACCCTTTCAGAAGTAATAAAATAAAACAAAACTAAAACAAAATCAAAATAATAAAGTTTTCTAAGGAAGAATGAATAAGTAGGATTGGTATATCCCTTTCAAGGGAAAGATATGAAAAAGACAAAAAAACAAAATAATAAAGTTTTCTAAGAAAAATAAATGAGTGGCATTGGTACTACCCTTGAAGAAGAAAACAAAAAAAACAAAAATATGAAAATAATCAAGTTTTGTAAGGAAGACAAAATTCGGGGCATTGGTATTACCCAGGAGCTGCACACAATTTACACATGAATTGTGCTTTGTTATAATATGCAAGAATAGCATATAATAGGGAAATATTTGCAATAAAAGAAATTTCCTAACAAAGAATGAATTAGTGGCACTTGAGTTAAATCAAATAAGAGGTAAAATAACACAAAAACTAAATGAAAAATAAAATAAAGAAGTTTTTCTACAAAAGAATGAATTAGAGGCTTTGGTATTAACCTTTAAGAAGAAATAAAATTAAATCAAAATTAAAATAATGAAGTTTTCTAAAAAAATGAATTAGTGACATTGGTATTACCATTTAAGAAGAAAGAAAATGAAACAAACACTAAATCAAAAACAAAAATAAAAAAGTTTTGTAAGGATGAATTAGTGGTTTTGGTATTACCGTTGATGAAAAAAAAATGAAATAACTACTAAAACAAAATCAAAATAATAAAGTTTTCTAAGTAAGAATAAATTAGCTGCATTGATATTACCCTTTAATAAGAAAGAAATTATAAACTAATTAAACAATAAAAAATTACACGCAATATATACAAAAAATTGCGCTTTCAATAATATGCATATGATAGTGAAATTTTCACAAAAAATACAATTATAATGAAACCACACTATTTAATAGTATGTAAGAAATATACACATAATAGTACATTTTTCACATAATTATAAGTTATGCACATATTATAAATTACGTGTATATATTTTGTATTCACCAAACATCCAAAATATACCCATAAAACCTACAAAAAACAGAAGCAAAAACACACACAAACAGCTAACACGTAACAGCTTCAGCCCAACAAGAAATCGACTGACCCAAAATAGGGGTCAATCAAAAAACGTCCAGCCCAATAAGACAACACACACAACAGGAAAAAAAACAACTAGCACGCATCTTAGAGCAATAATCAACGGTTAAAAATTGACTGGCCCAAAAGTTAAAACTCAGTCAGCTGACATGTAGCTAAATTGTTCTCGATTTACACCCGTAACACGCCGGTATATGATAGAGACCTGAACTTGTCGTTTTTATTTCTCCCAACCCTCGCTCCACGCGACCTAGAAAGACAAGGCCGAGGGCTATGCTGCGCCGCCTCAGCCAAAGGACGGGGAGGTGCCGGCTCCTGTGTCCGCGAGGGGGCGAAGTGACAGTGACGTGGTGAGGCTCCGACTCCGGTGACCATGACAGGGGTTAGGTGCCAGGACGGGGGCTAGGCACCGGCGATCGTGACCTGACCACGACGGCGACGTGGACTCACTCCTCCTCCTCTTCACCGGCGGTCATGGTCGGACAAGTTCGTCACCCCCACCGACGTGGACTCGCTCCTCCTCCTCCTCCTCACATGCTTGTGACATACACAGTACATTACAACCGGATTGCAACCCTCCGGCCAAGCACGGCTTACAACCGAAAGCAAATACAACTCCGTCGCTTGTATTCGATTGGAGACAGGTAAGTTACAGGTGTGAACTTTACAGGTGTAGAAAAAATCCAGCGATCCAAGCGGGGCCTTAGGGAATCTCTGCATCCAGCATAGCCAAAGATTTGAAGTCATCATGCATGTGCACGCAAAAGTATTCAATTTCACGTGGCCGTTAGGATCCTCACAAACATTTGGGCGTTATTTTTTTTTGCTGAGGCCGGACGCACGGGTTCCCGTTTTAGTTCTGGTTTACCCTACAACTCAGAGAGAGAGACCCAGGATTGGTTTATCCTACGCCTCAGTTTCAGAAGAGACATGGATGATTGGCGGCTGGCTGGTGCTAAGTGCCTCCAAACACCATTAGGAGACCCAGGGTAATTGTTCTTCTCTAGGTGTGCCTCGAAGGTAGAGGTTGACGGCTGTGGCAACGCTCTACGGCTGCTGAACTTTTCTCTTCTTCCTTTTAGTCTTTCGCTAGCTCTTGTACCCCCCATGATCAGTTGATCATGGCGACCATTTCGCTGCCCTTGTCCTTCTTAATATAACTGCAAGCCAGAGGAGCTGGATCTTTCCAAAAAAAAAAAAACTCAGAGAGAGAGAGACTTTTGTGGCATCTACCATTAGCTTGGCAGCCCCTCGGAGGACAAGTGCTGCCCAGGAAACTTCGCAACCGGCCACGCTTGCCACTGTTTGACGAGAGAGGATTTTCTCCTGTTTCACGTCTCTTGCGGCCACGCGGTATACACATCGACATACGTACACGGTGGACAGCTAGGTACGTATATATACGCACGTATCTACGAACTCCCTACACCAACTCGATCAGCAAGTACACTACCCCGAGTTAGTAGAGAGAATGCAGCCGGGCGCGCGCCTCATGGAGTGGCCAGCAACAAGCCGCTTGCTCGTGCTCGCCCCTTTGCTCACGCTTTTTTGGAGCAGCGCCGTCGCCATTGCATCACCGTCAGCGGCGGCGGTGACTCCGCCGGTGCGGGTCGGCGTGGTGCTGGATCTGACGAGCGACGTCGGGCGGGAGAGCCTCGCCTGCATTTCCATGGCGCTGGACGACTTCTACGCCGCTCACGCCACCTCCGGCGATGCGCAGGCGCCGCGGGTGGAGCTGCGCGTGCGGGACTCGCGCGGGGATCTCGCCACGGCCGGTAAATCAGCGTCTAATCTAAAATACTCTCTCAGTCTCATAATATAAGAACATTTTTAACACTTTATCATGTGATGAAGGGTGTAAATCTCTACTCGTCTTCACTTCAAGCATGACATATAAGTTCATTCAATACACAACTTGTTTTCTTTGCCCCACTCAACCGTGAGATTAAAGCTAGAATCAATGGAATTGGAGTGGTGTGACCTCTACTTCTAATCAGACCACGGATTTTAGATAAAAGGCATACGCCCGACTTTATAAATAAAGCCACCAGACAAAGTAGCACAACCAACACCAGCCAAACACAGTAGCAGAACATCAGATAGAATAGGTTCGCGTACATGGCAACCCAGCCAGTCATGACACGCAGGCCAGCCCTAAAAAGATAAGATAGAAAGAAACATGACTTAAGTCGCCTCCCGATGCCAGCGCGCCAAGAAGGAAGCCGTGGTCCGAATCTTGGACAGCATAGCGTCGAAGGCCTCGTGGTCTGCTTCCTTAATCAATGATCTCCACTGCTGCAGGAATACACCAATTTTAAATAGGCAACCAACAGGATTAGCCGGGAAGATGTGTTCAATGGTAAACTTGTTTCTAGTGGTCCACAGCGACCAACAAATCGCTGCAAACCCAACCCAGAAGATCCTTTTAGAAGCCCCAGATAAGCCGCTGGCCAATCTCCTCAAGTCCACAAAAAACGATGGATTCCAATTCACTTGCAGCCAATAGCGAATACAACACCAAGCAAACTTAGCCAAAGAACACCGAAAGAAGATATGATGAGTGTTTTCAATGGCCCCACATATGACACATCTATCCGAGCCCGTGCCGTTCCTTTTCCTGATTTGATCCGCCGCGGGAAGCTTCCCACGAAAAGCTTGCCACATGAAAATTTTAATCTTAAGGGGGATACGGGCACTCTAAATGCATTTGAACTTGGACGTTGGAGAGCCAGAGATGAGTTTAGCGTAATTAAGCAGACTTAACTGAAAAGCGACCAGGGATAAGAAGTGTTTCCTAAGCTATAACCGATGGAACTAGAGTGGTCTGACTTCTGCTTCTAATCAGACTACGGAGAAGAAGTGTTTCCCAAGCTAGAATCGATGGAATTGGAGTGGCCTGACCTCAGCTTCTAATCAGACACGGATAATAAGGTTTCCCAAAAATAAAACTTGTTTTCTGTGATTTTTTTAGCCGACTTCTCTTATGTGATAAATGCACTCCAGGCAAGGGCATTAAGTAGGAGTATTTTATAACGTTGTACTCCTTCCGTACCGGTGCATAAGTTACATTATGAAAATCAAATAATCTCAATGTGGTGCATTAACAACCCACCTCGTTCCCTGTTGTTTGCCACGAAAACAAAAATTAGCCAATAGAATATGAGGGTGCTTGGATACGTTTTAGTCCCATGACTAAAAGTAGTGGGACTAAAACTTGCTAGCCTCACCCATGCTTGGATCTAAATACTAAAAAGACTAAAATCAAATTATTGAGCATTTATTATCCTCCAAACCCTCCAATCCAGAACTCGCATGTGTTAAAGGAGAGGAATTAAATGAGGAGAGAGAGAGCTAATACATATTTTAATAGGTTTCCTATGACTAAAATTTTTTAGCCTCAAGACTAGTCCTAGCCTCTCTTTAGTCAGGGGTGCTTGGAACTTTAGCCTCTAAAAGAGACTATTTTTAGTCAGACTAAAAATAGTCCCTTGGATCCAAGCACCCTCTATGTGTTGCGTGTATGCATTCAATGACAATAATTAGCAAATAAACATCAAGTTCTCTCGTTTTTCCAGCACCCTGATCGCGGTGCACAACCTAAGATGACTAATACACTAGCACGGAGGGAGTATCTTTAAAAAAAACATTGTACCAGCTTGATATATACATCCCGCAAAGAAAACAAATAGCTTGCTTTCTGTGCCCGGCAAAAATAAAACTTGGTTTCCGTGATTTTATAACGTCGATAAGCTTCATACATCCCGCAAAAAAACAAACAGCTTGATACATCAATGAAATGGACCCTGCTATTTGGCCGTCACCCACGGGACAAGAATCCAGTAGTCGGTTTCAGACCAAATTGTACTTTCCATTTTTCGCAAATCATGTCTAGTCAAAAAAAAATCTAAAACAGTTTCTGGATAAAAAAACATTCAACAAATCCAAAAAGGTAAATCTCAAGTTTCAAACTTTCAAAATTTTGGAGTTTACATGAGATAGAGAAATTTTTGAGAGGAGTATGTGTCGCATGGGTGCCCCCCTCTAGACCTAGAGAGAGAGGAGGACATGGGTATGGCCAATATCCCTTATGATGCAAATAGGTCCGCAAACGAGTCGAGTTTAAGTGAGTTGTCATAGACTCAGGTCAACTCACACTAAAATTCGAGCAATCTCAAACTGACTGAAGTTCAAAGTTAAGCGATAGAAATGACACGTACTCAGATTGTAACGATCTCGAGCTAGTATCCAGCTAAATAAGACGACATTTTTTTATAATCTAAGGCCACCTTTCAAACTACATAAGCCATAAAAATAAGAAACATAAGAAGGTATGTCCCTGAATGTAATTAAGGTGTATTTAAAAAAACGCAAACTTCTCTAACTTTGACCAACTTTACAGACAAAGACATCAATGTCTGGAATACAAAATCACTGTCACTAGATTCATCCTAAAATATATTTTGATATTTGATTTATTTGGTATCCTTATATATTTTGCTATAAACTAGGTAAAACATAGACATCATTTGACTTTCAGAAAAACTAATATACCAACGAAGGGAGTAGGATACTTAGCATGCGACTGACCACGAACTATATTAAGCCTTTAGTTTGCTCCACGTTTATTCAACTCCTATTTTTTGCTTGCAGTGAAGTGAAGGAAAAAAATACATATACAACATATAAAATAATAAA
This sequence comes from Triticum timopheevii, assembly GCA_963921465.1. Classification (NCBI taxonomy): domain Eukaryota; kingdom Viridiplantae; phylum Streptophyta; class Magnoliopsida; order Poales; family Poaceae; genus Triticum; species Triticum timopheevii. Next base: position 128,203,003 of record OY997274.1, on the reverse strand, counting down.
TTATCATATTTTAATTTTAATATATAACATTATGTTAAGCTATCGAGCTAAAATCGAGCGACCTGGTGTTAATTAAGATCAACTCGTTTCTCAATCAAGTTATATAAAGCACTCATAAATAACTCATTTATTTTCGATTCGATCTCAAGTCAAGCAAAAACATAAGCCGATCTCGAACGGCTCACGAGCCTCGAGATTTTCTTGCAACCTTACATGCGGATAGTTGTAGCAGCAGCTACCCGCTCAACATATAGTGATTGTATATGGTGTGTTTGGTTGCCCGTGGAAAATCCATGCAGGCTCTGATGGGCCAAATCTAACACGTTTGGTTCCCTTTGTGTTCTCCCTTAAAGCACCGCTCAGCCTGGCCCCGGACGAACGGCAGAATGGATCTTTTCAAGTGAGCTAGGCCCGAACGAGCACAGAAAGTCTTCAACGGGCGCACATGGTGGCTCTGACATTAGGGCTATGTACTGGCCTTTGCACGTGTCATGTTCTGCTCATCTTCCTTAATCTACTTCACCTGATCCCTTATAATCTACACGATGATGCTTCCATTCGATATAAGCTCTATATAGAAAAGATGCAAATCAACATTGTGATCCGATCCACTCCTATACAGAAAAGATAATGTTGCTTGCTTGGCTAATTATGCGATGCATATGTGTTTTGTAGCCGAGGACTTGATCAAAAGTGGGCAGGCGCAAGCCATAGTATGGGGCCCTCGGACACTGAACAAAGCAGATCATGTCACGCATCTGGGGCACCGCCGCAACCACGTTCCAGTTCTTTCCTTCTCCGGCATTTCTCCAACATCATGTGCTTTCTGGCTTGAAGATCCTGTAGCGGCTTCTCGAGGCCATGGCAAGTTTGGATTTACACTTGGAAGTGACAATATAACCTTTACTAATCCGAATACGGATAGAAGAGTCAGAAGAAAACTAGATACAGCAAAGTCAAGGAAGAATTGCAGAGGTAGTGAGACGGGGATGAAGATTGCCGTGCCACTGAAACGAGGTTTTCAAGTTTTTGTGAATGTTACTGATCCTAATTCAGAGAAACAAGATGTCACTGGCTACAGCATTGATATCTTTGAGGCTGCTATGAGGAATTTACATCCTTATCCATGCTATACATTTTTTGCCTTCAATGATACTTACGATGAGCTCGTGGGCAACGTGTCGTCGGGGGTACGGCTTACTCTGACACCACTTGCATCTCATTCTTTTTAGGATTATTCATATGTCAACGTTACGATTTCTTGTAGTAACTAAATACCTCTTCATCTCTGCTAAATTTCTGGCGAATAAACAGGTGTATGATGGTGCAGTAGGGGATGTGACCATAACTGCAGATCGAGTCGTCAACACTGATTTTACAATGCCATACACGCAGTCTGGTGTGTCTATGCTTGTGCTTGTTGAGGATGAACGGGATACAATCCGTTGGACATTTGTAAAGCCATTAAATGGAAAGCTTTGGTTTGCAACAATGGTCTTCTTCTTATATACTGGCTTTGTTTTGTGGATAATTGAACTGCCCAGGAATCAGGAGTACCAGGGCTCAAGCTTGAGGCAGTGTAGCGCTGCCCTTTACTTTGTTTTCTCCACTTTGACATTTTCTCATGGTCAGCACTTCAAGCTTAAATTTCCTGACAATATTTGATGTCTTATAATAACTATTTTAATTTATTACCATAGTTATAAGATTACAATCTCATGGTTGTCTCATGCACAGGTCATACTATTAGAAGCCCCTTGTCAAAAATTGTTGTGGTGATATGGTGCTTTGTAGTGCTGGTTCTTGTCCAGAGCTACACAGCAAGCCTGTCATCCATTCTGACTGCGAAGAGGCTCCGTCCTTGGTTGACAGATTTTGACCAGCTCCGGCACAGTGGTGACTTTGTAGGATACCAAGATGATTCATTTGTGCGGTCATTCTTGCTGAACCATAACATCAGTGAAAACAGGTTAAGGAACTACACGACGAAAGAAGAATATGCTGCTGCTTTGAGGAAGGGATCCAAGAATGGAGGGGTGTCGGCTATTGTTGATGAGATCCCCTATTTAACTTCTTTCCTATCTGACCGTCGGTACAGATATGATTTTAGGATGCTTGGGTGCATATACAAGACTCCTGGATTTGGTTTTGTAAGCTATGCAACTTAATGCTTTGGTATATTCCTGATTTGTTCTTGCAGCATAGTTGCTAACACTGTGTTCTTATCTTCAGGCATTTCGCTTAGGTTCTCCGCTAGTGCATAATCTTTCGACTGCCATCCTGAACCTAGCAGAAGGGGATGAGGGCTCACGAATTGAAGTGAAATGGTTTGGCACAACTTCATCGCTGATAGGTACTGGCACGGTGAAGGAAATATGCCCTAGAGGCAATAATAAAGTTATTATTTATTTCCTTATTTCATGATAAATGTTTATTATTCATGCTAGAATTGTATTAACCGGAAACATAATACATGTGTGAATACATAGACAAACATAGTGTCACTAGTATGCCTCTACTTGACTAGCTTGTTGATCAAAAGATGGTTATGTTTTCTAACCATAGACATGTGTTGTCATTTGATTAATGGGATCACATCATTAGGAGAATGATGTGATTGACATGACCCATTCCGTTAGCCTAGCACTTGATCGTTTTGTTGGGGAACGTAGTAATTTCAAAAAATTTCCTACGCACACGCAAGATCATGGTGATGCATAGCAACGAGAGGGGAGAGTATTGTCTACGTACCCTCGTAGACCGAAGCGGAAGCGTTGACGCAACGTAGAGGAAGTAGTCGTACGTCCTCCCGGTCCAACCGATCCAAGCACCGTTACTCCGGCACCTCCGAGTTCTTGACACACGTACAACTCGATGACGCACCCCGTTCTCCGATCCAGCAGAGGCGCGGGGAGGAGTTCCGTCAGCACAACGGCATGGTGACGATCTTGATGTTCTCCTGTCGCAGGGCTTCGCCTAAGCACCACTACAATATGATCGAGGTGTAATATCGTGGAGGGGGGCACCGCACACGGCTAAGGAACGATCTCAATGATCAACTTGTGTGTCTAGGGTGCCCCCTTACCCCCGTATATAAAGGAGGGAGGGAGGAGGAGGCCGGCCCAAGGGGTGGCGCGCCCTAGGGGGGGCAATCCTACTCCAAGTAGGTTTGCCCCCCCCCCCCCCCTTTCCTATTTGGAGTAGGAGAAGGAAGGAAAAGGGGGGGCCGGCCCCCCTCCCAATTCGGATTGGGCTTGGGGTGGGGGGGCGCCCCCTCCCTTGCTCCTTCTCCCTCCCTTCCACTATGGCCCAATAAGGCCCATATACTTACCGGGGGGTTCCGGTAACCTCCCGGAGTTCCGGTATATTCCCAAACTCTCCCGGAACCTTTCCGGTGTCCAAATATATCCGTTCAATATATCAATCTTTATGTCTCGACCATTTCGAGACTCCTCGTCATGTCCGTGATCACATCCGGGACTCCGAACAACCTTCGGTACATCAAAATACATAAACTCATAATATAACTGTCATCGAAACCTTAAGCGTGCGGACCCTACGGTTCGAGAACAATGTAGACATGACCGAGACATGTCTCCGGTCAATAACCAATAGCGGGACCTGGATGCCCATATTGGTTCCTACATATTCTACGAAGATCTTTATCGGTCAAACCGCATAACAACATGCTTTGTTCCCTTTATCATCGGTATGTTACTTGCCCGAGATTTGATCGTCAGTATCCAATACCTAGTTCAATCTCGTTACCGGCAAGTCTCTTTACTCGTTCTGTAATACGTCATCTCATAACTAACTCATTAGTTACATGCTTGCAAGGCTTAGGTGATGAGTATTACCGAGAGGGCCCAGAGATACCTCTCCGACAATCGGAGTGACAAATCCTAATCTCGAATTATGCCAACTCAACATGTACCTTCAGAAACACCTGTAGAGCACCTTTATAATCACCCAGTTACGTTGTGACGTTTGGTAGCACACAAAGTGTTCTTCCGGTAAACGGGAGTTGCACAATCTCATAGTTGCAGGAACTTTGTATAAGTCATGAAGAAAGCAATAGGAGTATACTAAACGATCAAGTGCTAGGCTAACAGAATGGGTCATGTCAATCACATCATTCTTCTAATGATGTGATCCCACTAATCAAATGACAACACATGTCTATGGCCAGGAAACATAACCATCTTTGATTAATGAGCTAGTCAAGTAGAGGCATACTACTGACTATAGTTTTGTCTATGTATTCACACATGTATTATGTTTCCGGTTAATACAATTCTAGCATGAATAATAAACATTTATCATGATATGAGGAAATAAATAATAACTTTATTATTGCCTCTAGGGCATATTTCCTTCAGTCTCCCACTTGCACTAGAGTCAATAATCTAGATTACATCGTAATGATTCTAACACCCATGGAGTCTTGGTGCTGATCATGTTTTGCTCGTGAGAGAGGCTTAGTCAACGGGTCTGCAACATTCAGATCCGTATGTATCTTGCAAATCTCTATGTCTCCCACTTGGACTTGGTCCCGAATGGAATTGAAGCATCTCTTGATGTGCTTGGTCCTCTTGTGAAATCTGGATTCCTTTGCTAAAGCAATTGCACCAGTATTGTCACAGAAGATCTTCATTGGTCCCGATGCACTAGGTATTACACCTAGATCGGAAATGAACTCCTTCATCCAGACTCCTTCATTTGCTGCTTCAGAAGCAGCTATGTACTCCGCTTCACATGTAGATCCCGCCACGACGCTTTGTTTAGAACTGCACCAACTTACAGCTCCACCGTTCAATATAAACACGTATCCGGTTTGCGATTTAGAATCGTCCGGATCAGTGTCAAAGCTTGCATCGACGTAACCATTTACGACTAGCTCTTTGTCACCTCCATATACGAGAAACATATCCTTAGTCCTTTTCAGGTATTTCAGGATGTTCTTGACCGCTGTCCAGTGATCCACTCCTGGATTACTTTGGTACCTTCCTGCTAAGCTTATTGCTAAGCATACGTCAGGTCTGGTACACAGCATTGCATACATGATAGAGCCTATGGCTGAAGCATAGGGAACATTTTTCATTTTCTCTCTATCTTCTGCTGTGGTCGGGCATTGAGTTCGACTCAAATTCACACCTTGTAGCACAGGCAAGAATCCTTTCTTTGCCTGATCCATATTGAACTTTTTCAAAATTTTGTCAAGGTATGTGCTTTGTGAAAGTCCTATTAAGCGTCTTGATCTATCTCTATAGATCTTGATGCCTAATATGTAAGCAGCTTCTCCGAGGTCTTTCATCGAAAAACTTTTATTCAAGTATCCCTTTATGCTATCCAGAAATTCTATATCATTTCCAATTAATAATATGTCATCAACATATAAAACTAGAAATGCTACAGAGCTCCCACTCACTTTCTTGTAAATACAGGCTTCTCCAAAAGTCTGTATAAAACCATATGCCTTGATCACACTATCAAAATGTTTATTCCAACTCCGAGATGCTTGCACCAGTCCATAAATGGAACGCTGGAGCTTGCACACTTTGTCAGCGCCTTTTGGATCAACAAAACCTTCTGGCTGCATCATATACAACTGTTCTTCTAGAAATCCATTCAAGAATGCAGTCTTGACATCCATTTGCCAAATTTCATAATCATGAAATGCAGCAATAGCTAACATGATTCGGACAGACTTAAGCATCGCTACGGGTGAGAAAGTCTCATCGTAGTCAACCCCTTGAACTTGTCGAAAACCTTTCGCAATAAGTCGAGCTTTATAGACAGTAACATTACCATCAGCGTCAGTCTTCTTCTTAAAGATCCATTTATTCTCAATGGCTTGCCGATCATTGGGCAAGTCAACCAAAGTCCATACTTTGTTTTCATACATGGATCCTATCTCAGATTTCATGGCCTCTAGCCATTTTGCGGAATCTGGGCTCATCATCGCTTCCTCATAGTTCGTAGGTTCATCATGGTCAAGTAACATGACTTCCAGAATAGGATTACCGTACCACTCTGGTGCGGATCTTACTCTGGTAGACCTACGAGGTTCAGTAGAAACTTGATCTGAAGTTTCATGATCAATATCATTAGCTTCCTCACTAACTGGTGTAGTTGTCACGGGAACCGGTTCTCGTGATGAACTACCTTCCAATAAGGGAGTAGATACAGTTATCTCATCAAGTTCTACTTTCCTCCCACTCACTTCTTTCGAGAGAAAACTCCTTCTCTAGAAAGGATCCATTCTTAGCAACGAATGTCTTGCCTTCGGATCTGTGATAGAAGGTGTACCCAACAGTCTCTTTTTGGTATCCTATGAAGACACATTTCTCCGATTTGGGTTCAAGCTTATCTGGTTGAAGTTTCTTCACATAAGCATCGCAGCCCCAAACTTTAAGAAACAACAACTTTGGTTTCTTGCCAAACCACAGTTCATAAGGCGTCGTCTCAACGGATTTTGATGGTGCCCTATTTAACGTGAATGCGGCCGTCTCTAAAGCATAACCCCAAAATGATAGCGGTAAATCGGTAAGAGACATCATAGATCGCACCATATCAAGTAAAGTACGATTACGACGTTTGGACACACCATTTTGTTGTGGTGTTCCAGGTGGCGTGAGTTGCGAAACTATTCCGCATTGTTTCAAATGTAAACCAAACTCGTAACTCAAATATTCTCCTCCACGATCAGATCGCAGAAATTTTATTTTCTTGTTACGATGATTATCCACTTCACTCTGAAATTCTTTGAACTTTTCAAATGTTTCAGACTTGTGCTTCATTAAGTAGATATACCCATATCTGCTTAAATCATCTGTGAAGGTGAGAAAATAACGATATCCGCCACGAGCCTCAACATTCATCGGACCACATACATCTGTATGTATGATTTCCAATAAATCTGTTGCTCTCTCCATAGTACCAGAGAACGGTGTTTTAGTCATCTTGCCCATCAGGCACGGTTCGCAAGTACCAAGTGATTCATAATCAAGTGATTCCAGAAGTCCATCAGTATGGAGTTTCTTCATGCGTTTTACACCGATATGACCCAAACGGCAGTGCCACAAATAAGTTGCACTATCATTATCAACTCTGCATCTTTTGGCTTCAACATTATGAATATGTGTATCACTACTATCGAGATTCAATAAAAATAGACCATTCTTCAAGGGTGCATGACCATGAAAGATATTACTCATATAAATAGAACAACCATTATTCTCTGATTTAAATGACTAACCGTCTCGCATCAAACAAGATCCAGATATAATGTTCATGCTCAACGCAGGCACCAAATAACAATTATTCACGTCTAAAACTAATCCCGATGGTAGATGTAGAGGTAGCGTGCCGACGGCGATCACATCGACTTTGGAACCGTTTCCCACGCGCATCGTCACCTCGTCCTTGGCCAGTGCTCGGTTTTTCCGTAGTCCCTGTTTCGAGTTGCAAATATTAGCAACAGAACCAGTATCAAATACCCAGGTGCTACTACGAGCTCTAGTTAGGTACACATCAATAACATGTATATCACATATACCATTATTTACTTTGCCATCCTTCTTATCCGCCAAATACGTGGGGCAGTTCCGCTTCCAGTGTTCAGTCTGCTTGCAGTAGAAGCACTCAGTTTCAGGCTTAGGTCCAGACTTGGGTTTCTTCTCTTGAGCAGCAGCTTGCTTGCCGTTCTTTTTGAAGTTCCCCTTCTTCTTCCCTTTGCCCTTTTTCTTGAAACTAGTGGTCTTGTTGACCATCAACACTTGATGCTCCTTCTTGATTTCTACCTCCGCGGCTTTCAGCATCGCGAAGAGCTCGGGAATAGTCTTGTTCATCCCTTGCATATTATAGTTCATCACGAAGCTTTTGTAGCTTGGTGGCAGTGATTGAAGAATTCTGTCAATGACACTATCATCAGGAAGATTAACTCCTAGTTGAATCAAGTGATTGTTATACCCAGACATTCTGAGTATATGTTCACTGACAGAACTGTTCTCCTCCATTTTGCAGCTATAGAACTTATTGGAGACTTCATATCTCTCAATCCGGGCATTTGCTTGAAATATTAACTTCAACTCTTGGAACATCTCATATGCTCCATGACGTTCAAAACGTCGTTGAAGACCCGGTTCTAAGCCGTAAAGCATGGCACACTGAACTATAGAGTAGTCATCAGCTTTGCTCTGCCAAACGTTCGTAATGTCGTCAGTTGCATCAGCAGCAGGCCTGGCACCCAGCGGTGCTTCCAGGACGTAACTCTTCTGTGCAGCAATGAGGATAATCCTCAGGTTACGGATCCAGTCCGTGTAATTGCTACCATCATCTTTCAACTTTGCTTTCTCAAGGAATGCATTAAAATTCAACGGAACAACAGCACGAGCCATCTATCTACAAACAAACATAGACAAGCAAGATACTATCAGGTACTAAGTTCATGATAAATTTAAGTTCAATTAATCATATTACTTAAGAACTCCCACTTAAACAGACATCTCTCTAGTCATCTAAGTGATCACGTGATCCAAATCAACTAAACCATAACCGATCATCACGTGAGATGGAGTAGTTTTCAATGGTGAACATCATTATGTTGATCATATCCACTATATGATTCACGCTTGACCTTTCGGTCTCTGTGTTCCAAGGCCATATCTGCATATGCTAGGCTCGTCAAGTTTAACCTGAGTATTCTGCGTGTGCAAAAACTGGCTTGCACCCGTTGTAGATGGACGTAGAGCTTATCACACCCGATCATCACGTGGTGTCTCGGCATGACGAACTTTGGCAACGGTGCATACTCAGGGAGAACACTTCTTGATAATTTAGTGAGAGATCATCTTAAAATGCTACCGTCAATCAAAGCAAGATAAGATGCATAAAGGATAAACATCACATGCAATCAATATAAGTGATATGATATGGCCATCATCATCTTGTGCTTGTGATCTCCATCTCCGAAGCACCATCGTGATCACCATCGTCACCGGCGCGACACCTTGATCTCCATCGTAGCATCATTGTCGTTACGCCATCTATTGCTTCTACGACTATCGCTACCGCTTAGTGATAAAGTAAAGCAATTACAGGGCGTTTGCATTTCATACAATAAAGCGACAACCATATGGCTCCTGCCAGTTGCCGATAACTTCGGTTACAAAACATGATCATCTCATACAATAAAATATAGCATCACGTCTTGACCATATCACATCACAACATGCCCTGCAAAAACAAGTTAGACGTCCTCTACTTTGTTGTTGCAAATTTTACGTGGCTGCTACGGGCTTTAGCAAGAACCGTTCTTACCTACGCATCAAAACCACAACGATAGTTTGTCAAATAGACTCCGTTTTAACCTTCACAAGGACCGGGTGTAGCCACACTCGATTCAGCTAAAGTGAGAGAGATAGACACCCGCCAGTCACCTTTAAGCACGAGTGCTCGTAACGGTGAAACCAGTCTCGCGTAAGCGTACGCGTAATGTCGGTCCGGGCCGCTTCATCTCACAATACCGCTGAACCAAAGTATGACATGCTGGTAGGCAGTATGACTTATATCGTCCACAACTCACTTGTGTTCTACTCGTGCATATAACATCAACACATAAAATCTAGGCTCAGATGCCACTGTTGGGGAACGTAGTAATTTCAAAAAAATTCCTACGCACACGCAAGATCATGGTGAAGCATAGCAACGAGAGGGGGGAGTATTGTCTACGTACCCTCGTAGACCGAAGCGGAAGCGTTGACGCAACGTAGAGGAAGTAGTCGTACGTCCTCCCGGTCCAACCGATCCAAGCACCGTTACTCCGGCACCTCCGAGTTCTTGACACACGTACAGCTCGATGACGCACCCCGTTCTCCGATCCAGCAGAGGCGCGGGGAGGAGTTCCGTCAGCACTACGGCATGGTGACGATCTTGATGTTCTCCTGTCGCAGGGCTTCGCCTAAGCACCACTACAATATGATCGAGGTGTAATATCGTGGAGGGGGGCACCGCACACGGCTAAGGAACGATCTCAATGATCAACTTGTGTGTCTAGGGTGCCCCCTTACCCCCGTATATAAAGGAGGGAGGGAGGAGGAGGCCGGCCCAAGGGGTGGCGCGCCCTAGGGGGGGCAATCCTACTCCAAGTAGGTTTGCCCCCCCCCCCTTTCCTATTTGGAGTAGGAGAAGGAAGGAAAAGGGGGGAGGAGAGAAGGAAAGGGGGGGCCGGCCCCCCTCCCAATTCGGATTGGGCTTGGGGGGGGGCGCGCCCCCTCCCTTGATCCTTCTCCCTCCCTTCCACTATGGCCCAATAAGGCCCATATACTTACCGGGGGGTTCCGGTAACCTCCCAGAGTTCCGGTATATTCCCAAACTCTCCCGGAACCTTTCCGGTGTCCAAATATATCCGTCCAATATATCAATCTTTATGTCTCGACCATTTCGAGACTCCTCGTCATGTCCGTGATCACATCCGGGACTCCGAACAACCTTTGGTACATCAAAATACATAAACTCATAATATAACTGTCATCGAAACCTTAAGCGTGCGGACCCTACGGTTCGAGAACAATGTAGACATGACCGAGACATGTCTCCGGTCAATAACCAATAGCGGGACCTAGATGCCCATATTGGTTCCTACATATTCTACGAAGATCTTTATCGGTCAAACCGCATAACAACATACTTTGTTCCCTTTGTCATCGGTATGTTACTTGCCTGAGATTTGATCGTCGGTATCCAATACCTAGTTCAATCTCGTTACCGGCAAGTCTCTTTACTCGTTCTGTAATACGTCATCTCATAACTAACTCATTAGTTACATGCTTGCAAGGCTTAGGTGATGAGTATTACCGAGAGGGCCCAGAGATACCTCTCCGACAATCGGAGTGACAAATCTTAATCTCAAATTATGCCAACTCAACATGTACCTTCAGAAACACCTGTAGAGCACCTTTATAATCACCCAGTTACGTTGTGACGTTTGGTAGCACACAAAATGTTCTTCCGGTAAACGGGAGTTGCACAATCTCATAGTTGCAGGAACTTTGTATAAGTCATGAAGAAAGCAATAGCATTATACTAAACGATCAAGTGCTAGGCTAACAGAATGGGTCATGTCAATCACATCATTCTTCTAATGATGTGATCCCACTAATCAAATGACAACACATGTCTATGGTCAGGAAACATAACCATCTTTGATTAATGAGCTAGTCAAGTAGAGGCATACTAGTGATTATAGTTTTGTCTATGTATTCACACATGTATTATGTTTCCGGTTAATACAATTCTAGCATGAATATTAAAAATTTATCATGATATGAGGAAATAAATAATAACTATATTATTGCCTCCAGGGCATATTTCCTTCACGTTTAGTATGTTGCTATTGCTTTCTTCATGACTTATACATGTTCCTGAAACTATGAGATTATGCAACTCCCGTTTACCGGAGGAACACTTTGGGTACTACCAAACGTCACAACGTAACTGGGTGATTATAAAGGAGTACTACAGGTGTCTCCGAAGGTACATGTTGAGTTGGCGTATTTCGAGATTAGGTTTTGTCACTCCGATTGTCGGAGAGGTATCTCTGGGCCCTCTCGGTAATACACATCACTTAAGCCTTGCAAGCATTGTAACTAATGAGTTAGTTACGGGATGGTGTATTACGGAACGAGTAAAGAGACTTGCCGGTAACGAGATTGAACTAGGTATTGGATACCAACGATCGAATCTCGGGCAAGTAAACATACCGATGACAAAGGGAACAACGTATGTTGTTACGCGGTTTGACCAATAAAGATCTTCGTAGAATATGTAGGAACCAATATGGGCATCCAGGTCCCGCAATTGGCTAATGACCTAGAATGGTTTTAAGTCATGACTACATAGTTCTCGAACCCGTAGGGTCCGCACGCTTAACGTTTCGATGACAGTTTTATTATGAGTTTATAAGTTTTGATGTACCGAAGTTTGTTCGGAGTCCCGGATGTGATCACGGACATGACGAGGAGTCTCGGAATGGTCGAGACATAAAGATTGATATATTGGACAACTATATTCGGACACCGGAAAGGTTCCGGAAGTTTTCGGAGAAAACCGGAGTGCCGGGGGGGTTACCGGAACCCCCCGGGAGAGTTAATGGGCCACATGGGCCTAGGTGGGAAGAGAGAGGGGCGGCCAGGGTGGGCCACGCGCCCCCTCTCCCTCTAGTCCAAATTGGACTAGGAGGGGGGGGGCGCCCCCCTTTCCTTCCCCCCCTCTCCTCCTTCCTTCCCCCTCCTAGTAGGAGTAGGAAAGGGGGAATCCTACTCCTACTAGGAGGAGGATTCCTCCTCCCTTGGCGCGCCCCAAGGGGGCCGGCCGGCCTCCCCCCTCCCTCCTTTATATACGGGGGCAGGGGGCACCCCATAGACACAAGTTGATCTACGGATCGTTCCTTAGCCGTGTGCGGTGCCCCCTTCCACCATATTCCACCTCGGTCATATCGTCGCGAAGCTTAGGCGAAGCCCTGCGCCGGTAGAACATCAAGATCGTCACCACGCCGTTGTGCTAACTGAACTCTCCCTCGACACTCGGCTGGATCGGAGTTCGAGGGACGTCATCGAGCTGAACGTGTGCTGAACTCGGAGGCTCCGTACGTTCGGTGCTTGGATCGGTCGGATCGTGAAGACGTATGACTACATCAACCGCGTTGTGCTAACGCTTCCGCTTACGGTCTACGAGGGTACGTGGATGAACACTCTCCCCTCTCGTTGCTATATCATCACCATGATCTTGTGTGTGCGTAGGAATTTTTTTTAAATTACTACGTTCCCCAACAGTGGTATCAGAGCCTAGGTTTTATGCGTTGATGTTATATGCACGAGTAGAACACAAGTGAGTTGTGGACGATATAAGTCATACTGCCTACCAGCATGTCATACTTTGGTTCAGCGGGATTGTGAGATGAAGCGGCCCGGACCGACATTACGTGTACGCTTACGCGAGACTGGTTTCACCGTTACGAGCACTCGTGCTTAAAGGCGACTGGCGGGTGTCTGTCTCTCTCACTTTAGCTGAATCGAGTGTGGCTACGCCCGGTCCTTGTGAAGGTTAAAACGGAGTCTATTTGACAAACTATCGTTGTGGTTTTGATGCGTAGGTAAGAACGGTTCTTGCTAAGCCCGTAGCAGCCACGTAAAATTTGCAACAACAAAGTAGAGGACGTCTAACTTGTTTTTGCAGGGCATGTTGTGATGTGATATGGTCAAGACGTGATGCTATATTTTATTGTATGAGATGATCATGTTTTGTAACCGAAGTTATCGGCAACTGGCAGGAGCCATATGGTTGTCGCTTTATTGTATGAAATGCAAACGCCCTGTAATTGCTTTACTTTATCACTAAGCGGTAGCGATAGTCGTAGAAGCAATAGATGGTGTAAACGACAACGATGCTACGATGGAGATCAAGGTGTCGCGCCGGTGACGATGGTGATCACGACGGTGCTTCGGAGATGGAGATCACAAGCACAAGATGATGATGGCCATATCATATCACTTATATTGATTGCATGTGATGTTTATCCTTTATGCATCTTATCTTGCTTTGATTGACGGTAGCATTTTAAGATGATCTCTCACTAAATTATCAAGAAGTGTTCTCCCTGAGTATGCACCGTTGCCAAAGTTCGTCGTGCCGGGACACCACGTGATGATCGGGTGTGATAAGCTCTACGTCCATCTACAACGGGTGCAAGCCAGTTTTGCACACGCAGAATACTCAGGTTAAACTTGACGAGCCTAACATATACAGATATGGCCTCGGAACACGGAGACCGAAAGGCCGAGCGTGAATCATATAGTAGATATGATCAACATAGTGATGTTCACCATTGAAAACTACTCCATCTCACGTGATGCTCGGTCATGGTTTAGTTGATTTGGATCACGTGATCACTTAGATGACTAGAGAGATGTCTGTCTAAGTGGGAGTTCTTAAGTAATATGATTAATTGAACTTTAATTTATCATGAACTTAGTCCTGGTAGTATTTTGCAAATTATGTTGTAGATCAATAGCTCGCGTTGTTGCTTTCATATGTTTATTTTGATATGTTCCTAGAGAAAATTGTGTTGAAAAATGTTAGTAGCAATGATGCGGATTGGATCCGTGATCTGAGGTTTATCCTCATTGCTGCACAGAAAAATTATGTCCTTAATGCACCGCTAGGTGACAGACTTATTGCAGGAGCAGATGCAGAAGTTATGAACGTCTGGCTAGCTCAAAATGATGACTACTTGATAGTTTAGTGCACCATGCTTAACGGCTTAGAATCGGGACTTCAAAGACGTTTTGAACGTCATGGACCATATAAGATGTTCCAGGAGTTGAAGTTAATATTTCTAGCAAATACCCGAGTTGAGAGATATGAAGTCTCCAACAGGTTCTATAGCTAAAAGATGGAGGAGAATCGCTCAACTAGTGAGCATGTGCTCAGACTGTCTGGGTACTTCAATCGCCTGAATCAAATGGGAGTTAATCTTCCAGATAAGATAGTGATTGACAGAATTCTCTAGTCACCATCACTAAGTTACTAGAACTTCGTGATGAACTATAGTATGCAAGGGATGACGAAAACGATTCCCGAGCTCTTCGTGATGTTGAAATTGACGAAGGTAGAAATCAAGAAAGAGCATCAAGTGTTGATGATTGACAAGACCACTAGTTTCAAGAAAAGGGCAAAGGGAAAGAAAGGGGAACTTCAAGTAGAATGACAAGCAAGTTGTCACTTCCACCAAGAAGCCCAAAGTTGGACCAAAGCCTAAAACTGAGTGCTTACACTGCAAAGGAAATGGTCACTGGAAGCGGAAATGCCCTGAATATTTGGTGGATAAGAAGGATGGAAAAGTGAACAAGGGTATATTTGATATACAGGTTATTGATGTGTGCCTTACTAGTGTTTATAGTAGCCCCTGAGTATTTGATACTTGTTCAGTTGCTAAGATTAGTAACTCGAAACAGGAGTTACAGAATAAACAGAGACTAGTTGAAGGGAAAGTGACGATGAGTATTGGAAGTAGTTCCAAGATTGATATGATCATCATCACACACTCCCTATACTTTCGGGATTAGTGTTAAACCTAAATAAATGTTATTTGGCGTTTGCGTTGAGCATGACTATGATTTGATCATGTTTATTGCGATACGGTTATTCATTTGAAGTTAAAGAATAATTGTTATTCTGTTTACATGAATAAGACCTTCGATGGTTATACACCCAATGAAAATAGTTTGTTGGATCTCGATCGTAGTGATACACATATTTATAATATTGATGCCAAAAGATGCAAAGTTAATAATGATAGTGCAACTTATTTGTGGCACTGCCGTTTGGGTCATATCGGTGTAAAGCGCATGAAGAAACTCCATAAAGATGGATTTTTAGAATCACTTGGTTATGAATCATTTGATGCTTGCGAACCGTGCCTTTTGGGCAAGATGACTAAAACTCCGTTCTTCGGAACAATGGAACGAGCTACTGACTTATTGGAAATAATACATACCGATGTATGCGATCCAATGAGTGTTGATGCTCGTGGCAAGTATCGTTATTTTCTGACCTTCACAAAATGATTTGAGCAGATATGGGTATATCTACTTGATGAAACATAAGTCTGAAATAATTGAAAGGTTCAAAGAATTTCAGAGTGAATTGGAAAAATCATCATAACAAGAAAATAAAGTTTCTGCGATCTGATCGCGGAGACAAATATTTGAGTTACGAGTTTGGTCTTCAATTAAAACAATGTGGAATAGTTTCACAGTTCACACCACATGGAACACCACAATGGAATGGTGTGTCCGAACGTCGTAATCGTGTTTTACTAGATATGGTGCGATCTATGATGTCTCTTATCAGTTTACCACTATCGTTTTGGGCTTATGCATTAGAGACAGCTACATTCACGTTTAATAGGGCACCATCTAAATCCGTTGAGATGACACCGTATGAACTATGGTTTAGCAATAAACCTAAGCTGTCGTTTCTTAAAGTTTGGGGTTGCGATGCTTGTGTGAAAAAGTTTCATCCTGATAAGCTCAAACCCAAATCGAAGAAGTGCGTCTTCATAGAATACCCAAAGGAAACTGTTGGGTACACCTTCTATCACAGATCTGAGGGCAAGATTTTCGTTGCTAAATTCGGATCCTTTCTAGAGAAGGAGTTTCTCTCGAAAGAAGTGAGTGGGAGGATAGTAGAGCTTGATAAGGTAATTTGTACCTTCTCCCGAATTGGAAAGTAGTTCATCACGGAAATCAGTTCCAGTGATTCCTACACCAATTAGTGAGGAAGCTAATGATGATGATCATGAAACTTCAGATCAAGTTACTAAAAAACCTCGTAGGTCTTCCAAAGTACAGTCCGCACCAGAGTAGTACGGCAATACTGTTCTGGAAGTCATGTTACTAGACCATGATGAACCTACGAACTATGAGGAAGCGATGATGAGCCAAGATTCCGCGAAATGGCTTGAGGCCATAAAAATCTGAGATATGATCATGTATAAGAACAAAGTATGGACTTTGATTGACTTGCTCGATGATCAGCAAGCCATGTTAAATGAATGGATCTTCAAGAGAAAGACGAACACTGATAGTAGTGTTACTATCTACTAAGCTCGACTTGTTGCAAAAGGACAAGTTCAAGGTGTTGAATACGATGAGATTTTCTCACTCGTATCGATGCTTAAGTCTGTCTGAATCATGTTAGAAATTGCCACATTTTATGAAATCTGGCAAATGGATGTCAAAAATTGCATTCCTTAATGGATTTATTAAAGAAGAGTTGTATATGATGCAACTAGAAGGTTTTGTCAACCTAAAGGTGCTAACAAAATGTGCAAACTCCAGCGATCCATCTATGGACTGGTGCAAGCATCTCGGAGTTGGAATATACGCTTTGATAAGTTGATCAAAGCATATAGTTTTATATGGACTTACGATGAAGCCTGTATTTACAATAAAGTGAGTGGGAGCACTACAGCCTTTCTGATTAGTATATGTGAGTGACATATTGTCGATCAGAAATGATGTAGAATTTTTCTGCAAAGCATAAAGGAGTATTTTAAAGGAGTTCTTTAAAAAGAAAAGACCTCTGTAAATGCTACTTACATATTGAGCATCAAGATCTATTGAGATAGATCAAGACGCTTGATAAGATTTTCAATGAGTACATACCTTGGCAAGATTTTGAAATAGTTCAAAATGGAACAGTCAAAGAAAGAGTTCTTGCCTGTGTTGCAAAGGTGTGAAATTGAGTAAGACTCAAATCCCGACCACGGCAGAAAATAGAAAAGAAAATGAAAGTCATTCCCTATGCCTCAGTCATAGGTTCTATAAAGTATGCTATGTTATGTACCAGACCTATTGTATACCTTGCTCTGAATTTGGCAAGGGAGTACAATAGTGATCTAGGAGTAGATCACTGGACATTGGTCAAGAATATCCTTAGTAAGGACTAAGGAAATATTTCTCGATTATGGAGGTGATAAAAGAGCCCATCGTAAAGAGTTACATCGGTGCAAGCTTTTACACTGATCCAGATGACCCTAAGTCTCAATCTGGATACATATTGAAAGTGGGAGCAATTAGCTAGAGTAGCTCCGTGCAGAGCATTATAGACATAGAATATTTGCAAAATACATACGGCTCTGAATATGACAGACCCGTTGACTAAGATTCTCTCGTGAGCAAAACATGATCACACCTTAGTACTCTTTGGGTGTTAATCACATAGCGATGTGAACTAGATTATTGACTCTAGTAAACCTTTTGAGTGTTGGTCACACGAAGATGTGAACTATGGGTGTTAATCATATACAGATATGAATATTGATGTTAAATCACATGGTGATGTGAACTAGATTATTGACTCTAGTGCAAGTGGGAGACTGAAGGAAATATGCCCTAGAGGCAATAATAAAGTTATTATTTATTTCCTTATTTCATGATAAATGTTTATTATTCATGCTAGAATTATATTAACCGGAAACATAATACATGTGTGAATACATAGACAAACATAGTGTCACTAGTATGCCTCTACTTGACTAGCTTGTTGATCAAAAGATGGTTATGTTTCCTAACCATAGACATGTGTTGTCATTTGATTAATGGGATCACATCATTAGGAGAATGATGTGATTGACATGACACATTCCGTTAGCCTAGCACTTGATCGTTTAGTATGTTGCTATTGCTTTCTTCATGACTTATACATGTTCCTGAAACTATGAGATTATGCAACTCCCGTTTACCGGAGGAACACTTTGGGTACTACCAAACGTCACAACGTAACTGGGTGATTATAAAGGAGTACTACAGGTGTCTCCGAAGGTACATGTTGAGTTGGCGTATTTCGAGATTAGATTTTGTCACTCCGATTGTCGGAGAGGTATCTCTAGGCCCTCTCGGTAATACATCACTTCAGCCTTGCAAGCATTGTAACTAATGAGTTAGTTACGGGATGATGTATTACGGAACAAGTAAAGAGACTTGCCGGTAACGAGATTGAACTAGGTATTGGATACCGACGATCGAATCTCGGGCAAGTAAACATACCGATGACAAAGGGAACAACGTATGTTGTTATGCGGTTTGACCGATAAAGATCTTCGTAGAATATGTAGGAACCAATATGGGCATCCAGGTCCCGCTATTGGCTAATGACCTAGAATGGTTTTAAGTCATGACTACATAGTTCTCGAACCCGTAGGGTCCGCACGCTTAACGTTTCGATGACAGTTTTATTATGAGTTTATAAGTTTTGATGTACCGAAGTTTGTTCGGAGTCCCGGATGTGATCACGGACATGACGAGGAGTCTCGGAATGGTCGAGACATAAAGATTGATATATTGGACGACTATATTCGGACACCGGAAAGGTTCCGAAAGTTTTCGGAGAAAACCGGAGTGCCGGGGGGGTTACCGAAACCCCCCGGGAGAGTTAATGGGCCACATGGGCCTAGGTGGGAAGAGAGAGGGGCGGCCAGGGTGGGCCGCGCGCCCCCTCTCCCTCTAGTCCGAATTGGACTAGGAGGGGGGGCGGCGCCCCCCTTTCCTTCCCCCCCTCTCCTCCTTCCTTCCCCCTCCTAGTAGGAGTAGGAAAGGGGGAATCCTACTCCTACTAGGAGGAGGATTCCTCCTCCCTTGGCGCGCCCCAAGGGGGCCGGCCGGCCTCCCCCCTCCCTCCTTTATATACGGGGGCAGGGGGCACCCCATAGACACAAGTTGATCTACGGATCGTTCCTTAGCCGTGTGCGGTGCCCCCTTCCACCATATTCCACCTCGATCATATCGTCGCGAAGCTTAGGCGAAGCCCTGCGCCGGTAGAACATCAAGATCGTCACCACGCCGTCGTGCTGACGGAACTCTCCCTCGACACTCGGCTGGATCGGAGTTCGAGGGACGTCATCGAGCTGAACGTGTGCTGAACTCGGAGGCTCCGTACGTTCGGTGCTTGGATCGGTCGGATCGTGAAGACGTACGACTATATCAACCGCGTTGTGCTAATGCTTCTGCTTACGGTCTACGAGGGTACGTGGACGAACACTCTCCCCTCTCGTTGCTATATCATCACCATGATCTTGCGTGTGCGTAGGAAATTTTTTGAAATTACTACGTTCCCCAACACACGGTTCCAGACACTGATTCCGCACCTCTCACTTTAGAAAGCTTCTCTGGTCTCTTCATCATCACTGGATCCATTTCAACTCTCATGCTGCTGATAAGCATTATGAGGTTTGTTCATGCCAAATGCACTGAGTTGAGAAAGGCTGATGTGGAAAGTGTCAACTACAGTGGCACCAACGATGAGTTATGTCTGTTGCAGAATGGCATAGGTGACAATCCCAGCCCTGATCAACAACCCTTCCATGAAGTTGGCAATAATAATTCCGGGGGTGTCCATATGAGCGGCGAAAATGTTGGAGACGCAGAGCCTGACCCAGTGCAGCAAAATGGCATACATGGTGGCCCTGTCCCTGCAGGACACATTCAGATTGAGATGCGCAATATCTAAGGTGAAGGGAAGCACCAACCGCGAGATGCTCATGAGTACTTCTCTCATCATTGAAGCGATGCGGCATTCCAAACCTTGGACTAGATAGAAGTAGTAAAATAAAAATCTCTCTTTCCTGCCCTTTTGGAAAGAAGAGTTAGGCGTCCAGTGAGCACATTCTCTTTAGACTGATACTACTTATGTTCTTTTTGAAGTACTACCTATGTACTAGAAGCTCTCTGATTCTATTTGTAGTTCAATCCAGCATGGTGATTTAGACAGGTATAGGCCCCAACATTTGTAAATAACAATCTAATGGTATTATTTGCATTTTACAAACCTGAATGTTTGAAGTTGGAGAAGTTCATGCTTTTGAGAACGTTGCCTATAATCCAAACGGAGACAGTATTACATATGTAGTGTATGATTTTACATGTGTGCTTCAGCCTACCAGGAGAATGCTAAGAATGAGTCTGGCCAAATGCAAGCAGAATGCCATGCAGGGTGGCTCTGTAGATTGACATGGCCACTGTCTCAGACGATTTTCTAGGGAGCAGGGGATGCTTCTGTTGCCATTAAAGCGGCCCTGCATTCCACACCTTGAATTGGATATAAAACAGTTGGGTTTTTTCCCGTCTCTTTTGCATAGCAGATATATACAATCAGTGAGTTATGTGCACATTTATCTGTTCAGATTGAGATTAATTATGTTGTCTTCTCGAACCAATGATGTACTGGTTCGGACAAAACCATAATCTCCAAGGTCTTGGTAAGCAAAATCCCAACTTTCAGATGAACATATCAGTACCAAACTTTCTGAGAGAAAAATTGAGCGGCACTGCTTTCAGTTAACCAATGATAATCGTTTTTCTTTAATACAGTATATTGATAATAGCCAAAGTTAAAGAAGTATGCGCGTGTAACAGCCTGACAGAAGAACGCTAGGTTTGGTTCTTTAGAGCGTGTTCGGATCTCCTCCACTCCTTCAAATCATTGACCCCCGCTCCCTGCTCTTGGATTGCTGCATGCGGGCGAGAAAATTGGATCAAGTGAACGGGTAAGTTTTGCGTGAGAAGCTCAGAGTGGCATGCGGAGCTCAGTTTCAGCAACTCTGCTGGATTGAACTACAGTCTGCTCCGCTCCGCGCTTCATTCTCCGTGGAGTTGTACCTTGAGATACTAGCACCAATGCATTACCATGAGTCCGTGATGTGACGTTAACAGTTCCTATATTGTTAAACAGTTTCAAGCTATCTTAGCTCAGCTTACTTGTCAAGTTGTTTTTCTCTCAAAAAAAGATATATGTAGTTTCAATCTTTCATCGAGTCATTTCGCCCCGCAAAAGAAGTGAAACGGCTTCTCTCACAGACAGTGATAGTTGCAGTGAGACGGAGAGAGTAAGTCAATTGCATCTCAATGCTCCAATGTAATTATCTTGTATCCGCTAGATTGTTTGAAGAACTCGAATCTTCATGGGTATCTTTCAGCGAAAATATTTGATCAACTCCATCTTAAGAGCTACAGCAGGATCGACTCCAAGGTATAATTCCTAGCAAGGACATTTCCATATGCATGGGAAATAGCAACATGACTACCCGACTGTCTACTACAGTAAGGTTTGTCCAGCTCCAGCGAGGGAAAGGCGATGACTGCGGCGTGTCTTCGGCTCGTTTCAGTGCTTATAGTTGTCGTTAGATGGTCTACGGCGTGTTCATTGTACTACCACGATTGCAGATGAATAGATTGGAAATTTTTCCCGCAAAAAAGGGAACAAAAAAAACTTGCTGATATGAACAAGAATGAAAAGATATATATGAAATGACTTCACTAAATAGATAAAATATTTATGATCATGAAAATTAATTTTGTTTTGACCCATTGTCTAATATGAAAACTTTGGGAGGACAAGATATAATTATCTGATCCACTATATATTGAGTATTCATATAAAACTAATTTTTTTTCTATAATACACACAAGCATGCGTATCATATATTCATAGAAGAAGTAACCAAGATGGCCGATATCAAAAGGTTAACACCACATCCACCAAGGCAACACCGACACACAACACATCTTGCCCAAACTCAAGCCAAACAATGGCAAAGAGGACGGACACAGAGCACACAAGCCGCGTCCCAACCGAACCGAACACCTCAGAACTCAACAAAAATGCCAAAGCAAACTAGATCAACGCACTTTCCACTTATGGCGCCTAGGAGGTCGGCAGCAGGAGCTAGCCTAGCTCGATGAAGATGTCACAGATGAGGCGTCGATGATGGAGTACATAACGCCCCGGATGCTCATGCCCATAGCAAGAACCAGCACATGACAACCCGGCACCCCAAGCCTCGCCACCGAGGCGAACGAGGCACCCACACTAGTTACTCCGCCGGAAGACACCCCGATCACCTAGGCAACACCTTCAAGAAGGGAACGACGCGGTGATGTCGCCGCTGCCTGGCCCGGCGAGCCGAGCCTAGGGTTTCCCCTGGTGCAGAGTAGGGGATGGACAAGGCGATGGCAACGCCTCCAGGGAGGATTCAGCACCCACGGGCTTCGTCGTTGCCTACAGCCACAGCAGTGCACGAATTTCTCCTCGGCCTTGTTGGTAACGTCTTCGGAGCGTAGCAAATTGGGAAGGGAGGGCAAAGTGTCAAAGTCGTCACCTTTGGCCATCATCATGGAGAGGGGAAGTCGTATGCCATTGCGTCGTTGCACACGCCGTCAGAGCAAGCGCGTCCACCACCTCCGTGCCGGCCAGCAACCACGGCACGCCAGCCAGAACTCGTACCACCATGCCGCCTTGTCGCACGGTTTTCCGGGGCCGCCGCCCCGGCTTCCACCGAGAGGATCCAGCGCCCGAAGCCACAGCTCCATCATGGAGTCGGCCGACCCCAGGCTAGGAAGAGCCCCAACCAGACAACACCACCACCGATGGGGGCGCCCTCCATGCCACCATAGCACGACGCACCAACACCACCCTCCAGGGCCGCCAGACGAACCCTTGACGCCACCAACCCCCCTCCCCCCCCCCCCCCCCCCCCCCCCCCCACCGGATCTGGGCATGAGACCTCAGATCCGCCGCCACCATGCCCCAGCCCGTGCACAGGAGAGCTGCAGGGCAACAGGAGCAAGGCCCCACCGGTCGAATCACCACATTGTCGAAGGGGAAGCATTGAAGCCGGGATCGGGCCACCACCCTGCGCGACTGCGCCGTTGGCATGCGAGCAGCCCGACACTGCCTCAGATCTGTGAGGGAGCAGACCGCCCCGCCGCTGCCAACGTCGTGAGGGCTTTGCCGCGGCGGCGCCCGCTGGCGGCGGCGAGGGGAGGAAGAGCAGGAGGAGGGGTTGTTGGCCGGCGGCAGGGAGCGACATCGGAGCGAGAGAGCACGTGGGGAACTGATAAGAAAGGTATAATATATAAAACTAATTTGATAATACGACAAAGCTAAAATCCAGTCGACTGGATTTTAGCGATAGGCACGTACGATTCGATCTCCGTTCCATCCGCATCGCAGCGCTCTCTCGTTCCGTTCTCCCGATCTTTCTCGCTCGGTCAGTTTTTCCCTCCCGTATAATCCCACAATGAGTTCTAAATTCGCTAAAAAAAAGGGTGTGGGGATTCGATCCCATGACCAGATAATTGGAGGTGTACCACCGTAACCAACTCAGCACAAGTAGTTATTGTGAGAGATTGGTAGTTAAAATCTCCTTTTGTACAAAATAGCATGGAAACTAGACAAAACAAAGTCTTTTTTGCGAGATAGACAAAAAGAGTCTTCTTTTTGCGAGATAGACAAAACAAAGTCGATAAACAATGTGAGTAAAGTATTTCGACAACCAAAGGAAAAAAGCAGTGGTTCTGTTGTCATTTTCATAATCTAGACTTTGAATCTACATGTACTCTGATTCAAGAAAAAAAGTGTTGAAATATCCCTCCAGTAACTCCTATGTGAATAACACGGTATTTTATGCACGGCGCACCTGATAACTTAGATACAAAAATCACGATAACTTTCACGCAAAAAATTGTTGAAAAATACTACCGATAATTATGTGTAAATAGATCGATAATATAGACAGCACGGGCATGATAACTTATACAAAAATCATGAAAAAAAATTACCCAGGACTTTTTATTGAAAATGCTCCTGATAATTATGTGTAAACCGGTCGATAATATAGGCAACGTAGACCTGATAATTTAGATATAAAAATCACGATAACTTTTACCAAGAATAAATGTTGAAAAATACTCCTGATAATTATGTGTAAATAGGTCGATAATATAGGCACCACAGACCTGATAACTTGTATAAAAATCAGCATAACTTCTACCCAGAAAAAAAAATTGGCGCCCGACTGGAAAATAGGTCGTTTGGGACACCCTGAGAACTTATGTACCTCGGTCTTGATAATTTTGGCGGCGGGGAGTATGTGAGAGAGCGC